>CM049405.1:20757500-21357500 GCA_026929865.2 Hyperoplus lanceolatus
AATGGTATGCACTGTACATAAATGGATGTGTGTGTGTGTTTGTGTAGACATAATGAATGTGTGCATCTGCGCTGCGAATGTTTGCAGGTGTTTGCTGGTGGTGTTGGTTGGCAGCTTTGTTTAGCTGGCTTCCCATGGGGCTTGGTGTAACCCGGGGCATCTGTTGCCCCCTCTTCTGCCCTCTTTCTCCCCTTCAGCGCCCCCTTTCATCTGTGCCCATGACCTGTTACCTACACACACACACACACACACACACCACACACACACACACACACACACACACACACACACACACACACACACACACACACACACACACACACACACACACACACACACACACACACACACACACACACACACACACACACACACACACACACACACACACACATACATATATAGGGAAAAACAACAGATGTGGAGTCGAACAACAAGAGTACAAGAGGTTATGTAGGTGCACTGTAAATACTACATGTCCAAACTTTGGCACATGTGCATTTTGCTTTAAGGTAGAAAAAGTAGAGGGAGGCGGTTACGTCATATTCAAGCTGTCATAGATTGAATAGAGTTGTATTTGGATTTACTTTTGTGGAGGACAATGATAAAACAGAGAGGTGATAAGGGCTAGAAAAGGTTAAACATGAGGTGGCTGGGGGCATATTAGCACAGCTGGGCCCAGTAGGGAGGTCTGTATACCAATGTTGGCCTTGTACCTGTTTATTTGTATGCAGGTTACAGCATACAAATATATTTCCCTGCTTAATATGGGAGACATCAGATATGGTGGGCAAGGGACAAAGTCATACAGTTATTACAAACTTTAATGACACGCATTACATATTAGTGTGAATTACTCAAGAGAGAGATCAGTATGAACTTCAAGTAATTGACTAGCTTCAGTGCAGTGTTAAAATGCCCCCTAGGGTTACCTTCCGTCATAACATTGTGCACGTCCTGACACCAGTGACAGGAATAATATAAGGAAAGGGGCAATTTGTTCAGAGACAGAGATGCGTTTGTTTGACGATAAATTCCATATAATAAGATGAACCACTCTGATTTGTGTGTATTGTGTTTAGTTCTTCTGAATGTTCATGGCTAGAAGAGACAAAAACATTAACAGGAAAGCAAAGACTAACATTTGCTTATTGGCGCTAAGGAAAAAGTACAGCTGAGCTTGATGGAAAGCATTTGTTTTGCAGATATTTAACAGTATTGTATAGGAAGTGCATTAAAAATAAAATGTGAGAATGAGATATTCCAGTCTGAACCAAAGTAGTGGACCAACCAACAGGTTTCTATATATGATCTGTTTCTCTATGGTGAGATACACCAACCTTTGCATGTGTGTTATCAAGCAAATCAATTGTTTATGTGATCTAACGTATTGCCTTTGCAGAAATCAATCTCTCACTGCCTCTTCGAGCATGCATCAATTTAGGAACAATGGTATTGCTGCACCTCTATGTAAAACATCACAGAGCTTCATGAGATATATAATATGTAATCACTATAAGAAGTCATGTATGTTTTGAAGGCCATCATTGAGTTGCCCATATGTGCAGTCAGTGGTGTCTGTGTGTGGCCATACTCATCTTCAGCCAGCTCCTATGAGCCGTCCAGTCATACAGTAAGTCACCTACTCACCAGTCAGTGTTAAGAATAGCTATTCCCCAGGATCTGTATTCAGCACTGTTCAGAGCAGGTGGGGACTTTGAAGGAAAAGAGATTAGCTATTCCCCCTCCACAAAATGATTTATGCCCAGACTTTTTATCAGGAAGTCCCCCCCCCCCCCTGCAAAGATCATTTCCCCTGACTTCACCTCACAACGGGAACTATTTTAAGCATCGGCTCATTAATACAGAGTGATTGGATTCATTGTTCAGCTATCCTGATTGATGTTCTCTGAAGTTTTCGCCCTCTCAACACCCACCTCCAATACCATGTGCAATCTTCAGGTTGAATTTCCTCCCAATGAAGGCCGGCCCATTGTCTTCTGAAAGTTAGATAAATCAGTTTGCCGACGCCTTTTGTCGCTTCAGCTCATTTAAATGAAACTGCACTTAGCCTCACTCTTTCAAACCATTCATAATGACAGCAGCTCTAACCTAAATCTCTGTAGACCTTCATACATTTTAACAACCACTGAAGGCACACTCAGCTTATGGTGTGTTTGTACTCTGTTTCCACCGTGTATTCAAATATATTCAGAGTGAGACATCAAACACATTGACTGACTTTTTTTCTTTTTTTTTGAATGAAGCTTACTGTGCCTCCTTTTGTGAAACACATCATGTACATGACTGCATGTTATGTCACTACTCATGCCTTTCTTTGTCTTCTCATGTCAGACAGCTTCCTATTACACTGTGAATCTGCTAGCCCCATTGGAGTGATACTTGCTTTTAAGTGTTCTGTTCTCACTCCACAAAAGTGCCTCCTTAAGAAATAGTTTGTCAATATTGATTAGTCAGTGTTTTGTTTTTTGTATTTTTTAAAGATTGTTTTTGGGCATGCTTTATTGGACAGTTTGGAGAGACATAGATGAAATGGGGTAGAAAGGGGAATGACATGCAGAGAACGACCACGGGCCTGATTCGAACCCGTGGTCTGCTACTTCTGAGGACTAATCCGCTATTGGGGCGCACTCTAACCACTACTTCACCACAAGCGCCCCCGATTAGTCAGTGTTTAATTGTATGTGTTTTTATTGCTTAAACCCCCAATATGTAATATGTCACCACTATTCCGCTCACGATCAATACAATAACCAAGGCAGAGTTTGATGACCAGAATGGCCAGTGGAGGGAAAGGCATAATTGTGGTACACCACGATGGCACAGAAAAAAACAATAAAGTACAACAGACTAAATACAATGCTATGAAGCTACTAGTTCCTCCTTTTTTTATAGTGTGGTTGTTGAGTAATTTTGCCAGAATTTTCAGGAACAATGGGGGTGCGTAATGTTATTAAAATCAATTATATTCTCTTATTTTGAAATTTGATGTTACACAACTTGACAATATGTATATTGTATTATAATGTACAATCAATACATATTGGTCCTTTATGTAGTTTGTTCCACTTTTGCTGGTCGGTAGATGTAAGTGCCAGCGAGTAACAAAACTATTGGGTTGCCCCTATAACAAAGTAAAGGTTGAACAGTAAGTGAAAACACTGCTGCAAAAGGGCATTTTTTTGTTCCATAGGAAACCTATGTGACCTTTTACATAGGCAGTTAGGAGTGATTGGCCCAAACGTAAACTGCATTATTTTTTTAAACATTTACTGTCACTGTGTACATCATGAGTACTTTTGACTAGGGCTGCAACTAACGATTATTTTGATAATCGATTAATCTGTCGATTATTTTCTCGATTAATCGATTAGTGTTTTGGTTCGTAAGATGTCAGAAAATGGTGAAAAATGTTGATACATTTTCCAAAGCCCATGTTGACGTCCTCAAATGCATTGCTATGTCCAAATCACACAGATATTTCAGTTTACTGTCATAATAGGATTATAGAAACCAGAAAATATTCACATTTGAGAAGCTGAAATCAGATAATATAGAATTTTTTTATTAAAAAATGACTCGAAACGAATAATCGATTATCAAAATAGTTGGCGATTATTTTAATAATCGATTCATCGATTAATCGTTGCAGCTCTACTTTTGACGTGCATTCTGTCTTATCCTGGATATTCAGGCAATCCTTCATGACCCAGTCCCACCTCGTTGTATCAATTGTTTGGGCTATTTTAACTCCAGGATGGTTGACTTTGACTGCAGCAGGGTTGTATACAGTGTGTCTCTGCTTGTATTGAGCACTACTGTATAGGAAAGAGCGCGTTGCCTCTTTGCCTGCTGTGTGTTCTGCTGCAGTGGGTGCTATAGGACGGTCAACTGCTATTAATACTGTACCTCCTACTGCAGTAGCACCCTCTCCCTCTTTCTTCCTATTCAGAGAGGAGATTTTTTGAAGTTACTGAATTTTTCTGTCTGTTTTGAAATGGAGTGATAACTATATTTATGCATGAGAACTCAAGGCATTTCCATTTCCCCACACTTTTTCTTCTGGTACGTGTAGGATACTGCAAACACAGAATTTGAATGTTATTAATGTATACTTGTCTTCTGTAACCCATAATCATAATCTTCAAAATCACCACTTTCATTGCCATCACCATCATCATCAGCATGCATTACAATTCTGAATTAAATGTATGAATATCATCAAGTCAAGATAAAGGCCGAGCAGTTGAACTATGTTAGAGATGTGAAGTTCAAAAATAATTCAAACTATCGCAACTAAAAAATACATATAAATTGTTCCAAATATGACACACACACATCCGAGTCCAATGTTGACGGATTAACATTTTTTCCCTTCCATTACTGTCTGAACGTTGCTTTGTACAAAGTCAGCAAACAAACTAACTTAATTACATTACTCACTTGCTACCATTTTTCCATTGGTGGTGTTAAATCCCAAATGCTTCCACACATTACCTCACCGGGAGTTCCTTGTTCCGTGTCACGCCTCGCTAAATTGTACAATGTTTCATTAACAAAGAACAACAACGGCCTTGTTTACCGGACATCCAATGGTGCGGACAGACCGTGTATTTTAGGAACACGGTATAGGGGCACAGTATGTTTCATTTGATCATTTTGACTTCAAACAAATCATCACATGTTCATTTTTTTCCCCCATATTACAAGGCTAGTTTGTATTTCAATTTAAAAGGCACTGTGGCTATCCACTGTACAATAAATATACAATCAAACAAACATGAGATGAGAGAGACAACTTGGCAAATATATCATTGTGCACATCTAATACATGTGGGGCAAAAATGTACGATCAAATGCATGTGTTTTTATACCACACGTTCTGGTTAGAATGACACTACTTCTTATAGTTTTTTTTATTTTTTATTTAATCCCTACAACATTATGCGCATCGACATCTCTGTCTGCCCATATCTGTGTCACTTTCCGATAGTGAATGCTTGGTTTCAACCATAATGAAGCTTTTAAGTAGCCGCATGACAAGTGGTGGACAGGGTGTTAAGGACAGCGGACCCGGGCAGGGAAATCAGCTGTCAGTGGCCAGATACTTCCGCTCTTCTCATTAATTACTTTTGGGGAAAGAGAGGGTGGAGGCTAAATGAGTATTGATTGTGGTGGGCCAGCATAGGACCGGGGCTTTGGCTGGCCTTTTCCCACACGTCATTGCCTCTCCACATCCCCATTAAGTGGGAACAAGAGGGATCAGTGGCAAGCTGGGAACCCTATTAAAGACGGGGACCTCAGAGTGCCAGACAAGGCCTGCTATAGAGCACACAAACCTCCTCTACAAGACAGAGGACAACACTTCTCTTCCCCTTTATGTCTGCCTGTCCGTCTTTTAATCTCTCCTCCACTCCTTTAGTGTGGATTGTCAATATGAAGACAACTGTTTAAATGTGTTGGGGCTGTTTTGTTAGTCATAGACCATCCATAGTCAGACTGTGTCTCTGGTTTATTTGATTTGACCCTGTTTTGGTCATCTTTCCCTTTTTCCTATTTGCTTATAGTCTCCACTCTCCTGCCACAGTTCAAAAGCCAAGGAGAAAGGTTGGGAAAAATGGCTCCCCGAAAACTCTCAGAATGGTCTCTATCCCGTCCCCTCTTCCCCTCCCGCCTCTTCGATCCCCTGCTTTTGTTGCGTGACTGATGATTTTAATTACCTGTTAACTCCCTGTGCTCAGCAGATACACATGATAAATGGTCCGTGTGGCTTTTTGCAGCCACCATCTGGATGGGGCAGAGGAGTGTTATAGGAGCATTTCTCCACTGTCATACTAAAGACAGCCACCACAGCAGGGGGACGGTGGAGGGTGGGGGTTGCAGGTGTACCGAGGGAGAACAAGAAACTGTCCCAGTTTAGATCCAGTTGACAGCTATTTAGTGTCATAGGGGTCACATCCATTTTTTCCCTTTTGAGACTGCAGGCAGTAACAATATGCTTCGAGGAAAAGAGAAGCCCGTATCACCACCACAGTTGGGGAGATAGATTTCTGTACACGATTGGCCAGCAAATTGCAGCACTTTATATGGAGATTGTAGTAAAGGAGACAGAGGCAAGGAATGTGAAGCTGCTGTAGGTATTCACTGTGGAATGGATTCAGAAGCAGGCATTATGTAACCATGCACCAAGTGCTGTGCAACGACCAGTATTTGAAGATGAAAATCTGAAGCTCCCTAAAGCTCTTCAAGCAAAGTTGCATCAAAAGGGAAAGTTTCACAAAAAAAATGAAAGTGTTGAAGTAAGAAAGAAATAAGAACTCTCGATTGGAAATGGACAGTTAGTTAACAATATGAAAACTATTGTTGGAAAAAAGCTAGGCTAAATGTTTACCCTTCTTCCCAGGCTTTATGCGAGGCTAAACTTATCACCTCTTATCTGTAGCTCTCCATACTTAAAGAAGCTACAGGGACCTTTCAGTTTTTGTTGATTCTAGTGGCACCTTTGGAAAAAAGCAGTAATGTTTTTACGACACCAGCGCCTAAGTGTGTGTCTGCGGCGTGTGCATTTGTTTAGGAAGTGAGTGCAGGATGCATCGGGATGAGGTACTGTATTTATGTCTATGACTATGTTAGATTAATAATTTTAAAATTGTGATGTTGAAGGAGAAAAAAAGCAGAAAAAACGTTGATTTAGTACTGTTCATAAACATAGGATGTTCTGTTCTCCCTGCCTTAAATCCTTTTGGCTAAATTCCCGGAAAATCTAAATTGTGCAAATTTGTCAATAATAAATATAGAAAAATATTGTTGTTTTTGCTAAAGGTCTCATTAACTGTTACAGTTCATTTAAAATCATCAGAGAAAAAAATAGTTTCAGAAACATTTAACAGTTCCTTGTAGGAGGTTTCAAGCACAGTTATGAGAGTGGTATCTAAAGGTGAAAATGTCAAACTCTTCCTTTGACCACATACCTTGACTGTCCAAAACAACAGGTGGATAAAGTCTAGGTCAGTGCTAACGAGGCTAACGCTGTCAATTATACTTTACTTGCTCGATTGACCTGAGTGGATCAGCCACTTGTTAGAGATGGATATTAACTCTATAATTAGAACTCTGACCCAAGAGTTTATTTGTCGTTGCCGGGTCTCTGTGATGTGGTCTGTCTGTGTGTGTTTATGCCTGGAGTGTGTGGCAGAGATCAGACAGTGTAATGGGAATGACCTCCAGCAGAAATGAAGGGTAATGATGATAGTCCCCAAAGCACGACCTCGTGTCACTTTGGGTTTGTTTCACGGCTCATAAAAATCAGCACACAGAAAACACACAGTTCCAAACACACACACACAGACGTCCGCACACAGACGTTACAGTTTTTACAAAAGTGACACTGATTACTAAGTCGACAACGTACGAGTAAATGTATTAATTCGTTACCTTGAGTTCCCTGAGCAAATATGAAATGCCTTCTGAAGCAAACCATGTACTTTTCAATGGCAGGCAGTGCTTGTAATTGAGTAGAATGGTAGTTTTTTTTAAAGAGCAATTGCACATATGAATGTTTGTACAGACTTTCCGGTCCTTTCCAGTCAATCTTTTCATTTTTGTTCACCCATGGAGAAGCACACTGGAAGACCAATTTGGGCCAGCCGCGAGAAAAACACAACCAGACACCTAGAAAAAGAGACAGACATATCAATATGACAGCTGTAAACAACAGCTCCCATATTGTGTTGATGTTGTTTCTCTCGCACTCTGTCTCTCTATCAACAATAAATCAGTGGAGTGTTAGGACATAGTTAAAGCACTCGCACATCAGCATCAATACTGGCTCTATTGATTTTTTTCTTTTTCTTCCAAACAGTTAATGGAAGCCTTTAGGGCAGGAAAGCTAATTAAAATCATATGCAGGTCAAGCTCATTTAAAGACTCCCCATTAGTTTATGTTGAGCTTAACAACGCTTGACTGGAAAATCCATCCATCGGCCATCGTAATTGACTGGTGTTTCTAATGGCTTTCCAATGCCCCTGCATCTGGAGAAAGAGAGAGAGAGAGAGAGAGAGAGAGAGAGTTCCTCTGGCAGATTTCACGCTGCATGCTCTAATAGCCCATACATACACGATTGTTACAAGATGGTCGCCGTGTGTCCTGTGTCCTCAAACTATCTCTCTCTCCAACACCCGCAGACAGTGATGTGTTTCATACTCCTGCCTTGGGAAATAAACCATATGCACCCACAGGTATAGATTTGAGTTTTAAACCTGCAGTGTGTAGAATTTTGGGTTTTATTTCCTAGCAGATTTTGTAGAAAGTAATTATAATATCCATAAGTACATTTAATTTAGTGCATAATAGCTGAAATTTTTTTTTTGAATTATTATTTTTTCCCTCAGAAAGGGTCTCATATATGTCCATATTTCTGCATATTTTGGACCAAGGCCTAGTGCCGCCATCTTGAAAGTGTCATAGTTGGAATGTCATCAGGTGCATTGTTTAAAATGTAGAATTGTTCGTGTCCTTGAAGGCCACTGTAGCTTCTGTTATTATTCTAAAGGGGTGGGGTTACCCAGGGAGCGTTGCATTCTAGAACTTTCTAGAACTTTCTTGATGATGTCATATTACACACTGCACCTTTAAGTCTACCTTTTACTACGTAGTTTCAATTCTATGTTATGTGACGTCTGAATGATGGCTGGACCGCATGATGTGAATGCTACAGTGTCATGACGCTTTAATGATTGCTTGGATAAATAATAATATTTCAACAATTGGACTTTATGATAAAAGAAAATATAGCCTTACTGTGTTTCCAGGAGGTGGTTCCACTCAAGCACCACATTGTCTAAAATGTATTAATTTACTGTCAAGTTAAAGGTGAGGAGTTCTCATCCACAAACTGTAACTCAAAGTTCCTCAAAAATCACTATTTTACCAAAATGCATCACTGAAAAAAATAAATGGTTTCCTTCTTTAATGAGCAGAAATCCTTTGAAAGGCAGTATCTTCATTCGGAATTTGGGAGAAATGTCAGAAGTAGTTTAGAATTTTAAAAAAAAAGGTATTATTTTACCTAAGCACATATAAAATAGTAAAACCAGAGTCACTGATTGTTTGGAGTAGTTCCCAGAGCTGTATATGGTTTTAGAGCACCTGTGGCTTTTGTATGATTGCTGTGGGAAGGATTTTCTGAGCGGTGTCGTGATGAGTTCTGTCTCGACTTGCAAGCAGCAATGCCGTGACACATTTCTGCTGCCCATTATTTTTCTGCAAGAGACAGACAGACTGTGCTCCAGCTTCTCAAAGAAAACCCATTGTTTTTACACATGTCAGCTTCTGGCTATTTGTGTGTGTGCACCGCACACGGCATCGCCTGCATGGCATGCGCTTCCATCAAACCGTGTTGGCTTTGTTTGCTTGTGCACAACTTGCTTTTTGCGAGTGTGAGTTTTTCAGTTTGCCTTTCGGTGGGAGGCTGATTTGAATCTGTGCGTCAGAGGGAGATTGTATCGAGGCTGTGTTTATTTTGCCCTATCGGCTAACAGCAGATGCCTAACATCTTGCTGTGTCTTAGTTTGATGCCCGCACCGCGTGACTCTAGCCGTGAACCACTCCGTCCTGCCATCACTGTCGTTCCCAGCTGGCACAAAGCAAGCCAAAGAAGCCCTGCAGCGGCGCAGCGTTCAACAGAGTGGCTTCATTAGACAGAGTTAGATCAGATAAAATCCCCCTGAGATGAATTGCGTCCGTGACAGAGGACAGAGGGAGCAGAGGATATGAGCACGCACCGAGTAAAATGGTCATATATAAGAGGTTATGTGTAATCATATCACCTAATAAGATGTCAGCAGCGTTGGCTTATTGTGTTGCTGGAAGAAAGACGGTTTATCTTTCTACTCTGAGCTGCTCCACAGTCTTTTTAAACACACGTGCACTCACATAAAGTGAACACCCAACATACAAATATATGCAAAAACACACACGCCCTGCCCTTTGAGCCTGCCGATTATTCTGATATTATTAGCCATTTTCACTCACGCATGATATTGTGCTGCTCTCGTTTTGATTCTAATTTCTCTACCAAAGCGTACATGGCTATTAAGTCAGTGGTTATTGAGAAGAAGTCAATCATTAAAATGTTTTTTTGTATTTAGGTGACTGTTTATTCTGTTTATTCTGCACAGTGCGTCTAACCCTCCAGGCTCTATTTCATCCATCGAGTTTTTCTTCCTGTTAAAATGACTGACCTAAGTGGTTGGTTGCTTGAGAAATATTTCTGTGATATTAGAGTTTTCTTTACACTTTTACACTTGGTTTTACTTTTAATAACTCGCACATTGTCCGCATTTTATGACGCCACTTCAGATGTTTTGTATTTTATTCTCATCGTGTTAGAACCACAGCACCATTGGAGACAACTGAAATTGGCCCTTTGAATACTTACCCTTGTGTCCTCTCCATCTCCTCCAACTTTAATCCCCTGAATTTGAGCCTTCCTGCTCTCCTTCTGTTAGATGCCCTTTTAAAGCCCTACTTACAGTAAATCTCCCATTCTACCAAGTTCCAACTTTTCTTTTTTTTTCATGCCCCCAATATAGCCATTATTAATTCTAACTTGAGTGAGGAGAGAGATTTGGAGATGTGCCGCTTGGACAGAGAGTTAAACCCGTGTATGAGGGTATGATGAAGAGATAAAAGCCAACAAAAGATGGGGAGCGGACAGACTCAAAGAGGCTGCCGGTGATGGTGAGAGAAAAATGGGGAGCGAGTAAGGAAGGGATGAAGGCAACACATGTGTTCACATTTAGCTGCCTCTATCACATGTGTAGCCATAGGTCTCTGGCTAACAAGCCTCCAAACATCTTAGAGCCTCATCTTTGGGGTCCGAACCCTAACCTTAAAGACTCCCACTCCATGAAATCTATTCTAAATTCTTCAACCCAAACATTGCCGACAAAGTAAGTAGTGCAAACAGCTTCCCCGGGCGCACTGCGGTGGAATTAATTAAAAGAATATCCAGTGCCTGTGTGTCATTTAATTTTGAATACATTTGAGGAAAAGCAGGCCTACATTTCCCAGCCACATAATGAGTCAGCGCTTTAACATTAGATGATATAATATGTAATAATGACTCTCAGGGCAGTTACATGTGCTGACCTCTCTTGGGAGCTAAGTGCAATTATTTACCTGGCAGAAATTCATAGAGCACAGCGAGTTAATGCAATTTGGTCCGAGGAAAGAAGAAAATGACGCCTCCTCAACTTATTTTCAATTAAAACAAGACGATCCTACGGGAGAATGGAATAGCCGTGTGAATGTGTTTTTTATTGTTGTTGTTTTTTGTTCATCTAAGCCGGTGTGAGTTTTATAGCACATACACATGCCAACCACTGGATTTCACAGCCTCAAGGTATAAAGGCTCCTGAAACGCCTCACTCTGTATTCAGGGCAAATCCTTTCAACTGACATGCTTGCTGGCATTGGCACAAACTACACCTGAGGTAAAAAGGTTCAGTTCAAAATAAGGGAGCGACATGCTGCGTTAACCCACATTAACAAAGCATTACAAGTTTATTCAAGTCTAAACCATTATTAAGGGCCAATGCCAGTGACCTGGCTGCAACACTAACTACACAGTAGAGGATACAATAGACAAATGGTTTCCAGACATACAGTGGAATATAACAACCTAATCTTAACCTCTTTACCTTCAACTGTCTGTGCGTTGTCCTATATTAGCTTTATTGTTGCATATACAGTATATTCTTCTGCTTTTTCCAATTCTATAATATTGACATCATGTTATGACATCAAATAAAAATACCTAGATGTCTTGCTTGTCATTTGTTTCTCTAATTTGCTGTATGTGACGTAAGCGTGATTTTACTTTTGTTTTTACTACATTTTAAGATGGAATTCTCATTCGATTAAAAATATCCTCATTGAACAAAATACATGGATTCAGGGGATGAGTGTTCCGACTTTCCCATAATTAATTTAGTAGCACACAACAATGTGGTGACAGTCTTGTTTTTTGGTATTTCTTGTAGTTAGAAGCAGTTAGCAGGGCAGAAAGATTGGAGGGGAAATGTGCATTTGTGTAAAACATATTTGCAGCTCAGTGCTGTTTATATTTGTAAGAAAAAGGAACTGGTGTGCCCTTTTTTGTTGTGTAAAAAGTTAACCATTGTTGTCAAATGTTTTGTTTTTCATTTAACCAGTCATCAACAAAGATGCTGGATTCAATGACCAGGGTAAAATCATTAAAGCTGATGCCTGTGTATTTTGTGTTCAATCCAGGTCCGTCTCTGGTTGGGTCCCTGAAGAAGGACTGGGCCTCTCCAAACAGCATTGCTCTCTCTTGGCAGCAACCTGAGCAAAGCACGCTGCCCATCCTCGACTATGAGATCAAATACTACGAGAAGGTACGGTTAACTTTTAAAGAAGACATTTTTATTAGACCTGATGTAAGTGCAAACACTAAGTTTGACGGGAGAGCCCAAATTTGAGGTGTAAGAGCATTACTAGCATAACATAGCAATATCTGGAATTATTACAAATAGTAATATAATATGAAAGGCCGGAGTTTGGCTGATCTTTAGCGATAGCACATCAGCTCCTCTCATTGTATCATCCAAAAAGATTGACCATTTATTTTTTCTTCTTGGAGTTTAAGGATCCCAAGACATAAATACAGTCAATAGTAATGATAGGTTTCTGAAGCACTCCAAATGTCCATCCAAGGACAGATAATAACCCTTTTTAAGCTGAATAGACAATTAATTTATTCTCTGTCTGCATAATTATGTGCTAGACATTATTTTGAAAAGGCAGTGATATCCGTGAAGTAGAACTACAGCAACAAATTCTTCATGTTTATAGTTAGCTAAAGTGATTCAGTTTGTTAGTTTTTAGCTCTTGCTCATTGGTAGTAGAATGTTGCCAGAAGACACTTCAAATCGGCAACCACCACATACAGTGAGGAATCAGAAATAATAGGTAGATGCCGAATTAAACTGCATTGATAGATTTTTTAGTTTTTCTGTCAAAACTTTTTGAGAGTCGGGGGTGCTCGTGGCACAGTGGTAAGATCGTCCCCTAGATGCTCAGGCCTCGCAGCAGACCTGGGTTCGAATCCGACCCGGGTCAGTTCTCTGTACGTCTTCCCCTCTTTACCCCATTTCAACTCTCTCTCCAAATCTGTCTAATAAAGAAAAGAAAATGCCAAAAAACTATCTTGAAAAAAAAAGATAAAAAAAAACTTTCTGGGAGTTATTTTTTTGATCATTATCTTCTGTCTCCCACAGGAACATGAGCAGCTGAGCTACTCGTCGACACGCACCAGGGCTCCCAGTGTGATCATCTCTGGTTTAAAGCCCGCGACCTGGTACGTCTTCAGCGTACGCACCCGCACGCCAGCCGGATACAGCTCCTACTCACCTAAATATGAATACCAAACCACAGGGGACTGTAAGTATACCCGAGAACCATCTCCAGCAACTTCTTTCTGTTGAGGAAGGGATACATCTGTCTTTTTGTGAATGTGTGTATTTATACTTCTGCTGATGACAGTCCTTTCACAGCAAAAATAAGGAAAATCCTCCCAAGCTGTGCCTCCTAGTCCCTGCAGAGGACTGGAACAACTTTAGGAGTATTGGTCTTTGGTTATGGGTCACGATTAGCATTCAGTTATTCTTAGGCTAAAAGGTGAACGTGCAGCATTTTCTGCATGGTGGGGAATTTGTATAAGTGAAGTTTGCAGAAATAATGTCAAGTGATGGTAGCCTACAAAACATCCCACTCTTTGTGTCAGTTTGAAATGAGGCTGGTGAAAAGAGCCAGCCATATGGTATTAGTCTACTTAGTATGGAAAGAGCTCTAGAAATCTATGAACAAGTCTATGGGCTGCATCAAGGACAGTTAACAGTTCCTTTTGCATTCAAATAATAATTTTTGTTTAACAAAAATGTAATTGAATTTGTGCTGTGAAAGTGAGGAGTAATCTCGCCTCACAATTTCAGCTTTAACCTTGGAGGGAATTCATTAAAATGTCCAGCACACGTACATAATTGAAATATTTGATTTTATTTATTTCATTATATTTTTCGGCTCATCTTTAAGACAGTACTGCCACAGAGAGAAGATGCTTTCTGCAAGCAGCAGTTCAGGGTCGGATAAAGTTCAGCTAGCCTGGAGCAGTGCTCAGGGCAGCCTACACCAAAGGGCACAACAGCAGATAATAAGCCTGGATGTGCAGCAACAGGAGCATCCATATTTGGATCCCAACTTTTTGGATGGATTTTTTTAGAATATATTTTAGGATTGCAAAGTTAGATAGACAAAAGAGGCAGACAAAAAACATTGCGGTGGGAAAGTGTCAATAATGTATCGCCATAGCCCCTAAATCTTTGTAAATTATGTTGCTGGTTGCAAACATATTCTTTGTCCGTCTAATATAAATGATAAATAACCAGCTTTTTTCTATTAAACAGGTTTTCCTGTTATCCCGTCAAAATGTGTTATAGTAATCTTTTTTATTGAACCCTTAAGTATAAGTCAGATACTGTACATCCAGATAAACCAAGTTGTATTTCAATGCAAATTGTGAGTTAAAGCAGAGTAATAATTTCAGCAGTATAAACCAATGCCAAATTGTATTAGTAAATGAAGATTAGAAACCCTTGTGCAGCTTTGATTAAACTGGTTAAATTAACTAAACTGCCCCAACACTTTTTGTAACTCCCACTGTGATAACATTGCAGCCACACTATTTTGCCTTTTACCCACAGTATGAATTTCATGTAGATTGCATTCACAAACCCCTGAAGCCCCTTTTGATGCTACGATAGCAGTTTCAGTGGCAATCGAAACATTGAATGTAATCAACAGAGGATCCTGACAATACAGCCTTGATGTTCCGTGTATTGTAAATCAATGTTTTGTTTGTTTGTGTGTGTGTGTGTGTGTGTGTGTGTGTGTGTGTGTGTGTGTGTGTGTGTGTGTGTGTGTGTGTGTGTGTGTGTGTGTGTGTGTGTGTGTGTGTGTGTGTGTGTGTGTGTGTGTGTGTGTGTGTGTGTGTGTGTGTGTCAGTGTTCGTGTGTGTGTCAGTGTTCGTCTAAGTATAGTGGCTTTATTGCAAGTGCACTCTAAAAAAAAAGTCCAGCTGCCCTTTTATGTTGGGTCAGGTATTGTTGAGGGATGATTTGGCTTCACAGTGGCTCTCTGCCACTGGCCAAAAAACTGCATAGGTTTGCTTTATCTGCGGATCAGACGGTGCTCGGGCCAAGCCTTTGTACTGGACTGCCTTTTATCTGACAGAGAGAAAGCAGATGTGCCCCCCTGTCGCTCTCTCTCCCTCCCTGTCAGTCTGTCCGTTCGCCTGTCACTCACAGTCTCATGTTTCGCTCTTTTTTTCCATCCGTCAGTGCATTTTGTCCGTCTCTTCCGTTTGTGTCTCTCTCTCTCTCTCTCTCTCTCTCTCTCTCTCTCTCTCTCTCTCATTTGCCTGGTTTACTCGTCTCTCACCTTGCATTCTTCATCCTGTCCTCTCTGCCACCCGTCTCTCACGCACACACACACTGGACACAAAAACCGGACACACACACACATACACACACCTCATTACAGCAGCATCAGTAAAAGGCATCTGCTTAGTTAGTGATGTGAACAGTGCTTGAAGCGGGCGGCCGGGGAGAATCGTCTCGTGTGATCTGGCCGCCGCCACTTTCACTCTCCCTCCCTCTGAGTGGTCTGTAATTACTTTTATCCAGTCAGACACACACACACACACACACACACACACATACACACACACACACACACACACACACACACACACACACACACACACACACACACACACACACACACACACACACACACACACACACACACATACACACTGACAGACAAGCATGACACATAAAGGCTCTCGACTTACCACCCACACACACCCAAATACTGTATATAAATCCACATGAGCCTCCCCCATTGCTTGGGCTAGCGACCACGCACCCTGATCTTCAATTCATATTCATTAAGCGTGAAATATTATAGAAATAAGTTTGGTTATAGCAATCATCTTTCAATTATCTCGGATTCGTTAGCCTTGTGACAAGACACAGAAAAGGGAAAATCATGAATATCAAATGGGGCCCATTTTAACCAAATGATCATGGACTAAATCACAATTTCATGAATGAATAATATTAATTAAACAGCAGCAGGCCTATGAATCATTGGAGTGTGAAGCCTGACGGAGAGTTTTTATTTTTTTGCATTAGAAAAAGGAGACGCTAAAACGTCTCTTCTCTGTAATATCTGCCTATTAAGCGAGCATATATGGTGTATGTATGGTTCATTGTATGAGAGGACTGTTTAATATGATGTGGAATAAAAAAATTAATTTTTGGCTCCCATCTAATTTGACCATTTTTATCTCTCCGCACCGCTTTTATAACCATCACCTGTTCTTTACGTTCAACCTCTTATATATTTTTTTCTTCCTTCCCTTTCCCACAATCCTTTGCTCCTTTCATTCTTCTTTTACACTACTTCTCTGCTCAACCCTTACTGCCCTCCGCTCTGCACCGCACCTTTAAGCATCAGACATGGCTTCTGACCAGGGCCAGGTGTTGGTCATTGTCACAGCAGCGGTGGGTGGCTTTACCCTACTCGTCATCCTCACCCTCTTCCTCCTGATCACTGGAAGGTAAGTGAAAGCCATGCCTCCTGGGAATTAAAGCTAACTGTGGTATTTGTACGCACTCCCAAAAAAACGCAGCTTTCTTCAAACTTTGTGGTGCTTTAATTTTTTTAACAAAGGGGTTCCAAACTTGAATAAAAAATGGTTCCGAAATATCAAATACACTTCTTACTTAATGGAAAATCTAAAAGTAATAGAAAACAAACATTCAGGTGTGTGTGGTCAAACTTATAAATAGGCTAGAGTATTTCCACAGCGCCTTCACCCGTCATTGACAGACTGACACCAGCTGCCCTCCTCAGGTGAATTGCCTTGCTATCTAATAAATCACTGAATCAATATCAATATTCTTGATAATAGTACACACATATTGTAAACAACATAATGAAAAGGATGGCTGCAAAAGTCAGAGCACTTCACTGTCCTCGTTTGAGTATATGCAAAGTGAGTGTGCTGCTACACTTTAGTGTACTGTGTGGCAGTGGCGTGCACAGGTAGACCTGAAGTGGTGCTGAAGCACCTGCCCTTTTCCCCTGGCCCAATCAAGTGCCCTTTTGAAAAAAATTTAAAAAAATCTGAAAGTTTTTTTTTTTTTTACAGTGTATGTGGTCCCGACATTATCATCTATAAATGCTCAACGATTAAAAATGTTTGACAATAATGCCCCAATAAATATGCCCCCCTCCTCCTCCTCCTCCGCTCACACTTCAACGTGAACGCGCAGAGTGGACACAAACAGAGGCGCGTTGCAGCAGCAGTTCACAGCTGCTGCACACACACACACACACACACCTACTCCCCGGCCTGCCCTGCCCTGCCCCACCAGCGAGGTAACACATACATTAAATGGAGTCAAGAGTGTATTGTTTGCCCCCTAAGCCTCAGTTGCCAAGCAAACTTGCATTTATTTGTCTCAGTTTTAAAGTAGCCTCTATCATGCAGCGCCACACAGCTGAGCATAAATTAGCCGACTGTCCTACTTAACAAGCTAGCCCCCCCCAAAAAAATAGATATGACGTGATGAACACAACTAATGTCGGCGGAGTTTGTCACTGGTACAGCATGTGAATCTATCAGTATGCTGAATATTTAGTGTTGTTTAGGTTTACTTTAGGCTATATAATTAACACATGCAGTAATTTATTTGCTAAATGACAAACAGGCAATTCCCAATTGCCTGCAGATAAAGTAGCCTTGTGCCTGGTTGTACTGTAACCAAGCAGTCTTATTTTATGGTTGTCTCTTTTTATTTACAAATTGTAGTATAATGCCTTGAAAGGAGAGGTTAAAAAGGCAAAAGAAAGGGAGCTACAGCAGGCAGCCCAGGGGAGCAGCTCTCTGCTCTCCTGGATGAAAGCATCCACCAGCAGCAAGGAGGAAGATGAAGATGAAAGGTCAGAGTCAAGACCAGAGTCATGTTAACTGTCCATTCTTAAGCCTGGTCTTAACTACGCCCATTCTTAAGCCTGGTCTTAACTACGCCCATTCTTAAGCCTGGTCTTAACTACGCCCATTCTTAAAGAGGACCTATTATGCTACTTTTCTGGTCTTAATTTCTTGTTTTACACTGCTATAGAGCAACCTGACACAAATCACATCACAAAAAACTATGTAGATTTTCGGGAAGCTTTTTCTCTTATTTTGGCGATCCAGCACATCCTGTCAACACTTGAGTGTGTGTGCTTCGGCTCCCTGAATTTTACTTTAAAAGGTTCAAATTTCTCTTCCGGGGGAGCATTTCCCCTGACCCTTAAAATGATTTGGTCATTCATCGATAGAATATATTGTGTGCTTTTTTTTGCAATGAGCACCTGCCCCCCAAAATGTCTGTGCACGCCACTGCTGTGTGGTGGTTTGTTTTGTGCTTGACTGTCAAAAACCAAAGATATAGTTGTCTGCTTGTGATATATTGGTACCAATTGTTCAGATTATTTTTTCTGAAGACAAGGGCAAACTGTTAGTGTAGTTTTATGGTGCTGTCCCATGATGCTGTTCATCCTGCTGAAAAGTCATCCTGCTGAAAAGTCTTCTAACATCCTGACAAGAAAGAGAAGAGCAAACTCAACCTTGGCAGCTTTATTCTAAAAATATTAACGTGAGCCTTTATACATCCGCATGGGTCCTACAACACGCATTTCAAATGTCTTTGTTGTGCTTTCTTTTCTTCTGGTGAATGTGTTCCATTTCATTATTAATATAGTCTGTGCCCAAGCATCCACACATGGTGTTTGCACATATTTTGCTGATTAGCTTTCCTCTCAGGGCTGTTTGTGTGGGTCCACAGACACACCATTCTTTATTGACATTATTTCCCTTTCCTTCCTGTCAGTTTTGTTGAACCTGACCACTGTCAACAATGTTTCCCTTCATCATTCTTATAGATAGTGTTGTCAGCCTTAATTTTTTCAGGGTAGCCATATTCCTGTTTCCACTTTCATGTGTGCTACAGAATCCAATCCTCAGTCTGAACAGTCATACATTACCTCATTGTACTTTTTCATCACTAGATCAACATTTGCTCTGAGATTAATAGACAAACGTACTTTTCCCTTTAAATCCTCAAATGTAGGTTAAAATCTGTTTCTGTGAAGATAATCATCTCACATACCCACCACTCCGTGTTCTGCATTGCTTCACAAAAAAATATTGATTATATATAATATATATTATATATTTCTCCTCTTCCTCAATAGTTATCATTTGCTCACAAATGCGACAGCTTCCACTGCACTGTAAACGCTGAATTGTGGCTTCTTAAATCAACTTTCAGAGGCCGATCACTTGTCTCCCATGTTTGCCTAATGGGGGGGGGGTGTATGCACAGTTTAATGATGTGTAAGATCAGTGGGGCCTTTTCCAAAGCAAAACATTTGACTGGTCATGGCAGGAAAATACATGCTGCAGTTGAAACTATTAAAGATTCCTCCCATCGATTTAAGCGTGACTGTGAGCCTCCATTATTGATAATAGGAATTACGTACTTTCTCAAAGCCCTGTTAAAATGTCTGCAGTGAAAAAGGTCTATTTGGTTGGTGCAACAAATTCAGGGACCTTCCAGTCTCTACAAAACTGTATACGCTTCACCCTCCTTGGCTTACAAGTAAGTGGACATTCTTTTCTCCAGGGAATGGGCAGAACCTTGTACCGCAAGTTTGTCTATTATTACTGGTCCCTATTGTAAATAAACTAAATCCATAATAGATGGCATTGTTGGCAGATCTCTCTGCCAACAATGATGTTGGTTCAAATGTATAAAATATATATATTGTATGTCCATAGTGTTTTTCACATGACCCCAATGTTTCTGATAGGACATTTTGAAGATTGGATTTTGGTTTACTGAACACTGCAAACAACTACCAAAGGCCTAGAAGCCAATTTTGTATTACTGAGTTGTAGCCTTGATCGAGATGAGTTGCTTTGAGAAATTGGCAAACAGCTGAGTATGAAACTCCTGTCAGTCCAGCAGGCACATTTTAAATCATGCCAGTCTTCTGTAAAATATGTTTTGATGAGACCATTTCTACTGCCAGTGAGAAAAAGTATTGAGATTATATCTGCAAAGCGAGCATAATTGCTGTGGAAGAAATCTGATGTTAATACTTGTATCAATTAAACATGCACTTCAGCATGTCTGAAGTTTTGGTTGGCCTGCTGTGCATGAACTCAGACATTGCATCTATTGTGGGAGGATTGCTCCAAAGATATGACTATTGTGGTTGATTGCACATTCTTCTGAATTGACCAGAGTTCACATGATTTACAAAGGTCACATTTGCATTAATGAGCACATTCACAGGTAATGGTAGTGCGTTTCACAGGACTATTGTTCTGTGAAGGAGAACCTTGAAATATCCTTTATTCTACATAATCTAAATGTCAGCTACAGTGATTTTACATTATAAAAACTATTATATATACTGAATGAAGGAATTTTCCAGTATGACTGTACAACTAAACTGTTACATTGCAATATTGATCCATATACTATTTGCTGGAAACTTTTAATGAGAGCCTGAATCAGAATTGTCAAGTTTAAAATAATATGGGATTTCAATAAGTATTAGAAGTATTTTAACATGAGTTTGACCAAGGCTGGGAACTTGACCTTTAAAGTCCTGCAAACTCATTTACTAGGCCGACCGCTTCTGTCTGAATAGCTGACTCTTTTCTCTGAAAATATCCGATTTCTGTTGATCCACAATGGCCTTAATATGTTGTTGTACTACACAGCCTCACCACAACGTTGCCTCAGTTCTTTATTAACTTCAGTCAGTTCAGACAATGTGTGTTATCAAAATGCATCTATTGAGCTCTCACAGCACAAACATGAACATAAATAAATGTGTTCCCTCCGTCTATCTGAAGCCTGGATCTAAGGACCATTATCTGAACTGCAGCTTTAATAAGCACTTGAATATTAGGTTGTTGTTTTTTTCGGCATTGAACCGTGCTGTTTGCCAGAGAATTTTTCACACAAGTGAGCGGTGAACTTGACAGATATCAGATCAGTACTTATCACAGACACTATTTATTTAAAAACTCAGCAGGTGCCCGTTGCTGAAGCGCAAGCCCCTTCAGGCTTTTTTCTCTCTGTGTGTTTTTTCGACTTCATAAAAATTTTTTCACATCTGCGAACCCTCCTGCCCTGTGTAGGAGGGCCCTCACACTCTCTTTCAGTTTTCATAAAAGGTCCAAATGTGCTCGAGAGGAGAGTAGAGAGAAAAAGATGAGAGCTTTCAGTCACACGGCTTCTGTCCGACTGAAGTGAGGATATAAGAGGTTCCCGCCTGCTTGTGTGGGCAGTTTTTTTTTAACACCTGGCTGCCCTGAAAGCTTCCCTAAATGTTACGTCTCTGTTTGCCTCTGCTCATGCTAAAATTGACGCGTGAAAACTTTCTGACGAGGGCAAAGCTGTCACGGTTTCGGCTTATGCCAAAGAGTTTTTTTTACTGTACAGTTTGTGTCCTCTTTATCCTTGAATTGCCTGTCAGTCTCTCCAACTCTTGTCTTCTTGTTTCCTTTTAATCCTTCTTTTCTTCCATGCCCTCTGTAGCCTCTGCAGCAGAGAGAGGGTTGTGTAGAAAGGGAGAGGGGATGGGGGGGTGACTGTGTGTGGTTTGCTATGGTTTGAATTACACTGATGCTTTTGATTGAGGCTCTGGGCAAGGCTGTTTTTCACTTAGGTGTATGTGCATAGGGTTAGTGGGAAGTGCTCGTGAATATGTACTGTAACAATGCTAAACAGAACGGAAAGCAGTGGGAGAAGCTGAGGTCTTTGTGTGTGATAGCTTTCTTCGTGTGTGTGTGTTTGTGTGTGTGTGTGTGTGTGTGTCTGTTTGTGTGCACCCCCGCCTTTTTTCAACATGAAAGCCTGTGAGACAGAGGGATAGGAGGATAAAGGGGATCAGAGGATGGGACTGGAAACGGCTGATAAAGGCACATGCCACCACCATCTCTTTAATGAACAGCTTGACCCCATCAGCGGAGGTCAACAGTAGCTTTCCAAATCCCCTCCCTCCTCTGTGCTCTCTCTGCCAGTGTTACCCTGCTGCCACCTTATCTGCTCTGTCTATCAGTGTCCGGGATAACCACAGACTTCACTTAGCCCTCCCGATCCCCCAATCCACCCAACCTGTGGCTCTCTGCCCCTCTGACACCTGCTCTAATCTGGCAACCCGGATTATGCTAAGTCTTTCAAAGAGGAAGAGGCTCACATTTGATCACATGAACCCACCCAACACACTCTCTCGTCCAAGCCGGACACTCACAAACACACACTTTCTCGGCTGGCACGGTGTCAGGCATTTTGGCTCCTGTATTGCTGTATTATCCCCATCATTTAGCCTCTTTATTTGCATATAACAAACCACCCGGCTAATCTGGAGAGTTTTGTTGTTGCAGTATGTTTTGGAATGGAGGAATTTATTCTTTAAGGAAATTATAAATTCTCATGTCAAGTGGTTGCTGATCAAAGTCAGGTAATACAAAATAGTCAAACTTGAAGAGGAGACATTAAAAACTCAGCTCCTGAAATGTGAAACCTCTTGCTATATGTATGGGGTCAATGGATAAAATATGTGTTAAGTGAAATATGTATAATTATTATCCCCTGGCACTGCGGTTCCCGTCAGCTCTGCGCAATGAATTTCAGACAGCAATGGGTAAGAGATAAGATAACCCTCTGTTTGCAAAATGCCCAGCAGAAAACAGCACCCAGACAAATTAAGTAACTAACTGGTGAACACCTCATAGCACTTGGCATCCAAAGAGCCAGATATGTCCCGTTTAAGGGGTTACTGGAGAACCAAACTGAGTCAAAAGGAGAGTGAACACTGAACTTTTTTAATTCACTGTCTTTCTGATGTTCAGATAAGATGGTTATCAGAGTTTAGTTATGGTACAATGGGTGCACTGAGAGAAAAAAAAGAGGTCTTCCCTTTTCTAAAGCACACGTGGAAGTGTAGTACTCCAAAACGCGTATCTTCCTTCCAAAACAATACAAGAAAACTTGTACAAATTATCCATTTATATAATAGATTATGTTTCAACAATGCTGTGCAGATGGTCCTTTAGTATTTTGAGGTGATTTGCTCATTCATCATTGTTTTTCAGGGAAAAGGTCAAACTGGGGATCGCAATATGTGAAATTTAGTACTACAGTAACGGTGTTTCCAGTTAGGCGGTTTACTCTTTGTACGGAATATAACATAAATACCTCTTCAAGAAAAATGTAATTCCGCCCACACACTGAATATGTCAGTGATCCTGTGTGTGTATACTGTGTGTAGTTTAGTTTGTGCCCCATTGTCAGCCTTCTTGGTTCAGTAAGTTTATTGGTGATACTATGATACTACATCTCTTTGAACACTTACTGGAGTTATTGTTTAAGTGTACCCCTTTGATTTTTTTTTACTATATCCCTTCAATAGTAATTTTTCCAGACATTCTTTGTATATTGAGGTTTCTCTTAAAGCAGCAGTGACATATGTCAGGGGTGTGTGGTGTTGTGGTGTTGTGTCCCTCAGCTCCTCCAGCTTGGTCTCTCCTGTGGATAACAAGAGGGGAGCAGTGACAGTGACGAGAGGACTGAAGTGACAGTGTGACTGTGGGAGATCTCTGTTTCTGTCTCTGTTGGGAGGTTTGGGTCAAGCCTCACGGGTGGCCGCTATTCTTCTCGCCGCCACTCCTTTTAAAAGCTATAGTGCGTAACTTTTGTCGGTTGCGTCCAAGAAATCGCCCCCAAACGAGTTGATACAAAGTTGATCAAGACCATTAGCTCCACAAAACTCTCTCTGTATTTGTCAGTATGGCAGCATTTACAAACTGATCTAACCCCCTCGACGCTGGCGTAGAAGTTTAGAAAAATCCCAAGAGGTGCTTCCAATTTTCCAGTTGTTGATTATACTACCGAAAAAACCTAGACATACAGCAGAAGGTATACAATCGCAGACAGTGTTGTTGTAATTACTAATGGGGGCAACAGAAGTGACAAACTATACTGTAGCCTGTAACGTTTATTTCTAGACATGCTCTTCATTGCCTAAATGTGAAACATTACATGTCAATTATTTGAATAAACACCCACTTACAATATGTCTAAAGGTGCGAACGCACCATTTTGTGTCAAAAAATGGTTCAATGTGCCCAACGCTACGCAGCTAGTCTCCCCCCCGATATATTTATTCCCCTAATCAACCATGGCTGCGATCAGACCCGACCCGATACAACAGCGTTCATG
This sequence comes from Hyperoplus lanceolatus, assembly GCA_026929865.2. Taxonomy (NCBI): domain Eukaryota; kingdom Metazoa; phylum Chordata; class Actinopteri; order Uranoscopiformes; family Ammodytidae; genus Hyperoplus; species Hyperoplus lanceolatus. The sequence continues at coordinate 20,781,963 of CM049405.1, forward strand.
TTCGCATAAAAACAATAACAACACGGCCAACAATTGTGCCAAAAGACAAATAAACAGCAACTGAACGGAACAAATAGCCTTAAAACAGCATTGCATATTCACGCCGCTCGGAAATGAACACAAACAGCAAGGCAGCACCATACCAAACACATTTACAGCAGCATTGTGCGCAGGGCATAGAAAATAAAGGCAAGTAGCCTACATTACCCTACCTGGCTGTGACGGGATCGTGGCTGGCGTAGATAAACAACCGGGTGAGTTAACTAACGCTATCCGACCGGTGCTAACTTGGTTTATCGGCTAAATATTCATTGAATTAACCAGGAAGCCCATTCTCCTGGCTCACTTTCCCCACGTCTTCTAACCCAACCCCGAGCGGCTTCATATCACCAGCCAGCCGCAAATACATTTCCTACTCTGTGTTTCTCAGCCTCTGTGTTGTCCTCCCACCGTGCCGATGTCCGTGACGTCGGGTGAAGCTCACCGCTGATTGGCCAACGCGGCTAAACGTCACGCGATGGAGCGTTAAAAGTAAAATTTTTTTAACTCACGCGGTGGTGCGGTGACGCTTTGGTAACGCAGCTACCGCGCCCAGAGCGCCGCTTTACCGTGGCCAACGCATCATCGCGCCTAAACCAATGGTTCCCTATGCAAAAATAGGATTTTTCAACGCCGCCACCGCACCCAACGCGTTTGATGTGTTCGCACCTTAACACTGCTAAATTCTACATATAATGCCCTCACATTAGCAGACAGACCTTTCGAAGCACACGGGTAAACACACAGAGATATTAAAGGAAATGTCCTGTTTCACCTTCTTAAGAGAACTGTAATGAATGTAGCACTAAATCAGCGCAGAAAATCAATTTGATATACCAGAGGGTACTCTGAATGAGCCACTCTTAATATGGATGAAATAAATTTTCATCCTGCTACTTGTCAGCTCTAAAATGCAGACAGCGTATTTACTATCCCAAAAAAACACTTTTAATAGGTCAAAATAAGGAAATAAGTCACACCATTTGAGTCTTGTCATTTTTTAAGTATATCCTTGGGCGTTGTGGGAACAGCAGGTAGAAGAGTTCTGCGCTTATCTTAATAAATGATGAAGTATGGGAACATGTATTAAGGTATCAACTCGTGGTGAGGAGTGGGAGCAAGCGTCTCCCCTCGCTCATGGTCATTAATTAAGCCCTTGAACGGAAAAAAACAAACAAGTTTTTAAAATTCATTAGCGCTACAGGCCTGTGAGAGAGAAAAACTCCCAGCACCTATCTGCCTCGGTATCATTATTTTTCCACCTCAGTGCTCCTCTCTAGTCGTGCCATCTCAACCAGGTATCAAATATTTTGTGAGCGCTGCTGCAGGTCCACTCTGTAACAGCCGAATATTTGTGTAACAGGGTGACTAAGTTTGAATGACAAAAAAGCTTAAAAAAATACTTAGATGCTGAGATTATCTACATTTAAAAATCAAATAAAGCATATACTTCTTCTAGCCTTTATTGACCTTGAACCATGCCATACTTTTATGTTTTCAATTAATCATAGATGTTGGTGAGATTTGAAAGCATCATTGCATTTGGTTGCAGTGGAATTAAAAACTTTGATGCAGTTAACCTTTGACCATAGTTTTTCACTTTAATCAATACTTTTAATTGCCGAAACTTCCCCATAGCGGTGGCAGGTCATAATAACATGGGTATATTTTAGTATGATCATATGGGTATTTAGGCTCTGTCTGTTTATGTGTTAGAACGTGTTGGTATTTTACTGATAATGTCCCATATGTGTCAATGAGTGGTGATACTACCCATTTACTTTACATTTACTTTAAAGTAAAGTATTTCTCTTAATTGACTTCTTCCCTGCATTGTGAGACCCATTTTATTTATGCTTCTGAGTTGTATTTTTTGATGCCATCCCAAACACTTTGGTGTATTTTTTTTACAGTTCTGATAAGACAGTGCTGTGTTTGAGTTGCTGTTTTTGGATGCGACTCTGACAGGGTTCTTTCTGTTTTTTCTTGAAGTCGCCTAACTAGATTCTATTAGGATGAATTATTCTGGGTTATTTTGCTGATGCCGTCTCCTAATCTTTCAGCTTTTCAGACTTTCTTGGCAGTGAGTTTTTATCAGTCGTTAGCTGTCTCTCCCTGGTCCCTCCGCGCCCAGATAAACTCTCACATTAACACACACACACACACACACATATATACAAGACGATGAGTGTTGTTTTGCATTAGCGGATTCTTCCCTTCCTTAGCGTGGTGTTGAGAAAATACATTTTATTCTCTCTGTGAAAGAGTCTCTTGGTTTTAGTTTCATTGTGATGGTGTGTATGTTTTTGCACACGTCACCTCCATCATTCATTCATTGATATATCCAGTTGATATCACCTCTCTCCCAAAGCCAGACTCTTTCTGTCTGCCAAGATTTTTCTTGAAACGATACATTCCAATGATCCTCCTTGCTTTTATCGTTCTGCTAAATCTATATTATTTCTTATTTATAAGCAGTTTTGTCTCATTTCTCTGCTGTTGCATCCTGTTTAGTGTAGGATGTTAAATATTTTATGAGCTGGTTATATTGGTCTGTGTTTCTATGAAAGTGTCACAGATTGGAACTTAAATAGACTTATTAGCCATTGAGATATGACGCTAACCCGTTCTCCGTCTGCCATCGCCGTCTGGTTTGTTCTCACTCCTGTCGTTTTTTTTTTCTTTTTTCCCACACGTCCCCTTTTAGCAGACCTCCCATGTGTAGCTCCCATGTGAGCTTTCTATCATGATTATTATTACATCCGATAGATCACGGAACTGTCCATGTTAATGTTGGGTGCAATCATTTCTTAAAACTGCCGCGTTTGTTCACAAAGTTGTTAAAACACCACATTCCATCTGCACCTGTGTGGTTCTGCATATGTTACTGTCTGTGACACAAAGGTGTAAAGGAAAACACACAAACAAGAGGTGTTGTTATTTTTTGATGTCGTAACTGCAGAAACGCACACACCTAACACAATGGTGACTGTATTTCTTTTTAAAACGTTCCCATAGAACTTTATGACCCATGTTATCACTATGTCAGGCTATTAACACAACATGCTCTAATCTGGCCCAGCAAATTCCTTATGTAACGGGATAGTGGTTGTCTTACTAAAACCAAACATTTGAAATGAATATTGTGTTTACAGATTCCCCTCCACTATTCATAAATCTGACTGTTAAATACGTCGACCTGTGGTTATAGGGTAACTAGTTGCCTATAATTAATTATTGATTAATTGTTAATCACACATTACTTGGTTAATCACATAAATGACTTGGTCCACTGACTAGGTACTGTGGGAAGGGACTAAACAAACGTCTCCTAGCCCAAGAAGCTACCATATTGTTTGAAGCAAGACACATTCTTCTTCTTAGAAATTAAAAGCTGAAATTATAAGCAGTCAAACACATCCTCCCTTAATTTAGCACAAGCTTGAGTTTAAATGATGAACATTTTTTTTTTAGAAAATGGGTTATTAAATGTTTTGAACTGTTACCTGCAAGGAATGTTCTGTTTACAATGAGTGTCCAGGATTTCTGAAAAATGGTCTATACTGTTAATGTAATCATGTTCCTGTTTTTCCATTCCTGTTGAATGACAACGTTTGAAACTCTACTCATTTACTCTACAGCGTTTTAACTCTGTCCATCGCTCTCTTGTGTTGTTCCAGGTGTCAGTGGTACTTCAAGGCCAAGATGACATCAGAGGAGAAAAGGAGGAACAATTATCAGAGTGGACTGGGTAAATCTTTCTCAGTCACCCGCTCTCTTTCGCTTTTGTTTTTGATCATTGTGTCCCTCACTTTAATCCTAAAATTGTACATAACCAAAAGACTGAGTCAAGATGATACATTTCCATATCCATTGTTAATGACTTTAGGGGGAGTTTGATTTTTTAATAAAATGATCTATTTGGCACATATATTGTTAGTGATTAAAATCACTGTTGCCAGAACATGTTAGTGACAATTTGCCAGATTTTATTGTATTTTTATTTTTTTATTATTTGTATGGTGTGGCTATGTGAAACAAGAAGAGAGAGATTATGTGAGCCACTGTTAGCAGGCTAGCCACCTGCTCCCTTCTTTAAATTCAACATGTGCAGTGCACTGCTGTATGGATCATTTCCCATGTGTTTCTGTGCCTATGAAGGTCTGCATGTTTGAATGTTGCACTGGAAACGACCCCCACCAGCTTACACGGAATGAATTAACATTTACCTGCTAGTGTTAGCAAAAGCTATCGAGGAAAGGAGTAGCAAATGTGCTATTTATAGGATTGTTTCAGGAATTGAGACATCAAAAAGACAAGTCAGAATCCTTAAAACCACCTTGCTCCTCCGTCTCTCTCTCTCTCTCTCTCTCTCTCTCTCTCTCTCCCTCCCTCCCCTTCGTCTCAAGAGCTTACCTCCCCTCAGCTTTCGTTTGATGTTCAACACAAGTTTCTTTTTCTTCTTTCTTTCTTTTTTTGTTTTTATTAATCTGGTTACAGAGCAGCATCCCTAAGCTGTCTTTGTCTGCCTCGCTGTACCTTTCTGTCTCTCTTTGCCTGGTCTTTGGTCTTTTGAATCCCATTTATGTTTTCATTCCTGACATGAAACAACACAGTTAAAATGAGTGAAAAAAAGGAAGGTGTTTGAAAGGTAGCGGAATGGCAAAGACTGGGGAAAGAGAGACGATAGGGAGGAGAGGGAGAGGAGGTGATAGAAGAAGAGAGGGGAGAGGACTGAGAGAAATTAGTTTTAAGATGACTGCTAAAGGTGAGAGAAGAAATAGTCTTATTAAGGTGTGCGTGTGTGTGTGTGTGTGTGTGTGTGTGTGTGTGTGTGTGTGTGTGTGTGTGTGTGTGTGTGTGTGTGTGTGTGTGTGTGTGTGTGTGTGTGCGCGTGCGGAAACTTTCTAAAGGAGAACCGACTCCTCTGGGTTTTGCCAGAGATGTTTCAGGAGGTCAGGGTCAGAGCAAGAACAGCAGCAGTGAAACCGTTAGAGATGCACTGACTTGCTCAAGGACACTTCAGGAGGGTGGATTACCCCCCCCCCCCCCCCCTTGGCTAAAAGTCTGGCTCAGCATGCTGCCCTGCTTCTTCTCAGCAAAAGACAGGGGAGGAGGAAGTTGTGTGTGTGTGTGTGTGTGTGTGTGTGTGTGTGTGTGTGTGTGTGTGTGTGTGCGTGTGTGCGTGCGTGCGTGCGTGCGTGCGTGCGTGCGTGCGTGCGTGCGTGCGTGCGTGCGTGCGTGCGTGCGTGCGTGCGTGCGTGCGTGTGCGTGCGTGAGGCAACACTTTTGCTCTTGTGCTTTGCTAGAGAGCACATATTGAACATCAGACAGGTTAACACATCTAATTGCCTGACCGGCTCACAATCAATAGCAGAGGGGAAATGTGTCCCTACATGTCTAAAACCATTTGCCTTAAAGGGTGAGCAGTGACCAGGACTTATTCTATTTATATAAGTAAGGCCCTGTGATGCACTGATGATACTAAAACAGTGCGAATAGCACGAATATAAAATAATCGATACAGATGTTATCTCTGTGTCTATCATGTTATATTTATATCTTTCTGCATATGAACCGCTGTTGGCATCTTGTGACTGTGTGCACCTTTTGCTTTATAGATGACAGCTCAAGCACTCGGTATAGATATATACTGTATGTAGACAGGAAACACAAAGAGGGGGGGGGGGGAGAGGAGTTTGACATGTAACAAAGTCTAGTCAAAGTCTAGAGGATGTTACAGTGCTATTACTAAAATATCAGCCTTTCGCTAATTTGTTTTTCTATTTGTGTTTCTTTTTCCCTTGCTGTATTTCTATGCTGTATTTCTATTCATTTTAGTGGTCATCAAATGCAAATAAAAGCTCACTCTATGTATATGTGTCCCTCCCTGTCCCCACAGTCCCCTTCCCTGGAATAAAGACCTATGTGGACCCTGACACGTATGAAGACCCCACACAGGCCGTTCACGAGTTCACCAAGGAGATCGACCCGTCCAGGATCCGCATCGAGAGGGTGATCGGAGCCGGTATAAACACACACACACACACACACACACACACACACACACAGTAGTCTTATATACGTTTCACATTCAACAACACGTGTCTCTCTGATTGGTGCACTTTTGCCTGTGGGTGGAAGAGGATCATCCCAAATTGGTGAGATTAACAATAGCTTTTAGTGTTCCGTAGGAGATTATCTATTATCATTCCACACATATAATGGCCATGAAACCCCCAGCTCAGCTCCATTGTACGCTAAAGAGGACAACTTTTCCCATTTCCCAGTGTCTCACTGTCATTTTCTCTGCGCACACTGTATAGGAAAATTAAAGCTTTAAACAGGTTCACGGAACTAAAGAAAGTGTAAGAATAGATCTGTGGCTTTTTTTAGAAGGTGAAAGGCAGTATTTTCAGGGAGTTTAACCAATCAGAGAAGAAGCAATAATGCTGGAGTTTAGATGGGAACTGCAACACTGCCCCCAGGTGGCGTACCGCGCTGCCTGCTGATGGGAGTTGAAGAGATGTGATAGAATCTTTACTCTGTGTGTGTGTGTGCGTGTGCGTGTCTGTGTGTCTGTGTCTGTGTTATAGGTGAGTTTGGCGAGGTGTGCAGCGGCCGCCTGAGAACACCGGGGAAGAAGGAGATTGCCGTGGCGATAAAGACACTGAAAGGCGGCTATGTGGAGCGTCAGAGGAGGGACTTCCTGCGTGAGGCGTCAATCATGGGCCAGTTTGACCATCCCAACATCATACGGCTGGAGGGGGTGGTCACCAAAAGTACGTATGCATCATGGTTCATTTAATTAAGTTCTAAGGGGTGATAAAGTTACTAATAATACATTTTCTGCAGCACTAAATTATGCACAGTGAGCTACTGATACCACTGATGAGACATCAGAACATGAATGTTTTACTATGTGTTGCTTTTATCACTTCCTTGAATGTTCACGTGCCATATTTATTTTTTTATTTTAGTGGTTTTATGTTTTTTTTTTACATATGGACAAAAAAAACAGAATAAGTAAACACATACAATACATACACAACCCCCTCTCCCCTCCCCCCTCCCCCTCCCTCACATAAACAGACAAGGAATACAGAAAAAAGTGAAATAAATAACTAAGACATAATGATTAAGAAAATAAGCTATAATTACACAAGAAACAAAACAAAGCTAAAACAAAAACAAAACTGGGGCAAACCTCACACCTTTTGGTTCACGTGCCATATTTTAGCGTGGATTCGTTTGACACTGTGCACGGGAAACCACACTGGTAGTTTGCTGCTCTACGCCTCTCTCTATTTCACACATCCTGTGGTGCAGTTTCCCGCATAGGACTCCAGTAACTCAGAGTGAGACCAATAGAAGAAAAAAATGTGTCACAAGAACATTTGCTACTCAGTCGCAATCTTTCTTTCTGTTCATTTTTTGTTGCTTGGACGGGATGAGGGGAGCGACTCAGATGCTGCACTTACATTAAGCGCCTCACCTAAAAGCACAAAAATATGGAACCAGCTTTTGAAATGTCTGTCTCTTTATCCATCATAGTCTAAAGTCAGTCTAAAATGTATGCCTTTGGTAGTTTGAATGGTAAATGAGGTAAAAGCTATCTTTAAGGGAGCAGCAGTCTCATTTTAAGGTGTGAAATATGGTATATATGTTTTTTCTGGATATTTACAAGATTAGGGAACTGTTTGAACACATAGTTTTGTTTTGTGTATAGGCCCTTCTGCAGAGTATTTCTTGTACCCTCCATATCCACAGAGAGTTTGATCGTGTGTGTGTGTGTGTGTGTGTGTGTGTGTGTGTGTGTGTGTGTGTGTGTGTGTGTGTGTGTGTGTGTGTGTGCAGGGTGGTGTAAGTTCTAATGCCCCTGTTTTTGTGCAGGAGTATGCTTTATCTACAAAAATGTGTGTGTGTGTGTGGACGTGTGCATGTGGACGTGTTAACGAGCTCTGTTTTACGGGGCTCACCCAGTGCAACATATGGTTGTTTTTACAGGGGGTGTATAAAGTGAGACATCACTGTGAATATAAATGTGCCCCCTCAAGACTTCCACCACCTCACTGAATGTAGATAGAGGACGTTCCTCCGCTCTAACTCTGCTCAACAAGGACTCCGCTGATAAGGCTCTTTTAAAAAAGCCGAGACCTAGAATATTGCGCGGAAGATGCTGATTGCTGGTATTTTGCATCAATAGATCCTACTGTACCTTTTTATAGTCCAACATACCGGAAGCTATCAAGTGGAAAAAGCATCCTCCCACACAAAACTGAGACCAATTCTGTGCTAACACATCTGATGGTTAAAAGGGAATGAAAATATTTTTTGTTTCGGTACCGAGGAAGGACTTTTTTCATCTATTTAGAGGTCGACGGCACCGACTGACTACGCAGAGTCGACATTCAAAGGTCTGTCATTTTGGAATAACAGCTGTTGATGTCACTCAACAGTCAAAATGTTGTATCTGGGTTTTTTTGTGTATTTTGCTATAGGCTCTTCAACTTTTCAAATGACGACATCATATAAACCTCTGAACTCTTGATTTTTTCCTTCTTTCAATTTCCCATGAGGAGCTTTAAAGTAAGACAGAAAAACAAACAACATCTCTGAATGGCACCTTTAATAAACGTTGTGTGTGAAGTTTATCTATTAAAGCCACTACGAGTAACATGGCACGTTGGCGTCCCCTTTGGACAAAAGCGGTAGAATTTTTACGACGCCCGCTGTCGCAAAGCTGTTTTCTAGTGCCAGACGTGCGAGTGTGAACTGAGAAGGGCGCAATATAGTGCATGCCCGTGTGTTGAAAGTGTGAGGACTCTTTTCGGCTCCGTGAGAGTGGTTTTGACACTGCATCAACTAATGCCAGTGAGTGCTACACACACCTGATTGCAATGAGTTGATGCAGCAGCGTCACCTAACTACTCTCTCTCACGGAGCTGAAAGATTACGTGTCCTCACAGAAAGCGAATGAATGAGAGAGGCAGTTAGTATGGATCACGATGAGGTAATGTGTTTGTGTTGTTGATGTAAATAATGACTATTTCAGATAATGGTTATCTGATGATGGTGAAGCAAAGCAAACTTTGTGTTAGTACCAACCGCTCATTCATTTAGGAGTAAACACTGCAGTCTAGTTTCGCTCTCGCGAAATTGTATACACGTTGCTTGGCAACGCCCTGGTCCCGCCCATAGCCTATATCACTCTCCCTTTTAGCTTTTCTTCATTGCGTTCTCTTTTTTTTCTTTGATGGTTCAGCCCCTTTATCAGTCATTATGACGACAAATAACTGTCTCAAACAAGGCTCCTGCTCCCCTTCCCTCACCTGGAGGGATAGGCTTCGCGTTGCTGCTCCACACTGAAATCTGCGACCAATACGGATATGTGACCATAGAGCTTGCACGAGCGAACCGAAAATCGGACTGGGTGTGCGACCAGACCAAAAGCAGTAATAAAAACTATATAAAAACGTCTTTCTTTGCACTGATGGTCTCGTTTGCTGTTAAAGGTAATTTATGATTATCAGAGGAAACATGAGGCTGTTTAAAAGATATTTAAATGTTACTCGTAGCCGCTTTAAGTTCAACAGTACTTTGCCAAACTATTTATTTATTTTTTAATTTAAGAATAACTCAACTAACTTTTTTTTCTCATGGTCTTTGATTGGATGCAGTTGAGAGCTCTGGAAAGTTAAGGTAAATGTTAGGTTTCAGTGAAGTGTGACATTTTATTAAAGGTGCTCCAAGGAACGTTCAGTTTGTGTTAAGTTTTGCACCCCCTTTGGACAAAAGCAGTAGTATTTTTACTACGCCAGCTGTTGTTCCTGGGTGATCGTACCGATGATAAAGCCATTGAGAAAAGACTATACAAAAATAGCATTCTTTGTACTGATGGTCTTGTTTGCCGTTACATGTCATTTATGATCATCACAGGAAAAATAGAGTGTTTTAGAAATATTAAAATGTTCCTCGTAGAGCCTTTAAGTTCTTCAAAGCATAAAGACTATCAAAGTGCTAGAAAACATAAAGCTACTATATTGTTATTCAGGAAAATTCTTATTTCATAAACATATTTAAATTTGATGCTTTGTTCTTCTTTTTATCACAACAGAACCTAGGCTTGAAATGTGTCCAGTAAAGTGGATTAAAGGAGTAAGTAGGTTTACCAGGGTCTTAGTCATCTACATTTTATGAGAGAGGAAGTTATCAGAGGAAACGTTTTCCCATGACTGCCTATCCCATGATACACACACACACACACAGGCAAGGCACTATACACGCCAAATCACGCAATCAAAACTGTTTGTGCTTGGCACTGGGACATCATATATGGAGCGACATTAATCCCTTTTTACCGTCTGCCTGCCATCTCTCAGTCTTTCACTCCCTACATCTGTTGTTGTCCTTCAGAGACTAATTATGGAGAGTATTGTTCTGTGACTAACTGCCATACCTGCTCGAGAATGCAGGTGACACGTTAGACTCTGTTCACAGGTGCGTTTGTTTTTTGTTCAGGCGCTGCACTGCATAACTATGTGCTGTTTCCAGACCATGCTAATGAGCTCAGGGAAGACAAGCTTGATCAAATACTCTCCTTCCCTGTCCCTGCTAGGTCGATGTTGGAGGGAGAGTATATCTGCAAATTTGATTGGTATGATGATAAGATTTTTCAGATTTAACAAAAAACTAAAGTGGTTGGCGTGAAGTAAGCCGGTCTCTGTTCATGCACCCATCCATATACCCACTGTGATTTCTTGTCTCTGAGGACCGGGGTATGGGGTAAGGATCAACCTTCCCCTGTTGATGATGTGCTTGGTTCCACTCTGATTATTTTAAACTGTTAAAAGAATCCAAGCTGTTCCCTTATCACGGTCCATATTTCTCAGTTTTATCCAAAGGTACGTTGATTTAAAAGAAATAGTAGTCTACAGTCTAGATTGTCTCAATAAGCTTTTACAAAATTCTAATTGAAAATAATAAATAAATAAATAAGAATCAGAGCATAGCCCAACCGAATATCACGAATGACATTCTTTTTAGATGCTTACTAACATGCAACTAACCCCCCAAATTATATAGTGAGATGGATTTTGTGGATTGTGGTTTCAGGGGCTTAAATGATTGGTTTTGAGCTGCTCAAAAAAAGCAGATTGGAAAAGGTATGTCTTGCATTTGCCAAAAACCCAACCACTTAGTCCTCATCCCTAAAGCCTTCCTTTTATTGAAGCATGAATCTCACTTTCCGGTGGCGTGGGGATTGTTTTTGGAGTGCGGGCAGAGCGGGTTTATCGCTGCCCCTTGTGGCCGGTGGGGAAGAGAGGAGAAGCAGGTGTTTGTTATTGTCTCTCAGTTCCAGCAGTTATCCAAACATTTCTTTGAGGGGTTTGAAGCGGTGTTGGCAGATGTTATTTAGACATGATGCCAGACACAATCTGTGTGATGATAACTCTGTGTCCGATTTGCCTTTAGTTTCACTATAGAAGCAAGTGATGAAGATAGAGTGCACTGCCCAATCTAAAACTACATTGTGGAATACTGGAAATTAGAATCAAATTGCTTTACATTATTAAGTTACGCATTGTTCTCTTTCATTAGGAAATAATAAAACAGTGTTGTGTTTTCGATCAGAGCGATACTATGTCTTTCCATGTGAGGAGGGGAAGAGCCGTCTGGAATCCAAAGTGTGACATCATGGTGTTACTTCACCACAGTAACACTTTTTATTCCTCCTTCCAGCAGTTCACAATGCTTTACAGCTCACCGGCAAACAGACCTGGACAACTGCCTCCCAGCTGTAAAGCAGTCAATCTGTAGCACCGTAGGGATCCTCGGCAGGGAAACAATAACATTTGGAAAAGAGAGATTGCGCTCTGTTCCTAACTAATGTTTTTTTTTGTCATGCCTGGGCTGAATACCGAACAGGTCCCGTTTGGACATGTTGATATGGAAGAGTTTTATGAACTGAGTGTGTTGACTCCATGCATCAATCGGCTGCCGGTGGTCTGTGTTTTTTCCCCAGCCATAGCTCTATCTCTCTCTCTTTGACTGCAGTTGCCTTTAAACACACATACACACACACACACACACTGTGATTTCCGTCAGCCAGTATTTATACCAGAGCCTAATGTGTCGTCTATATTACTGAATGTTTTCACGTAGTTCATCAGAGGATCATTTTGGTCCAGTGTTCCTGAACTAATAGTTTAATGACCTACTACATGCAATAATTAATCTTGCTGACCGCTTTTGATGGCTTCATAATCCCCAGAGACATTTGAAGATTAGGGGCGATATCCTTATTAGTTGCCATAGTTGGGTTCCTTTTTGTTGCATCATCACATCGGATTCAGTCAGCACCATTCACAGTGTGAATGTGGCAGATGTAATTGCAGGTTAACACCTTATTTCTATGTGATATTATTGGACTATCCACAAATGCAATTAGTATGTTTCAATATCTCCACTTGCTGTAGTGTTAATTATAACTAGGTTTCATGTAGAGTTTTTATTCACGTGTCACGTGAAGAATTGGTGTCATTTTGAAAGTAAAATGTAGACATAGTGAATTTGAACACAAGTGCTGCGTTATAATGTCTTTTATCCAAAAAAAACTCAACCTCAGTATCAAGCCTTAGAAACCTGTCAGAAAATCTAAGCATGGACAAAGATCCACTTACTGGCTCATGAGCTTTTATCTGGATCTCACCGTCTTTATTCAGCAAATGGAAGGCATCGTGATATTCTTCTCTCATTCCTTCTCTCTTTTCTTTTAATACTACGCTGTAGGCTGTCCTCGATAGCAAAATAAATCTGTGATGGCAAAGAAAAATCATCTTTTGGAGAAGTAAGGAGCGTGTGTTGTGTTTTGTATGTTTTTTTCAGGCCGGCCTGTGATGATTGTGGTGGAGTATATGGAAAACGGATCGCTGGACTCGTTTCTGAGGGTGAGTGTTGGGCCGGGGTGATCAGGGAGCTCAGGTGTGATTGCATCTGTGTCTGGCTTTAGGTGGTGTTCGTGCAGCAAACAAACACGTGACACAAATGCTGATTATGAATATAGTTTTTTAAAAAAATAGGCAAATCATATCTAATGAGGGCTCTTAAGTTAGACCATAAAAAAACACTACCGTGGTGTGTGTGTGTGTGTTTGTTATTCATTTTCAGAGCGTTGCAGGCAGATAGCAAGGTCGCCATTCATCATAGGTTAAGGAGATTGTGCATATAGCAAAGGGCCAATTGGAAGAAAGACGGGCAGGTTTACTTTGTCTCTGCTTGTGCTCTCAAGAAACTAACATGGAAACCATATATACCGTTGAATATTCTCCTGCCACTATGTTGTCAACATAATTCTGATCATGTTTTACCTTCTACACAAATCTTTTATTCATCTATATATCATGTTGCTCCAAACACATTATAATTCAGTCATTCCTCTCATATTGCCTTTGCTGTATCTTGGTTTTATTGCAATGGCTCCTCCTTTGTCAGCTCATTTCCCTTCATTTCTCTCTCCCTTTGTCAGCAACACGATGGCCACTTCACCGTCATCCAGTTGGTTGGCATGCTGCGTGGCATCGCGTCGGGCATGAAGTATCTGTCAGACATGGGCTACGTTCACAGAGACCTGGCGGCTCGAAACATCCTGGTCAACAGCAACCTGGTGTGTAAGGTGTCTGACTTCGGCTTGTCCAGAGTGCTGGAGGACGACCCAGAGGCTGCTTATACCACCACGGTACTACACCCTCCTGACATATTGCAGCTACTACTGATTAGTGAAGTATAACAGTGTTTAACACACACTGAGTTAATCCTGGTTTATTTCATGTCTGCTGCTACTGCTGTAGATTGTTTTGTTCAACCCTAACAAGGATGCAGCTCTTTGGTAAACAAATGAAAAGATGCATTATAGGCAATTAAATGGTCAGGTAATAAGATTTGGTCTCTGTATTCCAATATTTCCAATACTGCCAAAAAAAAATTAATAAAAAATCGATTTGGCAATATCATGATAGTTATATTATTGATATCTGTATCGTTTGCCAGCTCTATATGGCAATTTTTTATATATATATATATATATATATATATATATATATATATATATATATATATATATATATATACACTCAAAAAAAAATATAAACGCAACACTTTTGTTTTTGCTCCCATTTTTCATGAGATGGACTTAAAGATCTAAAATTCATTCCAGATACACAATTGTACCATTTCTCTCAAACATTGTTCACAAATCTGTCTAAATGTGTGATAGTGAGCACTTCTGCTTTGCTGAGATAATCCATCCCACCTCACAGGTGTGCCACATCAAGATGCTGATCTGACATCATGATTAGCACAGGTGTGCCTCAGACTGTCCACAATAAAAGGCCACTCTGAAATGTGCATTTTTTTGCTTTATTGGGGGTCTGGGGACTCGGAACCAGTCAGTATCTGGTGTGACCACCATTTGCCTCATGCAGTGCAACACATCTTCTTCGCATAGAGTTTATCAGATTGTCAATTGTGGCCTGTGGAATGTTGTTCCACTCCTCTTCAATGGCTGTGCGAAGTTGCTGGAGACGGCTTATGGTGGAGAAATGAACATTCAATGCACGAGCAACAGATCTGGTTGACATTCCTGCTGTCAGTATGCCAATTGCACGCTCCCTCAAAGCTTGTGGCATCTGTGGCATTTTGCTGTGAGACAAAACTGCACATTTCAGGGTGGCCTTTTATTGTGGACAGTCTAAGGCACACCTGTGCACTAATCATGATGTCAAATCAGCATCTTGATGTGGCACACCTGTGAGGTGGGATGGATTATCTCAGCAAAGCAGAAGTGCTCACTATCACACATTTAGACAGATTTGTGAACAATGTTTGAGAGAAATGGTACAATTGTGTATCTGGAATGAATTTTAGATCTTTAAGTCCATCTCATGAAAAATGGGAGCAAAAACAAAAGTGTTGCGTTTATATTTTTGTTGAGTGTATATATATATATTTATATATATATATATATATATATCGCATTGTTTCGTGATATGCCATAGCTTGACTCATGTATTGTGATGCGTATCATATCCTGAATTCCTTGATTAAACCCAGCCCTATTGCCATTGGGTCATACATTTTAACATTTTGTGTGTTACAATAATCCAACATGCAGATGGGTCATGAGAACAATAGGTTATTATTAACAGCACCACAGCAGTCATAACAAGGAAGTTTTCCTCAGTACAGTCATGACTCATAATCAATGACAGTTCTTCTGCTCCGTTCTTCCTGGCTTCATGAGAGAACCTCATTAGACTTGGAGCTGTAAGTTTTGAACTGAGAGAGGCACAGGAGTCGAGACCCAGAAAAACAGCAACTCACTTTACAGAGATGTACTGAGAGTTTATGAGACCAGCTGTTTTGCATCCCTGTATCACTGCTTTTTCAAAAAAACAGTCGTATCTTATTCATGAACCGGCATCCACAGCCCCCTGAAAGCTGTCGTCTATAAAAATCTTTTTTCTTGTTTTTTCATCACCACACTAGTAAAGAAACTGGAGACAGGTGTCGTAAGGATTAAACTTATTTTCCTGTCAACACCTGCTGTTGTTTGTATCTTATTGTTATTCTCAAAAGAAACAATAAAAGTAAGTTATCTCATCCGTTTGAAGAAGTCCTTGGAAATTGGGAACACTCACATTTCCCATTCAAAGATTGCATTAATAGACTAATCCTAACTATGTCAGCGTAAGACATCAGCCAACTTTGAAGTATCACTTTACTCTTGCTTGATTAAGGTGATGGTTGCAGAGGACAGATGGAGTTGCCTTGGATACATTTGAAAAACTCTTGTTGCTGGAAAAAAATAAGTAATTCTGTTAATCTGTCCCACCACACAGTGACCTCCATTTCCTGGTTATTATTGAGGTTATTGTGTGAAGGAAATGCTTTTTTCATGGTTCTGATTTTAGTTTTTGTTTTGCTCTGCAAGACTCAGTGTTTTAAAACAAAAAGGAGAGAAGAATTTTGTGGGGTTGAGGCTATACCGAGATGCTGAGATGTACTCGATGAACGATTTACCATAAGCAAAATAATACTTTTTTTGAAATCAGCTGACCTCACTGCAGAAGGTTGACCTTGCATTTCTTTTATCTGTGTGTGGACAGGGTGGTAAGATCCCCATCCGATGGACTGCTCCCGAGGCCATCTCATACAGGAAATTCTCCTCGGCCAGTGACGCGTGGAGTTACGGCATCGTCATGTGGGAAGTGATGTCATACGGGGAGCGTCCATACTGGGAGATGTCCAATCAGGATGTGAGTATTACTCTGTAGTCATCACAATGGTTTGTTTAGGTGGAATTTCTCGTCATATGCAATGCATCAACAAGTGGCCTGGTTTGGGAAGATGACATAAACTAACCTTACCTAATCAGGATGGATAAATATTGAGTATATTTACCCTTTTTTTAGTGTACTGTTTTAGTATTTTTTCCTCTGAGGCCTCTCAGTGATTTATTTTGAAGAGGTTGATAGAAACTTCCACAAATATTCCCCTCACAAGCCTGGATATCTAACCCTTGAGTTAGCACTGCAACACACATCACTTTTGAGACACTGAGTAAATTATGAGTTTACGTTTTCCAACATATCCGTTTGTAATTGTTGCCCTTTCACCTGATCCCCTGACTGTTTTTCACACTGTAAAAGCCTTCTACCTCTGTGAGAGGTGAAGGGCACGAAGAGAAATGCTGGTGAGATCCACTAAAAAGGATGACAAAGATGAGTGAGAGGGGAAAGGGAAAGAGCAGTTTAGAGGTCAGAGGTTCAGATAAGTCCGGCCCAGCGTTATAGTGGGAGTTTAATGCTTTTGGATTCAGTCTGGCTGAGCAACCCCTCTGATCCCCGGGGCGTCGGTCAGGGATTGGAGAGGGGGCAGTGGAGGAGGCAGATCCATCCCTCTCTCCACTGAGTGTGAAAGCTCCACAGTAATCCCCTTCAACCCCCTTTACACACACAGACTCACACACACACAAGCACATTCACAAAGGTCCAAGGGTTTTTCGTGTGTTGATTTGTTCTGTTTGGGAATTGCTTAGCAGTGCTTTCCTAAGGCCAGCCAAGCAAGCTGCAAATATGGAAGAAAAAACATTCAAACACTATTTCATCCTGGTCAACCTATACTAACCACAGCTCCCTCAAACAAAGATACATGAATCTCCTCTTTCTCACAGACTCACAGATAGGATAATGATCTACTGTATGGAGGCTACAGTAATACATACAATCATCTTAAATGACATGTACTTATGTGTGCAATACAGGTTGGAATTGATTGATGGTACAGATTAGGGCGGAATACACTGGTTCAAATGTATACACAAAAACAGTCAAAATTTGGAGGAGGAGGTTATGGGAAACAATAGAAGATCACAAAATGCATTTAACATGATGATACCTGTGTCGGAGTGCCTTTGTAGTCCAACATAGACTTTAGACTCTGTATACTCTTTAATGTTAAATTTGCACATTAACCAATGTGTGAAAGGGGACAAGGTTGCTCATGAAAGTAGGAAATCTCCAGCAGACATTTTGGAAGTACAGGCATCAGTGTTTGAAACACTATGTTAGAGTTCAACATTTATAATATGCTGATGCTTTGTGTAAATGTTTAATCAACTAGATTCTAACTTAAATCATAATATTGACTGTTCAGAAAAAATGTAGTCGATGACACAGAACACTCTTCATATCTCATCTCGCAATTTCTGAAAAGTTGGACAAACTCAAAGCACTCTAAAGCTCCGTAAATGAACTAGATTCCTAACAGTTTACAAGTAATGTTTGAAGACAGAGAAGTTTTGCATGATTTAAGAAGAAAAGATAAATTCAATGAGAAAAATATACGGACCACACTTAAATCCTTTTCGATTTCTGTAAAGGGTATTAAGCTGTGGAATGGACTTGATGAAGTTGTCACAGGGAGTTGCAGTTTGCGCAATTTCAAAGCAAATTATGTTTAAAAAATTATTGAAAATTACAGACTAATAACCTGAGCACAATGTCAATGTCACTTACATAACAATATTGTAAAGAATAATACAGGCCAGCAGACAGACTTGTTTTTGAATACTTTTGCTGAAGTGTTTAGACTACCAGTTAAGAAATGGAACAGGCCAAATACAAGGCCACTTCACACTTTATACACTTGGCCACGAAAAAACTGAACTGTGCTGAACTGATCTTAAAAGCTGAAGCAATTAGATTAAAATTGACTGTGTATTGGACTGCAGATTCTTTAAAAAAAAAAAAAAATGTATAGGTATATGTGTATATATATATAGCTATATAGCTATATATATATAAAAATGTTTTTTGTTTTATTTTTATTTTCTGTAACAGTATCTGAATCCGAATTTGATGAAAATGGGGGCGGGACCTGATAAGCCTTTGGCTTCTTCCGTCTCCCTTCGGACAACACAAAGTATGATGTATGAATATTTGCAAGAGAAAATTGTGTATTGTGTGGAATTGTCCGAAAGAATAATAATAAATAAATAAATAAAAGATCTTACATGTAAATCCATTTAATACCAAGCAATGCCATGTTATTCCCTGGGTTAATTGTGTTTGTTTTACCAATAAGCTGGTTATTTTTCGCTAGCTAATTCAATCTTAATACAGTAGCTGTCTTCCACATTTAGACTTCATTTGTCCTCCTAACATCCAACTTTTTTCTCCAGGTGATTCTGTCTATTGAAGAAGGCTACCGGCTGCCTGCACCGATGGGCTGTCCTGTGGCCCTGCACCAGCTGATGCTTCACTGCTGGCAGAAGGAGAGGAGTCATCGGCCCAAATTCACCGATGTTGTCTCCTTCTTGGATAAGCTGATCCGTAACCCCAGCAGTCTGCTTCCACTGGTAGAGGACATTCAGAGGTACTGAAGAAGTCCTTGGGTCATGAAATGCATCAAGTGGAATTGCAGTAATGGAAGTCAATTCGAGCAGAAGCGAACAAGGGCCCCATTGGTCAAGTTTAGGAACTGCTGTTACCCCAGAACAGAACTTGAGAATTACAATAAACTGAGCTAAGATGGGGAATCATCTCTAAATCCAGGCAAAGATAGGTTGACTGTTCTAATTGAGAAAGTTTCTAAAAATAGGGGGCACTCGTGGTGTAGTGGTTAGAGCTACCACGCATAGAACCTCAGTCCTCATAAGCAGCAGACCACAGGTTAGAGTCAGTTCTCTGCATGTCATTCCCCTCCCTGCCCCATTTCACCTCTGTCTCTCCAAACTATTTAATAAAGCATAAATAATGCCAAAAAATAATCTTAAAAAAAATAAAAAACTTTTATAAAAATGGTGTAGCTCCTGCCTGAAAGTAGGACCAAGTGTTTATCTTTTAGAGAACTTAAAGCCAGGTCAATTTTTCTCCAAAGTATTACATTCTTCATGCTTCTACTGGCAGGATCTGACATTATCTTGTTTGCTTTTTGTAACAGCCTACCAGAGTCTCCAGGGGAGGAAATGGACTACCCAATGTTCATCTCCATCGGCGACTGGCTAGACTCCATTAAGATGAGTCAGTACAAGAGCAATTTCATGGCAGCAGGCTACAACACATTGGATGCTGTGGCGAGGATGGGCATCGAGTGAGTATAGCAAAAGCCAAAACATCACCATTATTAAGAGGTAGGAAACTGAATAGGACCTCTTTTCAATGGCAGCGGTGGTGATTTAAAGGTGCACTTTACCACCTTCACTCATGAAAATCAGCTTACTAGTCATGAGGAATATTTATTCATCCTGCAAGTGTCTCCTGTGGCTCTGAGGTCTTTAAAAGTCTGGGTAAATTACCCTGATGATGTCATAGTGATGTCAAAAGGGTTATATCAGCTTCAACCTTCCAAATAAAAGCAGGGGAGGAGTTTGAAAGATGTTGGCGTTTATGGGAAGTGTAGGATTTTGGAGGCATTGCTTATACCAGGGACTAAAAGTCAGGATGTTTTCAATATTTCATTTTCACTTTCTCACAAGCTCCCCAACTTGATGAGAGTTTAATACCAAATTGTTGATAATATACAATATAATTACACTTAAAGCTATTGTGCGTAACATTGCCATAGAAATGAATGTCGGTAAGATTCAAGCCATCGCCAAACGAGTTGACACAAAGTTCATTAAGCCTTTTAGCTCCACAATTCTCTCTCTGTATTCTCAGTATGCAACTGTTTACAAACTGGTGTCGCCCCCTGACAATGGCGCTCAAGCTCGGAGAAATCCCAAGACGTGCCCAAGAAATGTTTCAGTTGTTGCTTCTACTGCTAAGAAAAAACCTGAACGTATTAAAAAAAAGAAATTTGCACTATAGCTTTAAGACAACTAACAACAGTAGCAGTTTAAATGTCTCCCCAGTGACGACTAAGGTGTGTTGTGTGTGTGTGTGTGTGTGTGTGTGTGTGTGTGTGTGTGTGTGTGTGTGTGTGTGTGTGTGTGTGTGTGTGTGTGTGTGTGTGTGTGTGTGTGTGTGTGTGCGTGCGTGCGTGCGTGCGTGCGTGCGTGCGTGCGTGTGCGTGTGCTTCTCTGTGTCTTTTGTGCTTCCTCTCTCGGCCTAGAGATGTGAGGAGTATAGGGGTGGACCTGATCGGCCACCAGAGGCGGATCATCAGCAGTGTACAGACCCTGCGCCTTCAGCTAATGCACGAACAGGAGAAAGGTTTCCATGTATGAGGACAACCTTTCACAACAACACAACCTGGGATGGACAGATAGATGAGCCAGACGGAAGTGAAGTCTAGGCCGTCTGGACAGACAGTCTCAAGGGCCATGTGCCACAGCCTGAGTCATGATGACCCCTCATAGAGGAGGCCGTCATTGGACAGATGAGCACAGCAGACCTCCGCCTGGTCTCCTTGACAACCAGTAGTATCAGACTCTTTCCTACTATACACCCCCCCCCCCCTTACCCTGTTATACCTGGTTTATGCCGGACTAATACAGACTTTAAGAGACTGGCCCAGGCACCTCACTTAGGGGAATGTAATGCCTTGTTGCAGCAGTACTTTTGTGTGTGCAGCATCTAGACATGTAGATTTTGCAAAAAAAAATGTAATCTACTGAATCTTTTTTCTCTCTTTTTTTCCTCTTTCATTTGTTCTTTTTCTTACTCCAAGTTATGTGCTCATGTAGCTGCTATCGGGTGTGCAATGGACAAATGTTATCCTTTTGAAAAAAAATGTATCCTCAATATTATTTTTTTTTTTTCATTTTTGGAGTTTGATCATTGATCACAAAGGAATTATTTGCATTGCTTTAGTTTACCCCTCTCTCCAGAGAATCTGGTACGCTAATACTTGAAGAAAGAAGTAAGTTACAAAGATTTCTTGAATGTTTCAAAGTGTATAGGCATTTTAATAATCGATAATTATTACCATAACCTTATATCTATATATGTGCAGTCCTGTATGTGAAAGCCCTAGTAAATCTGGATCTTATTTAAAAAAAAATTATTTAGTAAAGATTTCTATCCAAAATCAGCAATACAGTATTATGCAGTCACGTCTGTATCTCAGAGAGAGATGAAGAATCGTGCAATGACAGAACTCTTGTTGACATGTGAACATGAGACTCACACAACCCCATCCACCTGTTTTTTTATTGTCACATGTTTAAGCAGAACTGCATCCGTTGCCTTCAGATGAATAACCATACAAGTCTATTCGGACAGTTTTAAGCAATCGGTTTACTCACAGTTGTGTGATGAGCCTGATTTTCTATTATTTATTTGTTTGTTTGTTTATTTTGAATTGTGAATGTTATACATTAACTGAAAGTACACAATCTCCACCGTCTTAACATGAATGTTCACATAAGTTAGATATTGATAGGAGACATTTGAAATTGCCTGGAAACTCAACGTGGACTTACAGAGTTCTTCGGAATAACCTGGAATCCCTTCATGTACATGAAATGATTTTTTTTCCATCACAGAAAGAAGTGGGGTTTACACTTCTGTGACAAAGCGGATGTCGGAGCTACTAGACTTATTTCGCAAAGTAATTCTACTCCAGTTTTTATTTTATTTTATTTTTACACATTGTGGTCATGTAAAAGGTTGTGGCAGTATGGCAAACCAGTGTACATAAACGTAGAATGAAATGAAAAGTTTTGGATCTGCGGTAGGCGATGTCAGATCTTCATTCTCTAAGTCTGTGGTGAGTAGGCTGTGCTGCGGTTAGTTAGTAGAGTTGGAGGCAGCAGAAGTAGCTAAAACCTAGTGGATGGAGGCTGCCGAAAAAGAAGGTTTTAATGATGGAGACAGAGAGAGAGAGAACGAACATAAACGGCAGCATCATAACTCATCACGTGTCATGCTGATATCGGTAACGCACACAAACACACTGGCATACACACACACACACACAGAATGCCTTACAGTCCGTTAACCAACAGAAACAGTTGAGAGTATTACAGTGCAGTCACAGGACTTCGCTGAGTTGTATTCCATATTACAGCGAGCGACCGCCCCTTCCACAGCTGAGGTTTTTCTTACAAACTGGGAATTCAATTATTAATGACCAAGGCAAACAGTATCAAGAGATCTGTGCCTTTTGGCCACAAGGTAGTTGTTCATCCAGGCTTTCAGGAGTACAAACATAAACACACACACATATACATATATATACACACACACACACACACACACACACACATTTTTGCACGCCCACGCTCAGTCACCACCCCTCGACAGGATATGGCGAATATCAGATGCTGTTTGTTTAGCATGTTCTACTGCTGAGCAATGTTAGAATGTTATTTTGTACAAAGTACAAGTATACTTATAATTCTTGTATTTTATTTTTCTATAATTTCCAAAGAGATGTTGTAGATCTGGCACACTGTAAGAGGCAGTTACAGCGAATATTTATTTGCAAATAAAGATGAACAGTTCTGGTGATTGACTGATCATTTAATTTGGTTTTGGTTCATTTTTAATTGTGTTGGGAGTAAATATTGTCAAATATAGCTGACTGTTAACCGCTCTTCAACGTGGCAACGTTCAGGAAGGCGTATACGCGTAACTGTTAACCAAGAGATAGAGCTGTTGGACCACTGACCAGCTCCAGGCCTGCCATGTGAGACATCCCAATGTAATTCCTGCAATCACTATGAAGACGTAATACTAGATACATACATTTGAGTTTGGGTGCATTGAATTCTTTGTTGATAGTTGCCAAACTATAAGACATTTAGGACCTGACAGCCCTATTTTACTGTGACATGTAGCAGATGGCTTGCAAGTCAACCTGCCTTTATTAACTAGTAAGAAGTATACAAATACCTTAGTGAACTGTCTGAAAGATTTTAAATCCTGGATGGAACTACATTTCCTGATGCCTAGACTCCTACCACATCTTTTTTTTTTCCTGTATGTTTTAGGGTCCAGTTTAAGCTTTTATTATTTGTTTTTAATACTTACATGGGCTGGCTTGTTGCACCTACATGCTTAAATCAGAGTAATTCGGTCAACAAAGGTGCAGGCCTAAAACCAGAGGTGACAGAGCTTTTGCTGTGGCTGCTCCCATTTTGTGGAACAGTGTATAATATCAGTCCATTGATGACTTTAAATCTTTGCTTAAAACTCACCTCTTTGCGCAAGACTCTCATACAATGACATTTTGTATGATATACATTTTGACATAATTGTATTTTGTTTCTTCTTTAGTTTGTGTTTATTTCTCATTGTACTTATATTTCTTATTTTTTATTGAGTTTTAAGCCAGTACAGCACTTCGGTCAACCAAGGTTGTTTTACATGTGTTATATGAATACAATGACCTCAAATCTAATGCATCAGGATGGTGGGGCCTTGAGAAGCTCCATATTCAATAATGAAGTCACCGGGTGGTTCACAGGGCTTAATTCCTCTTAATAGGATTACCTGCCACAAGCTGGGATGCCCAGGCAACATCTGAGCTTGGGAAAGTAATCGCATAATGTACTGAGAGCACGCTATTCACAGCTATTTTAAATCATTGTTGTTTGACAATTTTACTCATTTGATTTTTTTCTAGTATAGTCTGACTACCTATGGGGTGATGCGTTAAAAATCTGTTGAATGGTGTAGCGTAAATCAGGTGTCATGGGGCTGCTGGATAAACTGTCGGACTGGCTTGGCCTGAGGAAGAAAGAGGTCAACGTTCTATGTGTGGGACTGGACAACAGCGGCAAGACTACCATCATCAACCAACTCAAACCTTCTAATGTAAGTACACCAAACTGGGCCTTATTTGACAGTTCATGTTGATAATTTGTTAAAAAAATCATAGAGGCTTTTGTCTACTCTATATGTAGTTTGCCATGTGGGAATGCAAACATGTGATTATGTCAAATGTTTTTTTTCATGCCATTACAATTTGAGATAAATACTGTGAGAAGGCCTGTCGAAATCTCCTTGATTTCACTGCAATCATTCATCGATTGCTTGTTTTCAGCATTCGAATCATTTAGGTCCATTGTCACCAGAGTGGAAACATGTTAGTCAGGTAAAGCCCATATCATACTCTCCTTATAGTATTACCTCGTTGACATACTTTTGCTGTTACTTGTTCGTTTTTGTGTGTTTGTGTGTGCATGTACTGTACGTCTCTGTGCACGTTTGTCTGTATGTTTGTGTGTGTGCTTGTGTGGATGTATGCAGACACAAGCACAAGAAATAGTCCCAACAATTGGCTACAACATTGAAAAGTTCAAGAGTTCAAGGTATATTCTCTAGACATTTATAGTTGTGTATTTACTAATTTTTTTCAACTACTTTACAGACATGAAATAAAACAATAAATATTCCTCTCTCTCTCTGCATGCAGCCTGTCCTTTACAGTCTTTGACATGTCTGGGCAGAGCAGATATAGAAACCTATGGGAGCATTACTACAAGTATGAAACACACAATCTGCCCATCACTCCATCAAATATAAACACAGTCACAAGAGCCTGTGTCAAATATAACTTTTTGTATTGTCCTCCACAGAGAAAGCCATGCCATTATATTTGTCATTGACAGCGGTGACCAACTGAGAATGGTTGTTGCCAAAGAAGAGTTACATAATTTTCTCAATCATTCAGGTGCGTAATACAGTTTTATTTTCACTATTATCAATACTCTTTTACTCCTTTTGTGTAATTACACAGTATGAATACCATGTTTCCTTTTACCTTGGCAGGGTTCCTATTGTGGAACATGTTTTAACGGATATGATGCAAAAGTATTTGCTGTGTTTTTCACTGGCAAGCAGACCTTCAACAAAAAACAATGGACACCCATTGAAATCACAGGGTGTCCATCTTTTGTTAAATCCAAACGCGCTAGTTTTAGTCCTCCATTGTGGCATATGGTCTAATTTCGAGTTTTGTTCGTACAATTTAAAGAGGATACCTTTCTGCGGATACCCGATAGATATTTGTTGGATTAACTCCACGTAACAAAATATTATATTTTATTGGGACGATGATTCACTGGTCTTTTATGTGTGTGTTGTAATCCAGATATCCGCTGCAAAAATATTCCACTACTGTTCTATGCCAATAAAATGGATCTGCGGGACGCCGTGTCTTCTGTCAGGGTCTCCCAGATGTTGTGTTTGGAGAACATCAAAGACAAACCCTGGCACATCTGGTAAATGATCTGTATTTTGATATGATATGATAACAATGTCAGTCCAAAACAATACTGAGTTTTTATTTTTTCACACTTGTAGTACTCTTGTCTCAAAGGAAACACTTGTACTCCAAGGATGCTATAGAATAGAAAATGTGTGCTACGGGAATCATGCTGATATCCAATGGTCTTGACTCTTGAAGGAAATGCACTTGGATTAAATTGTCTGAACTGAGCCAAGCCCTGTCAATTACTCATCCACAACATGTTGTGCTTCCAGCGTTACAGCTTAAGTCTTTAAAACAGACAATAAAGTGACCAGTAAAATATTTTACTCACTGGTTACTTCCTGAAGTCTTTCTTAAATGTCATTACATTTGTCCCTTTTCATTGGCTTTGGTTAAACATTGTTAGGAGGCACAGCAACAAGCAAGTTATTTAAAAGCCTGGTCATTTATTGATTCTCTCTATTTCTTGTTTACTCATTAGACAGATGGAGGGCATTTGGATTAAGAGCAAGGCAGCTTTAAAGAATCAAGGTTCAGGAAAAGGCCTCTAAAAGAGTGAGCATGTGCCAAAAGGTGATTAACTCCTCGACATCTCCCTGTTTTTCAGTGCCAGCAATGCCGTTGAAGGAGAGGGCATACAGGAAGGCTTGGACTGGCTACAAGGTAATGTGTGAAACTAATAAAACTTTCATATACTGAGCCAAAAAGAAATTAAGGCCATGTTAAGTTGTGCTCAGAATTTCAATGTGAACCCTAAGCAGAGGCCTACATCTTGTCTACCATTGGTATTAAGACATGTCGCTTTTCTCTTACCCACAGAACAAATCGCACAGTAAGTATGACCATGCTGTATCATGTCATGTGTGTGAACATGTTAATTGATTGTGTGGTAGTAGATTGTATCTCAGTGTCTCTATGGATGGGAGTTAAGCCATCGGAGGTTAAATGAGCATTCCCACCCAAACAAACTAATAGTATACTTAACACCAAAATCTAGTCAAATTTAAAATCACTCAAACACGCCAGCAGGACTAAATCCCATCCAAATTAATTCCATCCATTCCTTTGCAAACATGCTGTGATCAGAACAATAAGCAGATGTGTTTAAACTTTTTCTATTTATTTATTCTATTTTATCTTAAAGATATAGTGCGTAGCTTTTTATGTTAATTAATCAGTTTAAGCCATTACCAAACAATTTGACACAAAGTTGAGTAAGCCTCAGCTCCACAAAACTCTCTCTGTATTTCTCAGTATGGAAGCATTTACAAACTGGTGTCGCCCCCCGACACTGGCGCAAGAACAGTTGTTTATTCTACTTCTAAGAAAAAAAAAATCTGCAGAAAGTATAGAACCCATGCACGATCACCGAATTATCTCATGTAGATGCACCAACAGTATTGTTGTAATTCCTCAGAATTCCTCATGGGGGCAACAGAAGTTATGCACTATAGCTTTAACACTATAAGTTATGTAGAGAAAGTACAACCCGATTCCATTGTTTTTCTCTCTTTACTCTTGCCAGATCACTTCAAAACAATGAAAACACGAATGATTAAAATGCCTGGGAGATTGGACGCCATGTGGATGACATGAATCTAAACTTGGTGTTGTAGGCCTTAAACTTCAATGTCTTATAGCCTTAGTTCTTCCTGTGCGTGCTACCACTTTGACACCATTTTTTTTTAACAAAAACAAAATTCTGCTGATAGTATCATTTGTTTATGACTTCTCTGTAAAGTGATTATTTAAGGCTGACTTCTCTGTTAAGTGATTAATTACCCGTTATACCTCAATTCTGACACATGTGAATGCAGCCAGAGTAACATCCTGTAAATTGAAAATATTCATATTGTTTCTGTATAGTTACATTTAAACATTTGTAATGGAATCCTTTTTTTCTATCTTGTGACAACGCTTTAATTTAATACATTTATCAACTGACATTTTTTGGAATATGCTGTTGTACTACCTGTATGATAATAAAAACATGTTATTTGATGGATATACGCTGCATTTTTATTTTTCTAAGCGGGCAGCCATAAATTAATGGACAATAAAGATCTGTAAATGAAGACAAATTAAAATTGAAAATACCATTTTAATGAATCATACAAAAACTATATAATCACTGTATCAACTATATTTACAAAGAGGTTCAGTGTTTATCATAAATAGGTTCAATAAATATTGTTATTCTTATAAATATTAAATATATTTTACAAAAAATAACATTCAAGATGTTTAAAAAGAACAAGATTTCAACACTTGAATAGAAATATAAAATCTGTATAAATAGCCACACTGTTAGGACAAGGTAATTAAACAGCTATGTTTTCAATGAACAAATGCGGTCTTGAAGCGTATAGTGAACCAAGGCTGCCACCAACCCTCCCCATGTTCAAGTCTGTCTTCACTCCCTATTTGAGCTTCCTATTGTTGTTAAGGTCCTTCACTCTCTTTCTCTTCGTTCGTTAATCCCCTTCATTATTGGCGTTTCTTTTCTCTCTGACCCTCCCCTCTCGTCTCCCACATCTCATCACTATTAACATGCACCACTCCTATTTGAGGAACAGGTGGAGGAATTTAGTATGGAAGCGGGCACTGGAGTCCAGCAGAATGCACAGGGTCTGGAAAGTCTCCCTGTCGTCAAGCTGGTTCCCTGAGAGCAGAGGATGGAATGAATTACTTATGATATCACTTTTAATTTGGGTCTTGGGCATTCTGTGAGGTATACAGTGGTTCCCAACCCGTGAGCCAATGATATGAAGCAGTCCGCAAAGGGAACATGACACTTGGTTGAACTGTTCACTGATTATAAGCGGATGCAGCCTTTGATTAGGTGGACGGTTTCTGGGAATTGCTTTAAGAGGTTCTCAAGCCAAAGAAGGTTGAGAACCAGTGATCTAGGCAATACAAATAGAGTAGGTGAGTGTATGTGATATGAGTGGCAGAGTTTTAAACATCCACTCATTCAGACTAAATCACTTTGCTCTTTGTTTTTTGTTTTAACGACAATTCTCCACTTTATTGCCTTTCATGCTTAGAGAAAAGCCACTCATTTTGCTCTATAGCGGAGCTTGAAAGAAGTCGCTTTTTTCATCTATTCACATTAGCAGAGAGTTAAACAATGTAATGAATGCAGCACTCCAAGTGTATTATTGTCAATTAGCGTGGGGCGCGGATAAAATAGGTGCAGAAATTAAAGGGGGGAGGTAATCAGAGAAACTAATGAGGGTTTGCTCTTGGTGGTGAAATGAATACGATAACACGTCCACCAGAGCTGAGTATATTTTCCAATAAAGTACAGAAAAAATAAAAAGTTCCCTATCACTACTGTCCTTCTGAGCTGTCAAACACCTACAGCGTCAACCATCAACACACACTGTCAAAACAAGCTGCTCCACACTGCAGGCAATATAGACTAACATGCCACTGTGCACACCTGAAATGTATGAACTTTTTTTTTTTATGTTTTTTTTATTCAATTTTATATTATTGCTTTTTTCTAATCATTGCTTTACCAACCATCTAAAAGCTGTAGTTATTTTTCTTCATACTGTTATTTTTGCAATACCTGCATCTCAGGTATCAACGTTATTATTTTTTTTTTTTTTGGTGTGAAGACTAAAGAACTTTACATGCCATCACATTTGCTTGCCACAGAAAGCTGCTCCAGCTCACCTGCTACGGAAAACTCAAAGAAATCCCTGGTGACCTCTGCAAACATGTTCTCCAGTTGTTGGATGAAGCAGAACCTCTCAGGAGCCGTGTTGAAGACGCTGCAAATCTGCTGCACTAGTTTCACCGCCCAGGACATGTGATAGCCATCCTTCTCACACACCTGAGGATGAGGCCGTGAAAAGCAGAAAACTCAACACATAGCTTTACTCAAATTTCCTTAATCAATAAAATGAATAATTGTGGGTTAATAATCATTTCAATAAGGATTTGTCAGTTCAGTGGTCTTGGTATTGAGCACAGGTTAACTGACAGGTCAAATCCAAATGAACATGGCCAATTGTTCCAAGGCATTTTTAATTCAATATCAAGGAAATCAATCAAGCATGTAATAAAACCCAGTTTGGAGAAACAATTGCACATAAAGTTAAGAAGAGAGAAACATCCTCCCTGTGATTATACCAGCTAGTTTACATTTCAGTTTTTAAGTACGATACCGATAGATTTGAAATATTCTATGACGAATAACTCATCAACATCAGCGCCATGGACAGCACGAGTGTCTCTTAAAGCCAATGGAGCAGATAGTAATTGAGACTGTGTTAAGAGAAGAGAGACCTGTATGTCCCTGTCTCATTGCTACTGCTAGGTCAATATAAAAACAAACTAGTTCTGACCAGTATGATGTAGACAATGAGCCTGGAGATCTCAACCAGTCGTCCGTTGACCGCCTTGCTAGCCAGAACGGAGTAGCAGAGGCTGCTGCCACACAGCACCAACAGACGGGCCACGTTCTCCACATGCCATTGCTGAGGAATGACTGGGGATGAATCAACGATCAGTTCATGAGTCAATACTCGGCATCTGAGTCATCATTTCTTATCGCATTGAGGTCTTTGGTCAGAATATGTGTCTTATCTAGGGTCTGTGTCATGAAATATTTAAGAAACACTCAAAGTATCATTTACCAATGAGCTCCTCCAAGATCGCCAGCAACGAAATGCTGCTCTGGCCCTCGAGTTCTAGTTTTCCATAAAGCAGGAGGATGGCCCTGGCCAGGTCCCATAGGTCACTGTGAGGCCGCCCCGTCTCCACCAGATCCTGCCAAGCCACGGTGCCTGCATGGAAATGAACACCACACACACACAACAAGACAACAAGCTGAAGAGCAAGCAGGATACAGTTTCCAACACTTGTGTAATAGGACCGAGAATTTTTGGTCTCATAATACAACTCCCTTCTGTGTTTTGCTTTAAGAGTTGTTTGATCAAACCAATAGCCTTGAGTTGTACATTTCGATCAAATTTCAAAGTATTCAGTAACATTTTAAATGTTTACACTGGTGAGAAAACGGTAAACTGTTTCAGAAAGCAGACACTAAAACTCACCCATAATCTACAGTTGCACTGTACCTGTACCTACTGAGGCAGATTACAGTCTGATGTTGTTCAGAAGCGTCTCAACAAAAAACTAAAAAATCCTCCTAATTAATATTCTCCTCAAGAACAAAGCCCACTAACAGCTAAGCCTTACCCTCGGGCAGCAGAGGTCCATAGAGGATGAACAGTAGATGTGCCTGGCTGACCATGGGCCAGGGCTTCAGGAGCTGCATGAGCCAGAACTGACACTCTGGCTGGTGGGGCCACGGGTCCAACAGAACCTGACGGCAGAACAGACGCAGCTGCAGCTCCTGGTACCACCTCACCCCTGAGGAAAGACACACGAGTACAGAAACATGGGTTGTTGTGTCATTCCTATTCAGACGAACACAAGTCTTCCCAGTAAAAACTCCTGAGTCAGTAAGCATCTATAAATCGGTCACTCCCAGCTTTGTAACCATTTAGATTTAAAACAACTTCAGAGACTCAGGCATGTCGCTACTACCCCCACCATGGATCCAATCGAGGGAAACTAAATGCAATAGTTAGTGTTGCAGTGGCTCTAAAAGAAAGAATGACGTCCTCCCTGATTTGACTGTTCTCCATATCACACTTCTACTTTGTCCTATTTTATCTTCAGCAACATTTTTCACTTTCAGACACTTAAAAAACACACACCTGGTTTCCCGGTGATGACTGCCTCGATTTTCGGCAGCAGATGTGTGAGATCACACAGGAAGTTGAACACCCTGTGGCATTCCAGCTCATCCCAGCCTGCGATCAGTGTCTGAGAAAGTATTCAATAGAAGACCACCAAACAGTTACAATAACAGCAAGCATTTTAATATACCCAGCTAACTTGATTATCTGAACCTGGGATGAAACACAAAGGTGATAAATAATTCATAAGAACTCTCAATCTTATGAATTCAGTTTTTCTACCTGGAGTTATTTCAATTATTGCGCTAGGTCTCTGAGGTGATGACATACTATACAGGTGTGATCTATTATGTGTTCTGTTTGATGCTCCCCCAAGTCTTTCATTTAGTCTTTACTTTTTTAAACTTTTGAAACCATAAAGGGGAAAACGGGTGCGTTTTCACTGTGTAAAGTGCCCCAAAGTCCTGAAGACTGGATTGAAGGAGCTTGGAATATGCATAAAATCATATTGTGTGTGTATGATTTTTATGGTAATAACATCCAAGTTTCAGTGTATTGGTCCTCACCTGGAGGAAGACTCCGTAGCTGGTGAAGCCAATGCAGTCTGCTGCCACGCACTGCTCCAACATGAAGCAGGGAATCTGGAACAGTTCAGTGGCTCAACTTAATTTATCGCGCGTGGTTATTATCATATATTTACATTTGCCGTGTTGTTCTAACTGATTTGTTAACATGCTAGCAGGCATCCTATGTGGATTTTTGCAGCTTAAATATCAAAATGAAAGAAGACATTTTCAAAATGAAGAAGTGTAGATGAAAAAGTCTGCTATCTGTGAATATGTATTTTATTAACGTTGTTTTAGGTAATCTTTGTCTTACTGACCCATTGTGAGTAAAGAAGGTAAAAGCATTATATAAATATGATGAAAAGATGTGCTTTTAAGAAAGATATATAGAAAAGATATATATATATATATATATATATATATACACACACACACACACACACACACACACACACACACTGTATAATGTTGTTCTTTCTGGATCATTCTTACTTCAAAACATTCAATACATCCACATGTTTCATCTCTCCCCTCCTTTTCTTACCTGTGCAAACATGCTGAAGATAAACTTTAACCTGTCCTTTGTCGGTAGCAACAGGGTGCATCTCTTAAACAGCAAACCTGAGACATTGAACAAAAAAGTACACAATCATTTTAAAATATGAGAAATGATGGTCTTTTCTATCCCTCCACTTGACAGGGAACTTTTTCCTTAGTACCTTGTGTCTATAATGCCACATACCAAGGTCTCTGTAGTGTGCGAGAATGGATCTCTCTTCAATGCAGGTGGAGTGGTGAAAGCTTTGAATGATCGCTTTATTCTTCCATGCCTGGGTGGAGACGTAGTTCACAACACATCTAGTGATTTCCTTGGACACCATGCTAAACACACTGATCTCCAGCACTGAAAAACAAACACATTTTTAATTCAATTAGAGGAATGGATGTCATTTCAGGTACAAAGTAACTGTTGTTTTGTTTATGTTATTTGCATTCTGAACATTTTGGTTTATATTTCAGACTACAATATATGCCATTGTTCTTTAAATTACGCATAATAAATGATCCATCCAGTGGTGATAAATAGTGTGTAAGGGCAATGGGTGTCATATTGCCTATGGACTGTGTAGCCAACTTAGACAAATGGCTATATGTGATTTTGGGCTATATAAATAAAAACTAATCTGATTTGATAAATACCACTGTCCAAAACGCATAGTAATGTATATTGCTGGACTTCAATCCAATCAAAGCAAAATATGTGGTACATTTTCTTATCAAGACATTTAAGGCAGATGCAGAGGGACAGTCAGAAAAATACTTTCTTTGTACAAAAAAAGGCTTTGTTCAGAAAGAACCGTACTACATGAATATACAAAAAACATGCATTTTATTTACCAAGAGAACTAATATGAAACTAATCTTTCATATTGCATTGGCTTTTTTAGCTAGGCTACTTTTCATCTAGAAAGTTTCGTGTGCAAATTGTGTTGAATGCTGCTGTTTAAATTACACTCTGCAGGTCATGTAAGTAAAACTGTAGGTTCTGTTACAATACAAGCCAGCTACACCTACCAGACAGTTTATCTATAATCATGTCAAACACTTCTGACGGGAGCCTGTGGAAACAGCAGTCACTGGTGTGAAGCTGGCTTCGGGTCATGATGGTTCTGGTCGATCGCGGCCGATGGTGATGAAGAGCCATCTTGTATTGTCCGGCCTTGTGTGTCAGCATGTACCTCCCAACATTTCTGGGGGCCTTCTTCACCAATACCATCTCCGCTGAAATTAAGCGACTGTATTCAAATAGATAACAACTCATTTGGATTGGGAATTCAAAGAAAACAACTGAAGCTAACCAAACATTTGCTTAAAAAAAAAAAAGATCACTCCACTGTTTGTGGCGAAGGAAAAGCAGCTATGCTAACATAGTTAGCTAAATTGAGATCCTATGTAACTAAATTATCTGTGACTTTAAGGCTTATGTTGTCATAGACTAAGACGTACTATTAGCAGGAACACAGGCTAACATTACATTAAAAGTGTGTCTTACCAATAGAATTGACTGTGTAATGTAGAGAGGAGATAAGTTAAAAGCTGTGAAAGTGTGAAAGGCCAAGTCAGCTGCTAGCTTAGCTGCCCTTTGATGACGCCGTTCACAACCGCGCGAAATAAAGGTGAGTTCAAGTCGGATTCAAGTGTCCGTCCCTGTTTCTTCTTGCAGGAAAAAAAGAAAAGAAAATAGGGCCAAGTATCCATTAACTAAATTATTACATAAAATGTAAGGTTAAGTATTCCAAATGTCACAAAAATAGGACAATTTAAGTATTAGCATGAGCATTTTTTCTACTAGTATTCCTGAAAAATGTTCAGTTCAGTGTTGTATCTGGTGTGGTATTTTAGTATAGTACTATGAGCTCCAGCTCATAGTGTCTTGGCCTCACTAATTATAAGTCTGGCCTATATGAACAAATGGTGAAGAAAAATAGCATTAGTCCAGGTAAAGTGTAATGTGTGTGTTAAGTAAGTATTAAGTATTTCCCTCTGAAACGTAACAGTGTCCTATAAAACAGTGTACTATTACTTTACTACAAGTAGCCTACTGATGTTGTAGCCTACTCTAAGTGCTTTGTTAAACTTTTTTTTATAACAATAATGTTGTGTAGGTTACACAGTTTTGTACTTTATTAAACAGCGATCCAGCAGTTACAGATTGCCCTCGCACCATAAATCATTTGACTTATTGCTCACCTAATTATCTGGAAGGCCCTGTGCTACCCCCATACAGGTGTTTTGAAATCATTAGTTTGGCCGATTAGTGATGAGTCGCTCATCTGTTAGTTGTGCTGCACCTGTTCGTGCAGCATAACACTCATCTTAGTCCGTGTTGTTAGTTTACGAGATTTGGTGACCTCAAATAACTCCTGTCATTGCTCCACCCAACCTCAGCCTGTGCTGGTTTTATAAGCCATAATGTGCAGGCCAGGGCCATATATGCTAGAGTTGTTCACGGCTTTATCGAGAAAATTCTGTATATCTGAATATATGTTGTTTAAAATGTATGTGTACTATAGAAAAGAGTGAATTCAGCACTTAAAATATGCAGGCCAGCACTACACACACTCATGGTTGTATGTTAGCCTCCAGCACCGTGCGCAGCGAACCAGCTATGCTCAGCTGCTAATCACAGGATTATTCTGCTTAACTAAGACTATTAAGTGTCCCACTTTCAAATGGTGTCTCCCGCGGCAAGGCCTTGGAGGGGATCATCCCCTCACTGTGGCGCTCTTACGGAGGAACAGAATTGTACACAAGAGACCCAGGGGAAAAGCTGAGGAAAAGCCCTTGTTCACCAACAGGGTGTCATGGTAGCGGCACACACAGAGAGAGAGAGAGAGAGAGAGAGAGAGAGAGAGAAAAGGACTAGAGCAGAGGAAGCTGGACCTCACAGGAACCCAGAGATCTTAATTGCAGCTTTGAATGACCTCATCTGGCTCGCAAAACAGTATGTACCACACACAGACACACACACACACACACACACACACACACATAGCCTACAATCATCCAGATAAATTACAAATGATCAACTTTGCATTAATGTACAGAGTGTACTAGTATGTTTAATGTTGCTGGCTGACTGAAACCTAATTGCAGCTAATAAATATTCCACATGTTGTGTACTGTTTAAGTTGATAGTCAAACATATTTTTCATTTATCTCTTTCCTTATATTTTCCATTATTCATTCCACAGATGAGGAGATTCTGGGAGCTGAATTGTTGAGACAAAAAACGAGCACAACCGGCGAGGACAACATCTCCTCTGTCTCTCTGTCTCCGCCTGAGGTTTGGGCATCGGTGCTGATTGTTTCTGTCTGTCTGTCTGTCTGTCTGTCTGTCCGGAGCAACAAGGCCACAGCGAGGACTGTCTTTCATATCATCTTCTGACATGATGCTCCGGAAGCTTGCGGTAATGATGAAGAGAACAATGATATCCAACACTGACCAGTCACATTACTGAAAGAAATCCTGCAGATGACACATATCCCTTGTCTGTAAAGGCGTCAGCAGCAGAGACAGAAGGAGCCAGTCGGTGTGAATTCTGTGCCATTACTTATGTAGAAGTGCAGCATCTGGACAACACCTACCATGGCTCTATAATCCGTGTGTAACCTTGTCGGTGAGTATTCAAATGTGGAGTTTTTGTTTTTCTTTAACTTAATATTAAAACATTAAAAGTTAGTCAGCATCCGATGTGCACTACTAATCCACAGTGTAGATAAGTTAGAAATTGTTCTAAATGTTACACTGGCTTTGCTGTTGGGCTGGCTAATTTGTGGTCAAACAATGCAAAACAACATGCTTCGGACAGCCTGCCTTTTGTTCCAATTGCTCACTTGTTATGCCTTCAGCATAGTCAATCATTAAGTATACACAGTGAAGCTTGTATCTGTGATATTTTAAAAGGCCCCAACCGTGGCAGGTCTAACACCCGAACAACAACCAGCCTCTGTTCGCCAGAGAGGTCGAAACAATGAGTCTGTATCAGCACAGTTTGGTTTCAAATGGAAAGATGCTGTGTTTTTTAATTTGGCTGCTGCAACAAGCAGTATGGCTTTCGGAGGGGGGTATTATTTATCAGTAAATGAAAACATATTTCTATGGTCGACTTTGTAATATTGTCTGCTCATCATGCAGGATTTAGTTTTTGTTTGTAATCTAGAGAACACTTTGTTCAAAACAATGAGAAGGAACAAAAGTAAATGCTTAACCACCAAGTTTACCAGGATCTTACTGCGAGGGAGGGAGGGGATCTTTAGTTGTGGCCTACAGCTTCCTGGGCATATTTTAACGCCACATGTTCATTTGTAAAGGTAGGTGGTCTCAGGTCAGAAAATTAAAGTGGACCTAATATCATTTGGCCGGTTATCAGAAAACTAGTCACAACACTGTCTATTATAGCCATTGTTTTTGGGCAACATCAGCTCCAAATGCTCATGTCGAAAACCCTGCAGAGCTGTGAAAAAAAGGTCAACGTTAGTGGTTTATAAAAGTGCTCTCGGCTCAGGTGATTTCTGTAAATGTTTAATTTCCTCTCTCTCTCTCTCTCTCTCTCCTCTCTCTCCCTCTCTCTCTCAGTCCCTTCCTGAGGGGTGGCAGGGGGAGCTTAGCGAATAGGCTGCTGCTGTGCTTTGCCCTCCAGAGGAGAGCGTTAAACAGGTGAAGCTGAACACTTGCTCTCATTAGTTACAGATGCAGTCACCTGCCACTCACAGGAGACTGTCGCCACAGTTGTGAAAGTTTTCCACAGCAGCTATTTTCTGCAAAAAACACACTCCGGAGACACTTGTGGAGCGGCTCAGACTCTGTGACTGGATGTAAGCTCAGTGGAATTCACTCCACTGCTTTGGACCATGCAGACAACAGAAGGAATCCAGCCACGACTTCAGCCCTGGGAGACTGTAGTTTGATTCTACAGGTGTTTCTTTTTGTATGTGGCAGTATGGTATTTCTCTCTATGTTTGTTTGACTTTTTTTCTTGTGGCTCCATGGATTTTTATTAACCCTCATAGTTCGGGCTGCGCAATTAATTGAATTTTAATTCCAATTATAATTTTGACTTCCAACAATATTAACATTTTAAGGAAATCTACTGTAAAAAAAACAGCTTTGCCAATCATTTCAAAAACAAAAGTTACTTAATGCATGATTGTTTACGAAGGCATTGTTATTGTTATGTTAAATAATCGTGATCATAATATTTGCCCTGATCGAGCAGCCCTACCTCTTTGTATCTTATGCACTTTCGATTGCTATTGTCTGCAGTGATTTCAAACTGTCCTTTTGTACATTGCAGTTTGATCATCCGTCGCAGTGAGCCAACAATTATGGCCAGCATGGCGGTTCAACTCCTCGGCTTCTTCTTGGGCCTGTTGGGGTTTTTGGGGACCGTCGTGGCGACTGTGTTACCGCACTGGCGCAGCACGGCCTATGTGGGCTCCAACATCATCACAGCCACCGGCTACATGAAAGGCCTGTGGATGGAGTGTGTGTGGCACAGCACCGGCATTTACCAGTGTGAGTTGTACAGGTCTCTACTGGCACTGCCACACGACCTGCAGGTACAAAATACTTCACATTCCCCATGTTGCTATTATCCAAACCACCTCATGTCATAATGAGAAGAATACATTTTTTTCCAACATTTACTTCTTAAATGTGAGGATTTGCCGTTATCTCCTTGTAAACTAAATATCTCCACCTCCCTGGACACTTGGAAAAGTTGATGGCACCTTTTTACTGTTTTCTGATATTTTAACATTAAAGGTGCACTATGCAGTTTCAGGTAAGGGGAATTGTTTACATTTACAGAGCCTGCAGTTAGTTTATAAAACATGTTTTCTCTACATGTAATTCTTAATATTGAATAATTCTATCATAATAAATCAAAACTAAATTATTTTGAGGAAACTGGAACCAAACATAGAATATGTTTGTCATCAAAACTGTAGGCCCTGCTGCTGTAGATAAAAACTGTGAAACAGTAACATTTCGGGGAGCTTTCTAACTTCAAACAGTGTTCCATGTATCCAATTTTCCCGTGAAGAAAGTTTGTTATGAGAATATATCTTAGAAAATGCTCACTTCTCTGACACGCCCAAAGTGACATAGTGCACCTTTAATGAATTAATGGAGAAAAAGAATCTGCATATTTGTCAAAACTAAAATTAGCTGGGAAGTTTTGGAAAACGGATCACCTGTTTTTAATCCCATACTCTTTTTATTCTCCTCCCCACTAGGCGGCCAGGGCGCTCATGGTTCTCTCTTGCGTCACCTCTGTGCTGGCGTGTCTGGTCTCTGCCATGGGGATGAAGTGTACCCGTTTCGCCCGTGGCTCTCCGGTCAAGTCGGCCCTGGCTGTCAGCGGGGGGATCTGTTTCCTGTGCGCCGGCCTGCTCTGCCTGGTCACCGTGTCCTGGACCACCAATGACGTCATCATGGACTTCTACGACCCCTTCCTACCCAGCGGGCAGAAGTATGAGATCAGCCTGGCCGTGTATCTGGGCTACGCCTCGGCCTGCCTCAGTCTGACCGGAGGGCTGGTGCTGTGTTGGAACAGCAAGAGAGACAGCACGTCACACAGGAGACCTCCCCTCCTCCGAGTGCAAAGGAGTCAACCGTCATCACCACCCCCGGCCTTCAACAACATATACCCTCCTCCTCCTGCCGCTCCGCCCTACAAGCCTCCACAGGCCCTGAAAGGCAACCATGCCCCCTCACTTTGCTCCCTCTCCAGCAGTGGCTACAGGCTCAATAACTATGTCTAAAGACTGGAGGGGAGATTGTAACACATGGGCAAAAGACACAACTCAGACTATTTGTGAATGAAAAAGAAGTTGCCTTGACCAAGACACTGCAACGTGCTTTTAATATCTTGACAGGCTTCGTCTATACAATTAAAATAAGTTTAAATAGGAAAGGCTACCATGTAAACATTTAAGAAAACTGCTAATGCTTTTATTTAACTTTGACCGTGACCCCTATCTGAGAGCTTAAGCAAATTCTTAACAGCACTGTGTTTGTGTGTGGGAGAACTGAGAACTGACCTACTACTATGTACTTGAAAGACCAGCAGGTGGCGATATGTTGCCAAAAATAGCCACAAAAGGGCCGACCTTAACAGGATTTTGTGGTGGTGTAACACTCCTGTTAATAGATCAGCAATTGTTCTGTCACTTTCTTGTTGTTCCCTTCTTTCTAGTTGGGATTAACTCTTTCTGAAAGCCAGTTCAATTATAATCATTATTTTAAAGGAAATGGATGTTTGTTTCAGTATAGAAAAATGAAAAATTACAAACAAATATTGTCAATTTCTAATAATTCAAACATATGTACATACTTAAGTAATTAAAAAAAAGTATTATTTATATTGTTTAATAAGCTTATTATGAGATGTCAAAGCAACAAAAAAGCTATTATTTTATTCACAAGTATATCTTATTCAAGTTGGATACATTTTTATTTTAAAAGAGAAACAAAGGAAAAAACAAATACCGATGACAAACACTAAATAACACATGTTTTGATCATATACAAAAACACTCCCGCCCTTTCACCTCTGCTAAGTTGTAATATAGTAAATGAAAGGTTTTGGAAATGACAAAATAACGGATTATAAGTTATAGTGGTCAGTCACATACACTAGGGATCATTTCTTAAGTAACAGACGAGGGGCTGCCAAATCCTGTTAAATTTTCACTCTCTTTTCCTCCTGATTTTTTCAAGATGAAGTGTGTCAGTCATTGCCATAAGCCATAACCTAAAAATGGGAACCTGCTTTCCTTTCCACAATGTCAAAGTCAATTTCTCGTTGGAGAGAAGTTGCTGTTGATCTTTTCTCAATACAGATGTGATATCTCTATTTTGAAAATCTTGATCTTAAATGATACCGTAAAGGTGGGGTAAAAAGCTTGCATTTTGAATGTTGCATTCAAAGCTTTTCTACTGTTATAACAGCCTACATTAGGCCGCTTAGTGACTCTTTTTGGCCTGAAAAAGACTTGCCATGCTTAAGAAAGCCACTGAGGGGCGACAGAGATCTATTGAGAAAGCAGCATAAACCCTACACATAAGAACTTTTTTATTTTATTAGAATAGGCGTTCTATTAATGGCACTCACGGACAGTCTGAGGGGTTACACCATATTTGTGAAATGAAAAAAATAAAATTTATAGAAAAATTTAATAATAATGAAATAATATAGATACCGTAGGCCTATATATATATATATATACTGTATATGTACACACACACACACACACACGCCTCATTAGTTAAAATAAATGATCTTATTTTGTCTTTGTGAGGCTTTCCAGATTGTCCGTCTAAAACTACCTTCAACATTGTTGACGTGTTTCCGAGGCTCATTTGTTAGAAAAGCTTCCAATTAGAGCTGTCCTCTGTTTGGAAGCATGTCAGGCACAAACACACGCATGCTAAATTAGAGGAGGTTTCACAATTCAAGCAAGTCACTTATCTTATTTCCTGCTGTCCGTATTGAGTGTATGTTCCTGGAACGCAGTAAAGGAAAATGCTCATACAGTATGATTGCTTATAGAATTCAACTTTTACAGAAATAACACACAAAGGGGTTTACACCAAAGCACATTATTTGAGTGGAACCACAGATTAATTTCAAATGTTGTAAGTGAGTGGAAACAATGCTGTGAAGCGATCATTCTGAAGGAAGAAAAAAGATGTTCCTGTTTTGGGCACTTTCATTTCAGCACCATGGACAGCGGCCTGAATGCTTCTAGCAAGCCTCCTCCTAATCCAGAGATAGATAGATAGATAGATAGATAGATAGATAGATAGATAGATAGATAGATAGATACTTGCAGTGAAGATCCAATACACTTCCCTTCATCGATTAATTGAATAATTTGTATCATAAAAAATAGATGTATTCTTTCAAAGGATGGTTGGATTTAAGGGGATTAAAATTATGTCCTGTGAATCGCCAATGCTCCTCCCTTTAAGACGTATCTCCATTTATACAAGTTTACAAGTAAATTTGATGCTAAAATGTATAGTAAAAAAATTGTGGGGCGTCAAAATTGCAAGGGAGATGACCATGATAAACTAGTTTCGTGCTGCAGCGCCTTAAACATTACCAGCACACAGCCTTTGATCGTCGGAGCAAGCGGGGACCTGCGCAAGATCATAAATCAGGCCTGGAACGGAACCTGGCAAAGCAAAGGTTTCATTCATTGCCAACGAGATATTATGAAATTGGAAAGCTTTCCCGGAGAGGTTGTGCGTCATGCCACTCTCTATTAGATGCTATTTTCGTCCTGCCCTGGAAGACATTCATCCACCATCTACCCAACCTGACAGCACCCAATAAACCCACCACTCCCATTCATCTCCACCCTCTCTCCCCGTCCCTCTCTCGCACTCTCTCTCTCTCTCTCTCTCTCTCTCTCTCTCTCTCTCTCTCTCTCTCTCTCTCTCTCTCTCTCTCTTACCGGCGAGCATTGATGACTTAAAAATCAACATAGGATAATAGCGTGTCTTCGTCCAAGAGGATTACTTTGTGGTACCTTCACATTTTTGTCCTAACAGAATCGTCTTTGACACTTTTTTTTGTCAATCTTCCTTTGGAGGGCCCTGCTCCTTTAATCTATTTTGACCTGTTTCTCCAAAGAAAAGGTAAGAAAATGTCCATTTCGAAAAGGATTTTCTTTTACCAATTTGCGTTGGCTGGCTGTAACTGCATTTGACGATAGTGAAAGGTGTTGATTTAAGGAGCGATCAATAATGCAATACAACTCTTATGGATTCATGGTGTCGGCGCAACGGGGAGCAAAAACCTACAGGTTTGATTGTAGTGATGCAGCGCAGGGGACAGAAAACCTTTCTGCATCTGTTTCTGTCTCTTTTGGTCATTTTGGCGCGCACTTTTACGCACGAGAACGCTACAGGAAAGAAAAACATGTTGGCTCAAATAAAAGGCTACTGAACATCCTTAACACCTTTTTTAAAATAATTGTAGACGATGGAGACATTGTGTGTGAGTAAACTGCCGCAATAATTGTGTTAAGTGATGTCTACTTGATTAAAGTCAGACGGCAAGGCGTGCGTAAAACATCTTCAGCTGCAGGAGTTGTCCAACACTTATCATTGTGAACTCCTCTGATCATTCCTATTGTTTTAGGTTTTGTATTTTCCTGATTCGATCTGTTTTTATTTGACGGCACATGATGGATGGGAATGTACGAACACTCTGCATAGCTTTTACCACGTTCCAACCTTATCTTAAATGATCGCAGGATTGGGAAAAGTTACGAAAGTGTTTTTTTTTAACTGTAATTGCGGAATTGGACTTAAATTTATTTGTCTTCATTATTTACCTTATAGTGAGTCCAACATTTAGGCCTGTACTGGAAAAAAATCCGCTTTAGTTCTTCAAGAAATTAGATGAATATGTGTTTGTATTACTTTTAGAATTGTATAGGCTTATTGCTGGTCATTTGGAGTAAGCGTGAATATGATTGGCACAGAAAACATGAAATTCAAATTTGAATGACTTTTT
This sequence comes from Hyperoplus lanceolatus, assembly GCA_026929865.2. Lineage (NCBI taxonomy): Eukaryota > Metazoa > Chordata > Actinopteri > Uranoscopiformes > Ammodytidae > Hyperoplus > Hyperoplus lanceolatus. Next base: position 20,825,049 of record CM049405.1, read on the forward strand.
ATTGTCTAACTGTAAACAATTAAGTGTTGGTTTGGATTGTAAATATTGTGGTCCTCGAATTGAGAAATAAGGAAATCTAGCAGTTTTAAAATAATGAACCCAAATAAAATGTTTGGATGGTTATGTTGGATGAACACAGTCCATACAAAATTTCTAATTTTTTTCTTTCTGTTTTTTCTACTTACAGTTCTCTCCATGAGATCCCGGTACCCCGCGCGCAATAGCTCTTGATCTCGGCGGGAGGAAGCGGACAAAACGAAAATGGCCTTCCACGCCGAGGGTCTCGTGGCTATCGTGCTTTTCTACGTCCTGATTCTGGCTGTGGGAATATGGGCCGCGTGGAAGAACAAGAACTCGGGCGTTAGCGAGAGCGGAGACCGGAGTGAGAGCATCATGGTCGGGGGAAGGGACATCGGATTGTTCGTTGGTGGATTCACAATGACCGGTGAGTTTGTTCCCTACTGGGAGTCTCTCTTTTTTATTTATTTTTTGTAGTCAGGTCTTCAACATGACCTGTCCGCACATTCGGTCACACTTGGGTGTCGTATGTGGTCAGGAAAAGCCAATAAATCCTATTAACTCCGTCTTTTACGCACGGATAGCACTGCGACCAGCGACTACCAATAAAATATACTACCACAATTTCACATTTCATTTCTGAGCATTTTTTACATATGGAATACCTGTTATTGTATCTTTATGGTTGTTTTAATGTTAAAAGTTTTGGATATGATTAAGTCCAAACTAAGTCCAAACTATCACCTAAAAGGGATGTCTGCCCCATGTCACTTTTGGATGACTTGAAATAGATCTTTGCTCAATTATTACAACTGCAAGCTTAGCTTTAGTAAATCCTCTTTCATCTTAATAAGACAACCCTGAAAAGTGTGGTTTTAGTTATTTGATTTGATTTGATTTCTAGAATGAAACAAGAAATGCCAAAAGTTTTTCATACAAACCTAACTTTTTCCTTCTTCTTTTTCTTCTTGGTTTCAGCCACTTGGGTGGGCGGGGGCTACATCAATGGGACAGCAGAGTATGTCTACTTGCCAGGCTATGGCCTGGCTTGGGCACAGGCCCCCTTCGGTTACGCTCTCAGTCTGGTAGTAGGTAAGAACCAATGTCTTTGTGCAAGTATTTTCTTTAATGATGCTGTAAAGACCAAATGTGTATAAGTATATTTTAAGAACCATAAACCGAAAGGGTGCAGGAGTTGCTGAACACCCATCAAAAACACTAGTACGTGAATACAGCATGCCAAACATGCTGTAGTGCTTTAACCAGATTTGTCACCTTTGTGTCGAGTTACACTACGATTCAATTTAATTGGTTAAGTGATTATAAGATACACCTTTTACAATATACTTTTGTTCTTTCTCACCTGATGTCATTCAGGAGGCCTTTTCTTTGCCAAGCCCATGCGTTCCCGTGGATACGTCACTATGCTGGATCCCTTCCAGCAAATTTACGGAAAAAGGATGGGAGGCCTGCTCTTCATCCCCGCACTCATGGGGGAAATCTTCTGGTCTGCAGCCATTTTATCGGCCCTGGGTAGGAGATTTGTGCACAGGAGCACATAAATGTTATCACCTCAGCGTTAAAAAATATGCTCATACGTCAAAACCCATCATGACCAAACTTTAAGTTAACTGTTGCATTCACTCTGATAGATAATTGTAACTGATGACCTGAATGTCTTGTCCCATAGGTGCCACTCTGAGTGTGATCGTGGACATAAACATCAACATGTCGGTGGTGATCTCAGCCATGATAGCTATCTTCTACACACTTGTTGGAGGGCTTTACTCAGTCGCATACACAGATGTGGTCCAGCTCTTCTGTATTTTCCTGGGCTTGGTGAGTTTCACTCTCAACATCTGTCCCGCCAGAGATTGTAGAGGTGACAATGAATTCTAGCATTGGGTTGACTGTATATGATTTAGTATAGGGTTTTAACCATATTGAATGATGGCCAATATTCCATTACCCTTACTGTCATCTTCAGATGAAAATGTAAAGTTGTCTTTAGTATTTTATAATAATCTGTGAGCTGTTTTTGACCATTTTCTTGCACAAGTTATAAAATCTTTATAATTATAATAATTGCACGCTCCTCCCCATCAGTGGATCAGCGTGCCTTTTGCCCTGTCCAATCCTGCTGTGTCGGACATTGGCATAACAGCCAAGCAAGTAAACAACCAGACATCCTGGCTGGGGAAGATCGAGCCTGAAGACAAATGGCTCTGGGCGGACAACTTCTTTTTACTGGTAAGCTGTTTTTCTATATAGGAATAGGAAATTCAATAGGAAGTTTTGAGAGCTGCATAGTAGTGGTTTACAGCTGACTGTAATGCTTTGCTTTGGTGCCTGTATTTAATATGGTGTTTCTGTTTCTAGATTTTGGGTGGGATTCCCTGGCAGGTCTATTTTCAACGGGTTCTTTCTTCCTCTTCAGCTACCTACGCCCAGGTCCTTTCCTTCATTGCCGCCGGCGGCTGCTTGGTCATGGCCATCCCCTCTGTCCTCATAGGAGCTATAGGGGCCTCCACTGGTAAAAACACACACACACACACACACACGCCCTCATACATCTGGGCTTTGCCATACTTAACGCTTGGTAAGCCTTTTTCTTTGCAACACGTGGATGGAAGTGGATTTAAAAACAAAATGATCTTGCTGCTTTATGTATATACTCTTAACAGATAGCAGATATAAACAATTGAAAACAAGGGACTCAAAATAGCCCAATTATTTTTATATGTCTTATTTAATTATAATGATAATAATAATAGCATTTGATCTAATTATATTTAGTGAATTATATTTTAGCGCAGACTTGTAATTTTAGTTTCATTAGCTTTGTCAAACTGATTCCAACTGTTAAAAGCAATGCAATTCAATTCATAAATGGAAGAAGGCCAAGTTCTGATTCAGTATTGATCAATTATCTGTGCCTACATGTCATCCAATATTTGTATTATAAACACACAGAGTTATGTCTCATTTGCTGCCGTTCCAACACAGGGGAACACATAATACCAAGAGCTGATCCATGAATGATGTGCTTATACACAGACATGCTTTGAGAAACCAGTTGAGGAAACATTACTGGATAAATGAAACATCCAGGAATCTGATCCTTTATTCAAACAGGATTAAAGTGTGATCAAAGCGAACACAATCCTTTCCTGGGCTGTTTACCCAGATGTGTTAATGCAGATGCATACAGTATCTGGAGGGTAAACAACATCAGATGGATCCTGTCGCGACGGGCAGAGGAGAGAGCCATTAGACCGTGCCCATTAAGTGAATATTACATCTGAAGAGAAGCTAATTAATCTGGGCCGTCTGGAGCTGTTTCATGTATAACAGGCACTAATCAAACACTGCTGGTAAATATCCAGGGGAGGGAGAGTGTGTATATCGCTAGGGGATAAAGAGAAAGATGAAAAAAGTGGCAGAAAGATGGAAGGATGTTGAAGGGGAAAAGAGAGATATTTTGTTCCCACTGAATGGGAGGATGGCGACAGCAGTGAATTGGAAGAATGGGTGCAGTTTGTAATATAAAAGGCAGAAGGGATGTACAGAACACCCTCACAACTGCAAGCTTTAATATAACCAGATAGATTCATGGTTCCCAGGGGGATGAACCCCTAAAGATTTTGGTAATCCTCTGACTTTTCCTCTAGCGCCACCATGAGGTTCACATTTCAAGTCAAGACAAGACACTTAACCCCAAATTGCTCCCGTCAGTTAGCGTTCACCCTGTGTGGTGGCTGCATCTATCTGTGTATATGTGTGTGTGTGAATGAAATTGCGCAATTAGACTACATCATGTATTCTGTAATGATGAATTGTACTTCATATAAGGACCAAACCAGTGTATAAACATAATTAATATTACATTGATTTCATAATCATCAATTATCCGTTATTTCTGGCATCCACTTACTGCTTTGGCTTTCTCTGTATTTTGACTGAAAGCACAGCATTACATTGATAATCTCTGCTGTATTTCAGATCACAGACATGTGAAGCCCTTTTGTTTCTAAGAAACTAAAGCAGGTGTATCCATGGGGAGCATGATGATGAAATCCTCAGATTAAGTAAATTTGAACCTTTTGTCTGAAAAGCGAAGGGAAAATGTAATGTAGTAGGCAGTCCATTAAATTCCACAAGTTGGCTGAGAACATAATTTTTATTATCCCAAAAAGTGTACAGCCTGTCCAACTTTATATGTTCTTGCCTCACTCACAGCTTGCTGGTTTCTTTTGTTCAGGTTTATAATTCAGGCAAACACTGTTAATTTTTTATTTATTTTTTTAATTTGGTTCATAGAAAACCCAGATGCTTGCAAAGAATATTAGTAATCCGTTCATAAAAGGTCCAAAAATAAGAAAATACTCACATGTCCATCTTTAACAACAATACCCATTTCTGTGTTCTTCCAGACTGGAACCAGACTACTTATGGCTCACTAGCTCCGAAGGATAGGGACGAATCGGACATGATCCTTCCCATAGTGCTTCAGCACCTCTGCCCGCCCTACATCTCCTTCTTTGGTCTTGGGGCGGTGTCAGCTGCGGTCATGTCATCAGCAGACTCATCCATCCTCTCAGCCAGCTCCATGTTTGCCAGGAACATCTACCAGCTCGCCTTTCGCCAGTCGGTAAGAGTACCAGCCAATTGCACTAACGCACATCTCGCACAGTTTTGAGTCGTCGGTTGTAAGCATTGCAACAATAAGTGAATCAATTCTAGTGTCACATGTTGTCTAGAAGCAACACAACTTGCTGTACAAACACAACTAGACCAAGCCCAAACTCACGAGAAATTAAACATAAAAGTATTTCAAAGTTATTGTGGATTAGATACTACAGTAATCCTCTGCTGATATCAAATATGTAGCGTGATGTTAGCCACATTAGCTAGCGGATAGCTATGCCGGTTGGTTGGTCACTCCAAAATACAAGTTATAGAATGGATTGCAATGAAACTACAAAGACATTTATATTCCCCAGAGAACCAAAGGCAGTGATGATTTACTTTTCCTCCAGCTCCACCAGGTTGACATTTTGGTTTTGTCTCAAACACGATTGTTTGGGTAGCCATGAAATGTAATACTGACATTACGTAATGTCTTTCTCTGGATTTATTGTTACAACTGACCTGTCGACTAAAGCATTTTGGTTGTGAGCAAGTTACTAGAGCATGCTAACTTAAGCTTTAGTACATAGCACCGCTTTGTTCAAGAGCAGCCTCATATAGCGCCGCTAGCTAGCTGTAGTCTTGATTTAATGTCTCTTGTCACACCTCCCAATTCTGCACTTTGTCTTCTACCCATTTTATCTATTCTTCTCTCTGTTTTCTCTTTCTTTCTCCAGGCATCAGATAGAGAGATTGTTTGGGTGATGCGCCTCACCATCTTTGTATTCGGAGCTCTTGCCACTGCTATGGCGTTGTTAACAGGATCTGTGTATGGCCTGTGGTACCTTAGCTCCGACTTGGTGTACGTCATCATCTTTCCCCAACTTCTCAGCGTGTTATTCGTCAAGGGCACAAACACCTACGGCTCTGTGGCCGGCTATATCTTTGGTCTTTTGCTGCGCATTGGTGGAGGGGAACCGTACCTCAAACTCCCTCCCTTCATTTACTACCCCGGTTGGGTGACCCAAGAGAGGATCCACCACCTCACTGGAGAGAAAGAATACTTTGTCCAGCAGAGGTTTCCGTTCAAGGGTGTGTCCATGCTGGCATCGTTCTTGGCAAATGTGGCCTTTTCTTACCTGACAAAATACCTATTTGAAAGTGGCATGTGGTCGCACAAGTACGACTTCCTGGATGCTGTGCATAACAAGGAGATGATGGAGAAAGCCACGCTGGTGAGCAACCATGACAACATCATTCTGTCGGAGATGGCGCCGGTCAAGCAGGTCATTGGTGCGTCACTTGCCGGGACCTTCACCAACACTGCTGTCCCAAGTGATGATGATGATGGGGAATCCAGTCCCGAGGCGTTTCACAATGAAAACTAGGTGAAAAAGGGCACAAAGAGAACTAGAACCAAGATGTCTGAGGAAGAAGGAATAATCAGAGAGGTATCGACATTCTTTAGGAATCTTGCTACTGCCACACTGGAAGCCAAATCAACAGAAATCTGCCGTGGCTTCCGAGTGACTCAACAAGTTTGTTTTTATGCTGATTACATCATGCTACTTTTTTTTTTTAAGTTCCCTAGATCTAGAGGTTGACGGTCCATCAGCTGTGTCAAGCATACTCATTCTCATTTTTTTTTTTCTAATTGACGTGAATCTTCAACCAGGACAATGATTTTAAGTTAGGTGCTGCTGATCAGAGGGACCTTCAGGGGAAAACAATGAGAGACTGCAGTTAACATACAGTATGTGAAGACATCTACAAGGCTTTGCTGTGGGTAATGACAATAGTGCAATATCTTACCAAGAAACTGTGTCCACGTCTACATAGCAGGTGTGTGTGTGTGTGTGTGTGTGTGTGTGTGTGTGTGTGTGTGTGTGTGTGTCTGTCTGTCTGTCTGTCTGTCTGTCTGTCTGTCTGCCTTGTGACTTCTCAGACTTTGGATTTAAAGTTTGCATAGAATAAGTTTATTGATAGAGCAATAATAGTTTTAGTATCTATGTTGTATAGATACATACATTTACAAGGTACTGTCATTGTTTTTAACTTGAAGACCGATAGAGAACTTTGTTTTTTTATGTTGTGTGTTTACCTTGCTCTTAAACGTCCTATTACTAAAAGTGTCGAATTAATCACCACAATATTACCAAACCCTTGTTTGTGTGTGTGTGTGTGTGTGTGTGTGTGTGTGTGTGTGTGTGTGTGTGTGTGTGTGTGTGTCTATGATAGTTTGTTTGCTCATCCTAAACCTGTATTGACTGGCCAGCCACAGCAGGTTAGCGGAGACAGGAAATGATTGCTCCTCCCGGGATGGTGTCAGTAGCACCGGCCATCATCGATCCAATCCCGCAGTTGATTAGCCCTCAGGACATTTGATTAATGCTGCATAGAGGTTTGAACTTCGGGGTTTATAAGGGTTCGTCATAGAGTGTGTTACATACAGTACAGTGATGGAGGTTCAAATGTTGTCACTGATTGAGCACCCTCATACACAAATTCCCACGTGTCGATCCTAACATTGTGCCAGGTTGGGCTGTTTCAAAATACCAGGCACACTGCTGCTTGACTTGTAACTTCATTTGGGGATTTTTGGCATTGTTAAGTGTTTTTATTTTCCAGTTAAATTCTTTGTGTGTATCTCCTCAGAATTGTTGAGGTTTGATGGCGTCTTTAATTTTTTTTCCTTAATTCAAAGGTTAGCTGTGGAAGATGAATGGGTTTGGTACAGTTGTGGAAAGTGACTTTTTATGGGTATCATTTTTCGGTTAATGGATGAGCCATATTCTATATTTTCTTCATTGTCAACAATTAAGAACAAATACAATAATGAGTTAGTCTGTCCCTCAGTATTCTCTGACTCCCCTGCCCCATCAATGGCACTCAGCCACAAACCCATTCCCATTGAAATCTTTAAAAAAAAAAAAAAAAAAGGCCACAAATAAGTACATAGTGTTATTATTCTCGAGAGTAGAGCAATTTCCTAACACAGCTGGGCACTGGATTTTCCAGAAAATGGTACTCAAACAGGATGAAATTGTCTATTATTTGGGAAGTGTTTTTTATAGAATATTCACGGCAGCTTCAGTATATGGAGCTCAAAATAAAATACGGTGCCCGTGTAAACCATAACGAAGGAATACATCATCAGGTGAAAAAATGGCTCACTGTTTAAAAATAATAATACTTCAATGACAACTTCGACTTGATGAATGAATGGATTTGATGACAATAACAAAACATAAAATGTATAACACCAGCCTTATCCTTTTAGTTAGAGAGCAGGGTCTCTGTTTGTCTATGTGATCTCTGGTACAGTAAGACACACTATATATCCCAACCTGATCCTGTCCCACTGCTAATACATTAACAACAGTTGAAGGGTTTATGACTTGACAACTCGATGACGTCAGCTTCAAACTGAATATGGGTGACTGCTGGTCTGGAGCTGTGCGAAATGTCAGGCAATGTTATTGGTCTTAAATGTGAATGTAAACTTTCCTTCTCGTCAGAAAAAGCTTCCTAATGAGTGTCGTAAGTAATAAGGTTCGCTTGCGCACCTGAACGCACGCACACAGACAAGAATCAATGTCGGCTGTTCAAACTGGCACATTTGTGGCTATATGTCGTAAATTGCAATGACCTTGTATTTTTCTGTGATAAATGTATATACCAAAAAAAGGCATATAAGGACAAAGTAGTCTACTTTAAAATGCAGCATTGAAGATGATGTTTGTTGACAGTGAAATTACAGCTATTTATTTATTTATTCATGCAGTGTCTATAAGAGTATAGTTGTAAACATATGTGAGGTCTGTTGAATAAATTATATTATTTAGCACAGACATGATTTGTTTTTTTCCTCTCTCTCCATGTGTCCATACTTGCCTAATAGCTTTTTCAGTTTAACATGTTTTACTTAATATGTGATGCACTCATCAACCTACAGCTATTGTTTTATTCTCAACTGCAGTAATGATGTAAGATAAGATTGGTGTGTGTGTGTGTGTGTGTGTGTGTGTGTGTGTGTGTGTGTGTGTGTGTGTGTGTGTGTGTGTGTGTGTGTGTGTGTGTGTGTGTGTGTGTGTGTGTGTACACAGGTTGTGGTGGACGGTTTAATCTAGGGGTTGCCGCCTGCTTGGACGCATCAATCAAAATGCCCACCTCAGAATCTTATAACTGCCAAAACTGTCAGTGTCGTCAATCTCTCTCTCTCTACAAACACACACACACGCACAAACACACACACACACACACACACACACACACACACACACACACACACACACACACACACACACACACACACACACATCCCAGCATGAATCCAAGAGTCTGGCCCCTGGCTGATGTCAGAAACCTCAAAATTGTCTTTTTCCTCATTGTATTAACTTCCACCTATGAAGAATTAAATCCTTTTTTCTTATTTTTTTAAGTTGAGTTTTTATTTATTTCCCCTTTGTACTGCATCTGAACTTATGAAAAAAACAGTATTCATTCATTAAAAGAAGTCTCAGGTGTATGGGCACTTACAGTTACATGTCAAGAATACGTCAAAAACTTTGAGTTTTGAATCCTAAATAACTCAGTATGAATTACACATCATTTCAAATGATTAACTACAGCAACATTATGATTGTAATTATTCATTTGTTTATCCGTTTTCAGCACAGGGTCTATAATAGCAAATCCTACTGCAACGTACTGGTCTACTATATTGTATTTTGAGGGATGCACTTTTTCCCAAAGCATGTACATGTTGTACTTTTCCTTTTCTCAGCTCACATCTCTCTCAATGTATTTCTCTCTTATATGCATTTCAGTTTTACCAATTTTAATAGTGACAGACAATCATGTTTCAGTGTCAAAAACTGAGACGCTGATTCAAGAGAGTTGAATCATGTGTGGCCGTTACACCTCTCACTGTCACTGATTCATTCTGTGGGAATTATTGTTGCCAGATTCCACGCCTCTGGACTAACACTAACAACAGTGAGCTATTATTCTGTCTGTATTAAGAGACAGGGAATGTGAGCATGGTAAAATAGTGTTTAGTGTAAATGCCAATGAATCCTGCCACCATGTCTGATGATACGTCTGCAGGCGACAGACTTGATATTGGTCTGATATCACAAAAATGATAAAGCCGTGTGCCACCATCTTGCAAGAACACTCACTGGGAAAGAGTCAAGGAATCGGCCAAGATGCAATCAAATATGCTGAATCTGCGGACAGTCACTTGGATGTAAAAGAAAGGACAAGCACCAGGCAACTCCAGAAAAGTAATATTTTATCAGGAAACTGGGAAATTGGGGAGAACTACGTAGATTCCAAGATTCCTGTCCATTAGAAATTAATAGGGGGAATAACGTTTTTGTGAAACTACTACGTTTGGCTCTGAGGACCAACGTAGCTATTTCACATTTCAATGTCTCAGGAGACATGTCCCAGCAAGATAATCAAAGGTGTCAGTAATAAATCAGCATTGGTTAGAAGTCAATTTTGCGGCCGCAGTTTCAGGGTCCTGCTGTTGTTGTAATGCTGGCTCGCTGTCATGACTTACTGGGACACTTGAACAGAACGGAGGCACAATCAAAGCCAGGATTTAGACACACAGAATCTATAAACAGTATTGGAAATGCTACAACTGCCAGCCCTTTTATCAGTAGCTAAGTTACTCCACTGCAAGTGTTGAGGCTTTGGCATAGGATTTTACCAGCACACTTTTTATGTTTGACCTTTACAATCGGCCCCGACACAATCTATCACAAAAAGCACACAACCTGTCACCATGGTCCTCTGTCTGAACTCCTGTTTTCATGTTTAAAAATGGTTCCACTCTCTATATGTATCTACGCATGTATCTCTATCAACCCTACGGCCTAGCCACAGGCTTTTTCGTGACTCATGCTTTGTCCTCGCTGGAGCTTCCTCTGTGTTTTAAATCTACAGAGAGTTTCCCCCAAACCCTCATCAGCTGTGTGTAATGCAAACATTCACAGAGAGTGAGAGGGACACACACACATACAGTACACCCGGCCCTGCAGCACAGCTCATGACTTATTCTCTCTAAAATTACACATGCAAAAAAAAATGAAGTCAAGAAAGCAGCTTGAAATGCTGAGGGAAAAAACAACACATTATAGTCTTTGAAATCTTGTTATTTCTTTTATTTATCGGTTGCACAGTATCCTTCATTTGAGCTTAGGTATTTTACTCCTTCAGACAGTTTAATTAAATGATCTTCTCAGCTGTTACCTCTTTGTGAATCCTATGTAGGTATATGGAAATACTGACTGAGGCTGAAAAGAAAAATCCTGCGGCTTGCACTTGGACCAGTCTTTTGGCCATGACATGCTGTTGGTGGGGAACGTCCGACGTTGCATTCTGGGCTGGAAAGTATAAATCTAGAGACGCAGCTGCTAATAACCAAAATGGATTGGCTCCAATATGGGAGTGAGAGAGAGAGACAAGTCGATATTTTTAAGCCATCCATACTGCTTAATTGGCCGGCGCGAGCCAAGAGAAGGTAGCCTCGTACATTTTAAACTGATAGGAGGATAGAAGGAAGTGGTGGCATGTACATATAGGACTCAGAGTCAAGAGGTGTAGCTGAGAGAGACAGAAAAGGGATTCATGGATGCAGCATAAAGGAAACAATAACTGGGGTAGTGATCAAAATGAATAATAACACATTAAATTTAAAAAAAGAACAAAGGCTAGCCAAAGAAGAGACAGGAGGATGATGTCATTCATAGCAATAAATCTTGGTCCGTTTATTGCGGCAGGCCTGAAAACAGTCATAGTCATTATTCGCATTAGGCTAAGTGCTCCACTTCTGCGGATGGGAAGGAGGGAGAAATGAATGGGAAGGCCAGACATTTACTGTTGCCCTCTTAGCTCATATGAGGGATGGGCTGGACTGAGAGTCTCCTCCCACCCACCAGATATGTCCTTGCTTCTGTCCTTTATAACTCTTAGCTGATCTCATAGGGACTCTGCAGTTTCCCCAGGAGTATATCCAGGGTTTCTTCAAAGTGTATTTATCTATTTCAGGTTTGTTGAGCAGGGACAATTCACACTAATAAAAATAACTTATTTTTGTATATAATGCATATATATACCTATAATAAAAATTAAATTACTATTATTATTATTATTATTATTATTATTATTATTATTATTATTATTATTATTATTATTATTATTATTATTATTATTATTATTATTATTATTATTATTTATTATGATCATTAGGATTATCAATGACAGTGGTTTATTCACTCTTTTAATGTACACCAAAAACTCTTTGTACAAAGCAGGCGTCCTCAAGCTGACCCTAAAAAACCTGAGGACCCCACCTGACCCAACACTACTCTTGGAATGGATCCACAAAGAGAACCATGCTCCCTGTAATCTTTGGACAAACTGTTTGCAAAAAAATCATTTTCTTGAACTTGTCAGGTCTGGTCAGAGCACTTTGTATTCACTTTCCTCACAGAACCATTGTTTCATATGTAAACGTCCTTATTATATTGTATTCAGACATTTCCAGTCCGTTAATGCTGGTGTTATTCAATCAGTACACACATCATGTTCCGGTGAGAAACCAAAACCATGTAGGCTATACTCACTTGTGCAGTCATATTGAGGAATTGTATACACACACACACACACACACACACACACACACACACACTGTCTCAAGGGTACATTTTATTAACGCTGGCAATTGTGTAGACGGGAACATAAATTATTGTGGGACTTATTACAACTGGAGCTTTGCCAAGAAAATTAGAGTGCAGAGGCTGGAAAACAAATACATGTGTCATTTGGTGAGCATGTGTAATGTTATTCTGCAAGAAAACTTTAAATGCCATGGTTCAAACGATCATTGTGATCACACTACATATAATTTTTTACAAATGAAATATTCCTGCTTATTTTAAAAAGTTGACGTACATGAGCTCTAGGAAGAAATGCTCCACTGTAGTAGAGTGTGTAGCTGTAGTATTATTTGGTTCCGCCATAGACTGCGGTTTTGCAGATATTTTCATTTGTGTGTCATCTGCATAACTATGGAAACATACATTCTGCCCTTCAATAATGGCATCATGTGGCAGCATATATAATGAGAACAGTAGTGGGCCAAGGCAGCTACCCCAAACAGTCATCTTTCTCAGACACATGAGGCAAGCAAGGGGGAGAGATCCATGCTGTCTGCCTGTGTGCGCTGTCGTTGACCCTTATCAACACGTTCTTGTTCAGGTTTGGCATCCCCTAGAGCATGATGTAGGTTGTCACGAAGTAGTCTGGATCCAGTGATGCTTGATGAACCACATCATGATCTCTCTGATCTTTACTGTGGCCGTTGCTTGAATTTGGCCACTGAACCCTGGTGGGCAGATTATGATCGGATCGATTATGACCCTTGATCATAAAATGGCCAAATTTGGCTTCAGTTAATTTGGCTGTGAAATACTGCTATACACAGTCTGAGAATAAAGAATATAAAAAGAATAAGAGCTATGCCAGATTCTCCTGATATCGCAGTCTGCCACTTATGCCTCATTTCCACCGAGTAGAGCGGGTCGGATCTGAGCGGTTCGGTCCGGGTGGTTTGGCTTTTCATTTGTAAAAAGTTGAGTAGGGTACGGTTTAAGCGCACCTAACCGCTCTGAGCCGCTCCAGATCTCAGTACTCCTCCGTAGGGGTAGGCTACTCCTCCGTAGGGGTAGGCTACTAGCCGCCTGAAAGCGGACCGAAAATGCGGAGCTACACGCTGCCGTCATTTGATTGGTTGGTCGAAAGAATAATTTCCGCCATGTGTATTCATCTCGGCAAGAGTGAAGAGAGTCTGTGTTTTGGTGAAAATGTGAGCACTGCACTGTTTATTGTTTGGTGTTTTTCCTCGTCATTAATAATCAGTTGGTTTAGTTACGTGTCCCACTGCTACGTAGCTCCAGCACTGTTTGCTCACTGACCGAGCCGTCTCTGTGTGTTTACGCCATAGCCTAGATAGTTTTAGGCTAAATACATGCTCACAACACGGGGGGAATAAATAAAGAAGCGGTTGGTTTGACCAAGCAAAAACGAGAGACCGCTGGCTTGGTCGAAAGAATCATTTCCGCCGTGTGTAGTCACCTCGGCTAGAGTGAAGAGAGTCTTGTTTTGGCGAAAATGTGAGCGCGGCACTGTTTATTGTGTGGTGTTTTTCCTCGTCATTAAAATAATCAGTTGGCTACACTGTGTCCCACTGCTACGATGTCACGTAGCCAGCGCTGTTCGCTCACTGTCTATCAGTTGCACCGAGCAGTCTCTGTGCTCACAACAACACGGGGGGAATAAATAAAGAAGCGGCTGGTTTGACCAAGTACAGGCATGCAAACTCATGAGCCATGAAAAAGGTGAGAAGCCCGAAAACAAACAACGGTAGGGGGGTCTGGGGGATGCCCCAGAAGATTTTTTTGTGATTTGAACATTTAAGAGAAGCAATTTGGTGTATTCAGGTGAAGAGGATTAAAGACAAAAAAAACGTTGTCAGATGAATAGTAAAATGAGCTAAACAAGTTAGTCAGCCAACCTTCTTGATGTTTCCAATACAAAGTGTGTAGGTAGCCTATTTACCAAGAAAAACGGTTAAGAACAGCTTAGAAAAACGGTTAAAAATGCTGGCAAAACCAGCTTTAAATAAGACAGAAAATAACATGGAGCCTCAAATCAATCACACCAAATTCCCTTACAATAAACTAACTATTTATATTGTGGCAAACAGGATTTGCCTTATCTTTGTTACACAACCATCAATATAACACATAAGAATACACTCTGTCACCATAGTTAATCTCGTGTTCGCGCACGCACACACACACACACCTCAGTCGTGAGCAGGAACATAATGGTGCAAAATGAGACGACAGTGGAGGAAGCAGGTGAGTGTGTTGTTTCGGCACTGATCTGCTATAATCACTACATGCACGGCCAGAACACCACGCACCATTTAAAAACCGTGAAAACAGCAATAGACAAAAGCACATTATTAACTTGAGGTGACACGTTAATCTGCAGTGACAATCCGCCAACGCGGCTGTTAATCAGCGAGCATATAGCAATGCAAATGGCTGTAAAACAACGGTTGGCAAACTCCGTGAATTTATTTAAAAAGTGATTCACATAAACCGAGTAGGCAGTCACATTAACACGGTAAAATAATAGTACTGCGGCTACTTGAACGCTCCGATGACTCGGAGAGAAAAAAATTAAACTTTCCTGCAGACGCTCTGACTGACTGATGTCACCGCCCCTCAATGACAAACACTGTTTCTGATTGGCCAAATGACCGTCAAAGCTCATATGATAGGAGTTAACATCCGTCAATCATAGTTAGTCACTATGGTCACTCCATGTCCATGCTCCGCTCCACACACGCACGCACGCACACACACACACACACACACACAGCTGGCCATCAGATCCCCCCCCCTCCCCTCCAAAAAATATTTTCTCAACGGATCTCCACGAATCACATAGATGGCCAATTTTGTTTCCAAAACGGCGAATTTCGCCGAAAGGTGACGAGTTTGCATGCCTGCAAGTAAAAACGAGAGACCGCTGGCTTGACCACAGTTGTTCCACAACCCTATAGTTTGACCCATATTCTGGCGGCGGATATCGCAGTCCAGTCTAAACCCCGCCCTACCAGTAAGGGTAAACCCCGCCCTACCAGTAAAGGTAGGGTCCGCGGTGGAAACAACACCGAGATTCTTAAAAGTGAGCTGTCCCGCTCTGAGCCGCTCCGATCCGACCCGCTCTACTAGGTGGAAATGAGGCAATAGAGTAAGTCATTACTGTTGTGTTTGGACGAGAATATATATTTTTTTCTTATTCCTTTGTGTTTCAAAGGAACTCAGATATATGTCATTAGCAGTCTGCCTTCAGTCTCGAGTGGGTTTCATATTAGACAGTAGCCACAACAAATACAGAGAGAGGGAGAGCTTCTCCCAACTGCTAAACACATCTCCTGTGGGCCAACCTGTCATTATTAAAAAGATAACAAAGAGATGAAATACAGATGCTATAGAAGTTCCTCATCTTTTTTTTCTCGCCATTACTGGCAACAGTCTATGACTCGTCAAATCAATCATGTCAGAACCTTGTAAACATCTTAATTAGATTCTGCATCATTATAATGGTTGACAATGTCTAAACTGCTTCTTCCAAAAGCAGGGTACCTTCCAAGAGTGTAATGAAATCAGGTCTGTGGTCTGTGATCTGGATGTACTCTGGGCAATACCTCCAGACAGGTACCATGTCAGGCTGGATATAAGCCACACAAAATATCACATGGCTATATAACTAAATTTACTCCAGCCAAATATACCCATTCTCTATGCCCCTTCAGTCTTTTAGGGTTTAGAAGAAAAAGAATCTTCAAAGACTAAATGTAATTCCCTAGACAGTTGGTGAGCACGTGTTGTGGTGTCTGTACAGTCTCTATACATATAAATATGGATTAAGAAAACATTTACGTAAACACATTTTTCATTTATCAGATCCTCTGTTATCTGTTTATGCTTTGTTTATCTTGTGATCCTACCTTATATGATGTGTTTTGTACATATTCTCACATGTTTAAGAATACACTGTGTTTGCCACTTTGCTGAGCGCAAGGGTTCATCATATTTGTCAAGGTCCACTCACCGATAGACTCCATCTTGTATTTCTTGCTGTTTCACACACTCAGCCCATGGACCTATAAAGAAAGCCTCATAGACACACTTAGAATGCAACATATTAATAAGGAATCACAATGATCACATGGTACATGGTAACAGAATATTTGTCAGTACTGTTTGATATTAAAGCTGGGGTGGAGGATTTGGGGAGAAAATGGCAGTTGGGATAGAGATTCGAATCCAAATACCTCAACCGCTCCACTTGTTCTTTTTGGTCCCTCCCCTATGGTCCCTCCCTGACACGCTCTATACCAACAAAGTTGTGCCAAAGTGAATGGACAGTCCCAACAGCCAATTAGAACAGAGAATCGGAGCCTCGCTCTGATTGGTCAAAGTGTACAGCTCATGCTAACTTTGACCAATCAGAAATCACATACCCCAGCTTTAAGCTAAAAAGAAACACAATACAAAAATGTCAGAATCATCATAACTATGAACGCATTTGAAGGGGCGTGTGTGTACAATCATGCATGCACACTGTGTGGGCTGTATTGACAAGCCTGTCTGGTATGGTGTTTTTCTGCCTCGTGTCAAGCTTCCAGCTGTCAGACCAACTGGGATTCATTTCTTGTACTTACTGACATCCCTTTTGTTTATACGACTCTGAAGAGCACGCTTCAAAGTATTTACAATCCCTCCTTTGTCGGTCAAAACCATGGATAATAGTGAGTGTGTTTTTAACAGAAATTTTAGTTTGATGGTTTTACACTGTATCGGTTACATTGAAATAAATATCAACCATGAAGCATAGGGTAAGGCTATAAAAAAATCCCCTATTTAATCAGTATTATTTATATTGGATTACATTTTGTGATATAAGTGAAGGTAACGGTCTTTGGAAGGCTCACATTTATTTTATACCTCAAAAAGATAGGATTCTAATAACAAAGCCGAACTCTCGGGGCCTCCATCCATCATCTTTACAGTAAAGCAATCAAGCAGGAGCTTTTTTGCTGACAAACCACAGGTGTTTTCATTTAGTCAAATCAATTGTTCTCTCTAATCTGTTTGGCTAAAAAACATTTTTTTTAAAGGTTCTCAGATACCGTCTGATATATTCCAGCTGCAGTGAGACTGACTTTTGACAAAATAATGTTGCATCGTATTTCATGATTTGATGTGACTTTGATGACACTTTCGTACCTTTCTAAACACTGCAAAGAAAGAATATCTCACACACAGACACATGTCACTGGAGCACTGGTGCTGTCATTTGTGTGTTTGTTTGTGTGTGTGTGTGTGTGTGTGTGTGTGTGTGTGTGTGTGTGTGTGTGTGTGTGTGTGTGTGTGTGTGTGTGTGTGTGTGTGGTGTGCGTGTGCGTGTGCGTGTGCCTGTGCGTGTGTGTGCACACAAGTTATTCAGCCATATTCAGTTCACTAATGTAAAATTATCATCCATCCACATCGTTGAAGGAAATTCATCTGTGCTTCCTTCTTTTGACAGCTTCTGCCTTTCCTTATTACTACTGCTCTCACTGGTGGCTATACGGTGGCTGTCTATGTATTGAACTGCGGTAAGTAATGAAAATGCTGTGTGTCCACTGCGCTGGTTCTGCTATTGATCTGTGGTAAGTAGCTTGGCTCCAATTAGGCTCTAAATGGCCCGAGGGAGGGATGGAGGGAGGAAGAGGAGAGGAGAGGAAAAAGGTTCCTTGTGTAAAGAAAAGGGGGAAAAAAGCACATTTTACCTGGATAAAGCTCAACAAAAAAAAACATATTGTATCTGCAACACCTTTGATGTGACCATTTCAGAATAAATCAGTGTAAAAAGAAGTGTGTTTTGCAATGGAATTAAACAAAGCTGTTCTATTCTATTCTAATCTTCAAGTCTAGGGTGAAATCAAATTTCCCCCGTGGGACAAAGGAGGCTATTCTCTTATTATAAACATATGAGTTACAATGCAGTATTCAACCAGTGTTTCCCCTCTTCCTCTCCAATTTAAACCCTCCTTGCTGAAGCGCTGACAGGAGCGGACTCTCTACACCTAATCAGCTGAAACCACACAACCTTCGATGCACAAATTATATTTGGGGTGTGGGTGGAGGGATGGTGTGTGTGTGTGTGTGGGGGGGGTCCTTCAGGTTGATTTAATTAATGCATGGGCTTAGAATGGAGTGGGGGAAGGAGCTGCAGCCTCGAAGCCCCGTTAGACACGTTTACAGTGGGGTGCTACAAACAAGGACTGTGTATGTGAGTTTGTGTGGGTGCCGTGTGTGTGTGTGTGTGTGTGTGTGTGTAAATAAATAAATAGTCCTATTTCCACTTCACCACCACTGCACATCTGGCTACCTCCATCAGCGGATACCTGTTCCGTTTCAAACGAAGCAGAACCATTTAAAACATCCGATACTGAAAGATAGAAAAAAAGAGTAAAGCTGGCAGGGGAAATCGTTCTCTTATTTTGGTAGAATTCAAAGATGCGTTTTTATTTCAAAACTAAAGTTGTCAATTTTCTTATAATAACATTCACTTGGCAAAGACCAAATGATTCCTTATTCAGGCTGCATGCTGATGGGACTGGTGAATAGCCAAATAAATGTCTCCCCTTTTGAAATTATAATTTGATAAGTTTATGTAAAAAGAACTGCCTGTACCAGTTTAGAAAGAAAAGTACGTATTTCAACTCCTCCTCCTCCACTGATTTATTAGCATGTCTCTCATGAATCCCATACATGTCTTCATGTATACCATGCTCTTTCATCAACAATATGGCTAAGATCTATATTTCTTCAGTAACAATAAATCACACGACTTCTTTTCTTTTTCATTTCGGTCTAACCACTCTCATATCGTTGTTCTGCTAAAAACGTCTACAAACTGAATGTATGAATCAATAAGTCATGTTTTTTATGAGCTGCAAGTTCATGTTGTCAAGGCACAGTGACTTCTTGGAGATTTCTCAATAGCAAAGACGTGTAACCGTGTGTGTAGTTTGTTATCCTCCCCCAGCTGCAGGGGAGACCTGTTGCAGAAGGCAGGATGTGTTTATGATAAGAAGTAATACCAACATCTATCTGGCTAACAGGCTAACAGGGCAGCAACATCTATCTGGCTAACAAAGCCCTGGCTGGGCTCTGCTCAACGGAATTCTTCACGACACTGTCATTTAAAGAGGATACAAGATAGGAGCAGAGTTCGTTTTGCCAATATCCCCCCATGTTACAAAAACCACATACACACGTACAGGCAAGACACACACACACACACACACACACACATACACATGTACAGGCAACACAGCTGCTGAGGGTGCAACTAAGACAGGCGGACAGAGAGACAGAAAGGAAGAGATGGATGAGCAGCCTGTGTTTGTGTGTGTGTGTGTGTGTGTGTGTGTGTGTGTGTGTGTGTGTGTGTGTGTGTGTGTGTGTGTGTGTGTGTGTGTGTGTGTGTGTGTGTGTGTGTGTGTGCGTGCGTGTGCGTGTGCGTGTGCATGTGTGTGTGTATGTGTTTGCCAATGAAGTCTTGGTTATTTACTTGATTACATACCGTCTTTTACATCTCATGAATCAAGAGGAATGGTTGCATTTGACTCTTTATATTGGGTGATGTCTCTTTTATATCTGTGTGTGTGTGTGTGTGTGTGTGTGTGTGTGTGTGTGTGTGTGTGTGTGTGTGTGTGTGTGTGTGTGTGTGTGTGTGCTGTGTGCAGTGTGCAGTGTGCAGTGTGACTCAAGCCAATAGGATGACAACAACCAGAGCAACAAAATACATGTTGGGTCAGGTTGATTCCCATTGTCCCACAAGTATTCACTAATTGAACAGACACATTACTTATTAACTAATCAATTAATAATTGATTAATTACATGTGCAAGTGAGTCTACCAAACCTATTTATAGTACACAGCACAAAAAGATAGATAGATAGATAGATAGATAGATAGATAGATAGATAGATAGATAGATAGATAGATAGATAGATAGATAGATAGATAGATAGATAGATAGATAGATAGATAGATAGATAGATAGATAGATAGATTTGTTTTGAGTGTTGCTTGAGATAGTTAAGATGTGGAGCACTGGGCACTGTGATGTTGTGTAACTGCTACATTAATATAATTGTTGTGTCGCTGTCAGGAGGCACCCCCCTCCGGAGACAGTTGGAAGATAACATGCGTAACTATTGTAAATTATTTTTTTAAATATCTCATGTTAATATGCATACATTTGCATAGTTGCATGTAATACACCAAAGCAGAGAAGTGTGTTATGGGTAAACTTCCCAAATCTCAACCATGTCTGACAGACCTGCACATCCAAGAAGCTCAGGTAGAAATTTTAAGGGTCACATGACAAAAAGCCAAATTTTCCGAGGATCTTAGGTGAGGGGCTGAAGATGGACGAAACATTCACTCCCTGAGACAGATTACAAAAACTGCAGTCCAAATCAAAGTAGCACAGGCTGAGATATTTGGCGTTTTTTTGTGATGTACCGTACGGTGTCCTTGAGTGCCGAGAAAGGCGCCTTTAAATAAAATGTATTATTATTATTATTATTATTATTATTATTATTATTATTATTATTATTATTATTATTATTATTATTATTATTATTAATAATATTATTAAAAGGTCCAAGCACTCTAACATGCCTCTGTTTGTTGTCTTGGCAGAAGCTCATGGGCCGGGGCCCTGTATTCTTTTTCTGTCCACAGACATTGTTCCATTAGTCACAAAAGGCTGAGTGATTAAGTGGTCTCTCAGGCATAGAAGGTGTAATTTACAGGGAGGGAAAGGGAATATTTATGTGTTCTTTAAGTAATGTCTCCCATAATGTAATTGCTCTAAATATCTACCTGGAAAATTGTTCCCCGTCATACATGGAAAAAACAAGCCAGTGTGCTACTTCAGCTGCCCTAATTGTCCTGTTGTCATGAAATCATTGAATGAGCAGCGGTCATGAAAGTAGAATTGTGGTCGAGAAGTTCAATGTGGGTTAATTCATTCCATATTGTTGTGTAGTTAGAGCAATTGACAGAGACACCAGGGGACCTGAACAAGAAAACATATATATCACAAACAACTGTGTTTACCTTCAGGACTCTTTCTGCAGTTCTGATCCATGTCTCCCTCCACTCCATACAGGAAGCAGCAGAGGGTAATCAGATTACCTGTTCTGAATGGGGAAAAATAATTCAATCTAACCTGGGCTAACCCATTTACCAATGTATTGCCCCTGTCACGGATTGGGACACCCCTTCCAAATGCTGAGGAATTGCTCTTAAATTGAGATCGATAAAATGGAAATCGCATTGCGATTCCCATTCTTATTCTTCCTTTGCTTCAATTGATTAATATGATTGTGCCTACGGGCATGTTCCCATTAGTATGATGCTAGGGAACCAGCGTGGGTAAACTCTTCCTGAACTCAGTAAAGCTCTTGTTCCATTTGAAATGACTGAACATTTCAGACCGACATGAATATGTATTTATTTGTACGCCACAAAATACTGCAGCTCTTCTCTGTCTGCATGTTTCTGTGTAGGATTGTTTTAGTAAGCAAAGTGCAGAATCTGTGTCACCACAAAGGCGGGTTTTGGTTTTAAGGCAGTGAGAGTAAAAAGCAAAGTGGATGATGCCCTTAAGACTGTGATGGAGTCACACACACACACACACACACACACACACACACACACACACACACACACGCACACGCACACACGCACACAAAAACACACTAAGAAGCCAAGTTTCTGAGTGACAGAGGCACAACACACCAGTAAGGATAGATACAAAAGCTGACCAGGAATGGACGCTGATGCTGTGACTGATCATTTGCAAAGGCACAGTTTAGTTGTTATATAGTCTACTGTACATACTGTGTATATAATACTAACATATCTACACTGTAAGTCATTTAATTATACTAATAAATCACAGCTAGAGAGAAAGAGAAATACAAAATTGTGTTGTAGAGATTTACCGTTTCGTTGTTCGATATATTACACAAAAAGAGTTTAAAAATCGCCTGCTCAAAGAGAGAGGGCTGATGCAATGGCATAATGTGGTAAAAATGTCACAATTAGCATGCAGCCTTGATCAGGCATAGGGTATCCGCAGGTTTCACCACCCTTTCAGTCCTATAAAATGTCCCCCTTGCATTGATTCTTTTGACAAAGAGTAAACTTTAAAAATAAAAAAAACTGCGGAAGAGAGAGAGAGAGGGCATCGATTGACCTGTTCTTAAAATAGGAGGGAAGCTCTACTCACAGATTTGGAGAAAGTGCTTTCAATCTATCTGATGGAAAATACCAAGTCTTGGCATTTTGATAATAAGAAACAAGTCTGATCACGAACACTTCCAAGTCTTTAGTTTCGCCCGTCAAATCAGCCCATGTGATATGGGCCCAATGATAACTAGTGAAAAAAAAATTGTGTTAATGTCACTAGTCCCATAGCCAATGTTTGTTAACCTCCTAATGCAGCACATGACGTGACTGACATCGTCACCATCATCATTTACCATTTACTGTAGAGTAACTCTTTCTGTAAAATGAAATGGGTTTCTCAAGAGAGGCGGAGAGGCTATTTGTCTCCTAGTCCAAACAAGCTGAATCTTAGCAGGAGATCAATACTGATATCTTTAGGCTGCTAACTGCTCCACTAATATATTATTGATGTCCGGGTCTTACTGGATTGAATTTGGGCTGCACACGGCAGTTCATCTTGATCAGTGCACACAGGGGAGATTCACTGACATGACAACACAAGAATTCCCCTGAAAATGTGTACATGAGGCACCAAAAAACCAAAAGGGTATTGCGCATTACAGGAGCTTTCAGGGTGAGTAATGAAGGAATTTATAAAGTGTGATTGGAAAAGGCCATTGCAGCCTTTTAGTTTCATTTGTTCAATGTTAGATTTGAGATGTATGGGCCGTTGATTCCAGGAGGAATGCTTATCCAGGACCTGAGGATGAGCACAGCTACTCATCACTTACCAGTTACGCCACCTTTGACCTCACAAACATGGTAACCAAGCAGATTCCAAGGGCTCTGACGGCCTTGGACTGCACATCAGGGGGGTTTTCTCAGGTGTAAACTGGCAATCAGCAATCACCATCAATGGTTACATGCAGTGGGAACATACTACAGGGCGTGGTTTTTACAGATACACACAAAAAGATGAGACAGGGGGCTTTAAAATGTATCACTTTAAGAAGCATATCTGTAGCATGGTCACATTGGCTGTATATTAAGAAACATAGTCTACCTAAACAGTCAATTTGACTTTATTTTTTTATTTTGTTAAACAACTTACGAGCCTAATAAGCACTATTTGTGTATTGTTAACTGTTGATAATGTACTCTAAATGTTGTTGGTCTAAAAAAAACACAGACTTAATGGGGACTAAAGCCAACAGAAGATGCATATTCAAATGACTAAAACTACACCATATGGAAAATGTGTCGAAATATGGTTTGCTCTGCAGTGCTGTAACTGCCAAATCAGAAATATTTTACACCTAATTAAAACAGGCACCATGTTTTTTTTCTGTTTTATGTATTCAGTCATAGAGGCACGCACCCAACGCTGTCTTCCAGTCATCCCATCTGGAGCTCCACAGTCAGGCTGCACTGTAATTGCTGCTTCTGCCCTTATCCACCTGAGTATACAAACAATTCATTAGTGCAGCTCATTGCGGACTGTACTTACTACCCTTTTTGCTTCAGTCCACATAGCGAGTGTTTCCTACAAAAGGCATATCAAAGCTGATGGATTACCAATCGAAATTCATTAACTTCTCTTTTTTTGAACCTGTTATAATTCCACTAATGGAATGCTCACCATTCAGGGCCAGTTTCCTGACAGTGAATGATGCAGGCTCAATGCTTGGAGTTACTAAATGCACATAACTGTAGCAACATAGAGGTGCCGGAGCTCTCATCGGGATATCCTAGAAATGTTAACGCTTAAGCACATCCTATTAGGTGTCACAGGGGAGCAATGTTAAATGGAATGGCTGCACACTAATCCTGGACCAAACCTGTTCCATTTCTAAGGAACAAAATGATGAGAGAACCTGATTTTGCTGAGGTATACACTTTGGAACTGGACAAATGAAGTAGAGCAAATATTGTATCTCTCTCTCTCTCTCTCGCTCTCATATATATAATGTATTTTCTTTCTCATTTATTCTGAGATGTTATATAGCATTGACATATGGATTAGTTTTGACAACCACCTTTGCCTTCACTCCATCTGAAGCATTGCATTAGCTAATTGATATTCCAAATTGATGCTACCATACGAAAAAACACTGTCTTGTATCTGAGTAGTGTTTTTTAATGTGAGGGTACAGTTTACGGTGAATGCTGAGCTTGTCTGGACAGATTGTATTACCTACACACACACACACACACACACACACACACACACACACACACACACACACACACATACACACATTTGCATACAGTGACATGGTTGTGTGTGTGTGTGTGTGACCATGGCTGAGCTGAGCGGGGGCCAGCACTTCCATTAGCTCTGATTGAAACTGAGCCAGTGCAGATGAAATACATTCAGTTATGGTTTAGGGTCTTCTTCTGTACACACACACACACACACACACACATACGCACACCATACGCACACAACTAACAGGCCAATGGTTATAGGCTGCAGCTCCACCAGACTGATGATGAATGACAAGATGCAGAAGAGATGGGAAAAGATGGAGAGAAAAGAAGCAGGGAAGAGAGACCGAGCGAGGGAGGAGGCAGTATTTCAGTCACACTTAGCAAACGGCTGTCATTGGTGAACCCAGATGCCCCATCACTCTCTAAACTGTGTCCTATCTCTACGGCTGCTAATAAAATAGACACTGGCCTGCTGCATCCATGCGTGTTCGTGTGTGGATGTGTGTGTGTTTCATATGTATTAGGTTGTGTTAAAGGACCATGCATTAAGGCAGGGCTGTCATTTCAGAGTGAATGTGTACATTAGCTTCCATGGTGAATGCACTACTGATTAATGTACAAAACACTGACAGTGAAAAATAACTGTTGGTCTTTAAAGAACAGCTGGCGCAGTCAAGTGCAAAACCTCCATTAGAGCTCACAAATGGTCTACCATGAAAAGCTGCTAGATTTCATATTTCCCCCAGTCATTGGCAAATCAGAGCTTTTAAGGATTAAGAATGAGGACTATAGCTACCTATACACAGCAGTTAAAAGAATGGCTAAACAAATTGTGTGACACAAGTGCAGGCCTTTGTATGTTGACATACAGTAATAACAAGTTGTGTTAAATACGCTGTTCTTTAATCCCAGTGCAAAATAGTCAGCCAGCTGCTTCTAGAAACACCTATCGCTGCGTCAGTAACATTAGTGACATATCCATTTCCACATTTTGTTCCTAATTTGAGATTCAAACTATAACATGGGAAAAATATGTGTATTTGATCTGTAATGAATTTACTATTCACAGTATAAGTGACAAAGTAATCTCAAAGCAATGGTACATTTATGGGCTGATATTAAATCCCATCTCACGATCAAGAATGGACTTTAAAACGAGTATGAACACAAAAAGGCCCAGATGCATTCAGTAAAATATAGGCTTTTGTCATTGATTGGAAATCAGCTAGCATGAACACAATGTGAGGCTGACAAATCTGCAACAGTGTATGCTTAAAGGCAGAAAATTCCTGAAAGTACACGAGTTAAGGTGACAACACAAACTTGTGTCAACCCCTATTGGCGAGGGAAACAAATTAGTGCAACTACAACGTGTGTACAGGATGTGGGAAATGTGCTGTCAGCATAAAGGAAGATGAGGGCAGGAGAGGGGACTGGGTGGGGAGGAGAAGGAGGAGGAGGAGGAGGAGGAGAGGAACTGTTGCAATCAAGGCTGATCGCTAAGTGCAGACGGATGCAGGTTGTGCCCGTGGTCCTTGATGAAGTGCTGTTCTCCTGCTGAGCCACCAAACTATTTATACACAACACACTGACAACCTATGGGCATGGAAGAGAAAACCGCTACACGCACAACTCTCTCAAACTAATCAGTCCATCCCTCACTTCTGTCTTACTACCCACAGCGTTAAGTGTGAAACAAGGGCATACATTTACCGTACATAAAACCAAGACAGAGTTAGCCACCAAAACTGTTGACCGACTTTGGTAGTATACAGTATGTAGTCTTTTAACAAATACAAGGAAGGGTTTTCAAAAAAATATGACTTTGGTCTATTGTCCTATCTATATCTGACGTTTTGTGGTGGACCATAAATTCAAGTCTGAACGCTGAGATCAAAGGTCAACTGTGCAGTTTGGATTCATCAGATCAGAAGCCCAGCTGACACGATGCGACTTTGACATCATCAATAATAGACATGCACCTGGATGGGGCCGCTGCTGCTGCTGCTGCTTCTGTCACACTTGCTCTTGTACAAACACAAAACCAATGTAAAGCACTGTACATTCCCCTACAACAATGTTCACTAAATCTGTAGTCAAATCTCTGTGAGAAAGATATTTCATCAGGGGCCCAATTTTCTGTGCGATCACAAAGCAAGCATCGCAGTTGCTATACTCGCAATTGCAATGTTTTTGGTTAAATTCTAATTTAGTTTAGATACCTTTAAAACTAGCCTCAGCTGTACGTTATCTTTAATGCCAATTAACAAACATTAGCATGCTAACAAACTAAACTAAGATGTTTAGAATTATACCCACTGAATCAGGTGAGAATTGTCATCGTGAACATGTTAACATTCTAACTACAACATTTAGCTTGCCTGTATTAACTGGTTTATCTGCTACCACCGACATTTCCAGCACAGTACAACTCACAGTGCAAACAGAGCAGAGCATGTTCGGGGTTAAATTAATGTGTGATTTCGTACCAATAATGTCATTCAGATGTCAGTTACAGTTCACGTGTTTGCACCTAGTCTTGGGAAATTAAATTAGTGCATCTGGTCTTAACCTCTTTTGGCCGAGATGCCTCTTTCTCAAGAGAACCTTATAGTGGCGGTGAATAGAGAGGGTCAAGTGTTGCAATTTAAACAATAATGGAGGCACCACAAGTTTGCAAATGAATCAATTAAAAATCCACCCCTCGTGATTTATTATGAACCATCATAAAAAGCATTTTAAAAAAAAGAATTTATGTCACCACGTTCCATTAATGATATACAACCTCTGACCACTCTTTAGATTATGACACAGACATTATTAACTATTAACCTATTATGTAGAGCCACAACGATTAATAGCAGTTCAGAACATAATTATATATGCTGTCATCTTTCAGCAGTGTACGCTTTGGTCATTTAATTTAAAAAAAAAACAATGAAAAGAACGATTTGAGAGGTTCAATTCCCTCGTTAATACGTTAAAATGCCAAAGCTATATGTTAAAATGTCAACCCTATTAATGGTACTGCCAGTCTGTGGAAGTAAAATGTCAGGAGGAAAACAAATACGAGACACAATGAATGAACTATAAACAAGAGGTGGGCCGGCATGAATGCACTGAAAGTAAAAGGTAACAATCTTATCTGAGATTTTCACTCAAACAAATGCAAATACATTTTTCTGCATTTTCTGGCAGAAGTAAGATGCTCCAAAGAATTAGTAATAGAGTTGTTCAGGAAGAAAAGAAAATATAAATCAAGGGCGAGAAATAAGGACTTGGTCATTCGTTCTATATAAGACATGACAGTATGACATACATTTTGCATTTGTCTATGCCAACTTGTTTTTTTGAAATAAATAATACATGTCCCGATTTATTGAGTTCAGTTGAGCCTAAATCAAAAGGACGGTCCCTACACTGTCAAGTTGTTGTTTATTGGAGCAATAATATACGACTCCCTCAAAGGGGGCCCACTGAGAGGCTTCAATCACGCTGTATGGGGTCAGTGACATAACAGCTCAACCCAAAGTCACCTTTCACTGATTGGGCAAGAGGTGGAGTGCAGGGGGATTGGAGGAGCTACTTCTTTATTGTCCCCTTCGCTTCGCAGTGTGTCCGCAGCTATACACTGACTGATTAATCTCAAGGGATGGCTGAGGCTGAACGGTCAAATATACACGTTAAATCATTAAGCAGTGGTTGTGTTGTGTCCTGTACGTGTGTTCAATGCACAGTAATGAATTTAGAGGAATAGTTTGACAATATTGAAAGTACCCTTGTTGTGTGTCTTTCTAAGATTTAGATGAGAGGAAAGCATCTCAATATAATTAAACAAAAGAGATATAGTATATAGCCGGTTAATTAGTGAGCTTTAGAGGTGAGGATTAAAGTTGATTTAGTTAACTCTGGGCAGAGCCAGGCTAGTGTTTTTGTGTCTGTCTCTAAGCTAAGCAAAGTGGTTGATGGCTGTATAGCTTCATATTTACTAAAGTGAAAAACAGTATTCACCACATTGTCCAATTTCTGTAAAGCTAATTGGGACAGTTTTGGAGTTGTTTTTTTTCCAATTTCGGAGCGCCATCATAGAAGTTACTGCTGAGGCTGGCAGGAAATGAACTATATAGAGTTGTCTATTCCCTGTTTTTCATGCCGTGTGAAAAATTTAAACACATAAAACCTTTAGAACAATATAACAAATGTGCATTTGACGCCATGCTTACGAGACAATATTTCACAGGAAGAGTTTGTCAGTGTTACACATTTACAGTTTTGGACCTGGCTCCAGGACTATAGATATCACTTTATATCTGTAATAGAAAAAATACCTTTATCATTCTCAGTAATGCAGCAGAGGGAGACTCTGCAGAGACCCAGTGTTTGCATCTTGTAGAGACGTAAATCTTTTATCATTTATAGACACATTTGCAATGTCAAATGTACAAAACAAGTTATTTTCTAAACATAGTCAGTCCTAACCATTTCATAATTGAAATCGAAGAGATGAGGTGAGAGAGAGAGAGAGAGAGAGAGAGAGAGAGAGGCAGCAAATGTATGAGTGAACATGAATGTATGGCACCCTCCATGTCAGTTTGAAATGTGTTAACCACTGAGACAAAAGCAGATCGAGATACAAAGAAAGAGAGAAAGCAAATGAGAAGGAGAGACGGACGAAGGGGTGTCTGTTGCTCCTCCTGATAGACCCAGCCAGGCTATTCATTACTCCCTGAACGCCAGTCACTGTCAGTTATATTACTGCAAAGCCATCCCTGACTGACGGCCCCGAGTGGGGGGAGAAAAATGGCTGCAAAATACTGCTCCGTGCCCATGGGAAGAGAACAAGGGAGGGGCTGTGATGGATGGCTGTGTTTGACCCAGGCTGAGTGGAAGGCAGCGATGGCCCAGGCTCTGCCTCTTCTGCCCAGAGCATCCCAGCCTTGTCAGGATGAGAGGCATTTTGCTGAGCGGCTTCCGTCAGTGCTTCCATCACTCGTGTCAAAAAAACAGATGCTTTCCATATGCAGCGGATACAAAAAGTGAACCTCACGTGATGTGAATACTGAGGCACAGTTAGGCCGACCCCTGAGTTTGTGACAGGCCTGGTGTCAGCATGAGGGCAGATCCCACCTCCCCCTCCATGACAGTCACAACACAACATCGTGGAAGCATAAGACAGCACTGGGGTGATTTTATGACCCATGTGGCATTTCACACTGGATAATGGAAAAAAAACAGAAAGCAACCATAACAGTTAGTTTTAGGCTGTCAGCTACACGATAGGCTGTGTGCAGCCACCGTGCCAAACTGTGTGCAGGTCTCTACAGTACACCGCTTCTTCCATCTTTCAATTCAAGGTCCTTGTGCTCAATTAAAAGGAAAGACATGCGACACATCCAAGCTACAACTTACCCTTTTAGCTTTTGTCAACAAACATATGTAAATGTTTATTTAAATCAACTTAATACATTTCAAAATAATGATAATCGGGGTGTGCAAACGTTTCCACTGAGAATTTTTTGATTACAAATCTATGGGTCAAATTCCTTGCGGTTTTGATTCTGATCTGATACCATATATTCAACTGAGTGAGATATTTTACTTAGGTCGAGCTTAAGGTTATGAACATGCCGTTCCCATCCATATTGGTAGCAGTTGTGTTTTTTAACAGCTGATGCAGATAAGAGGAATGATCACATTTGGAAAGATGTCAACAAAGTTGGTTCATTGCACAAATCTTTATTATTTTATTGTTATTTCAATACTTACCGTATTTGCAGAATTGTGTGAAAACCTTAAAGGGCATTACACCTTTTTCACAGTACTAAAGTGTTGTACAATGTGTTTGTCATTGGCATATGCTTCTCCTAACAATATCCATGTGACGTGAACTCACTTCAAGTCACATATAATGTACTTTCATAATGGATCCAAATGTCAAAATGCATTGAAATGGTAGTCACATGTGTAACAAGAGCCTATTCAATGTATGGCCCTAACGAATATGGCCTGAAGCTATATGGGCCGCAGTATTTATTTAGCCTATACCACTTCTCTATATTGGATTCTCCTTTAGATGCCTAGATGTAATGGCCTTCAAACCAGATCTCTCAAAACAGGTCAAAGGTCTTAATTTGACCTTTATATCACTCAATTATAAATGGCACATGCTGGAGGCCCTCAGACATCAAGTCATGCACTGTTGGGTTAACACTCCAGGTAACACTGTAGGTGGCCAAATATACAATGATGTCACATTAGGCTATAAAGTGCATGGTAGTTGGTTCAGAGTATCCAGGAGTCTGTTGTTTGTTGTCAAATGTTGTCAGTTATAAATCTATCTTTCTATCTTGGCCTATCTATCTATCTATCTATCTATCTATCTATCTATCTATCTATCTATCTATCTATCTATCTATCTATCTATCTATCTATCTATCTATCTATCTATCTATCTATCTATCTATCTATCTATCTATCTATCTATCTATTTATCTAAAAAGGGCGAGAAAATGTATGCTAACTGTGTAATATTTTTTTTCTTTTCTTTATCGAACAACAATTACAAACAAAGACTGTACATGTACAATAACAGGAACCACGGTGTCCAAAAATCCTGTTCAACGTGTGACGTAAATCCCACTGACGTCACATGGTTGACGATTGCGGAAGCAAGTGGCAGCCTAGCCTGTTAGCTGTAAACCAAAACAGAGGGGATGTATTCGTATTAAATCTCCAGGAACTCGGAAATTATCTCAGCTAACGCTTTAATTCGTTCGACTGACTTACCGGCATTATCTCTGTACTTATAAGAAAACTGAGAAGGAGCTAGAAATTCGACCAAGATGGAGGTAAGTGTTCAGTGTCAAGGAATTTGCGTTAGCAAGCCAACTAGGTGATGTGTACATAGCGAAGCTTCGTCAAACTAGCTCAAAATAAAAAAAAATCTGCTGTTTGTAATAGCGTCGCTAAACTACTCGGGTATAATCTAGAGGGGACTTTGAAACATGGCTGATAACACAGGCTCAGTAACCCATTATGTGCTGTTTACTGACCTGACCTTATCACCTGAACTTGGTGTTTAAATGCTCTGAATATCGAAAAATGAATTACTCGGTGGTGCATAACATTACTCTAATAGCATGTCTCCTCACCGTATTTCACAAAAGTCAGTCGGTTGACACGGTTTTTCACTATGCTGAATTCAAAAGTAGCTCCTCATGAATGTTTTTAAATATGTTCTAGCATCAGTTGACTTTGAAATATCTGCAGTCAAAGGAGAACAAAATAATTTTGTGTGACAGAGTTAATATCTACCTAGTTTAATATGTCATGTCTTCTTTTTCCGTTCATTCAAAACAGGAACCTGGTGGTACTGTAGGAGAGGCTGCCTCTCCATCACCAGCAGGTGCAGCCAAGTCTAAAGTAAGTCACATCAACAGTAAGAGCATATAAGCACATGTAATGATCACAGAGGCAGTAATGTGCTCTCCAATATGAATCTAACCTTTTGTAAAAAGATAATGTGTATCTAATTTCTTTAATTTTTTTCTCAGCTGGACACACTGTCCAAAGAGGACCTTATCAAGTTTGCCAAGAAGCAGATGGCCACCATGCAGAAGATGAAGGGCAGATGTTCAGGTAGCTGTAAATGCTATAAAGGTGTGTGTTTGCTTTTTACTCTTTGGGCTCCTGTACAATTATGTGACATCATTTTCCTTTCCAGAGTTGGAAAAAGAAGTTGGATCCCTCAAACAGCAACCCAGAAACAATAACGGCAGTTCAGATGACTCTGCTTTGATACAGGTTTGTGTGTTTTATCATTTGTTTGCCATGAATATCCTTCTGTTAAAGATGCTGCACTTAATTTTTGTGCTATATCATGTGAGTGATCTGGTTGTGTGTTTGTAATAGGAGCTGACGGAGAGGATGGACACCCTGTTACTGGAGAAAGCAGAAACTCAGCAAAGTCTTACACTATCCCGTAAAGATCTAGAGAAAACTAAGCAGCAAGCCAAGGTGAAATACACCAAACAAACACTGAACGATTTGTAACACTTGTGAAATGGTTTTACTGAATTCTTCAGGTGTCCGACACATGGGAGTATTTCTGTAAATTTGTAAAGTTCCCTCGTTGATGCATGTAGTACCATAATAATAACATGGCACCTACACGACTGTCGTTTTGTGCAGGATGATCTAGCAGTCCTGCGAGGTGAGCTTGACCGTGTGATAGAAGATCACCAGAGCAAGATCCAGACCCTGGAGAGCAGCATGGAGGAATCCAACAACAAACACCATGAAGAAGTGTCTCGTTTCCAAAATCTGCTGAGAGAGCGAGAAGAACGTGACAGGGAGAGGGAGAGCGAGCGAGAGAGGGAGCGCACGGCAGATCAAGCCCGCGCTAAAGAGAGCGCAGAGGAGGTCAGACAGGGCTTGGAAGCTCAGCTGGAAAGACTCCGGGCCGAACTGGAAGCGATCCAGGAGCAAAAATCCCTGGGGGTGGCTGAGCTGCAGAGGGAGTTGACGAAAGGCCAGCAGGAGGTGGAGAACCTTCGGGAGGAGCTGGCCCAGAAGAGTCTTCAGCACGAGGAGGAGATGAGAGCTCTAGAAGAGGACTGTGAGATAGAGAGGGAGCGTCTGCTGCTGCTCCACGAAGAGCTGACCGAGCAACTCGCACTCAAAGGTATGACAGCAGCCAGATCTGTGAGAGTGAAGGCTAGTCAGTGTTTGATAATAGGTGACCTTCACCTCTCTAGCAATAACACTGGGAAAGCACAGTATTTGACATCCTGAGGGCAACCCGGTTCATCAGCTAGGATCTTTTTTGGGATCCTAGCTGAATTTTTTGGTTGTAACTACCGATTCATAAATTAAGTATAATTTTTTGTGATGAAGTAATGAATTGTGAAATCGATGAATTGAAAGAAAAAAAAACACCCAATTTTTATTCATGCTAGAAGGACTCACAACTTATTGTGGGCTATAATTTAGGTGGTCACCACACTTTTACAAAATGGTATTATGGACCTATTTTATTTTATTTTAAGCTGTGGCTTAAATACAACAATTCAAGTAACAAACAAATGAGTGTTGGACGAGTTGCCGATAATTAGTATTTAATATAAATTTCTAGTTACTTACTTACTTTTTGCATTATTTTTTTGTTATTTACGTTGATGCTTCAATTCTGCTATGCAAACACATTATGATAGTGTTTCTTTTGCTCAATTATATCTACATTGGTCCCATTATCACTATGATGAAAATAAGTAGTAGAACTACAAAACAAAATATCCTTTCATTGGTTCATATATTAAGTCCAGGCATAGTTCTTCCCAGCCTACAGACTTCTTCCTTCGTTTGCAATGACCTCTGAAAATCTTTGACCTTTGACACCTGGCAAGGCATTACTAGTTACTACCTAAAGTTACCGGTAGTAACACATTACTCCCAAAACTGACTAGCATATATACTACGTGTGTGGACTTTCAAGTTAATGACTCTATGAGGAAATTTAAACAACAGCTAACATTACACTTATTTATTTCCAGACAGCTACCTGCAGGATGTGCAAGAGGAAGACGAGGAACCAGGCCGTGGTTCCGGCATCGCCAAAATGCTGGCGCTGTCCAGCTGCAGTCAGGCCGAGTCCAGCCTCGGCGAGGGGGAGGAGACAGAGACGGGCTGCCTGAAAGTGGCCTTGGAGGAGCTCCAAGCCCAGAGAACCATGCTACAGGATGAGCTCACTCTGCTCCGTAACGTGAAGGGAGAGCTGCAGGCAGAGCTAGAGAGGGTCAGGGATGAGTTCCAGTTGGAGAGAGAAGAGCTGGAGTTCAAAATCAACGAATTGCAGTTTATCCGGGAGAGTGCTCCCAATGACCCCGCCGTGACCCTGAACCAACAAGAAGTCCAAGGAGAGCTCCAGCAGCGGAGCGAAGCCCAAGGCTTCAGAGAGAACGCCCTCCAGTGTCAATCCAATGAGTCAGCAACCGGTCCTGAGAACGATAACCCCTTGAATGCAGAGGAGCTGAGGGCCCAGTGTGAGGCCTTGACCACAGAGCGAGACTCTGCCCTGGCCGAGTGTCAACACGTGAGAGACATACTGCAAGGCGTGGAGACGGACCTGTGCGAGAAGACCAAAGATTTTGCTCTTAAGTGCCAAGCGATTAAAGAGCAGGGGGCTAATACCGTCCAGGAATTCCAAGACAAGATCATAGAACTTAGCCAGGAGAGGATCGAGCTGTTGGACAGGGCCAGAGAGTTTACAGAGGAGAATAACGCTCTGATGAAGAACGTCCAAGACCTCGAGCAGAAGCTAGAAGGTGAGGACCAGAAACTGCAGTCCTCCGTAGAGGAACAAGCCACTTTGGCCCGCGAGCTGAAGCAGTCCGTGGAGGAGCTGACCAGGCAGAACGAGGAGATACTCTGCCAGCTGCAGACCAGGGAAAACACCACTGAAGAGCTGAAGGAGGTGGTCAACACGCTGACTGAAGAGCGGGACCAAGTGCTCTCACAGCTTCAGCGCGGAGAAGAAGAAACGCAGAGGCTGAACGACGAGAGAGCGAAGGAAATGGAGACCCTGCTGGAAGACAAAGAGAAACAGGTGATTTTGTGTCGGGAGGAGAAAGACAAGGAGTTGAAGAACCTGAGAAAAGAGAAGGAAAATGGAGTGCAACAATTCAAAGAGGAGAAGGACAAGATGGAGGAAGAGTTGGAAAGAAGGAAGGAGACCGCTGCTGCTTTGGAGCTGACCATCGAAGAATTATCCGCGGAAAAAGCCGACCTCCATCGGAAATTGGAAGAGGCATCTTCTGGTCTCTCCGAAGCCCAGGGAACGAGTGACCTTCTGGGCTCCAGGCTGGCCGCCGTGGAGACCCAGCTGGAGCAGGAGACGGCAGCAAAGAAGGACCTGGAAGCCAAGTTGAATTCACTGGCGGAGGAGGAGGCAGAGCAGGATCGTACAGCCACCATACTCCGAGACTCCACCGATGAAGTTGTGGAGCTCAGAGCGCGCCTGGGCGAGCTAGATAAGGAGAGCGGCCTGTTGAGGGCTTCTCTGGAGGAGGCTCAAGGGGCAACGCAGCCAGATGAGCTCCGGGCTCGTATCGCAGACCTGGAACAGGAAAGGGACATGTTGAGAGCCAACCTGGACGAGGTGGTGAGGGACACGGAGGGGCTGCAGAGAGACCTGGAGGACATGAAGGCAGCCAGCGAGAAGGTCAGTGAGGAGAACCACAGGCTGCAAGCTCAAGTGTCTCTCATGAGCCAAGTGGAGGAAGAAGAAGAAGAAAAAGAAGGGAAGGAGAAAAAGGGAATGCAGGGACAGATGGAGATTATGCAGAAAGAGCGAAGAGAGCTGGAAGACATGCTGAACGAGAAGGATTCACTCGTATCTCAGTTAAGGAGCGAGTTGGCTGCTCTCCAGGTAAGCGGTGCTCCTGGTGTGTCAGGTTTTTCTTAGAATAACCATACCGTTCACTTGAAACTTGAATATGAGCTTTTTTTTCTGCCTCTTTCCTTTGGAATATCCTTAATCAGACTTGATAAGCAAGTGAACTACCAAATATTTGCAGATTACAGCTTGATAAATGTACTTATTTTTTATTTTTCATTGTTTGAATGTCAGAGAACAATCAAGCGGTTTCTAGGCATTGTAAAGACTAATCCGCTCAGTTTCTTGACAATTTATCTTGTATATTCACTGATCGATCGAATTCAATGTTTCCTGAAAATCTTGAAATGTTTTCCTGAAAATCTTGAAATGTTGCAGTTGATATTTTCTGACAATTAGAGGAAGATTAGAGTATCTTCCTGGAATGCACTTCTGATAAAACAAAGCAAATGCATGTTCATTTTTTTGGGGAGCATGTTTCTCTTATATAAATGAAAAGCATAATGCTTCCTCCCAAAAAAAGAAGGTATGTGTCTAATTGCCTCCTTTTTCCTCTGCCCCTGTCTCAGGACTCTGCTGCCCAGTCTGCTTCCTCTGAGGAAAACACTGCTGGTGAGACCACAAAGAAAATAGGTATGGAGGGAACACTTGTCCACGTGACTGAGTGAAATAAACTTATACTTTAAACTGCAGGATATTGTATTGAATGTATGGTCCTTCAATAACCAATGTAGATATAAGGATAGATGATTAAGCAAGAATGTAACTCAGACTCTGTTAATGCTGCTCCTGTAGCTTTGCTGGAGAAGGTACACAAAGAAAAGGACGAGAAGATGAACAAGATCAAGGCGGTTGCCATTAAAGCCAAGAAGGAGTTGGACATCAGTAAAAAAGAGGTAAAGCATGACATTTCCTAACTGTAAATGTAGGTTTGATTACCCTTATTTAACAATATGAACATGGCAGAGGGAATACAAAATACTTTAGCTGTTACAGTGAATAAACAATCACCAGCACACAGGGCAATCAATTATGATAATCACTTGTAAATTGCAGGAATTGTATGATATATTCTAAAGTAAAAAAAAAAAAAAGCTTTCATATTCTGCTCGCCTTAATCTGTGATTCATTTGATTTTCTTCCAGGTTGCAACCCTCAAGGAGGAAGTAGAGTCCCTGAAAGCAGCGAGGGAGAAAGTGACCAGCTCTATGAAAGATATCATCCATGGGGCAGAAGGCTACAAGGTAAGAGAAACTGCCAGAATATCCAGTTTGAGTTATTTAACTCTTCTGAGACACATTTAGTTGCTGTCAGGTGAAAACATCCGATCTACCAAACACTAACTATTCAGGAACCTTGGAAAACCATGCCATAATGCATGGCCGTATGTAATATTTCAGTTTCTCAATTTGGCTACGGAATGACCACTCCCTGGTTACAGTGTTGTGCTCATAAAAAACATCTAATACATTAAGGAGGTTGTTCTGTCAAATGGTTGCTTTACAGTTTTGAATATGTGAGATGAATAACTAAAAACCTGCCTCAAAACAG
This sequence comes from Hyperoplus lanceolatus, assembly GCA_026929865.2. Classification (NCBI taxonomy): domain Eukaryota; kingdom Metazoa; phylum Chordata; class Actinopteri; order Uranoscopiformes; family Ammodytidae; genus Hyperoplus; species Hyperoplus lanceolatus. Next base: position 20,862,745 of record CM049405.1, read on the forward strand.
CCAGTTTTAAATCCATCAATTTCTCCCACAGTACGACTTGTATAATTAAATCAAATGTAATCGAAGTTAGATGGTATTTAGATACAAAATAGAAAAAACTGTGTGTTGGTCAAAATGTCCTCAATAACTCATCGAAAAATACCGAACCGTTGGTGTCACCGCATGTCCCTCATCTGATGGACAATTTTAATGATTGGATTATTATTTTTTTGATCGTTAAAACGTTTGGGCAATTTTCTGTATTAATATGTTCCTAATTTGCAAGTAGAAGCAGGCTCACTCTGAAACGGACGCCTTGCGTGGTGCTGCTCCCATAGGTCTTGATAAACAGCCCCCAGAATGCACCAGGCTTTACAACTGGCTCCTTTAGGGAAGAAACTGCTCTGTTGTGTCTAATGAGAGTTTTGTCCCATATTCAAATGTAAATGCAGCTGCTGTCTGATATGCAAAGTTAACCCGGCTTCTAGTAATGATTGAAAGTGTTTGTGTGTGTGTGTGTGTGTGTGTGTTTGTGTGTAGCACCTGCAGATAGATTACGACAGGCAGACAGAGCAACTGGATAAGGAGAAAGAGAAGGTGGAGGCGGCGGAGAGACAGATCGCTGAGCTGACCAAACGACTCAGCAGTGCTGTCACACAGGTAACAAACATACACACTCAATCACACACACACACACTCACACCCACACATTACCAGGAACAAACACACAAACTGCTCTCACCCTGCAGTAAATCTAAAGCCGTGCCACTTTGTTCGGCAGTACATCTATCCTATACTTCTTCTATAACTCAGTTTCCATGTGATTCACAGTGAGGCATTTTAACCAGCGACACTTTACCCAGCTGTGCTCGACAGCTCCCGGGAACCCATAAAACGGCCCATCAGATGTGACTGGTAGAGCTAGGGAGACATTTTGTTTATATATACACTCCCCTCCCCAAGCTCATAACTGTTTCTTTCCAATGAGAGAACAAGAGGCTGGTAAATTGAGCGGAGTATAGCTTCCATCTGCTGGATGCCAGAGCAACGCTATTTTCTTAGACACTGGGTTTATTGTAGTGTGTGCTCAGGGCTCTCTTGGGAGGACCAGGCAAAATGAAAGCTAGTCAGAAATCTAAGAGTACGTCTGGACATCTCTGTTTACCAATCATAGTTTTAGTGTTTGGCTTTGACAGACGATGAAAAGTGTTTGCTGTTGCTGCTGCTGCTGGTTCAGTGTTCCTTGCAGAGAAAGTCCTCAGAGCCTGCTGCTGTCAGTCTTGCATGGATGACTTTTAAATGTGTCACGTGTGCTCCACGCAGGTTTGGTGCATTCCCCCCCACTTTATAGTAGGAATTTAAAAAGTACAAGTGGGTATTGTGGGGTTTTTCTTGTAATCATGTTGTCTTTGTTAAAGGGAGCTCAATAGCCTTCCCCGTTTTGGTTAAAGGTTAAATAAAGTACATAAAAAGATCATATAATATCAAAACTCTCAAAATAACAGTAACACATAGGGTAAAGGCACCTAAACTCCCTGATTTTGTAAAATAAAGTCTAGCTTAATACAAATAGCATTGTAGCTCATAATTAAAAACTTGCCTCAACAGGGGGCCCCCTTAGCTCAGTTGGTAGGGCGTCCCCGCGATGGGCCTCGGCCAGCAGCGGACCGGGGTTCAATTCCAGCCCTTGTTCGTTCTCTGCATGTCACTCCCCTCTCTGCACCATTTCAACTGTCTCTACACTATCAATAAAGCATAAAAATGCAAAAAAAAAATCTTAAAAAAAAAAAATAATAATAATAATAATAACTTGCCTCAACAATGTAGTTCACTATAACATACACACACACACACACACACACACACACACACACACACATTCTCATTCTCTCTATCGGTACTTGCTTAGTTCCTGACAAATTACCATCCTGGAGAGCTTAAAGTTTATTAAATGACAGGGGAAGTTAGATGAATTGTTAATGCTTCTGCAGACGGAGACCATGAGCAGTGAGAAGGAGGATCTTCTGGCCAGCATGGAGACCATGAGGAGCACAGTGAGGCAGCTGGAAGCCCAAAACCAGGAGGTGCAGAGGCAGGCAGCCAGTCTGGACAGAGACCTGGTGGCCGAGAGAGTTATGAAGGAGCAGAAGATCAAGGTAGAAATAAGGCAAACCTGGTCTTTTACAAATAGTATCCTCATACGACTCAGAGCTTACCCTGCTGTAAGTTTTTGAATGTGGATGTCTTAATATGAATTATACTTTATACACACCCTGAAAAATCCCTTTGTGTGCGTGTGTCTATGTGTGTGTGTGTGCTTGTCCAGGACTTGTCATCTGCCAGGAAGGAAGTAGAAGAGCTGACAGCCCAGCTACGCAAGCAGCAGCAGCAGTCTCAGCAGACTGCCCAGGAGCTGGAGCAGCTACGCAAGGTACACACACACACATACACTAACACACCACACACAGTAACACACACACTAACACACATTAACAGACACACACACACATTAACAGACACACACACACACACACACACACACACACACACACACAGAGGAACAAACACACACACAGAAACAAACACACAGCTTCTTAGGCACTAGTGTCCCTTAGGGCCAGTCCAGTCAAGCGACTGGATGGGTGATGGCCGGCCTGCAGCTACAGCAGCACCTCTCAGAGAGAGAGAGAGAGCAATTCTAGCCCACAGCACAGGAGCTACTGTTTCTGTTCCATTAGTGGAGACCTACATAGTACAACAGTGTACGTGGAAGATGCCAGGAGGGCTGACTTTGTCATGTGTCCACACATTGTTAGTACTCTGTGTTTTTGAGGCCGACTCTGATCTTGAGAGTATAGAAAAAAACAGGTAAAGCTTTATAAATTAAACCAAACCTATATATAAACTTGATTGAATACAGATAATGCTCACGTATGCATACCATATGACTTATCCTTAACTCCCTCTTTGATATGAAACATTTCACCTTATGTCTGGAATTATTTAAGTAATTCATTTAAAGGTCAGGTCCTAAACTCTGGTGGGACTTACTTGCACTGTTCTCACTAGTCACGCACACACTTTGAGATGAATAAATCTCTTGGTGAACATGTCACAATGTTAGTGTCACATCATTGTCTTTAATTTAAGTATACTAGTGCAGTGCCCGTAGGAAGCAGGTCTGCTGTGTGTGTCATTTCAAGCTTTGGTCGCAGCAGCCAATCAAATCAGAGGGAGGCGGGGTTTAGCCGGAGACTACTTCATGCCGCTTCATGCCCGTCGTTACTGTGGCCTTCAGTGTGCGCATGTATTAGCCGCCAGCATGATATAATTATGATAACTTCTACATATCTGGTCATAACTTCATAATCAATCGAGGGTGCACACCTTCGTGCCGTGCGCAAGCCATATCCGGAAGCTCAGGCCGATCTGATTAACTGTTAGAGAGATATGCGAGTCACAGACAGACATACAGACGTTTTTTGCTTTATAGATAGATCTTAGCTCACCCTAACAGCTTATTTAAGCATTGATTCGCCTCTGTGGATTTATTTTTTGAGTCCAATGATTGTTGACGAGAGGAATTTAGCTTTAATTCTTGAACCACATCCTTTTTTGTCCTAAACAAATGAAGATAAATGGTTGTGAGATGACGGTATGGCCCTGTTCCGTGGTCTCATGTTGTCTGTTGACTCTGCCTCCAGGGGGCGCAGCAGAACTCTCTGATGGACATGGAGATGGCCGACTATGAACGCCTGGTGAAAGAACTCAACGCGAAACTCTCAGACAGAGATGAGTGTGCTGAAGACTTAAAGGCCCAGATTAACACACTGACCAGGAAGGAGGAGACACTCAAACAGGAAATCGGTATGTATGAGACGTTTGCATTTACACCCACTCTAATACTTAGACAATATCAACCGTGTCAGCTGCTTATGGCTTTAAAATTCTAATTCAATACATTCATAATGCACTCTGTCCTTTTAATATTGACAAAGTAATCCACATAGACTGTAGGTCTGGTGTTACTGCACAGTTTTTGGAGATCCAGTCCACATGCTCTCATTATTCCTGCAAAGCTCTAGTGATTGACTGTATACAATGTAACTAAGCGGGTCATTGTTCTCTTTGCATTTGCATTGCTTCCTGTTGCTCTGCATTATCAAGCTGTGCAAAGAAGAGAAAAAAATCATCTAAAACATTTTATTTGTCTGTGTTTGTGTTTGTGTGTGTGCGTGGGAACATGTGTATATGGGTCTCCAGAGGCTTTGAAGTCCCAGTTGGACCAGGGGGAGGAGAAGACCTCCAAGATGAAACAGCTGCTGGTGAAGACCAAGAAGGAGTTGGCCGATGCCAAGAAACAGGTCTGTGTGTGTGTGCATTCATGAGGTGTGTGCTTGCATGCTTTGTGTGTGTGTAAGTGTGTCCCATTGGATTTCCTATAACTGTAAAATTGCTGCCTGATGAATGTTAATAGTGTTATGCAGCCATGTGTGGGCATGATTGTAGGGCAGGCCTTGAAGATGTTGGGGAATAGTTAATCATTTGTGTGTTTTGCAGTGTATATGGCTCTATGCATCTAAATGTTTACTGTGTGTTTTTGTCTGTGTTTGCGTGTGTTTATGCAGGAGAGCTCTCTCATGATGCAGCAGGCCTCTCTGAAAGGAGAGCTGGAAGCTTACCAGCAGCAGCTAGAAAGCTCCAAGGTAACACAGGCAGCTCATCCTCAGCGATCACCTTTTAATACAATATTGTAATAGTTTTACAGATATTGTAATAGTTTTACAGATCATTATTTGCAGTGCACACGTCTCATATCAAAGTGTGTTTAGATTGAGATGTGCAACCTGACGGCCGAGCGCCACCGTCTGCAGGAGCAGCTGAGGTCTGCCTTGGAACAGCAACAAAGAACCAGCAGCTCCCTGCAGCAGCGCATCAACAGCCTGCAGCAGGAGAGGGACACTGCTAAGGTAGACACACATACACACACACATAAACACACACACACACACACACACACACACACACACACACACACACATTTTTTTATTTATTTTATTTACTTTTTGTTCCGTTTTGACTGGCTTCCCTCTTTACGCAAACCTCTACAGAACATACAGTATACACACGCACTGACCACTGAAGAGCACATCAGTAGATGTGTTTGTGATGCTGCAACTACAGCGCACACTTCCAATTCATTGCATTGATGGTTGCACCAGCCCATGCTCAGTATTTAGAGAGAGCGGTGTTATAAAGAGCAGCAACTTATGACTATTTTCATTATTAATCTCTCAAATATTGATTAATAATTTTATCTTTAAAATGGTGAAAAAATTCTCAACTTCCAAGTGCCTAATGTGACAATTTTTAATTGCTCATTTGTTTCCACAAACATTTAAAAAGGCATTTCATGTACAGTAACATGACATTTCTGCTGCAAATGTATGGTCATTTTGGAGGCTGTTTTTTGCGGTGCTGTTGAAATATATTGCATTTCATTGAGAGGTGTTTATAATATGTTGTCCACCTAAAAAACAAGATCCTTTATAGGAGTTGTGTAATTTGCTGTCTGCTCTTGCACCCCTTTCTTTGACTTTCTGTATTCTTCAATCATTACCCTGCCTTTGCTAGACGACTCAAACCACCAGTTATTTTGGAAATATAATGGTTAGGAGGAGAAATGTACAAGAATAAAGGAAGCTCAGCTGGATCCTCGACCTTTTAGAGATTATTTTTTTGCATTTTTGCACACAAGCAGAAATGCAGACGTTGGAGAGATAGAGGGAGATATGAGACATTTACCTAATGGTGTTTGTCCAAGGAGGGGTGCGTTGAGCGAGTACAGTGAGTTTGCAGTAGCGGACTGAAAGAGAACACTTAGAGAAAATAGGGCCAAGGGGGCCTAACAATATGACGCACAATTCAAACATAATTGGTCAAAAAATTGCTACATACAGGTTTTTTTTTTACCAACACAGTCAAATTATTTCTCTGACGTCATTTTCTCAACCAGTCAAAAAATATATTTTTTCCTTGATAATCAAAATGAGGTTAAACACTTGCATCCCTCTGTATGTATGTTATTATGTATTGCAGTGCCTTGCAAAAGTATTCATACCCCTTGGAATTTTCCACATTTTCTCACATTAAAACCACACACGTACATGTATTTTATTGGGATTTCATGTGATAGACCAACACACAGTGGTGCATCATTTTGAAGTGGAATGAAAATGAAATATGGTTTTACATTTTTTTTTTAGAAATAAACAACTGAAAAGTGTGGCGTGCAAAAGTATTCAGCCCCCCTGAGTCAATACGTTGTAGAACCACCTATCGCTGCATTTACAGCTGCAAATCGATTTGGGTTATGTCTCCACCACCTTTGCCCATCTACAGACTGACATTTTTGCCCATTCTTCTTTAAAAAATAGCTTCAGCTTCAGATTTAGCATCAGATTGGATGGAGAGCGTCTGTCAACAGCAATTTTCAAGTCTTTCCAGATATTCTCAATTGTATTGACGTCTGGACTTTGACTGGACCATTCTAACACATGACTATGCTTTGATTTAAACCATTCCATAGTAGATCTGGTTGTATTTTTAGGCTAGTTGTCCCTCTGGAAGGTGAACCTCCACCCCAGTCTCAAGTCTTTTGCAGACTCTAACAGGTTTTCTGTCCTGTATTTGGCTCCATCCATCTTCCCATCAAGTCTAAACAGCTTCCCTCTTCCCTGCTGAAGAAAAGCATCCCCATAGCATGATGCTGCCACCTCCATGTTTCACGGTGAGGATGGTGTGTATAGGGTGATGTGCTGTGTTAGTTTACGCCACACATTGCATTTTCCATTCAGGCCAAAAACTTTAAGTTAGGTCTCATCTGAATATGCTGTGTCCCCCACGTGGCTTGTGGCAAGTGTTGGAGGAAGTTGCTCTGGTCAGATGAGACCAAAATTTAAGTTTTTGGCCTTAACGCAAAGTGCAATGTGTTGCAGAAAACTAACACTGCACATCACCCTGAACACACCATCCCCACCGTGAAACATGGTGGTGGGAGCATCATGCTGTTGGGGTCCTGTTCTTCAGCAGGGATAGGGAACCTGGTCAGAGTTGATGGGAAGAAAGATGGAGCCAAATACAGGGCAGAAAAACCTGTTAGAGTGTGCAAAAGACTTGAGACTGGGGTGGAGGTTCACCTTCCAGAAGGTTAAATACCCTAAACATACAGCCAGATCTACTATGGAATGGTTAAAATCAAAGCATAGTCATGTGTTAGAATGGCCCAGTCAAAGTCCAGACGTCAATACAATTGAGAATATCTGGAAAGACTTGAAAATTGCTGTTGACAGACGCTCTCCATCCAATCTCATGGTGAATCTGAAGCTTGAGCTATTTTGCAAAGAAGAATGGACAAAAATATCAGTCTCTAGATGGGCAAAGCTGGTAGAGACATACCCCAATAGACTTTCAGCTGTTATTGCAGCGATAGGTGGTTCTACAACGTATTGACTCAGAGGGGCTGAATACTTTTGCACGCCACACTTTTCAGTTTTTTATTTCTAAAAAAAAATTTAAAACCGTATTTCATTTTCATTCCACTTTACAATGATGCACCATTGTGTGTTGGTCTATCACATGAAATCCCAATAAAATAAATGTACGTGTGTAGTTTTAATGTGACAAAATGTGGAAAATTCCAAGGGGTATGAATACTTTTGCAAGGCACTGTATATTCATTGTCCAACAGAAACGTTGACTACAAATCTGCACATCTTTCACAGCCGTCACACTATTTTGCAGTTTTGTTTTCCTGCTGTGCTTCTTACTGTGTGTCCCTGCTTACTCTTTGTGTTGATTCCAGGCTGAGCTTACGGCAACCACCAATGAGTTTGAGAGTTACAAGGTTCGAGTCCACAATGTGCTCAAACAGCAGAAGAGCAAAACCACTGCGCAGAGTGAAGGAGACAGTAGCAAAATAGAGAGGTGAGGACAACACCTGTATGACAAATATGCTTGAAAAGGAAGATGCAGGGAAGACCATCAGAAAGGGTCATGGATGAATTGCATTCTGTCATGTTACTTACAGTGGACTGACGTACAGTTGACACGTTTGTATTATTAGATTCGGGCAAAATAACTTTTTGTCAAATCAGTGAATATTTCCTCACAATGAACTACCTGTTCCTACTGTGTGTGCGCGCTGGAAAAAAATCCAGTGTCAATACACAGCCTAGGTTCTATAAACAGGCATGATGCTAGCTACGGCAGGTCCCCTTTGTTTACATACCAGTTTACAGAGCCTGGGCTGTGTTTTATTACCAGATTTTTCTTAGCACACACACAATAAGGACAGGTTGCGGATCGTGAGGAGAGATTCACTGATTTTGACAAACTTTATTTTGACCACAAGCTTTCTCTAAAATTGCTGACGCCACCTTTAATTTGAGGGTGACACTGATAATATACATACAGGGGTAGGGCAAAATACAGGACCAAATCACATGTGGAAGTTCTTTGAATGTTAATGTAATAATTCTAATGAGTCATTTGTGTAAAGAGTCAATATAAATGTGTGGTGTGTGTGTGTATGTGTCTGGCAGGGAGCAGCTGTCCTCTCAGGTTGAACAGCTGAGGTCCCGGCTGGCAGAGAGCCAGCAGAGCCTCCACAGCAGCACAGTGGAGCTGCAGCAGCTCCAGACTGAACATGACACTCTGCTGGAGAGACACAACAAAATCCTCCAGGAAACCATTAGCAAGGAGGCTGAGCTCCGTGAGAGGTGAGCTGGCTTGACCCCCTCCCCCCTCCCCCCGTCTCATTTACAATTCACCATATTACAGTGTTGATGCAGGCTATGTTCTCTCCCACACAGACACTGTTTGCCTCTACTATTCGTTATAACTATATTCTCCATTAGAAGTGTTCCTAATTGGACCAGCAAAAATAGTTTTCAGCTCTTCTTTTCACCTTCCATATGGCCACATATAAGCCATTAATAAGTGAGCAGTCTCTAGATTCTTTATTTTAATCTTCTCTGGCTCTGTCTCCACCTGCAGGCTGCTGTCAGTGCAGTCTGAGAGCGTGTCTCTGCGGGCGGACCTGTCCCAGGCTCAGGCAGACCTGTCTTCACGGCTGGAGGCCCAGAGGCAGACCTACAGGGAGCAGCTGAAGAGGCTGCAGGACGACCACCGGGCCACTGTGGACACCTTACAGGGCCAGCTGTCCCGCGTCGAGGAGCAACTCTTCAGCCTGCAGAGCCAGAACAGTAAGCATGCAGGCCGATTACAAACCAGATCCAGTTAAATAATTTATATCGGGCAATAAGAACCCGATACTGGATTTAGGTAGTAGCAGTAGAAAAGGGCGAAATAACAAATGTATCTATAATATAACTAAACAACAGAATGATCCAAAAGATGACTGCTCATTAGATAGACTGCAGTAAACTGCATGAATGGAATGGTATAGAGGGATCCGTCTTTATATAAGTATATTTCATTTCATTTTTCATTTAACTTTTATTTATCCTCGAGAGACCAATTGAGGGGTGACCCTCATTTTCAATGACGTCGAGTTAAAAACAAATTCAATGGAAAAACAACAATACATAAACAATATTCAATGCAAAAACATCAAATACACAACAACAGGTGAAGAGAGAAAAAAAACAATTGAAACATTTACATAGTGGTGAAAAGTGGCAGCAATTAAAATTAAATGGGTATACAGTCTATATATGAGTTTGTTTACTCTATGAGAGGAATGATGGGCGAGACAAGAGGAACGTGGTGTTGTTGGTGTGTTTATCAGTGGAGCAGCACTGGGAGCTCATTCATCACCTCCCACACAGCTGCCCCGAGGAGTCAAACAGCAAATACACAGATAGTAATGACTTGGAAAGGAAAGCTTGCGTGCATGCGTGCGTGCGGGCGTGCATGTGTGTGTGTTTTTCTCCTCTGTCCCTTCATTATGGCCAGGTGTTGGTGACTGTTTCCCGCCTCTCAGTCTGAGCAAACGACTCACTGTGGCATCTGGAGAGCCCCATCATTAGTGGCTCACACATGCACACCGGGGTTAGCCCGATGATGTACTGTGCACGGCCAATATAAGCTTTAACTGAAAGTCATATTGGAGCCTGATATATTTTGGTATAATGGCTGTTAAAATGCAGAAGGTTTCAACATCAGTGTGTTGTACTGGTCCCACAGGGCAGGTGGGTCATTAAACTGCTGGCCCTTGGACAATTTTTACAGTCTTTTCTTTTATGAATCAACTGTAACCTGTAAACAGTAAAAAAGAAAAAAAATCACCATGTACTTTTCAAACAAACTGTCCATAAACGATATTAATTCTAAATGTCGTTGGTGCTAACAATGACTGCTCAGTATTTATTGTTGCTTTATATAATGCCCAGGCAAGTCATTCTACTATGAATCAGTCCTGTTTTTTTCCCCCCTCGTACCTATCATCCACCACCGCAGCTTGATTGATGTTGAATCTGACCTCTCCCGAGTGTCGAGCCCCCTAACAAATGACACTGACAGCTGCCAACGAGATTTCATCAGTTTAGAACGGCACAGATCCTAAAGCTCTCTATAACAAGGTGTGTTGTGACAGGGCTCGGGATGACAATAGGAAGTAGCACGGATACATGCATGTAGCAGGACTTCAGCGTCTTGCTCTTTTCAGTGAGACGCACAGGGAGAGGAGGTGGAGTACCAGACTGGGGGTGGGAAGGTGAGGGGATTGGTTTTGGTGTCTGGCCTTTTGGTTCAGTTTCAGGTCCATTAATCACAATTTTCGCTTTTGTCCACCCACTCTCTCAGAGTTCCTCACCCTTCTCCTCACACTTATTGTCATTGTTTACGCCAGCTGCACTGGCTAACGCCAGAGTGTGTCTGCTGCCCCCTCATGTGCCAATGAAGTAGGACACTGACTCAGGATTTGGTGTTTAGGGAATGGATTCTGTTTAGTATGGTTAGAAAATTGATCATAGTCCTAAGATATCAAAGGAGACATCACAGCTATCAAAGGAAAAGTCGCTGGAATCGATGACATGAAAGGAGACATCGCTATTATCAAAGGAGACATCGAAAAAATGGCTACAGTGGAAGGAGAGGATAACAATGACTAATTAAAATTCATCGGGAAAATTGGATAGCATGTCAGTTGTGCAAGGTCAATGAATAAGGAGAATGAAAATTGACTGGGTATTGGACTGCAGCTTAACAGACAAAAAAAAATTGCAAAATTGTATTTTTTCTTTCTTTTATTTTTGACTTTTTCTTTTTTTATTTTCTTTTCTGTGATCAGTAAATGTGTATCTGATTTTGAATCTGATGAAAGTGGGGGCGGGACTCGTTAAGCCTTAGGCTTCTTCCGTCACCCTTCGGACAACACTAATTTAGATTTATGATGTGAAAGAGATAATTGTGTATTGTGTGGAATTGTCCGAAAGAAAAATAAATAAATAAATAAATTTAAAAAAAAAGTAGACATCCCCAAAATAATTTAATTTCAAAGTTTCACCTTTCAAACAAGGAAAGACCAAATTTAACACATTTCTAGTATTGACCTTATATAAAAAAAAAAGGGTGGTTTTAACTTAGAAAAAGTTAACCAGTTTAAGTTTGTGCAACATGGTAACTGAATATAGTTTAATTCTTTTTATTACATTTTCTTTTGTTTAACCTCATATCTGCTTTATCGCAACCTTTTACCTCTTTCAGGTTCAGTGTTGGTCCAGTCTGGCCGGAAGTCCCTGGCCTCGGACCCCCAGCGCAGAATGACCGATCAGAACCAGGCAGCGCTGGGACTACTGGACCTCCAGTCTATGGCCCGGGAGGAGGGCGAGGGCATGGAGACCACGGAGACTGAAAGCCCCTCTCCTGCTAGTATGCCCCTGCCCTCTCTGGAGCATCTTCTCACGTCACCAGACCCCAAACAAGGTGCATTTTGTAACACAGGGCTGTACAGTGCGACAGTTTTGATCACATTTGCTACTGAAATTGATCACGTGCGATGATGAATACACGTCCACTCGCACTAGTGCTAATGTGCAGATGCTGTCTGTTTGAGACACAGAGGAGTGCTGCACAACACTGCTTAAAGGGCTCTACATTAACACTCTCCAAAGGCGGGTAAATGTAGTCTTAGGCAAGTCAGTTATTGAGTCCACCCTCCACTTTGGCTGGTGAAAGATGTGTGCTCGGGACCTGTGCTTGTGCGGTGATTCTAGCGTCTAATATTATACACTTCACCAACGGTAATAAGCGGAAGGAGACAGTACGCAGTTAAGTTAGCGCGTGTGCAAACAGAACATTTCCTGTGTGTCTTCACATTAAAAGCCTGTTACTAGCAGAACGTGTGTTGACTTTTATTTTGAAGCCGGTAAGAACAAGTAGTTCGCGCTTCACAGCCCTGCAGTGCGCTAGCTTGAAAATCAACAGCTTCAGCTGCAGAGAGCAGTCAACAGTAGTCTATTTAAACAAAGTTTTAAATAACTGATAAGCCACTGAAGAACTACTCCCAACACATTCACAACAACCTATTTAACTTATCCTAAATTGTACCAATATGTATACTTATTTATTTAATAGGCTATATGTTTTAAAGTGTGGTTTTAATTAACAGAAGGACATTTAACAAAAATGTTATTATTAATATAATAATTATATGTATATACAAAAAATATATAGATATTAATTTTATGGGGAGAAATAATTCTGAATCAGCAAAAAATTGCAATTGACAGGTTAGATTATTTTGTCTAAATTGCAATCAGTGCACCCCTATTCATTGTTCTACAATTATTAATTGATTAATTGAGAATGTCAAATGAGACCAAGATGACAGGCTAAAAGGTAATTAGAGCGAAATGCATGGGTTAAGGTTATGCAAGTTTTTGATCATACTTTGTGTGCTACTGAATTTATTTTTGTGCTACTGATTTTTTTTGCTTGCTAGCACCAGTGCTACCACCTAAACAGTTATTCACTTTATAAAAGCACCATGTACCCTAGCTCACCGGTGTCAAGAGTACAGGCCCGGTTCTACGGGGGTGCATGAGCATGCATTGCACCCTCAAAAAAATTGTTTGCACCCTCAAATGAAAAAAGGAGGGAGTGATTTTTTTTTTTATAAATATGATAAAAATATTGAAATACTTGCTCACAAAACAAATTGTAATTAACCTTTGACCATTTCCATTAAATACCGCTGTTTTCTGCATTTATTTTGTTCACTAAACCGATAAGATATCATTATTCGACTGGCAGCTGTGGCTAAGCGAACCCATCTCTACTAGTGCGCTCCGCTCTGCCCCGCCCGCCCACGCCTGAACTATTTCGCTTTCAGCGATTGCAGTGCAATGGTTATTCAGCATAAAGTTAAAACACTCGCTCGCCCAAGACTGATGTTAAACCGAAACACAAAAGCCTTGCGCGAGCAAAGCAGTGATTCACCCAGTGAAACATGGGGTGAGACTGTGACTGTGGGTAACGGTGTCATCACCTTGCCGAGAAGAAAAGCTCTGTGGCTTAACGGCTAAAATGATAACCGGCCACCGGGGATATCATGTCCGCTAACGTTGTTCAGGGGAGGCTTCCGCGATCGGATTGCATTTCACGAGCATGAAAACACAGAACCATGTCGGCAAACTGACAGAGCGACGAGAGAAAATAGAGTGAGCCGCATCCCTCCGTTAGTTTCAGTCTACAGCCGAAAAAAATACAATCACCACTTAAACATGGATATCGTTTAAATAAAGCCTCTTGTTTTTATGATCATTAGGGCTTTGATGCAAAAAATTTTAGGGCTTTGATGCACATTTTTTCTCAAAATATAAGAAACCTTATTCTCCCCAAAAGAGGTAAAAATAACAATTCAGGATGTTGAAACATTGATATATCTCCTAATTGTTAATAGGCTACATATTCCCTTATGATTTAAACATTTAAAGTGTCATAATAGTTCACACTGCTGCTGTGTCATGAATAGTGAGTGCTAAAAAAAAATTGTTTTGAACAATACAGTATAGTAAATATTTGAAAGCAATACAGAATGCCTGAGAGCCTTACTGCTTTTTATAACATTATATTAACGTCACTGGGAGCCTGTTGTCTTTTCCTTTAACAGAAATTTAGACATGTCCGCCATAAATAATTAAATACAGAAGGCATAAATAAGTACATAAAAATTCACCCGAATGCACAAAATGGTGTGTTCGAAGCACATTTTTTTCTGGGGGAGCACCCCCAGACCCCCACTTATGTTGAAGCAAAACCTAAGCCCTTGTGCTTGCCACCCAAAAATTATCACTGGCCCCATCCTGGCCACCCCAATGACGCCACTGCCCAGAAGTGCTTGACTATCTACTGGTAGAAAGGCCTGTGTAAAAAGCGAAGTCTGAACTGAAGCTGGGTAGCTGGTTTTAGTGTAGTACTGGTGCACCCCCTGTAATCTCAGATGCACCCTAAGGCATTCTGTTCTGGAACCGGGCCTGCAAGAGTAGCATATTCAATCTATGAACCCAGAAATGACACTTCACTAATACACCAAAGGGATTGTTATTTGTTTAATAATGTATTTTATTTGTGTTGTCTCTAGAGCCATTTGTGTGGACAGTGGAGCCAACCAAAGAAGAGCTAAGTCAAAAGCTGAGCACAGCCACTCGCAGTATGGAGCATATGAACAGCCTTCTGCATGAAACCGAGGCCACCAATGCTGTTCTCATGGAACAGATCACAGTATGTATATCTACCTTATTACACACACACAGGAAACAGAAGTTATTCAGTTCAATTGAACGCAAATTAATTTAAAACGTTTCTTGTTACTTGTATGATTACATATGGAATAAGTCATTGTTTATTCTTGGTGATTTTAAATATGAAATACTTCAATCGTATTTCATGTATGCATTTTTAAAACAGTCTGTTTACTAGGTGTGAATTAGCAAAACAAGTCCATATTTGATCTTTTATTTAATCGAAGAGACAGACAGGAACTGGCATCTTTGTTTGTCAGTAGTATTGGCATCAGACATTGTCCTCTGGTGTTACCGGTCCAACACAGCTTTGACAGTGCTGTAATAACACAGTAACTTAGACTGGACGGTAAGCCCCAACAGTGATATCGAACAGCCTTGCGTTGTTCACGCTCCCCTCTTTGTCCAGAAGAAAGTAGAACTTATGTCCTTTGACCCTGAGGGGGATGAATGAGGGAGACTCATGTCTGTGAGCATGACAGGCCACCTGGGACAGCGGGACTGTTATTTTCCGGCCTCGGCCTGCTCCCAAGGGCGACTGTGTGGAGACTGTCACCATCTTCCCACCTTGGTGTAGAATCACCTGGCTGACAGAGCGCCGGCAAAACAGAGCACCGAGCGCTGGAATGCCCGCTCCTAAAGCCAGGCAGCCCAGCGTGAAGCCGTACCTCCAGGCGCTCGAGCCCAGGTTGATATCAAAACTCCATAGACCAAATATCGTGGTGGTGGACATCTTGGCTTTGCCTCTCTCCGCAGCGGAAACCTCTGTGTTTCTGAGCCCGGTGTAAGCGAAGTGGCCCAGGTATGTCCAGAAGATAAACTGCCCGCCACAGAAAGCCGAGAGGAGCCGAAAGAAGTGAGTCCTGTCGTGCTCGAACAGGGTGACATCTCTGGAAGGCTGGACGGAGGAGCAGAGGCTGCGGCGGGCCACCGGCTGCCTGGGAGCGGCACCGAGGCGACCCGCTGTGTGGCCGAATATCCTGCTGCACACGCCGGCTACACATGATGTAACCCGGGTCACCATGCCGGACGTGCCGAGGGAATTCCGTGTAGACATGGACGCATTTTGACAGACTCGGACTTTCTGCTGAATATTTACGAGTCGAAGCTGTTTGGAGTAACACTCCAGCGACACGCGAAACAGACGCTCTAACCCCATTTCGCAACGATAAATGTCTTTGCCCGACGGATAAACGGAAGAACTACGATAGTATACTTTTAATAACCCTAATCATAGCTCGCGTATCAGTGCTGGGTGCCCGTCTCCACACACATCGGACAGCTACTACTGCTCAGAGGGCGCCGCCATATTTGTTGTGACGTAAAGTGTCATGCTACAGGAAGTAGCGAGGAAAAAGTTAATTGGTCGTTCTCGAATTGGTATATTATGGTCTAACGACAAAAACAAAGTTATATTTGAACTCATTATAATAAATACGAATTGCACTACAAGCTTTATATGTAATGGTTATTAATCCATTAGGCATGTTTCCAATTGTCTCAAATGAAATTAAATCAAAATGTCCTTCACCCTGAACTGATCCTTTATAAAATTGTCTGCAGTTTTTCAAGGCATGCTATGCCTCCGCCTTGCCAGACATTAGTTTGTTTGCGTGATACGATACCTGATGACAAAATATTATATCTTGACAAAACTAGTTAGAGTATTAGTGTGTGGGTTGCTGTGCAGATTACCAGAACTTTACACTGTTTAACGCAGGGACTTTGCCAAAGCTGAGGGTTGTTACTTAAACTACTGTTGCTGTTACTTAAATGTGCTGATGTGTTCTCTTTCCTAGTTGTTGAAGAGTGAAGTGCGTCGTCTGGAGCGGAACCACGAGAGGGAGAAGAGCGTGGCCAACCTGGAGTATCTGAAGAACGTCTTGCTCCAGTTCATCTTCCTGCAGTCTGGCAGTGAGAGGCAGGCCCTTCTGCCCGTCATGCACACAATGCTGCAGCTCAGTCCAGAGGAGAAACGCAAACTGGCTGCCATTGCACATGGTATGTACTAGCTGAACAGGTGTTATGAGGTTTAGAGATACAAGGCCTGTGCATGCCAAAATGTACAGTATAAGGTTAACTGTATAACATAAATGAAAAGCAAAGCAGCACACAGCCACAAGGTAAACATACTGTACCACATGCACACAACACGGCAATGCACACATAGAGAATCTGAGTGCTTTTTTTTTTTGCTTTTTTATCTCAGGGTAATTGTATCGCTACAGGAAATGCTTTCAATAATGTCTCTGTAATTTCTAACCAGTTGTTCTTTAATCTTCTTTGTGCAGGTGAGGACGAGGGCTCAGGGACTCGGGGCTCAGGCTGGGGCTCCTATCTCCACAGCTGGTCTGGAATCAGATAGTCTTACGATAGAAGCACAGGTGTTGTTGAGCCTTTTTCTGTGAAAAAGCAGCAATGAATACATTGGCAAGAGGTGGGAGGTAAACTGGGGAATTTCCTAAATACAAGGGACACAATATAAGGGACCAAGGAATGAATCGGAAAGGGGGAGGATGTCTGTGGTAGAGGTGAAACCAAAACCTTTGACCTGAATTTTGATTTGAGATTCCCGTGCTATAGTTACATTAGTCTACCAATTAAGCTAACTGTGACACATATCTGTCTTCTTTACTCTAGCTATTAAGACATGTATCTATAACAGCATTTACTGTACTTGGGGAGGGTTGGACCTCTTTGAAGTGGAGCTCATAAGGCATTACAAGGCATTATTAGTTATACAGAAACAGTGGGAGTGGATATAATACATCATATGTATATCATATTATAATCACAACATTGTATAATGCACAAATTGTGGGAGGATGAATTAATCCATGGATAACAAGGTTATGACATGGTATTACTTGATTATCATTTTCAGATGCTTGAAGGACTGTATTTAAGGTGTAGCTCTACAAATACTCCTATGATTTCTAAGGCACACTTAACTGTTTTATATGTTTTGAATGTGTTTTACTTCCCTAGAGGCAGCCATGTTTTCCATCAGTATGAAAATTGAAACTTTCTCAGAACATCAGTGCAAACATCATCTCGGCTTTGACTCAGATTTTTTTTTAACTAAGTTGTAGCCTGAAAGGTAGAAAAAAGTCATTCAGAAACCTTAAATGCAACATGCTTTGGAGGGCAATCAGCCAGTAATGTTAAGTGTGTAATTTAATTAATGTGCTTAAACTTGCTAAACCTCTGGTCTGGTCCGTTACTGAATCTCTCCAGTGTATCCATCATAATCTCACTACAAGTACAAAGAAGAAGTGCATTTCAACCTTCTCAGGTTGACCTGACCAACATGACTGATATAGATATTATATCATAGCAGCATATTTATACTTTTTACTGAATCAGGCAGCAGTTATACTTTCCTTGTGTTTTGGTTAATCATATCCTGTGGAGATGGTTGGTTTGTAGTTTGTTGTGGTGTTTATTATTTAATACCAAATTATGATTGAAAGGTTTCTAATACTTTTTTGTGCTGCTGTTTAATCACTGAACATGAAAGACTAGCTGCGACCTCATCTGTACAGCTGTTTTGTTGAAGGACGTTCACCCAAATCCATATCCTCCTTATCAGACCCGTGGGTGATGCTTTTTACAGTGTGTGTAGACCCCTGGTTTCTCCCTGTGAATAACACATCCACACATTCTTACACTGATGATGAAGATAACTGTGCATGTTCTCATTCCAGCGGCAGCTTTTCGTTATTCCCTTCATATTAAGTGAATGTATTTTTATCGAAGGCATTTATATTTATGGTGGTTAACGTTAAACTATGAGAGATTACTGTAGCTGTAAAATCTGAAATGTGTCGAAATGAATGAAGATTTGCAGTATGTTTACTAGTTCACTGAGTTTGTGTTCAGTTTTTCTGCTTATCCCCAACTGTAAACAAAAATAAATAATAATAAAAAAGGGCAACATGGATGAGATTATTTTCCTTTAACTTGGCATTCCGCCTTTCATTTCATTCATCATTTGTGATTAGAATCTTTGCGTATAGGCTACATTGATATTTTAAACAAAAATCACAGTCATACCATTAGTTAATTCACATATATCTTGCTAAATTAGGTCCACTTGAAGCATAGAGGTTTTGCAGATATTTAATATGACAAAGTGAATCAGGATGAACACACATACATCAAAAAAGGGTTGCAATATAAACACAGCCGTGTTAATATTTCTCCTTCATGTTTACCTACTTGTAAATCCCTGATTTTATCACTGGACATATCTGTTTCAATCTCAGTCTGTTTGTGGTGTGAATTCCCATGCCCATAGTTTCTCTGTAGTAATGCATTTTTTTCTCTATGGAAATCCTAGTACAGTCCCTCTTGAAGGGGGTGTTGGGGCTCTCCTTTTAAGGAAATATATGTGGTTTCTGATGTCATGACGCAGTCAGGGGAGGAATCAACAAATAGCTGCCACTAGAATGAAAGGTAAACATCTGTTCTTACCTCCCTGGGAGCAGCACTGTAAATAACACTGTGCTGTGATGCATTACTTCCTTAGACTAGCCTACTCTGCTATTAATTTAATCAACTATCATTATCCTTTTAAATTACAGAGACATGCACGAAAGTAGGCTATCCTAGTAGGTTTTGGTAGGCTACTGTGTTAACATGTCAGACATTTTTGTTTCACTATCTAAACTTCTTGGTTCTTTCACCCATATTAAACTTCCTTATAGCTTCCGGTGGCCAGAAAATTACATTCCATAGGTTATTTCCTGCACCGATGATTCATATGGGCTAGGCCTTACTGCTATTAGACTACAGAGGAGGCAAGAGCAGCAGCCCACATCAAGCTAATAACAAACAAACGTCTTTATATAGGCTACAGTCTATGGTTTAATCCGTTGACACGAACACACCCCGAGCCCGCACTGATCGCAGGTCGGGTGTTGCCGTTTTCTGGACGTGGGGCGAAATAGTAGTTTTCCAGCGGTGGAGGCTCGCGGACTAGACTGAGCGACAAGCTACCACAGACACTCAGACAAATCCTTTGCTCTTCAAAATAAGAGCGCAGATTTGGCTCAACTAATGTGTGTTTGTCCACAGTAGTAGGCTACCTGCTCCAAAACATGTTTGGAGTGGACCATGGACACACTGCAGTTATTATTTGTGTTCCTGAATATTTATAGTGGTCCTCAGTCCTTTTGAGGAATTACTCCCTTTACTGCTTCCCTAAAAACCTGTTCAGACCATAGATAGTGGTTCAGACAGCATAGACTTCTATGATCTTCAGTGAGGCCAACAGATGTGGCATACAAAATGTGGCATTGATTAGGTAATTAGTTTTATACATATACATATTTTTGTTTGTGTTTTATGTTGTTATTGCAGTTAACAGTTTTAAAATGAGGCAATAAGGGGGCGCCCTTAGCTCAGTTGGTAGGGCGTCACCCCCATGGGCCTCGGTCAGCAGCGGACCCGGGTTTGATTCAAGCCCGCGGTCGTTCTCTGCATGTTCAACTCTGTCTCTACACTATCAATAAAGCATAAAAATGCAAAAAAATAAAAAATAATTAGGCATTAAGCCTATGAAAGAAACTAGGCCTATATAGCCTAAATCACCCCAAACAAAAAGTGTTAACAACTGCTATTGCCCGAAAGTACACTTCCTGTGTGTGAAGGAGACCTGTCAGACATAAGAACTAAATAGAAAAACGTCCAGGTAGCCTATAGGATTTTTATTGCTTATATAGGAGTAAGATAATAATAATAAGCCTAGTAAAAAACATTGTTGTGTTTAAAAGAAATGGGGGGGAGGGGGCGTAATTGTAGTCATAGTAAATCAAATATTTCTGAGATGGAGAGATAGATTAATTGAGGTTGTAACCACATATCCAGTCTAACTAAACGGGTTAAGTTTTGTCTTACAGTCTTGATAGGCTATGTTATCTTTGTAAACATGGGTCACTTAGCCTAAAGCAGCCTAGTTCTAACCAGAATTCAAAGAAAAAATCTCTTAAGAAGAGTTTATACGTCTCTATTATTTTTATTTAATTTTCATTTACATTTTTAATGTAATTTTGTTTTTTATTTACTTTGGAAGCTTTTGTTTTTAAAACAATAGCTTTACTTTGAAAATCTTTAGGCGGAAAGGCCTCTCTCTGTTGAGTCTGCCTTGACGGTTGGTGACGGAGGGGAGGCCTGTGTTCGCCATTCTGCTCTCCAACGCCACATCCCAGACTGGACAACATCTGGACGTCTCCGGCTCAAGTCAGACAACCCTCGTCTGGTCCGGGAGAGAGCGGAACGATGCTCGGTGTTACTGAAATGACGAATGGGTGAGTAAAAAGTTTCAAGTGATTTTATCTAAAAGAGAAGTTTGCCTGATAAGTTGGAAAGTTGTCAGTTTCTGGGTGGAAAAAGGAGAAGAGGGAAAAAACGCAGCCCCGGTATTGTTCCATTCTCTCATGGTTAATTTAGCCATGATACATTCATTAAAAACTTGTCAGGTTGTTGCTTCCGTTCACATACAACAATTGAGAAAATAGCTTTTATCACGGAAAGTAGAACTACGTAATGTGTGGTGTACAGTAGCCTAGCTAATGTGCTTTATGTGTAAAAGCTACAATCTCAATTTGGTCACTCGAGCTGCTCGCTAGCGCCCTCTCGACATAAACTAGAATATTTTCAGAGGTCCCTTTTTAATTGTTGTTGATTTTTTTTTTATTGTTTGTGCTACGGCAGAGAACCTGTCCAGTTGAAGTGTGGGTCAGTTAAAGTGACACATTTCCACAATGGAGTTAGGTTTGAAATTCTCTTCTCTGTCGAGTGTATAGCGGTACCTGTCATAATAAAGTTACCCTATTATTTCCCAGATAGTAGGCATTATCCCGTCTTATTAACCGCACGTGTGTCTTACAGCACGAATTGCAGGTCTGAATATGATTTTTCGTTAATTAATGATGATTATTGTTACTAGCAGTGCAGCAAACTCAATATGGTTGACTTCAACATCAGTTTAGACATGTTACATGTTACATTGGAGAAACTTCTCTTATGCATTTGTTGCATTCTCAAACTGTGTGCCAAGAGAGAGATGTTCAGAGCCAGGATCAATATATTTTATATTCTCCCCTGATATTTTTGCTGTCTTTATATTTCCATTTTTTTTGACAACTTCCTCGAAAGTAAGTCATTGATTTATTTAGATTTTTTTCTGGCATCATTTCCACTGCCAGTCATTTGACATAAGCCACACAATTGCAAAAAAAAAAAAAAAAAAAAAAAAAAACACACAGACGAAGATTCCTCCAATCCAGCTGAAATAGCTTTAGGGACGACCTACACTCACACATAATAGAGATGAGTGAGAGATGCACCGTTTGGTGGCAGGGAGAAATAAACTGCAAAGACATAAAGAGGAAGGACGTCTTTACATTTTCTGCGGATCAACCTCCTCCCTGCACAGGAATGTCCACACTTTACTCACTGGACAGTAGTTGCTGCTTCCCAAACCACTTCCTGTCCATCTATTCCCCGGGGACTGCTATATTCAGAAGAGCATTTCTTTCCACTAGTGTGAATGCTGCTGTGTTGCACAGTTGAATTATGGCCTGCCTCTGGGATGAATCTGCCTTCTATAAAGCACTGTGTGAACACTGAAAGCTGTGAGAGGTCCACTCTTTTAAAGGCCAGATAGATGCTTGCTGCATTCCCAACGCATTACATTTTTCATCTGATTCCACACTGTGTTGATACAACTGGAGCTTAGGAGCGTGTGCTGCACTGGCTCGTGTCCTTGTTTGGAAGAGCGGTGTGAACTTGTGTGATGTGTGGGATATGGACTGTGTGTGTGTGTGTGTGTGTGTGTGTGTGTGTGTGTGTGTGTGTGTGTGTACTGACTTGATGTGTGTGTGTGATGCGATGGAGTGTGACTGTGAAACATTTAATGCAGCTCACAAAAACTGTAGCTTTTTGATACATTGAATTATTTCTTATTACTTTTTTCGAAAAGTGAGTTTCTATTGTAAATGTGGTTGTTATTCTGAAAGCTCAATCACTGTCTTCCTCACATTAAAATGTATATTGTGAGGCAGACTCTGGAAGTCTTGTCGTGGTATCAGTGATAGAGTTGCTGCAGTTAAGAGTTATTTTTTTAAGCCTGTAACCAATGCAGAAGGAAGTATGGATCAACAGGCTGTGAAATGAGTCCTCTTACGCTTCCAACAGTTCCTCTATACTCAGTGTGTTTGTGAATAGAGTCAATTTAAAATAGTAATGTCCCGCTACTTTAAGTTATACTCATGCCTTAAATTCCTATGCCTGAAATTTGTGGGAAAAAAACAGAACATTTAAAAGATTTTAACTTTCCAAAAGAATACTGGCTTTATGTACAGTTTGTTTGTTTTCAGGCCGAAAATGCCATTAATGGTCCGGTCCATTTCTATTTCAGGCCTTCCTGTCAGTTTATCAACATGCACTTGATTCTTATTGCAGATATTTTAAATTTGTATTATTATTTATATACCGGTTTTGCCCACTGCCCATATGCTTCCAATACATTCTGTGTTTCAGTGTTGTACAGTATTAACAGAGTTTTTGTTTTGCATCAGCCACTTTAAAGAGTTTTGCCAACAATATTTATATTATTTTGTTGTAAAGTTAACAAAACAAACGATTGAGAAAGAGTCAGATATTTTTTCCTCCTACTGTAATTGCCGTGTCTGGCAGATTTTCAAGGCACACCCATGGTTATGATGGGTTTATCCACCACACACACTGCAGCTGGAGAAACACTTTTAAACATGGGAGGTCTATGAGAACTGACAGCTGGATTATCCATTCAGTCAGGTCATTGACGGCTCTCTTCACCTCCTCACACCTCTTTTAGTCCTTCCTCCTCTTCTCTACACCTCCTTTGATCTCCCTCTTTCTCCCCACACCTCTTGAGATAGATGTTTGTGTTGGGCTTTACATCCACCCCTCTCCCTCAAACCTATACTAAAAGACTAACACACACACACACACACACACACACACACACACACACACAAGCCACACAGCAAACAGGAAGTGATGTGCCCATGCAAGTTGAGATAACGGCACTAGGAGTGTGTGCAGTGACAGCAAAGGGACTTCAGAAACAATTTGAATATCCTCACTGCAGTTTGACACCAACCGTTGGTAAGATGATTTTTTGATTCACCGCTGTTATAACTGTAATTCTTAATTGTTATAACATCAGCAGCATGGCTCCATTACTTGCTTCATGGTAAATGTATTTGAGCTGTTCAAGTATGTATTGACAAACACCTCGGTTCACTTTTGAATATTGTTTAGTCAGTGATGTCTTTAGGAGGAATGTTGTGAATTGTCTTGTTTGCATACTTCATCTTATGTGTGTGATGCCAAACTTCCTATTCATTTAACTGAATGATAAAAAGGGTCTTACTATGGAAAATATAGGTACATAGCAGGGGAACCCTCAAAATACATTAGAAGAATGTATAACACGTGTCATTAAACTACAAACAACTAGTAACGAAATAGTGTTGACTTTAGGTCTTGTCGGTTTTGAAAAATGCTTGGTAAGTTGCTGATTTCAGGACATAAAAGGAATCCTGCATCCAGCAGTGTAGTGTGTATGGTAATACATTTTATTCATCACAGTTTCTTCGGTTTGCAATGTTGAGGTTAGAGATTAAAAGTTGTGTGTAGTGTCAGTTTGGTCCACACGGTGGCGATACACTCCTGTGGAAAAGAGGTTGGTGCTGTGGCTCTCAGGAAATGTCTCTGTGTGTATGTGTATGTGTGTGTGTGTGTGTGTGTGTGTGTGTGTGTGTGTGTGTGTGTGTGTGTGTGTGTGTGTGTGTGTGTGTGTGTGTGTGTGTGATGAGTCATTGTGACAGGCTTCTGAAAAGACTGCTCCATCTGCAAATTCATACCAGAACAAAACTGTGGCTGTATGCAACCTCAATCCAAAACACAGTATTTGCTGGCATTGATCACACTGCCTAATCCAGAGCAGACTAAAAAACATTCATTTTGAATACTTCTAGATTTTACATTCATGACCATTTACCAGTGTTTCAATTGTAAGGGTAATCCATATGGACTGGACTGTAGGGAGTTGAGCTCAGACATAAAGCCTGAAACCATCATGATTCATCATGCATGTTAGGATATGGAGCTGATATTGACGTCTACGAGTCTAGTTTGTGTGTGTGTGTGTGTGTGTGTGTGTGTGTCAAACACGTGGAATGCCAAACAGGTCAAGGCAAGCTGCTGCAGGTGAATCTGCATTCATAAAGCACACAACTGTCTGTACGCATAACGTGTCTTGTCAGTCCACAGCTACTCAAACGTGAATTATCTATAAAGACAGTTACAGGTGTTGTTGACTAATTATTACACACATAATAAAGGCAGTTAAGAGAAATGACAGCAAGTCCGTAGTTTGCCTGTTGTGTTTACTGGCCATTCTGCCTCAGCTCACTTCATGTCTGTTTCTTCTTTGGCTGCTAGTAAGTTGACGGTGTGTGTATGGTTTCAAGTCCTCCGACCAATCCCGTCTCTGCATCTACAACGTCACAGCTTCTTGTATTTTAATTGCGAGGGTCAACTCACAGGCTGGAACTATGCATCTGCTTGCTGTGTTTTCTGTCTGTTAGGGAAGATCTCTTGTTCCCACATAACATTGCGATGAATTATTCATAGATTGACATTTCTCCCCCCTTTTTTCAATAGTTTGTTGTTTCTGCTTGCTGGGAAGAAAGCTCAAGTCAAATTGAAGAGCAGTGTCCGTTTGAAAATATTTCTCCATAATGGGTGGCATTGTTCCATATATAGTGCAGCTTTACTGAGCCTGTATGTTTCCCACCCTGCCAAACAAGCGGCTGTTTGGAATGTGGCACCCTTGCGAAGAGTCTAGAACACAGTTATTATGCCCGTAATTCAAACATTGGCATATCATGTTATTGAAGCAGAACTTCCACATTGTAAAAATGACATGAAAGAATTATTATGTTAAATATTTTTTTCTAAATTAAAAAGATGCAATGTGCACATCATCATCATCATCAACCTTTATTTAAACAGGCAAACATTGCTAAGAAACAATGTCTTATTTAAGCAATGGCCTGGTAAATGATGCAATGATATTATGTTGATGCATATATGTTGGTTCTTAAGTAAAAAGGAAACTGCAGTATACAGAATTGTTTATGGATGGCGTGTCAGGAGACGGATATCTTGCTTACTGGTCACTTGGATGAGTTACGAAGTTGATCAAGCCTTTTAAAATGAACAGAAGTGTTCCTCGAGATAATTTGATAAGTTTATGAAACAGTTAAATTTTCCCTCTGATGATCATGATGTAGCAGCAAAATTAAATTTTGAGAAAAAACAAAACAATCTCACAATTTTAGGGATGTTATTTGCGAAACTACTACATTTTGCGCTGTGCATCAACATAGTTATTCCACATTCCACTGTGAGACATCCAATACCAGTGTGGTTCTGAGGCGGACCTCAAATGATCAGCATCTCTATATTTCACAAAACCACGTATCAGTACTAACATTAACAGCCTGCCATGGTATAAATGTGTGGGGAATATAGCTTTTGTCTTTGCCTTGTGTCGTTGTTGGTATAGGGTCTCTCTTGTGTGTCTCTGGCTTTTCTTTCTTTTTAAACAGAGGAATGAGCAGCACGACAGAAGTGGGAGGTAAACAGAGGCCGGGGGAAAAGGCCGGAAAGGTCAATGCCTCCCTCTTCTCCTCCAGCGTCTCTTTCTCCTTTTTCTCTGAGACATTCTTCCTTTACCTGCTGCAGGAGGAGGAGGAGCAAGGAACGCTTGATAGGTGTGCTGGCTGTGAAACCACACCTCTCTATATGGCCTTCCTCAAGGGAGGGAGCCCTGGAGGTGTGAGAGAGAGAGAGAGACAGAGAGAGATAAGGAGAGCAAGAGCGGCACAAGACTTAATCTTTTAATTTGGTTTGAACATTAACACTCACACGCTTGGTTCGTACGTGGACCGTGTGTTCGCTGCAGACGAGGGGTAGGAAGGAAGGAAGGAAAGGAGAAAGAAGAGAGAGAGAGAGAGAGAGAGAGAAGAAGGGGAGATGAACTCTTTGAGGCTGAAAGAGTTGTCAAACTCTGACTTGTACAGGCGAAGACAGGACAGACCAGACAGCTATGGCAGTCAGGCTGGGGACAGCCTCAGGTGAGTCTACCTTTTGCGATGCTCTTTTCTGCTTAATGACTAGCTATGGATTCTTTCTCAGAAATGTGGATTCAGTTCTATGATGACTGTGCTGATGCTTTACTCACATTAAATCCTGTGTTGTCTCGCTGATATTTTGCCCGACACCACTGAGAGTGTATACTGCAGAATTAAAAGTCGTATATGCAGCACAGTAGCAGCCCTGGTAAATTGAATGTCAAGATAGAATGTCAAGCATCCCCATAAGCTGCCTAGAAAACTGCAGCCATTTTTTTTCATTTCCTGTGTCATATTTCACAACAAATAGTCAGTGGAGGTGGAAGGCTAACTCATGCTTCATTCCTTCTCCATTTCCACAGGTAGGTTGTTAGGTTTCTCTATAGGTTTAGAAAACTATTGGATGTGAACTTTGAATGTTGACTTATTGTGGTGAGTTGTGGTCTCTTGGGTTGGTTATCAGCTTTTTAAATCGTTTGCTGGAGCTTAACGACACCATCCTGCCTCGTGTAATGAATCAGAGTGTGTGTTGCTACAGGAACAGCAATTGCCAAATAACCTTTGAAGAAAAAGTGCTTTTCTGTGTATTGACATGAACAGATACGGTGAGATGTGGGAGAGTATTTGATCAGTAAATACTGCAGCGGATGGCTGAATTCCTCTTAGTTGTGCCAGCAGCAGTAGCAGCAGGAATAGACATTGGCTTTTGCAATAGTTTATTCACAATACAATAACATTATGGATGATCTTTCTATGTCTTCCATAAACACCCATCTCTCTTACAGTCTCTCACTTTGTGTGTGTGTGTGTGTGTGTGTGTGTGTGTGTGTGTGTGTGTGTGTGTGTGTGTGTGTGTGTGTGTGTGTGTGTGTGTGTGTGTGTGTGTGTGTGTGTGTGTGTGTGTGTGTGTGTGTGTGTGTGTGTGTGTGTGTGTGTGTGTGTGTGTGTGTGTGTGTGTGTGTGTGTCATTAGCGGAATGTATATACAGTATTTGAGGAATGTGGTGAAAAAGAGGGTGCTCTCTGAGACGTGTTCTCCAGCCAAACCAAAGTGACCCGGTTCCTTGCTTTGTTTCAGAGGGGTTCTTTTATATTGTACAAAAACGTCATAAACTTCTTCTTCCCTGGAGTAAATATACTGGTATACATCTCAGTCTCATTAGCAACTTTGATTGCTGTATTTGCGTGAGCACGGAGATGGTCTGCATCAAAGCATTTCTAGTTTCCTTCTACAGTAAGTTGCATCAGTAAATAACAAGTCAGAGTTAAACCACAAATGGAGCAGACACCAAGCATGTGAGAGGGGGGACACAACAGTAACACAGAGGCCAACTGGGAAATTCTGCCGCAAGCCTTATACAGTCATTTGTAATACCTAGAATATTTTTTTATTTATCAAATGCTTTACCGTTAATTAGACTTACGTTGCTAAACATGAAAACAATTGTGGTATGAAATAAAAGCAGAAATAGGTCCATAAAGCATCTGATTTCGTCCACACTTTGTCTCAGCATTGTCATTAAGAGTCAACAACACAACATGGTTAAAATAAGTGATATGCAAAACCAGGCCTAGTCATGTCCAACAGGTGTCCCTTTGGAAAAATGTGACTAAAAACTAATTAAATCAGCAACATTGTAGGGGTACATTATGTGGTTTAAATTACCTGGGAAGCCACATTTTTACAAGTGACATTTGGGGGGGAAAATGGCAGATTATAAAGAAAAGGCATATAACCTGTTGCTGTTATCTTTGGGTCTGTCTGTCAATATGTGTTGCCGAGTGTCCTGTTGTTAAGTATTACCGGACCGTTGATAGTGCAGGCCAAAATGGGCGTTGAGAGCAAAATGTTCAAAACAAAGGAAATGTTAGACATGAATTATGTTTGCGCAGTCACTGAATCAGTTTATGTGTGTGTGTGTGTGTGTGTGTGTGTGTGTGTGTGTGTGCGTGTGTGTGTGTGTAAACTCTCTGTGCCTTGCCACAGGAAAAATTATTTTGCTCAAGCGGCCCTCATGTCTGTGTTGCCATGGTTGCTGTTGACACAGTGTGTAAGAGTGAGTGGTGGTGCTTTAGGGAGGTGAGTCAGGGCCCAGGGGTGTCTAAATGTAGTGTGCAAAAACAGGTCTGTTCAGACAACCGTTAGACATTTAGAACCAATTTAACAGAAATGTTCTCTATTTTAATTATTTGGACAAAACAATTATCACAATAGAAAATTGGAACATTTTCATATTGACTCAGTTCTTTGCAATGTCCCTGAGTGAAGATTTTTAACGTAATCTGTAACCTCAGGCAGACTCTGCAGATGTATTACTCTTTGGTTTCCCTGGCTGACTCATGCTAAATATTTTATAGCCTACTCCATTTTTGCTAGATGGAGAAACAGATGGAGAAATGTAATAGTTAGTGTGTTGTTGGACACCTAAAGAGGTCCTTTCATTGTAACAGTATACTGTGTATCCTACCCCCTATATCACATTTTTGGCATGGGCAACCTGACCTTTGGCCTTTAATGACCCCATAAAGGAAGCTTCAAAACCCTATCCTACAGAGGAGACACACCAACAGATACTTAGTCAACTGCTGACAGTTGCTGTAGCCATTTTTAAGCTCAGGTCGACATTCACATCCCCACTCCCATTCTCTAGCTCTCGCTCTCTCTTTCTCAGACATTGAAAAACATATTTTTGCCAAAATTTTGTATATTCCTCGATCTAATGTGAAAAATTTAAGAGATCTACTACTACAAGTGTGAAAAGTGTATCTTTCATTTGGATTGATAAATGTGCCTTTCTCTTTTCAAATGTTTAGCCTCATGCAATTAACTCTCAAATTTAAATAATTAGACGGATTTTGTTGATTTGGGTTTACAGGGGCTTTAATTATGACAAAATCTAAAACAGTGTGATCACCACATGTATTGGCTTCATAATGGTCAAATTTGACATTTGTGGGTCAATGAAATTGAGCACCTGAGCAGGTTTCACGTTTTATCCCTTCACAACAACACTACCTAATCCATTCTCAACCTGTGTCTACAATGCCTCAGGAGCCAACAACTGAAACACTCTTTTCTTGTGAGTTTGTGAAAATATGTATTTAAAACCTTAATAATGTCCAATCAGGTTTAACTTAGCCTGATTATACAAATATGAACAACGCTCACTGTGACGGTAATCCAGACATCCAGCCACAGAGCTGAGACTGAGTAGTTGTTGACTTCTCATTTGAGGGTGGAACATACTGTAAGATGGCAGCCACTGTAATCAGGAGGAAAGATTACGTGTGTTTCCTTTCCAGCACCCACCCCTCTGTCCATTGTACCACGGTCACTCAACACTGGTTCCCACTGGATAACATTCCCAGCAGATTCCCAGCTAAGGACAGGTGACTTTCAAGCAGTCGTTATTCTGTTTTTGGAAAGGCTCTTAAAGCTTTAGATAGATGGTGCCTGGTCGAATATTTGACTCATAGTGTCATTCTTTAGAACCCAGACAGAATAGTTTAAAATGGGGTTTAAAAGAGGCAGGTTGTTCATAGCCTTACATTTGAAACACTATACATTACACCACTGCTTTCAAACAGTCTTGCAACAAAAACAAAAGAAAAAGTACTTTAGAAACAAAACAAAAGATGGATTCTAAAGAAGAAAATGTGACTTTGTATGGTACATACAGTTAAGCAGCCCGCGAGGTAAAGTTGGCCTCCACTATGTATACAAACTCTCTTTCACATACACACAGGCACAAACCAGCAGCTGCCAGGACCTAGTTTGGAGTTCAGGCTTCACTGGGTGTCTATTTGTAGAATGATGGAGTCATGTTGTAGAAGACTGTTTTACTGAAGGGCTCAATGACATGTAACACACACACACACACACACACACACACACACACACACACACTCACACTCACACACACACACACTGTATAGTGTGTACATGTCTAGAACATTTGTATTCATTGCACATTCACTATAGTTTTTCAGGATGAACACAGCATTTGGAATCCAATGGAGAGTCAAACATGTTTGTCTCACTGGAGTATATTTCCGGAGCTGGCTTTATGTTGTTTTGATGGTTTGGGAAGTGGTCATTAATTTGAGATGCCAGTTGAGTTTAACCACTTAAAGAGCTTTTTTCATTTAGACACGGATTTATGGGTTGAAAAGGAATGTTTAGGTTTGGACCAATACGGGAGTTCTAAGGACTCTTAACTTGTTTTCTAATTGCAGCTGTTTAAACCGATATTGAAGCCGCTGGTTTACCGAAAACCATCCGTTTCTGTCCACTATGTCCTAAGTTTTAATCCTGCCAGAAGAAAATAAGCAGCCCATAAACAATCACATGACATGGTTTACCAGTATGGGGGTTAGAGTTTATTTGGAAATAGTGAATGTGAAGTAGGGCCAAGACCAAACCAACCGTGCAACTGGAATATTCTGCACTACAGCCAGTCAGTTCAGATTCACACCCCAACCACTGTCGCATTGATCACTTACCACTTTCAAAATGGAAGTCAACTAAACTGCATTGCCTCTTATATCAGCGGGTTGGCACTGATGAGACAATATCTGCCTCCAATTTCAGCCCCTGCATTTCTGTCTAAACACACTGATGCTTGATTTCTCGCTCCAGTGCAACTGAAATAAACGGTAATTTGTTATCTGTCATGTTGGTATCCCACTACTTCAGCTACTACCCCGTCTTCCTGTGCAACATTCCCACTTTGCGCAATACTGATTCGGAGCCATGTTGTTACATCTCCCAGAAAGCTGAGAGTTCCAGCTGAACACATGCAGATTGACAGTGTTGGTGGACATTAACCATACACTGTGAATATCAGGTGTGCAAAACGTTTAAAAAAAGAAGAAGATTCAGCTAAGGTGTGTGTGTGTGTGTGTGTGTGTGTGTGTGTGTGTGTGTGTGTGTGTGTGTGTGTGTGTGTGTGTGTGTGTGTGTGTGTGTGTGTGTGTGTGTGTGTGTGTGTGTGTGTGTGTGTGTGTGTGTGTGTGTTGTAACGGCACACTGACCTCTGTCTGGACAGGCGTCAGGTTGGGCTCTTTATTTTCAGTAACCTGCCTAAGAATAGACAGCCAGTGTGACAGGAGGAGAGACTCAGTGTCTGTGTGTGTGTGTGAGAGAGAGAGAGAGAGAGAGAGAGAGAGAGAGAGAAGAGAGAGTTGATGTTGGAATGGGAGTAAGAGAGGGAGTGTGAGTGTGAGAGACAGAGAGGGAGAGTACTCCCAGCGCAGTCGGATCACTGTTACGGTCTCCTCCTTGCCATAGCGGATTACAGCTCTCACTGCTCACTGGACTGCCGTTCCCATTACTGGAAACTTTACACCGAACTAGCACTGAGGATTTCTATTGGAGTACTTTTTTTTTTGGTTTGTTTTTTACTTTTAATACAGGTGTTAGGGCAGACTTTAGCAGTTAGTTTGGAAGTGTTGTAGATGAACATGGAGATTAATGGCCGTGCCCTGCCTCCGTCAATACCTGAGGATGGAGAAATCCCGGACCATCTTCTTCATGCCGATACGAACGGTTACCACCAGAGGCATCAAGATGGGGACGGGGGAGAGGCAGAGGTCCCCGTGTCCAAGACCCAGAGACGAAAGAGCGACGTCAAAGTCTATAAGGAGTTTTGTGATTTTTATGCTCGCTTGTAAGTAGTACACAGTGGTTAAAGCGTGTTAGTTTAGTTATAGACCAAATTAAAGGTTTGCCAATTATGAATTCTGCCCTGACACATTTATAAAGCCATACGTAGTGAATGGGTTTTTATTGATATAACTTGTATACATGAGAAATCCTTCTAGTGTGGTGTGAAGACATTTTACTCGGCAGCCAGTGAAAACTTCCCCTATCCTCTTTAATGGTGCTGCCCAAACCCACCAGAAAGTATAGCGTTGGTATGGCTTTAACATGATGTTTTTTTGTGTTACATTCTGAGGGGAACACCTTCACTTTCAGACGTCATGCAGAAACCCACACTCAATAAAGCCAAACTTTAATGAGTATGGGTTAATACTTTTGATTTCCTGATTTTTTTGTGAAGGCTGTGATTGTTGGACACTACTAAATTGCCATCCCAGGTTAAGAATAATACATTTTGGTGACTGTGATGCCAATTAAACCGTGCAAGAAAAAGGGTGTGTGTGTGTGTGTGTGTGTGTGTGTGTGTGTGTGTGTGTGTGTGTGTGTGTGTGTGTGTGTGTGTGTGTGTGTGTGTGTGTGTGTGTGTGTGTGTGTGTGTGTGTGTGTGTGTGTGTGTGTGTGTGTGTGTGTGTGTGTGTGTGTGTGTGTGTGTGTGTGTGTGTGTGTGTGTGTGTGTGTGTGTGAGTGTGTGTGAGAGAGTTAAGGAATTCGGGTCTGCATATACACTGGCATGGTATTAGCTCTGTATGCTCTGAGCTTACCGAAGTGTTACAGAATGTAAGGAATTCTGATATCCTAGTAGCTGGGTTTACCATCCAGTATATTTGCCGAGGCTGGCTTACGTGCCTCCATGTTTGTGCAGGTTTTAGCTCTGAGCACTACAGGAGGGAGGACAGGACGGGCTATCTTTGTGCCAAGGGGGTTGTTGTGATGCAAAGTAGAATATGCCAACCGCCTGGCATTCCAAGTATGTGTGGATGAGGGACAGGAAGGCTAAATATACGTACTGTATTCCTGACTGACCTGGCCTCGTCACAGGCTGCAGGAAAACATGAACGTAGGGTCACCCACAGGTTTGTAAAGGGACATTTTGGAAACCTGGAGTTTTTCTTGTAGACGTAAGAGGTGGGACAAGCAATCAGCAACCATTATTGGGTAACTGTAAGATGAAAGGACAAGCTGAGAGTCATGGAGACTTGAAAGCCCCCATGTGTGGTATCTGAAAATGTGTGACTCTAGTGACTCCCTAATCAATATGATTTGCATGTACATCACTGTACACAAACAACTGTCACAGCAATGTCACAAGCAAAGTCAGCATATTCAGATGTGTACAGAACACTGACAAGAACAGATCGATTGTAAAGAAGACAAAGGCACGCAGAGTCAATTTTTCACAGCTGTACTTGAACAGATGTGTACATTTTGGTCCACTCCATTATAAAGGTTCAAAGAAGTGCTGGGATTTTTTTTAAGGTACAACATTTGTACCGAGTCAGTCTAAAACTAATAGTACCGTTTCTCAAGTCAGTAATATTGGTGCACAGTTTGGTGTGCCTGGATGATGCAGGGGGAGAAATCACTTTGCCTGGGTCAGTGTATGAAGGCGTTACCGTTGGCTTGACAACATGGCCTTGGCAGTTGGCCAGAAGTTGTCGAGGGGATCATGTCCTGCAACACTAATGAAACCCTGAGACTATTAGGTCTGTCCACACTGATTTCTTCCGTCCATATTAAATATTTAAGTGTAGGGCTTTTCCAGCAACAAGGACAGTGAGAATTGGCCATTGCACTCAGCTAATGAAGAAACCATTTTAGGTTTTAGTCCTAAAACTGCTTTTAGGCTTGTCTTTGACTCACACAGGGTTCTAGAGGCAGATAGGAGGGTGGAAATGCCTAAGGGATGTATCACTTCCTCCCATAAAACCTTTTGGACAGGGCAGGGCGTGTGTGATACCAGGCCGGACAGGGTACATAGAACAATATGTTTTTTAGTTAGTGAGGAGTTGACCCAAGATGGAAGATGTGCTTATTCAGTAAAGTAAAAAAAAAGGGTATGCCATGCTATCCCCTTTTTGTGGTGCAGATTGGTAAAGACATTTTGTGTACTGAGATATACATTGTTAAAACGATGAGCAGTTAAGAGCGAAGCCCAAACTAATTATTAGGGGTGAGCAGTCTGTCTGGGAGTTTGGGGAATTCTTGTTAATTTTTAAGTGGATTTAACTAAGTTAATGTGAGCAGATGGCATCACTCTATAAAAATCTCACCCAGTCTTGTTGGTGTGTTGCCTGGATACACTTTGGTATTCTGACCTTTCAAACAAAGAAGAGGGGCCAGGATGGTCCCACCTTTTTTTATCTTCCTTTCCCTTTTTTCTCTTTTACAATCTTTGTTTTGCAACATGTTGCCGTTTACTTTCTGTTGTTTCGAGTATTAAGCATGTGTTGTGCATCAGCATTGTCGATAAATTGGATGTTGCAATTTTGGACACTGGCTGCTCGGAACAGTTTAATAATTTTTTGGCCTCGGCTATCCTTATCGTGAAAGGAATCATCATGTTTTAATAATCCAAGTTTCAGCCTTAGCATAAATTTGTAATAGAAGTAGGGCTTGGCCAGGCGATATGTTGATATTTAAACAATCACATGATAGAGAATTGTCCACTGGTACAGATTTTGCCCAATCACATTCATCCATAACTCACAAATTAAAAGAAGACAAGAAAATGTCTAATACTCTCTTCTAACATAAGTGAATTATAAAGCTTCCAACCTCTACAGTACTTTTAACTAAAGAACACATGTGTGAAAAAAGGGCATAAGTAGATACCTTTTTAAGAAGCGCTGGGGCAGGTTTTTGGCGACAGTGTCTCCAGTGTAAAAAAATAATTTGCCTAAGGCCCCTGTCCAATTAATATACTACAGTGATTGTTTGGAGAGTGGCAGTAAAATAATTTGGGTTGTTAAATGAAAGGGCAGGATTGGCTTCATACGTATGTCATAGTAGCTCTGCGTCTCACATCTGCCTAGACCAGACAAGTATCTTTTGGCACTAGTGTCTTGCATGATGTTGACCCATAGCTGTGCATGCAAACACATCCCCTTACAGATGCACTGCTGAAACAGTGCAGTGAGTTGAACAAACGGTAACTTCAGCTTGTCTCTCAAAAGAAAACATATAGGTTTCCTACCTCATTGATCACCACACCCTGATAAGCAGAGCCAAAATAAACCTAGAACAAAGATATTGTGCTCGTCACATTTTCCACTCTCTCCTTTCTCCTTGGATTAAGTACCTCTTCCAGCTGTTTTCATGCAAAACATGGGAGAGATGTTCAAATATTGGTGTTAGGTGAATCCTGACACGACCCTGATTAGTTTCCAAAGTACATTCTTTTGAGTCAATTGATATTCCTAAATAAATATGACAGAGAAAGTTAGGGATATCGATATATACTGTACATAAACGATATGATCTCTGCTGCATTAAAGCAATGGTTGAGACATTTCAGGTTGAATTTAGGTTTTACAAGTTGAAAGAAAAGTTGAAGAAATGCACCTCTTTAGAAATTTTATATTAAAGAAAAAATGATACCAGTAATATTGATACAAACAGGAAAATACATTTGAGTGAATTATCCTTAATATGAATACTGTGAATTTATTATTACCGCACTATAAAAGGATTTTGCATGTAGACTTTTTATTTTAATTATTATTTTTCTTTTTTCTTTTGCGTAAATAGTGTTACTATGTTAGTGTTCTATGATTTATTTATTATTTGTGATATTTTTTCTCTTCTCAGCAACATGGCCAATGCTCTGGCCAATGCCATGTGTGAGCGCTGCAAGAGCGGCTTTGCCCCGGCAGAGAAGATAGTGAACAGCAACGGGGAGCTTTACCATGAGCAGTGCTTCGTGTGTGCCCAGTGTTTCCAGCAGTTCCCTGAGGGACTCTTCTATGAGGTAACACTTTTAGCCTTACTATTGTCTTTTAAGTGGGACTTTCACCATCCAATGAAAGATGCATGACACATTAGCTTACAGGTTTAAACACAGCTAAAGGGCAATGGATTACAACAACAGTTCGTTAACATTAAAAGCAGACATATCAATAGGCTCTTGAGATGTATGGATCTGTTGCTCTGAATACCGACGTTTCAGTGAAAATATTAATGTGACCGTGGAAGCACTTGTCTTTTCGGCTTAACATACTCTTCAGATGTAGCCTGGTCCAACCAGACCATCGTACTTCATTTCATTTGTACAGAAGGTCTGGAAGTGCTGTAATTGGCAAACGTTAACTCACTTGGAGGCGGGTGTCTGTCGAAGTTTAAAACTATTGGATCTGCCCAGTGCCACTCTGGATTAGCCAACCAATCGCATCACGTTTGGTCATCACGTGTGTCATGAGCCGGCTTTTGATGGTGCCTTCCAGTTGGACAGGGAACTCGGAAATTTCCGACTTCACTACATATTATTACTACTATGAATCTACCGGTACCTGGCAACAGTAACTTCTTAGAGCCTAACGTTTAGTTATTTGGACGAGAAAGGTTTTAGGCGTCCATACTTTCGCGAGCAGATGCACTGGAACACAGACAGGTCGGAACTCGGAACTACCAAGTCGGAAATCTCCTTCTTCCGAGGAACGCAGCATTCAACTGAAACTGGAGCGTTCTCAGCCACTCGCTCTGCTCGCTGATTGGACGATCGTAGATTCTCCGGAGAATCTGGGAAATGCGCTGTACACCCAGACTGACTACTGAAGGGAAAATGAAATTTGGCCGGAAGTAGGCGGGCGGGCGGAGCCAGGCTACTTCAGATGGCCATAATCAGTCAATTAACAGTTAGATCACTGTTCAGTGTAAGGCTGTTTTTAGTGCACATTCCTTAGACAGAGAGTCTTAACACATGGTTTTGTTGAGGTAAATAAAGACGGGTGAGCACAAACCTAATGCAACATTGAATTATTTAAAGCTCATTTCCAGTAGATTGTGTGCTCTCCAGCCCAGACCAGACCATAGGTCCAGACACAAGGCCAGTGTTTTCTCCGCCAGGCCCCAGGGACCCTGATGCTCCTCTGTTTAGTCAGTTTATCAAAGAGAAGAGGTGTCTCTAATGCTGCGATCAATATAAACATCAAAGCTAAAGGCAGGACATCGACTTTTGATTCCCTGTAAATAGATCCACTGGTTTGCATACAGAAACAGTCTGAATGTGGCTTCTTCCCATTTTTTGAGCAGAAATAGCGTGTATTTGTTGTTGTTGTAAATACTTATTTATTTATGTACAGTATGAATTTGTTCAGTATGTGATGTGTGGTTCAGCCCAGCCTGGAGGGCTCAATTAAACCTTTCCTGATCTTTCCCCCTTTGCTTTCTTACTTTGCTTTATTTCTCCTTCTCTTTTAATACATCAGTTAGTGTTGCGGTATTATATTGTGTGAGTGTACGACTGATTGCTCTATGTCATTGTGCACTTATTGTTTGAATTCTGTTGACAGTTTGAAGGCAGGAAATACTGTGAGCATGACTTCCAGATGCTGTTTGCTCCCTGCTGCCACCAGTGTGGTAAGTACAGGAACTGCAGTAACACATACTAAATACCAATCCATCTGTTTCACTGTTTACCAGAGGTGGGGGTAAGTCACTAATGTGCAAGTCACAAGCAAGTCTCAAGTCATAACCTTCAAGTATCAAGCAAGTCCAAGTCACTGTGGAGAGAATCAAGCAAGTCACAAGTCAAGTCCTTGCTCAGGTCAAGCAAGTCACAAGTCAAGTCATACAAAAATCATATGATCTAACCCAGTTTCTACATTTAAAAGACCTGCATTTCACTGTTCTCTTCTTCATACCGTCAACATCATCCTTGAACTACAATTGAATTATTCTTGGTCTGACCGAGGGGTCTTCAACTAAAATTGAAATGTGTCCAGTTGACAACATTTTCTTACAGCAAAGGTCCGAATCTCATAATGTCTGCATCCAATAGGACCCCTTATCTATGACATATGATCAACACCGCACATTTCCTTTTCTTTCAACCACATTTAGGCTACTTTCAATTTCCAGTAGCTTACTTTTAACATGGAAAACCAGAAAGGCAAATAGTAACAGATAGGCCTATACTTACACAAAACAGACACTTAATGCCCATAATGCATTTAAAATAAAATTGGGAAATAATCTGCGCTATGGCAAAAATATCACATCACCTTTTTTTATGGCAGGATCACATTTTGATTTATCCCGATTCATTTGTTTTTCATACTGGGGGGCGAACTGTCATAACGGGCAGTTTGCTGTGAACTGTCGGTGCGGGGCGGCGGCTGTGAGCTGTCGGAAGGAGCCGGTGAACGTGGGAGGTCGAACTGCATCATATAGGCCTAGGCTACATCATAACCGCTGTTTAGTCTCACAGAGATGCTTTTATAAAGCCTACAGTCCGTGGAGGTAGGGCGCTCGATAAGGAAGCGTGTGTTATCAAGGCAGCAGCGTTGATAATTGATAATTATGTTTCAAAATAAAACATAATTTCTAACGTAATCTAACTTTTAAAAATTCAAGTCATTTCGAGTCTTCTGTCCCAAGTCTAAGTCAAGTCTCAAGTCATGAAGACCAAGTCAAAGTCAAGTCGAGTCTTTTATCAGTGTTAGTCAAGCAAGTCTCAAGTCCTCAAATTTGCGACTCGAGTCTGTCTCGAGTCAAGTCATGTGACTCGAGTCCCCCATGTCTGCTGTTTACCCTGTACACAGTCTATGCCCTTAAACAATAATTATCCATGTTGCTCTTTGCTCACAAACATGTTCTCCATACAATCCTTTGATCTTCTCCTAGGTGAGTTCATCATTGGCCGTGTGATCAAGGCTATGAACAACAGTTGGCATCCAGACTGCTTCTGCTGTGATATCTGCCAGGCTGTGCTCGCTGATGTTGGATTTGTGAAGAATGCTGGAAGGTCAGTTCCTCTACAAACTGTCATAGTTCTTTAGTCTTATTAGAAAAATGTCTACTGGATAAAGATTTGATGCCGTATTAGCCTATGTCTCTCCAACTTTTATGCTACTGTGCCTTAAAAATGTGGTGGAAATATTTAAGCTGAGGAAGTCTACTGTTTTGCATTATGAGTTTTTAAGTTTCCTTCTCTCATCTGTCCCTCACTCTCCCATAAGGCACCTGTGTCGTCCGTGTCACAACCGCGAGAAAGCTCGAGGCCTCGGCAAGTACATCTGTCAGAAGTGCCACGCCATAATTGAGGAACAGCCTCTCCTGTTCAAGAATGACCCGTACCACCCTGATCACTTCAACTGCAACAACTGCGGGTAAATATGCACAGGCCACACACACACACACATACACACGCGCGCACATTCACAAACCTGGCCCCACTGTGTCAGTCCCACAAATCACTCCGAGTGTGAAGGGCACTGGGAAGGCGGCAGATGGTTGGGTGCAAGCTGTGTCAGGCCTGAAAACGCCTCAGCCTTAGTTTGATTGGGAACTTTAAATGCCATGCAAGACTCGCCCAATATTTTGGATTTTGCCATGATGCTGCCAAAATATTGCATGCTTTAGGATCCAGTGGCTTGAATATACAGTATATGAGGCTCATTTGCAAAAACAAAAATCACCTAATTCACATTATTTATTTATTTTCTATGTGTGCTTATTTGTGTGCAGTCCACGGAAGAGCAGTCATAATGGTGTTGGTTTATTCAGTTTTAGAATGGTGTTTTATCTTCTTTTTTCGCAAAAGAATACTTCACGTTTAGATGAGACTGGTCATCCATCATTATTTTTCATAAATTTTTACCGATAAAATCTCAATGAAAGCCTCTCCGATATCCAACAAAATATTAATGCATCATCCTTGCAGACTTCTAACAATAATAATCAACACATGATGGACAAGAGTCTGCTCTCTGGTGGACAAACTATGTAATTGTTATTG
Source organism: Hyperoplus lanceolatus (assembly GCA_026929865.2). NCBI lineage: Eukaryota > Metazoa > Chordata > Actinopteri > Uranoscopiformes > Ammodytidae > Hyperoplus > Hyperoplus lanceolatus. The sequence continues at coordinate 20,903,301 of CM049405.1, forward strand.
TATGAACTCATAGCAATAATGTTTCAAAAAATACTTAACTTTACTGTTTGAATAACCGTAGAATATGTTTAAGTGGGTTACTGTTGAATGGTCACAAGTCTTGCTTTTTCAATATGGAGTCAAAGCAGAGCTAATCTTGTTTCATTTACCCCTATCTGTGCAGTAAGGAGCTGACAGCTGATGCCAGGGAGCTGAAGGGTGAGCTCTACTGTCTGCCCTGCCATGACAAGATGGGTGTTCCCATCTGCGGGGCCTGCAGGAGACCCATTGAGGGCCGTGTGGTCAACGCCATGGGCAAGCAGTGGCATGTGGAGGTGTGATGAGAAACTGAACAAAGCAACAAAACGGAATAATGAATGTTTATTTGTTTGATGATAATGTGGTTCCATATCTTTTTACATTTCAAATGTCTAAATGTCGATGTTGTGTTGAAATGCAATTTTCTCGGAATAGTTCACATTTAAAAAACTGAAAGTAACTACAGTAGTCCTTCAAGAGTACATATCTGTGGCATTTTATTCTCTTTCTTGTTTGATTTTACATTCACATGTGCCATCAGTGACTCATACTTTTACCAGCTTTGTCTCCACAGTTATGTCCAGTGTCATTCCTCTGTTCTCTGTTTGTCTCTCTGTTCATTTCCACCACCTACATTTAATCTTTTCTTCTGTCTATTCGCTTTTTTTGGCCATTTTCCTGACTTTCCCTCCTCCACACGTAGCACCACGTGTGCACTGTGTGCGAGCGCCCTTTTCAGGGCCACCCATTTTATGAGCGGGGTGGCCGTGCCTATTGTGAGAGGCACTTTGACATGGTGAGGGGATTATGAATTGGCCTGGCGTTGACTGCTGCCCCGTGTCTCCCCTCTCCCTGCCTCCACACAGGGGTTACACTAATATATACGTTCTGTCAGTCTGTCTGTATGTCCAACACATCGGTCCAGAGCTGTTATCTTGACACATACCTACTACACCTACATAAAGTTTTGTATATTATAATAATATAATATTGCACTAGATTTTATAATAGTATTGCTTTGAATGAACTGTAACTCAAAGACAGCTGCCTAAGATAGAAACAGTAATTCACACTTAATATTGCCTATCTTATTTTATTATCTAAGATTACGATACATAACTGAATCCTACTCATTTTGGCTTTGCAGTTTCCAGTCAGTCTGAAAATAAATCCTGTAGACACATAGCAGCAGCACATTTAGGATTAAGGGTCTCTAAAGAATATAATATTTTATCTGATGATAAATAATGTTCTGTCAGAGGCTTTTTATAGACTACAAGAATACAATTATGTAAAGTCTGTTCTTTGAGGCATATAAATGGTTGAAAAAACTGGCTTATAAAACCATCCATCAAATTCACGTTGGCTTTTAAAAGTCCATATAATATATATATATAGAGAGATATACATGCTCTGTCAGACTCATGCTGTTCTTATTCTGAGACAAATGAGGGGGTCCTCATTCGGTGTTATTTGAGAGGGCTCAAGTGAGCATTATCAAAAAATAGTGTACTTCCCCACATTAATGTATATCACTTCCTACCATTACTTCCTCACATTCTATTTGTAGCATTAGTACAAGCTGTTTGGACGCAGTAACAGGACATCTAGTCTGAACTGATCTGGTTTTGTGGCCTGACCTGCTGCTTGAATGTGATAGTGTACTGACTGATGGCTGTGCTAACCATTATGTGCTTGGCTGTGGGTTTTGTTTGCAGCATTTTGTGTGTGCTAAGTGTGAGAAACCCTTCCTTGGACACCGTCACTACGAGCGAAAGGGCCTGGCCTACTGTGAAACACACTATAACCAGGTAACATTCAACGGTATTTGGAATATTTGAGTTAGACAAACAAATAGAGATTGAAACATGTTTTGCCAGTCCCCTCCTCTGCCTCCATTTATAGTATGCAAGTCACCAACAACAACTCTCATCCTGTGTTCCGAATCGCATACTTTCTACTATATAGCATGTAGAAAAAAGATTTAGGATGTCCCGATTCTTGTGGCCAGATTTAGGATGGTTAGAAGTACCCAGATGTCCTACTTCATCCAGTCAAGATTGTTAGTGTTGAAAACTGCATCCTATCTGGGCGATTCTGACCCACCATCCGGTGCGCACTTGAAGTGACGTCACATCGACAAAGCCTCCATATGAAAACAACCGGGGATGCGCCGGATATAAAAGCAAGAGGCAAGATCAAGGCGCAATGTTATGATGAAATACAAGAGTAAAAGTATGTCCCAATAGTATGCTTACTGCATCCTAACTAGATTATTTTTATCGTCGGATGTAGTATATAGAATAGAAAAAAGAAAGAGTATGCGATTTGGAACGCAGGGTCAGTTTGACTACAAAACAGCATCTATATTTTTGATCTAACTTCTGAGTAAAGAGGTCATTAATAAGCCTGTATGAATGCATATGAATGCACAATTGGTCTAAACTTTAAATCCAAACAACATGTGGAAGACTTGATTTGAAAAAAGAAATCAGATATACAAAAAAAAAGGAGAAAAAAATTGTTTCAGAAAAGGCATGTTCAAGCCATAATCAAAACGGCAAGTGCTGCATTGTGTTGCATAATTTCATAGTTTTTGTATATTTTTATTTTTTGAGTTTTACATATTAATTGCAAACATTAACATTTTAACAAAGACAATGAGTATATTATCCCCAACCCCTGGCAATTTCATCATTCATAGAACATGTCACTGCATCACTCACTCTCTGTTTGTCTCCCCTCGTCACACTCAGCTGTTTGGAGATGTTTGCTACCACTGCAATCGTGTCATCGAAGGAGATGGTGAGAAACCTTCCTTTGATTATAAATACAGTACATAATGCTTTGTAAGTGGATGGGACACCTATGTTATTATGTTAACATAATAGTTTTAACTTTTACTTATCTGTTCCATCTATTTGTTATAGATTTTTCCCTTAAATTTCAGACCAAACCAAAGCCAACAAACTTGAGTCGTATGATCTGGAAAAGTCAAACAGTGACTCATGTGATGTTGTTTTTTTCCATTTTCTTTCCAGTGGTGTCTGCCCTCAACAAGGCTTGGTGTGTCAACTGTTTCGCCTGTTCCACTTGCAACACCAAGCTCACCCTCAAGTAAGAAATACACATTGTAACCTTGGTCATTCACTCATTTGGTATTAGTTATATTTAGGAATAAGTGAATTGGCCCAGCTCTCTCTCTTTGCATCTTTCTATTTTGCAACTGCCCTGACTGTTTGCTGCTCCTAACTGCCTGTGTTTCAAACCTGTTTATTCTGGATCTTTTTTTGCCACCCTACTCTTTTAATCCTGTTTCTCCGTGGGCTTGTTTCTCCAACTCTCCTCTCTATCCCCTCATCTTCTCCTATACTTCTCTTGTTCTACTTTTCCTTCCTCTGCCCTCTCTCCAACCTCCTCCTACCATGTTCTTTTTTCATCCCTCTTTCCTTGCCTCGTCTGTGTCTTTCTCCCCATCCTCTTGCCATCTCTCTCTCCCTCCCTCCCTTTTTCCCTCCCTCCCTCGCTTTGCCAGGGAAAAGTTTGTGGAGGTGGATCTGAAGCCGGTGTGTAAGCACTGCTACGAGCACCTGCCGGACGACATGAAGCGCCGGCTGGCCAAGCGCGAACGCGACTCAAAAGACAAGAAGAAGAAATTGATACCCATGTGTCTGTGATCCTCTCTTTCTCCTTTCCACTCACTTCCACTCTTCTTTCTTTGGTCAGTTTCCATCACCCTTCACCATTTCTGTTTCTATTCTTTTGCTGTTTCCTTCAAATCGCATTTCAAACACGCGCCGTGCAACTTTTATTCCTCATATCACTTATACTTATAGTTTTATGCCTTTAATGAGAAGTCGGTGAGCATGTACAGACTGAAGCTATTTGAGCTCACACTAGTTTCAGTGCATGGCCAGTTTCTTCTCAGCAAGTAACACATCTCAGGATTAGTAAGGATTACTCTGGTAACTCCTGCTATGCAAACATAAAAATCAGCTCAGTCACATGATGAAGGGAATGCTTTGCTTCTGTGCTGGTCTGGGTGTAATAGGTAGGCTGTGGCATTAACCGATTCTGGCAGCTTTCTGGCTACAGCGCTGGAAGTGACAAGGTCCTGCAGGGTTCTACACGTGTCCCGGTCCAGCCAGCGATGATCTGCTTTGGGAGGGAATGTCAGGGCAGCGGCTCGGACGGAAAGGTTTAGGGAGCTTGCCAGTGTTAGTGGAATTAAAGGCGTTAAATACAGAAAACAACCATCAAGCACTCATTGTACCTCCACCAAGGCTTCACAATTTGTTATGTAAAGATATGTATGCATGTGGATCTACACATGTATATGCTATACAGTATATATAAAAAATGCTCAAACATTATTTTTTTTAAAAACCTTGTAAAATATACCCCTGCAACCAGGTCTGCAAAAACACAAATTACTTGATCTAGCTTTCCCACAATTGCCCTTATATTTGATGAAAAGTCGACATCCTGGCAGCCTAGAAGTAGAAACGAATACAACATTAGAGCAATGTCCCTGATTTGATTCTGGCAGGGCACATCATCCATCTCTCCACCCTTATTTAATTCCATGTGTCGCGTATTTGTCAATTATGGCTAAGGGGCCCAAAAAATAAATAAATTGACAAGATGTCCAGCTATGAGAAATTGATAAGTTATCTAACTAGAAAATAAACAAAAAGAAAACAGACAAAAGTACAATTCCTTTTCAGGTGGTAGTAAAGCTGATAATAAATGAAAATTCTCATCCATGATATTATTATTTATATTTATTTTTTCATAACATATGTATGTCTGCATTTCAGTTTACAGTTTGTTGCAGTAGTGGTTTGTAAAGATATGTATTAAGGCCTTTTTACACCGGGCGCGTTTTATTCGTGCGATTAATCCGTTTATTAACGAACGTATACAGAGTCAATACAAGCTTCCACACCAGCACCGGCATTTCGCATCGCGAATTTGCGTTTTTTATTTTTTCGAATTGAGTTTGATTTTTCTGGGACGTCGCTTCTAAAGTGGGACGCGACAAAATTCACATTTCAAAACATTCGCTTTTACGTTGCGTTGATTCGCGTCGCACCCGGTGTGCAAAGGCCTTTAGATGTATGTGTTCTAAAGTGTATACAGTAGCATAGCATTGGCTCAGGTATGTAAGTACTTGGACTGTATGACATCTAACTTTCCTTTCCTCCACAGGAACAAGTTTGTGGAGTTTGACATGAAACCAGTGTGTAAGAAGTGCTACGAAAAATTCCCTCTGGAACTGAAGAAGAGGCTGAAGAAGCTGTCCGAAACCGTCGCACGGAAGTAGACGCACGGTTGAGCAGCTGGAGGGAGCGAGGGAAAAAAAATATGAGGTGGCCAATATGCAAGCCACATTTCCAGAATTGACAATCTTATCGCATTTGTGCTGTTTCTGTTACTTGGTATGCTGAGTTTAGATTGGTTATATTAGTGGAATAATCCACTTTTTGTCCATTTTGAGTTTGCTGAAGATTATATCATCAGCCTGAAACTGACTTCTTTGTTAGTCATTTTACATGAACCTGTTCAGTGCCTTTGGCCTCAAATACCCCTGTGTATTTTTCACATGCTTGCCTTATTTCACTACATATATTTATCCCCAACACAGATAATGATGGTCCTGTATTTCAAAATGACATATGAACAGTTGTGTTGACAGGCTGTTCAACTGCTCGCCAACTTGTCTCATGATGCCAAACCATGTGTCCTCTCAGTTACAACCATGTTACTGGTACTCTTGTACAATAATGGAGTAAACCCAAAGAAAACAGAGGAAAATACAGTGTTATTGAATATGTAATATCTAATATTTCCTGTTTCCTGCCAACATCTATTATTTTATGTGTTATTAACATGCATTTATTTTAATATAATGCTGAATAAGTTTGTTTAGCTCTAAAAGCTCGTTTTTGCGTCTGCATTTTATTGAAATAATACTGTAGCCTCGTCAATGCTAGTGCTGGACTCAACCATGGCTTCGTATGTCAGATATCCTTGTTTTGTGCTTTGCATTTCATGTGTTAAAAAGTCTGTATGAAAACAGGTATTTACACTGAGCCACCAATTTATTAGGATTCCTTGTACACTCCAATACAACCGCCCTGAAATACATCAAAGTTAAAAATATAGAAAATACATCAGTGAAAGAATGTTAGAAACTAATTTCAAAGTAATGAAGTCCCACTCAACACCATAACTACATCTTTGAAATGACTGTAGAGTTGAAGCAACACCTCTGGCAGGTTGTCAGCAAATCCTGAACAAAAAAAGCTTTGCAGTGAAAGGATGTATTGCATGGCAACTGGTGGCTGTGCGCGTGTGTGTGGGACAACATGATGGCTTGTGGCATGTGCAAGGACCGGATGTAGGAGTAATATTAGATGTTAGAACATGTGTCTCTGCCGTTCTGATCCAGAGAAAGTGATCCTCTTAGTGAGGTGTAATGACTTTCTTTGTGGCTCAGACCCTCTTAGGAAAAAGGTCCAAATGTTGTGAATGAGAGAGAATGATTCCCATTCTGAAAATGTTTCACTTGAGCAGTATTTTATTATGCATAGTAGTTTAATAGAGAACACATTCCACTATTTTAAATACTAAGCCTATGTTACTGTGACTGTCATGACCTATGCCACAGCATTTCTCATTTCCTGGAGAACTGTCCCCTGCACTGTTTGTTGTGAAGCAGAACTTCAGCTTCTCTAGAAATAGTCCAGTGGATAGTTTTATTTTATAGCTTACACCTGGGTTACTGAATTGACTCCACACAGCAAACACTGCTCTTATACATTACACTACTTACAAGGCTTGTCAAAAGACAATATGTATTCATGTAAACACCAAAGTGCATGTCCTAGACTTCAATGTTTTTTTCAGGAAGTCTAAAATAATTCTGAAACTCATTTGAATAAACATCTACGTCAATGCGACCAGTGTGCGTGTCTGATTTGATTTACAAATCCCCTCTCTGTGTTACCTGGCATGGCTATTTTAGGATTCACAGGTGTAATTTAATTACACCCAGAAGTGTGTCAGTTTCCTTAGATTTGAAATACGGTGTCTCCAGCCTCCCCATAACTGGCAACCAACTTGGTGTCTGTTATTGTGGTAACAATTATTAATCACACCTATGGAGTACCTTGTTTTGTTGCATATGGGGTTTCCTTTTTTTCAGCTTTGGCTCGGGATTATTCTACACTGAGATCAACATATTTGGACTTACTTGAACCTAAATACTATTCCTTGGAAAAATTCAATTGGTTGAGTGAGGCTTATGTTACAACTTTATCCCTAATAAAGCATAAAGCACTGACAACAGGGACAGATAGAGGGGATGTTTTTACCTATGCTTTGAAAACACTACATATAAAGAGTCCGTGTTAAAGGAAATATGCATGGTTTAATGAAGTATATTTAAAACATTGCATCTATCATTAATTGTGATCCCTCTCTTTTATTGTCAATACCCATGTATTATTGCGAGAGAAAAAAGTAAGCTAAGGTTGCATTAGTGTTTGATTTGTGTTATGCTAAATAATAATTATAGTAATAGTATTATTGCAGACCATTTGCATTATACGCAGAGTCTGTGTTCAAGACCATGGGGTCCAGTCAGGGGGTGCACCCAAGGTCCACCCCTCTTTCAAAATAAAGTGCGTCAGTGTGCGTCAAACTGAATTCACGGTTTTCATTGGTTGAGAAGCTTTATTCAAGTACGTATACAGCCCATGTGACCTTCTGCCATTTGACTGTAATGAGACTGCGCAATGTCACCATGGAGAGTTAACGTTACGGAGTGACAGTCGAACCGACATTAATGTCAGTGTTTATATTTTGAGAATTCCTGGTATTGTACGCACCATAGTAAGTCGTCCTAGAGGTGCTTGTTTTTGAAGCCATGCGACGGAATAAGGTTGAAGTGGACCGTTACGTCTCTTCAGTACAGAGCTCGTCTCCCTCTCTCAAAGAGGTAAGTTAAACCGGCGGCTAATGTTAGCATGCTCGTGGGGTGCCACCATGTCGGACCAGCATGTGTCACCCCGCCGCTACGAGGAGACAACCCCAGTACGCGCACCACATGGGCATTAGTCGTATTGTAATTAGTGTGATTCGACGTTCACTTATTTAGCTTGAGTTTTGGGGCCCGTGTATCCTCTGGTAACACCCATGGCTAGCAGGGCGCTAGCTGAACCGGCATGATGACGCCTAGCTGTGTCCTCCCCTATATACTCACAAATTGCGCGGCATGAGGCTGTTTCAGTAGCGCTAGCCAAAAAGCCCTACGCTACTCAGCCATCACTCGGCTCTTTCGACTACTATTATCCATGGACCTATGATAAAAGCTATTTGCTACAATTAGTACTCATTTTCTACTTCTGGGACAACTTGACCTCAACACCATCTTTAACCGGAGGACGCATCGTTAATTCGTAGTGTATCGTAGCTGCAAGCAAAGCCTCACGCAGAAATATTCTGCCTTTAAACGTTGGCTTGATTTCCTACATCATTTGTAAATACAAGTAAATACGGTTCATCGTCGACTGCATGTATTAAAATTACGTTCAACTTATTTTAAAAAGTTTAAGGGCTGCATGCGTATTATTTTCATGTAAAGTATCCATGCAGGTACTAAACCTCAGCAAGTCGCATCACAAGGAAGGCCAGCAGTAAATCCATTATGTAGATAAACCCTTTAACCATGTTAGCTGATATGTTGTTCACATTTGCCCTATCAGTAATTTTTATTTGTGACAATGCTTCCAAAGTTCAAAGATACATTTGTCTTGTGCACATCAAGTACTAATGTGTTGGCAGTGCCACATACAAATCCATTAAGTGTGCACTATGTAACATGGGTGTGTCAGAGGAGTGACAATTTTCTAAAGTATATTGTCATAACTGAATAAACAAACTTTCCTCAAAAGAAAATTGGATCCCTGAAACACAGTTCAAAGTTAAAAAGCTAACATTAAAGTTACTGTTTCAATGTTGTTGTTGTTGTTGTTGTTAACAGCAGCAGGGCCCCCAGTTTTGTTTACAAACAGAGATTGTTTACAAAAGATTGTTTTGATTTATGACAACAACATAATTATTCAATGCGAAGAATTACACGTTGAGAAAATATGTTTTGTAAACTAACTGCAGGCTCTGCAAATATAAAACAAATCCCTCTCCCCTGAAACTGCATAGTGGCCCTTTTAAGTATGTAACTAAAGATGTCTTGTACATTTAATTCTTAATAATGTTAACCTTGGTTAACGTAACAAGTAAGATAAATATGATTTTAGATTGGTTCACTAATATTCGCCTTCAATGTTTTCTTTCCACAGAAGCCAGTCAAAGGGTTTTTATTTGCTAAATTGTACTTTGAAGCAAAGGAATATGAACTTGCTAAAAGGTAAGTGCACACACTTCCTCATTGCTGTTGCTTCTCAAGAGGTCTCCATTGTATTGACCGTAATATTGCATTTTTAATGCTCTTCCTAGACATGTATCGGAGTATCTCAAAGTCCAGGAGAGGGATCCGAAAGCGCATAAATTCCTTGGGCAGCTGTACGAGAGAGAGGGAGACATCAACAAGGCAGTAGGATGCTACAAGGTAGGAAGAACACAGGAAACACATTCAAAACAAAGCTGACAGAACTCATTGTATAGTGTGCTCCTTAATATCAAAGCTCTGTTCCAAGTGTCCTAAAAGGAGCATACTCAAAATCTGCAACAAACCATTCAAAAGACTAGATGTCATGGCTACTCATTAGACTTCCCCCTTCAACATGCGACTTCACTGAGATATAATAAAGTAGACATTCTTCTGGTCTCTTCCCTCTCTTTCATGTTTTGGATGTTGTTTTTTCGGAAGAGTTTTGCCTTTTGGATAGATCACGTTTGAATGTCTGCACTTGTTTGTGTGTGTGTGTGTGTGTGTGTGTGTGTGTGTGTGTGTGTGTGTGTGTGTGTGTGTGTGTGTGTGTGTGTGTGTGTGTGTGTGTGTGTGTGTGTGTGTGTGTGTGTGTGTGTGTGTGTGTGTGTGTGTGTGTGTGTGTGTGTAGCGGTCAGTGGACTTGAACCCAGCCCAGAGGGACCTGGTGCTGAAGGTGGCTGAGTTGCTGGTCAATAAGGAGGAATGTGACAGCAGAGCAGAGTTTTGGGTGGAGAAAGCTGCAAAGCTGCTGCCAGGAAACCCTGCAGTCTTCAACCTGAAGGTGAGGCTCCTTTTCTTCTGAATCTTCATAAGACCTGCCGGTATTATGTATCAGTTATCTAATGACAATTTTATAACTTATAATGAACTAACAGCTGCCTGGAACAAGCAAACTATGTTCTTCCCTCTGTCGTCATCGTCTCCAATGCACTTTTTTAGCTTTTCATAAATAATGTGCATGTTAATCAAAGACAGACAGGATGCCCCACTGCACTGACTGGCTTTGTTTCATCTGTGCTGATCTATGCAGGAGCGTTTGTTGAGTCGTCAGGGTCAGCAGGGATGGAACCGGTTGTTCGATCTTCTCCAGGCAGAGCTAGCTGCGAGGCCGGCTGATGCTCACGTGAACGTGAAGCTGGTTCAGCTGTTCTGTCAGGATGGCCGGCTGGATGAAGCCGTTAAGCATTGCCTGGCTGCTGATAAAAGGGGCGTGTTGAGCAAGAGTCTGGACTGGTACACCGTGGTGTTGCATACACTGCAGGTCAGCATGGAAGGGCAGCACTGTGCACTTCATTTGGCATGGTTAAACACGCTTCTATTGTGTTTAGTTGAATTCCATAGCTTTACATCAAACCTGTAACTTCCGATCTTTTGTTGCAGGAGCATCTAGCTCAGCCGAGTGTCTCTAGTAATGAGAAGATGTGTCGGCGTCTCCAGAGTGAACTGCTGTTGGCCCACTGCAGCCTGCTGAATATCACACTCTCTGAGAGCAGCATGCAGCCTAGCCTTGAAGGCCTTGAGCGGTGGGTTATGTTCAATTGTTAGAAAACATATTCTATAAACGAGGTGTATCCATGGAATCAAACCTAATCCATAAGGCCACTTCATTCTCATTTTTGGATGTGGTTAGATTCATTCCCAAATTCTCAGCTTCCTTGTGTATTTATGTTGGTTTTATACATCTTAACAAATTATTCATTTGGTGTCAGCGCCTGCCTCTGATAATAATGTACATCCTACTCACAGAATGTGTCTTAAAAGATTCATACCATTTATTACAAACAGGTGCCAGGAGATTTTATGGAGCAAGAGATTGTATTTTAGATTTTAAATGTGTTTTTTTTCAACATTACTGGTGACCGTTTATTTTGATGTATTCCACTGGAGCATCTCCACAACTGCAAGGTACTGCATATTAAACTGTTTGTGTGGGGGGGTGTTTTTGTAGCTTTGACAAAGCTATGCAGACGCTGAGCAGCATCGCTGACCACCACACAGACGATCTTTGTGAGGTGTTTGTGGAGATGAGAGGTCACCTCTACCTGCATGCTGCCACACTGCTGCTGAAGCTGGCTCAGGATCGCCATCAGTCCTGGAGGGCCGTCATTGACCTGGCTGCACTGTGCTACATGTTGGCATACCAGGTACTGACACACCGACCAGCAGGAATAAGGCTAGCCTATTAACAGAGTCTCTACAAATTGACTTTTCCTGCTTAACTTCCTTACACACTTTGCATATGTTTGGTTGTCTTTTCACCAGGCCCCTAGACCAAAGGCCAAAGTGACGAAAAGAGACCAGACCGCCCCACAGCTTCTGGAGCTGTTGGCCAACGACCGACAGAGTCAGGCCGGCCACATGTTGCTAAATATGAGCACTGATCCATCCGCCCTGATCAGAGAGGTTTGTCCGTGGGTTCTGATTCAGTTTAGTCAAATGTAATAAATAGACTCACTGTAAAACATTGATTTAAATAAATATAGTTTTACATGTTTAAAATGACTTGTGGAACTAAAAAGATTTAACGCTACAGAGCCTTACATCGTATTACTGTCACAACCATCTTTCTGTCTAACACTAGCATTTCTGCATCATATCGGACAGAAAGCACTTTAAATCTGGTGTTTAATTTATGTTTAGAAAATCACAGAATCGTAATATATCTATTTTCTGTGTGTAGGTGGTGGAGGCGTTTGGGAACCGTAGCGGTCAGGACTCTTTGTTTGAACTCCTGTTTGGACCACAGGCCTCCACTGGATCTTCCTTTATTGCCAATGATGACATTCGTTCCATTAACTCCATGGCTCCAGAGCTGGCTGAGCTGGCCAAATGGGATGCTGGTACAAAACCAATAATCATGATAATAAAGTAACATGAAGATGAACTAAAAAATTCAACTTTGTTGCATAAAAGTGATGATTTTGGTCCTTCCTCTATAGGCTCTATCCTGCTGCATGCTGGTGACCTGCAACATTTAAGCTGGTTGGGGCTTCAGTGGACCCTTCTGGACCAAAGACAGGCAGTGCGGGACTGGCTACAGCAGCTTTTTCCCAGGCTTACTCTGGAAACCTCCAAACTTTACACCAACGCACCAGAGTCCATCTGCCTGCTGGACCTAGAGGTAGGTAGAATCATGTCTGCAGGTTTGGTGGGTCCACATAACACAAGATAAGGCTTTAAAGAAGATGTTTTTCCTCTAATCTCCAATGTTGAATGAATTGATTTGTTATCTAAAGATCACAGTTTTATGAAGACTGAAGTGAGCAAAATGTCTATATAGGGGTCAACCAATGATTTTTTTGGTAAAGACCAACATTTATTTTCAGAAATAATCTATAGTGTACGTGTGATTGTTGCATTTTGATAGATCCCTGTACCCACTGCTTGCAGGTATATTTGGATTGCTGTATTTGCTTATGGTGATTATTAAGAGTATTATCTGGAACTGTGTTTTGCATATCCAAATTAAATCTTTAAATAAATGCAATGGCTAAATGTGCATTGAAACTGTGTTTGATTGGCTACTATGATTGGCTACTACATCTGTGAAGGACTTTCCCGGGTAGAACTTTCCAATCATTAAGGGCATTTGTACCGCTCAGTTATTGTATACTGAAATGTATTCCAGTATTTCTTCCAAAATGTCTTTTGTCTGTTTTACTCCACGCAGGTATTTTTACATGGTGTGGTGTTTAGTAGCCACTGTCAGCTCCAGGAGAAGGCAAAGATAAGCAGTGGAGTAAGCCAGCAGCAACAGCAGCTCTATGAGCCTCGATGCCTCCCCCTTCCCCTCCTTCGCCTCTTGACTACTGACAGACAGAGGGAGTGGTGGGATGCCGTCTACAGCCTCATTCATAATCGAGCAGCGTGAGTAAAACCAAGGTCAAAACACAATACAATAAATGTGTTACAATATAAGCTGTTTAAATGAGTATAATGTTTCTCATGGTTTCTTTTAAATAATAAAGGTTTGTGAATTTGAGGAAAAATAGTTCTTCAAAATTGACTTGATTGTCATCAGTTTCAAAACGGAGCTAAATCAAAAATGGCAACAAAGAAATCTCTGTTACAGTTTCAAAACCTGTTAATAACAAGATTAAACAATAATTTTAACCTAAAGAAGTTGGATACCTGCCTGCTTCACTTAATCTCTGTAGTGCCTTTTATGAAATGACATGAACAGCCCAAAACAGCGCTTGCTCATTTGAGTTTAAATATTGGACATGTCACAGAATTAAGTGTTTTTGTTGTATGTGTCCTTGTAGTCCTGGTATGTCAGCCAAACTGCGGATGATCATGCAGCATGGACTGAGCACTTTGAGGGCCGGAGAGAAACACGGGCTCCAACCAGCAATGGCCATCCACTGGGCTCGATGTCTCAGCCAGACGGTACACACACACACACACACACACACACACATTCACATACTCTTCCCACAAGCTCAGCGAGTAGCCCCCTACACAGAAGAGTTTTCGATCTTGGGATCTACACCTCATTTGGGGTTTTTACAGTACGCTAAACTGAAATTCACTCAAATCCAAATTGCTTACTTAAATTATAATTGACAAGCAAAGCATCAAGGTACAGTACACATGTTCTTGCCTTTCCTTTTATACTGTGTCTTTCTGCATACTGTTTTGATGATAGTGGACTATTGGGTAATGTGGTACAGGATGGAAGCATCATACTGTAGCACTGCATAAAGGTGAAGGTGTAGAAATGGAAGTGGTGTGAATATATGAATATGATCAACTTCATCCAACATTTCTAGGATGGCCAGCTAGTGCTAGGTCTGGATCAGTTGTGGATGGCAGTTGTTCAAACATGCTGCGCAGCCAGAGAAATAGCACTTGGAGAACTCAGCACCTTGCCAGATTCTGCACAGAGACACAGATTCTGCACCTGCTCCTTTCTATCACATACTCAACAACTGTGAAAAAGGATTAAGATGTGCAAACAGCCACATTTACTTATTCTCTGACTGTGTGATATGTCATTGTACATTTTTAGCATTTGTTAAAACGGAAGAAACTACTTTTGTCAAAAGTGCATGAACCGTTCTTCTTATCTGTTAATGTTGTCTGCCCGGCATTGCTGATGTGGCATGTTATCTTCTGTCCATGATTTTTAGCTGTTTTCTCATGTTTAATAACCCAGGGTGATGGAGTGAACTCATACTACGACCAGAAGGAGTACATCGGACGCAGTGTCCACTACTGGAAAGTTGTGCTTCCACTCTTGGAAAAGATCAAAAACAGACGTAGTATACCAGAACCACTTGAAGCCCTCTTCATACACTTTCCCTCAAAAGATATTCAGGTTTATACTATTTTCTATTATTGTCAGTTGTTTCTTTTTAATTAAACATGACATTGTTTATGCAAGACTGCCTGCAAATAAACATTGTCTTTGAACATACTTTAGAAAAAGCTAATTTAATATAACCATTTAAAGTTTTTATGATTATAAAATATGTGATTTATATTATTCTATTTACACCTTGTTTTTTTATTACATTTATTAGTTTATTATTTATCAATGCATTTATTTATGGTTTTAGATAATATAACAGGTCAATGTTTGTTGGATCTTATGTTATGGGATTTGATTATTGCAGAGGGCTAGTAAGTATGCACCTATGATACCAATAAGCATTTTAAAATGAATTTGCAGCTGTACTGCTTCGGCTTACAACTCTTCTGTGTCTGTGTTCCTTTTCAGATTTCTTCTTTGAAGGGTCATGAAGAGGAGGCTAAGGTAGCACATGCTGCACTCCTTGACATTGAAGGCAAGACAGAGGAGGCCATCGCTACCTTGGAAACCATCAATAACATGTCATCAATCTGGCATTTGGCACAGGTGAGTCATGCGCTTCTACACAACATAACTGGAATAAGTTCATTCTTCACCATCTAAATTAAACAATGGCCATCTATTTTTAATATATATTTTTTTTTTAGATGTTCACCAAAGATTTGTTAACAGATTTAAAAACCAGTTTACTCTTTAGACCCATTCCTGGAAGCTAGTGTTCTAAATATTCCTTTGTATAGCAGGGCTCTTTCATTACGAACATAATTGGCTGTATTGTTTAGGACATTTTATGAACATTGTGGACATTTGGGGATTAATTAATGCATTTGTCATGGGTCTTGGCAGGCTATTAGTGAAGTAATGTAAAACAAAAGTAGGGGCAAATACAAAGTACAATTGTGCGTGCTTTCTCTGTTTATTTTCTATGACATGCTTTGTTTCCTTTGCAGATCTACCAGCGGCTGTCAGAGGAGGCCACCAATGGAGTTGAGGAGACCCAAGACAGATGCATCACTTTTCTGAGAAAGTTTAGGACCTACCTATCTAAGATCTACAATGCTAATGCTGATGACATTGATAAGGTAAGTACCATTATTTGTAGCTTCAAACAAGTTTAAATTTCAAAAAAGCAAAAACCAGTATGTATGGTGGACACAATTTCTTTATTCTTTCTCTATAAATGTGTACATATCCTTAGTTGTCTTATAATTTATTCCATTTGTGTCCCAGCTGCCTGTTTCTATGGAGGAAATTGTGGACCTCCTTAATGATGTGAATCAGCAGCTGGGGGAGAATGGGGAGGCCATGGGTGAAGAGAAGGAGGAGGAGGAGGGTCGAAGAGGACCAGCCCACTCCAGCCCTGCTCATCCCACAGAAACCTCTGCCACAATATCCCACATAAAGTTTGCCACTCCTTCTCCGAACAAAAGCATAATCTCCCCTTCTAAAAGACACCTGGTAGGTTCACATTATTGGATCTCACTCAGAAGACCATCTAAGGTTTCTTTGTCATTTTGATATTAAGTATCTCCTTAAATCTTTTTCAGGGATTGCCATTCTCAACAAATTAGTGACTTTTCACAATTTCTTCCATTCTCCCATGTCTTTCAGATTTCTCCCAAGACCCCACCTCATTGGGTGGAGGACCAGAAAAGTATCCTCCAGATGCTGTGTCAGCAAGTTGAAGCCCTCACGGTTAGGATAAGAGATTTATCTTTTTGTTTTACTTTAATGGCTCCACTTAGAAGGAATACATTAGTGATTACAGGTTTAAAATATAAAATAAACTCAACCTGGAGAGTGGAGTATGATATGAATATGTTATTGTACTGATTAAAATAAAGTGGGAGATTACGCTGAATTTATTAAAAAAATAAAAGGGGGGGTGCTAACATAGGAGCAGATCATAATTTAACCCATTGAAAATGACAAATTTAAAGGTCTGTTTCTACTAAGGGTGTACAAGTGTAGACATTTTTGTAAATGTTCACACCCCTAGTTTCTACTGATAGCCTTTTCTTCCCTGCATTTGAGGTGAATACAAAACACAGTAACAACATAGGAATAACTCGGTTTACTGTATGATGTAGATACTCTGCTTTGAGTGTGAATTTTGTAAAAATGTCAGTCACTTCATAATCAACTTCTTGTTTTGCAGAATAAGGTCAATGATCTGAGTCACAACACTTCAGGGATTGCAGGCTCCCCTCATCACAAGATGTATGGGGAGAGCTATGGGGCCGAGGGCCTTCAAGAGCCTTTTACCCCAGTTCAGTCCTACCATGGGGCCCCCCTAACAGGTCAGCACATGTGATGGAACCAAATGTGTCTAAATTTATGGTTCCACATTTTTATTTACAAATATTGAACATTAATAATTTATAACATTAACACGATCTTTATATCATCTTTTTCTAAGTTTCCACTACAGGCCCCTCTATGTACTACAACCCATCTCCAGCTTACAACTCTCAGTATCTCCTGCGTACTGCAGCAAATGTAACCCCCACCAAGGTAATTAAAGTTATAGTTCAAGTTCACAAAAATTAACTTGATCGTTGTATATGGAATGACTTTTTTCTTTTTTTCTTTAAACAGGGCCCAATGTATGGTATGAACCGTATGCCACCTCAGCAGCATATGTATGCCTATCAGCAGCCAACCCATACACCTCCATTGCAGACAGCCCCAGCCTGCATTTACCCTCCTCAAGAACAAGTTTTTGGTGCCCCAATTCGGTTTGAATCACCAGCCACGGGCCTACTTTCTCCATATAGTGAAGAATATTATGGCCAGAGTGTAACCCAACAAACCACCAACCCTCCTCTGCCTGAACCTGGCTACTTCACCAAGCCATCTGTAGTTCCTGTTCAGCCACCAAAGAGCATTGAGGGGAAACCTATGGACTTGGGGAAGCTCTCCTTCGGCCAGCAGGCACCTGCTGAAGTCCCCAAAGTGCCTGGTTTTGGAGCAGCGGCAGTTGCCCAGTCAACACCTTCAGCTGGTTTTAAATTCAACTCAAACTTCAAATCTAACGACGGAGATTTCTCTTTCCCAGCGTCCCAGGCCATGCACAGTGAAAGTCTTCTTGGTCTCCTTACATCAGACATTCCCACTAAAACAGATACTGTTCCAGAGATGCCTTCAGCGCAGGAGCAGCCCCCAAGCCAAACGGGGACCTTCAACTTTGGAAATAAAAGTGTTGGTGGCTTCTCGTTTGCTGACTCTGCGCAGAACATTGGCACAGGAAGTCTATTTGGAAAGGTGGACCAGCCATTCACATTTGGGGATGTTACAAAGCCAGTGTTTGGGTTTGCCAAGTCTGCAGCAGAAGAGGAAAGAGCAGCGGAGAGCGACAATGACAGCACTCATGTTGAGGAGGATGAGGATGGTCCTCACTTTGAGCCCATTGTACCCCTTCCTGATAAAGTTGATGTGAAAACAGGTGAGGAGGAGGAGGAGGAAATTTTCTGCAACAGGGCAAAGATGTATCGCTTTGACACTGATACAAAAGAGTGGAAGGAGCGGGGTATTGGCAATGTTAAAATCCTTAAACACGGCCCCAAAGGAAAGGTACGTCTCTTAATGAGAAGGGAGCAGGTCCTTAAGATCTGTGCAAACCACTACATCACTGCTGATATGCTCCTGAAACCGAATGCTGGGTCTGACAAATCCTGGGTCTGGAATGCCATTGATTATGCAGATGAAGAGCCTAAGCCCGAACAGCTAGCCATCCGCTTCAAAACAGTAGATGAGGCATCCGAATTCAAAACTAAGTTTGAAGAAGCCCAGAAAGTTGTGCCTAAATCACCAGAAATGCACAATCGGCAGGAGAAGAAAGAGGAAAGCTCAAAAGATTCTAAATCACTGGCAGCCCAGTTTGCAATCAAAGAAGGGGAATGGGACTGCACTATGTGCTGTGTAAGAAATAAACCAACAGAAATGCGGTGTGTCGCTTGTCAAAGTGCCAATCCCAATTCTTCATCGCAACCAGACATTCAAGCTGCTGGGGAAACCAAAGCTAGTCCCTTTACTTTCAAATTTGGGACAGATACATCAAAACCCATTACCTCTGGCGCTACATTCACTGGATTTGGTGCTTTTGGAGCCTCTATACCCTCCTCATTTACATTTGGCACCAGCACTTCAAAACCTGCTGACACAGTGACCAGTGCATTTACTTCTGGATTTGGTTCTCAGTTTGGCAAAAAGTCAGGGCAGTGGGATTGTGACACGTGTTCTACAAGAAATGAGGCCTCTGTTGACAGTTGTGTTTCTTGTAAAGCAAATAAAGCCTCACTGAAAACAACTGCTATGGGAACAGATGCACCTACAGGGCAGCACTCTGTGTCTCCTGTTCCCTCTGGGTTTGGCCAGTTTAGTAAGAAGCCTGGGCAGTGGGACTGTGATGTATGCGAAGTAAGAAATGATGCCTCTGCTGACAAATGTGTTGCCTGCTGTATCCCCAAACCTGGTGCTAAATCAGCAGAGAAGGCTCCAGATACATCGAATCTGCCAATAGTATCTGGATTTGGGGCTGATTTTGCAAAAAAGGATGGGCAGTGGGACTGCGATGCCTGTCTGGTCAGAAATGACGCATCATCAGCTCAATGTGTTGCCTGCCATGCCCCATGTAGTACTCCCTCTTTAGAAGCCATGTTTGCCAAGAAGAAAGGAGAATGGGATTGTGACGCTTGTCTGGTGAGAAATGATGACTCTGAAAATAAGTGTGTGGCCTGTCAGACACCAAATCCCAATGCTAAAAGTGCAACCAGCACCGCTCCCTCAGCCTCTGCATTCAGCTTTAGCTTTGGAACTAAGAGTTCATCAAACCAGCCTGCTGGCACTGGCTTTACAATTCCTTTTGGTACTGGCTCTGGAAGCTCTTTTCAGTTTGGTCAAAACAAAGGTCAAACTTCAGCCACTTCTTTTAAGTTTGAAACTCCTCAGTCTGAATCTAGTACCACAAGTTCTTCTGCCTTCTCTTTCTCAATGCCCATTCCAGATGGTGGCTTCAAGTTTGGCATTCAGGACTCTACCGGGGGAACTCCCTCAACTGAAAATCAATCACCTCTATCAGGGTCAGCCTCTAGTTTTCTGAAAAGCATAGCCGACAAGCACAAGGAGAAAGATAACGTGTCCAAACCCTTAGACGATCTAACCAATCCATTAATTGCTGGAAAAACCAACACGTTAGGTTTTGGAGACTTGGCAAAGTCCACTGGAGGAGGCTACCAGTTTGGCCAGGAAGACCCTGACTTTAAAGGTTTCTCTAGGGCCGGTGAGCAGATATTCTCTTCGCTACTGGCAACCCCGACCAAGGCAGATGCCTCAAAAGAGCTGGACGAAGACGACATGTATAAAACAGAAGAAAATGACGATATCCAGTTTGAACCAGTGGTCCAGATGCCTGATAAGGTGGACCTGGTGACGGGTGAAGAGGATGAACAGGTGTTGTACTCTCAGCGTGTTAAGCTGTTCAGATTTGACCCCAGCACCAGTCAATGGAAAGAGCGTGGTGTAGGAATCCTTAAAATCCTAAAAAACACTACTAATGGCAGGCTTAGAGTGCTGATGCGAAGAGAACAAGTTTTCAAGGTATGTGCCAACCACTGGATCACCACCACCATGAATCTCAAGCCCCTGGCAGGCTCAGACAAGGCATTGATGTGGTTGGCCAATGACTTCTCTGAAGGAGATGCTAGACTTGAACAGTTGGCTGCTAAGTTCAAAACCCCCGAGCTTGCTGAGGAGTTTAAGCAGAAGTTTGATGAGTGCCAGATACTTCTTTTGGACATCCCCCTACAAACCCCCCACAAGCTTGTTGACTCAGGCAGAACAGCACGCCTCATTCAGAAAGCGGAGGAAATGAAGTCTGGTTTGAAAGACATGAAATTCTTTTTGACGGATGAGAAAACGAAGATCAGAGATGAAGACAACCAGGAAGATGTTACAACATCCAGCAACGTTTCAGGCCTTGTTATAAAGCCTCATGGTGAAACCACCGGCCCCACATTGGAATGGGATAACTACGACCTAAGAGAAGATGGTTTAGATGATACTGCTGACTCATCAGTCTATGCCTCTCCCCTCGCCAGCAGCCCCCTGAAAAAGAACCTTTTCCGCTTTGGAGAAGCCACTGGTGGGTTCAACTTCAGCTTCCAACCTGGCATCAGCCCTTCCAAGTCTCCTGCTCAGCTTAACCAGAGCAGAGCCTCAGTGGGCACTGATGACGAACAGGATGTAACCCAAGATGAGGAGAGAGATGGCCAGTACTTTGAGCCTGTGGTCCCCTTGCCTGATCTGGTAGAGATTTCTACAGGGGAGGAAAATGAACTGGTGGTCTTCAGTCACAGGGCCAAACTGTATCGCTACGATAAGGAACTGGGTCAGTGGAAGGAGAGGGGTATTGGAGATCTCAAGATCTTGCAGAATTACAACACCAAACGAGCAAGGATGATAATGAGAAGAGATCAGGTACTTAAGATCTGTGCCAACCACTGGATCACCACAGCCATGAAACTAGAACCTATGAAGGGTGCAGAGAAGGCCTGGGTCTGGAGTGCTTTTGACTTTTCTGAAGTGGGAGAGGGTACAATTGAGCAGTTGGCTGTGAGATTCAAGTTGCAAGAAACTGCAAACACATTCAGTCAGGTCTTTGAAGAGGCCAAGGTTGCACAAGAAAATAAGGAACTCATGACTCCAGTGACATCCACAGTTGCCACACCTCAGGACAGTGGATCCTCAGCATCTGCTGAGACTACTACAACTTTGTGTGGGCAGGCAGCCATTGCTGTTCTGGAAGAGACAACAAAGGAACGTACAGAGCTTTGCCAAGACTGTAAGCCAAGTGCAGCTGTGTCTCCAATTCCAGTCAACCCCTCAAAGACAGTTGTGTCACCTCCCAAGTTTGTCTTTGGTTCTGACAGCCTTCAGAGGTTTTTTGGCTCTCCTCAATCTCACGCTGAAGAATCTGCATCCGGTTTGAAAGCCAGGGATGATGCTAAGACTTCACCTGCAGCACCTGCCTTCAAAATCCCAGAAAAAGGTACAGTATATCTTCTTATATGTGGAATATATGTCTTCCTGTTTCTGAATGAGTATCACAACTGTCTTTCTTCATTTGAGTTTTACTCCATTGTCGTGTTTTACCTGCTTCTCATTGTGACATCATCTCCTTAGTTGACCAAACCCAAGACCCAAATCAAATAATTCTAGGACATAAATCACTGATTTCAGTTCAAATCCCCATGTAGCTAATTCACTTGTTTTATTTTGGTTTTATTAAATTACAATATGTTGTACCTGTATAGAACAAATTGTCTACAATAGGGATTTAGTGTACATGTTGCAAACCCCTTAGACCTTTGACACAGTTCAGATAAAACACACTTGTATAGTTTTTCACTTTTTCCTTTTAAGACTTTTGGCCTTGTTCTCTGATTATACCAGCCTCACAATTAGTTTCTCTTCGCCCAACAACCCATCATCCTTTAGGGCTGGATTTTAGGCTTTTCAAAGATAACCCAATGGCTTTTTGGACCAGCACATCAACCACCCAATTTGAACCCCCAGGTACTCTAATCACTGCAGTGTGTGTTAACACTTCTCAGCTGTCACCTGGCTGGCCCTTACTACTAGAAAGAAATAACCTGGATGCACGGAGTGGAAAAAACTTTGACACTAATGTGTTGCATGTCCAGTGTGTTGAGGTGCTGTTTTATTATTGAAAAAATATTTTTTGTAATTGTAATAATACTTTGGAGGCCCCTTAGTCACAAGATTTAAGTGTCTCACACACAAGGACCTATTTTCAATTCAATAATGGGTGTAGTAGTATCAG
The DNA here is from genome assembly GCA_026929865.2 of Hyperoplus lanceolatus. Taxonomy (NCBI): domain Eukaryota; kingdom Metazoa; phylum Chordata; class Actinopteri; order Uranoscopiformes; family Ammodytidae; genus Hyperoplus; species Hyperoplus lanceolatus. The sequence goes on from CM049405.1 coordinate 20,925,933, forward strand.
TTTTCTCAAGTAGATTTAGTGGTCAACAATGGATTAGCACTTTTACCATGGCTTACCGATAATTAAATGTTAACTCTGTCATGATAAAATACAAATTTCCCATGTTAAATTAATATGAAGTGAATTTTTGTTAGAACTAAAATGTATTACTATTATTTAATTTAGTGCCATGATTTATATTTATTTTGCGTCTTCCCTACCAAATGTGCAGTTATGGTTAGTTTTAAGTTTTGAATGATATTGAAGGACAATCAGAAGATAGAGACAGGGTGCTCTAAGGTTTTGCTATTAATATATACTTAAAAAATGCCACATCCACCAATTTAAGAATGCTAAAACGTGAGTATTAAAATGTGTAGAGTAATAACTGGTCAACTCTTTTAATGATAGTCTACTTAGTATTTCATTAACAGATTGAACCTCACTAGAGTTTTGTATAGCAACAGGAGCCACACCAATAAAAGTTGATGTCTTTTTGAAAGGTGAGCTGAGAGATTCCTCAGAGAGCAAATGTCACACGTGCCATTTTTAGTTCAGGAAGTCTAGCAACAGCATGAAATGCAATTCCCTGCCAGTGATGTGCACCTCAGCAAAGGCTAATAAGAGATAAGGCTCAGGTTAGGGCTGGGCGATATATCGAATATATTCGATGTATCGCGAGATGTGCTCCCCGGGATGTATAAAATGACCCTATCCAACCATCGAATACAAACTGGCACGTAATGTTTTTTTTTTTAGCCGCCGCCACCACCGGCAAACTCGCTGCTGCTCGCTTCTCGCTCTTTCCTGTGGCTCTCTGCCTCACAGACTCACATGCATTGGCAACTCACTCACTCCCCCCTCCCAACCAGTCTCCTGGGCGCGCATCTGTGACGTAGTCTGCAGTGCGCCCTGTGTGTGTTTACTTTTATCGCCATGTGAAAACAACGAGAGGGGGAGAAAAAAAGACGAGGGCTCTTGTGCTCTTATGACAGCCTAACGAGCGAATGGAGGGGGGCGCGAAAGACGGCGATGGTGGCCGTCGTTCATAGCATGGACCTTTTTTGTAGGTCCATGCTTATGAGAAGAAGGCTACACATGTGAACGACGGGGGGAGGCGGGCGCAGATGACAGCATTAGCGGCCGCTGAACACAGCACAGCCTGCCCTGGTCCTTATGAGAGGAAGGCTAGTGGCTACACATGCGAAAGAACGGGGGAGGCGGGCGCTTGACAGCATAAGCGGCCGCTGTACAGAGCCTGGTCCTTATGAGAGGAAGGCGAACGAGCGCTGGGGGGCGGATTACTCCGACTTCACGGAGAGTTTTTGGTCCAACGTCACACAATCACGGCATCACATTTATTACGGGCAGCCTCTTATAATAGGTCCATGTCAGCACCAAGGGAGGTGCACACCGTTTATTAACTAAAAGTCTATGTAAAGTAGGCTACATTTGCGAGTATTTTTTATAAAATAAAACAGTGTTTTAGTGAAAATGCAGGAGGGCTAATTAAACAATAAGGCAGGTAACAGAGGGACGATGAGCAACCTACTGTTTACGCTCGCATGAATCTCTCTCTCGGACTAACAGGCAGAAAACGAAACTTAACTTATACACTATAGACTGGGAGCAACTGCTTTTAAAGCGACAGTAACCATTATAAATGTCAGAGCCTTTTATACACATACTACTATTATGGAGCAAAACCTGTTCTGCATTTAAAATGAGGCTGCTATCTTCAGGGGGTTAGTGGTGATAAACAATTAGTAAGTGGTTGTAATGAGTCATAATTAGTGTTCTCAGTTTACAGATTAACAGAAGATGGAAAAAACTGTTTCAAAATAAAATAATGCTAGATCCATTGTATGGGAGTGGAAGGATGTGGAATATAAATCAATACAATGTGCAAACTCTTTGCCATGTGCAAGTTTCAAATTGTTCCAATACAAAGCACTAAAGAATATAAACAAGATGTTGTTTCATGTAGCCTAATGCATCGTTAGTGCAGACACATTTTGCAGAGACTATTTGAATCATATTACTGGTGTGATGTTATGCAACAAATAAATTAAATTGAGCATTTAGGATGTGCTCTAGAGGAGATTTGAATTATATCGAGATATATATCGTATATCGAGATATATATCGTGTATCGAGATATAGGAAAAAAATATCGAGATATTGATTTTAGCCCATATCGCCCAGCCCTAGCTCAGGTATTTATGCTCTGTAATGTTTCACTACCATGTGTGCCCAACAGTAGGTGGTGGAGTCTGTCAAATAAAATTGAAAACTGGGACATAATCATACAAACATTATGTTCTTATATTACACAACTTGTCTCACACATTTATAAATCAAATGCATGCTCTCCGTTCTTTGCTGTGCACGAATGTGTTTGTGTGTGTGGAACTAACACTGTTAAAATATATATATATATATATTAAAGTGTTGTCTTTACTACCAACCCGTTCCTCCCCAGACTGACTGTATTTTCCTACTTTTATCGTGTCCGTCTGTCACAGGGTCATCTCAGGCAGAAGGAGGGTTGGATGAGGACTCTGAGGTGGAGGTTGTGTTTGTCAGGGAACCCACTGCTGATCAGGAAGCTTTAGCCAGGGAACTCCTGCTGCCTCTCACCTTCTTCTGCTACCAGAATGAACCAGGCTACATCAGCGACGATCAAACTGATGGTGAGGCCTAAAGATTAAAAAAATATATTTTTACAATAAATGTGGCAACTAGGATCTCTTTGCTCATTCAATTCGAACATTTTGTTAATTCTATAAAATCCTCTTTGAATGTATGGTTTTCATTAACTTGTAATAACACAAGGTTTTGTTAGTTAAAAAAAAGCAACAAAAGGTCAATGTTGTGTTTTCTTATGCCATTTGCATTTTGACTGTGACAACATTTTTTGTTAAAGTCTAAACTGGCTATCATGGTGCTGAATCTTAATTCTTAAGTCAGAGAAGTAAAGAAACCAGACATAAACCTGACTGTTACGCTATGTGGGGGGATGAAAACAACATCTTTCTTGATTGTAAAAAACATACAAAAGTAATTTAAAGGAAATATTTGTTGTATTTTCAGAAGAGGACTACGATTCAGCAGTGAAAGCCTTGAATGGAAGGCTCTACCTAGATCCTCCTGAGAAAAAGGCTGCAGCTTGTGGTGGAAGTGGAGGTATGTATTTCATATCCTGTGACACGCATACCATTTTTTATTGTTGGAATAGATAAATACCTATCATGTAATACCTAAATGTGAAATGCACTGTACACCATGTTGAGTGTACTGTAGTGTAACTTTATTTAAACAGTAGATCCGAATGCTCACCTCACCCCTACTGGTCATCCTCTATAATAATACTAATCTGAAACCTGTGTGAACCGCTTTCAGAGCCAGACTGTCAGGTGGTGTGGGAGAAGAAGCCGACGCCAGAGGAGGAGGAGAAGGCCAAAAGCCTCCAGCTTCCACCCCACTTCTTCTGCGGCCTGAGCACCACTGACAGCGACCCTGACCACGACAAGCCTGAAGACTTTGAGACGGAAGTCCGCAAGGCACAACAAGAGCTGGTAACGGGAACAACGCACTAAATTTATACTGAGAATATTCAAATCAAGTAAACATGCAAGGAAATGGTACCTAAATATAACAGGATTACACAGCATTCATGCATGTGTTAAGCTGCCAAGTGTTAATAAAAACAATTTTTTTTTAACTTTACGTCTTTTGGCTAATGCAGTGGATGTATTTGGATTAAGTTGCAGTTAGTTGCTGCTTTTATGTTTTAAAATGGAGCATCAAGATAGCATCAGAGTTGTTGTAGTTAAATTCCTAACTTGTCTCGGGATTCCCAGTTAAACCAAGATGAAGGGGCATCCAGCAGCCCTGCAGTTGCCCCAGAAGAGCAGACGCCAAGCCCGTCATCCAGCAGCACAGAGGCCGTTGTCAGCACAGAGGCCGTAGTCACCACAGAGACTGAAGGCATCATTGAGGCCCTGGTCAGCACAGAGGCTGTAGTCGGCACAGAGGCTAAAGGCATCACAGAGGCCGTGGTCACCACAGAGGCCAAAGGCATCACAGAGGCTGAAGGCATCACATCTACACCGGAGGAGCAGACCTCAGATCAGCAAGGAGAGACTCCGAGTGAAGCTCCTCAAAGCAGTTCTCCCATTGACCTGTCGACTAAGAAGAGCCCTGAGCCAGAGGACAACACTGGGACTGCAGCTGTTAGTCAAGGTACAGGTCACTTCCTGTTCCTTAATACAGATGTAATTTGATCTCTTGACGTTTACTTTTTGTTAAAATGTTCCTTGGGAGTAGGGCTGTGCGATATGACGATATCATATCGTGGACGATATGAAAGTGTCTACCGGGAGAGATTTGGCCATACCGTTTATATCGCAGAGAAAAAAAGTTCATGTGGCGGGAGCATAGATGGAGCGGGAGGCAGCTGTCCCTCCGAGTCCCTATAGTTACACTGCAGTTACACCGCCGCGCCGCACGGGGGCTCTGCAGCAGAGTTCTGGGCTGCAATACAGCTTCTCTACCCTCAACAGAAGAAGCCTCATCTGTTGTTGTTGCTCCGGTGCGCCATGATGACTACAGTTAACAAACCAACTCCGTGTCACGGTGGCAGAGCAGCTGGTTTTAACGGTCAAAAATGTTATCGGGCAAAGGAAACTTGCTTGCTGCTTCAGCGTGCTGTTGCCGTGACGCAGAGTTGGCTTGTTTTAAGCCGCAAACTACATGGGTTAGCTCTCGTGAGCTAGCTGGCTAATAATGACATCTTTAGCCTACTCGGGGCTTCACCCCCATGCTTCACCCCCGTGCTGTTATTGTTGGAGACAGCCAGCAAGGCTGGTTTTATGTAACTTTAAAACATGTCAAACTTGAAAATATTATTTGTATTGAAGCTGGAGTTAAAGTATTACCAGACATTTGCTCATTAGTTAATTTTGACAGCTTTTTTAAATGAAGATGAGCAAATACTGCAGGAAAATTCAAGTCTTTGATTATTTTGATATAGGCTACTATCAATTGGAAAATGTAGGCTCTTTGGTTGATGCTGTAATTTTAGTTTTGCACTGACTGACTAAAGCCAGACTGGTGTGGTATTTTGTATGGAAATTTAAGTTCCAAGCAAAATATGAAAATAATCTAATGTGATTAAAGTTCAGTACGGTTATTGTAATCCATTGAATTTTAAGGAAAAATACTATATCGTGATATAAGATTTGGTCCATATCGCCCAGCCCTACTTGGGAGCGTTATAAACAAATAGCCACCACTTTTTGTTAAATAGGTGTAATATGGAAATTATTTGATCGTTTTCTAGTACAGAGGAGTTTGGAAAGAAAACATACTGTTGCTCATATTCAACTCTGTAGAGCCACTTAAACAATACAGGGATTTTTTTCATTTTATATTTTATTCTTGCTCCAATAAGTTAAAAGCTATGAATTTCACTTGATCAGTTTCACATCATCCTTTGTTTCATATCATACAAAATGCCTCCGAGTTCTGTTCAGCTGGAAAGTTAACTTTTTATGCTTCTCAACAGTTTTATTTCAATAACTATTGCTGTCTTAAAGAGGCAAATGTATATAGAATTCAAAAAAGCAAACATTAACAGCCAACTATTAATATAATACAAATTTAAAAAATTGTCTTTCCATACCTATTGATTTCCTCAACCCCCCCAAATTCATCTTGTAACTCTGTGAAGGGGACTGAGTTGGGAACCTCTGGAATAAACTTCCCAACATGACTAAAATTTAAATTTCCCTGTGTGGATCAATAAAGATCAAGGCTAAGACTTGCTACACCTGTGAAATGCCGCTGACACATCGTTGCCCTGCTATAAAAAAATCTAATGAGGCCACTTTCCTGCATAATGGTTGCTTTTACTTTGATACTACAAAAACTATATACGTTTTTCTGACAATACTTGTATTATTATTATATATTTTGTATGCTTATAAACAGTAAATTATTATAAAGCACTGTTGTAGTGGTATTTTTGCTTGCTTTAAAGATTACACCACTAAGTTACAAATCTGCAGGTTTATTGCAGAGCTACTGCCTCAAATGACTTTATCCAGTGTTCATGTTCCCTGTCCAACCCACTGGCTGCAAAAAATCCTGCATACAAAAAGAAAATGCATTCAAGTCAGTATTTATAATAACTTTTTATTTTACCAACACAGACTCCTCCAGCTTTGGCTTCAGCTCATTGGGGGGCTTCTCTTTTGCTGACCTGGCCCAAACCACAGACGGATTTGCATTTGGATCGAAAGGTTCGCTTCAACTTTGACATTTCCTCCAATTGTCTATTTGAGAACGCTAGCATATCGTAACCTATGCGTCGCCACAACACACCTATATTTCACTACATATTTGTTCCCTCTTGATAAAGACTCCAACTTCTCGTGGGCAAACGCTGGAGCATCGGTGTTCCGGTCTGCAGTGACTTCTGCGCCAAAAAACGATGGCGATGAGGAGGGCAGTGACGAAGATGACGCTGCTAATAATGCGGACATTCACTTTGAGCCAATCGTGTCACTACCAGAGGTACTTTTTGGACGGTAAATTGAAGTTCAGTAGTTGATGTACAGGATCACACCTCATGCTTTTCCTAATTATTTCTCCTAGGTGGAGACAAAGTCTGGAGAGGAAGATGAGGAAATCCTGTTCAAGGAGCGCGCCAAGCTGTACCGATGGGACCGAGACCTCAGCCAGTGGAAGGAGCGTGGCGTGGGTGACCTAAAGATTCTCTTCCACCCAACCAAACGTTTCTACAGAGTCCTGATGAGAAGAGAGCAGGTGCTGAGGGTTTGTGCCAACCACACCATCACACAGGACATGGAACTCAAACCCATGAATGCTTCGGCCAACGCACTCATCTGGACCGCAACCGACTACTCAGGTATAACGTCTGTGTAACCCCAATTCTACACAGTTTGTCTGTTTTAATAGTTTCAGCCTAATGTTAATAAGCTAGCTAATAGTGCAGTGACATGTACATTGATAACCTGCAGTTCTTTAGACCAATTACTGTCTTTCGCAGTAATACAATTTAAAAAAGTGTTTTACAAGTTTTAGGCTGTGTTCCAAAAATAGGTTTCTTGTGTTGACAGTGCTGGCCTCTTGCTCATGGTCTCTTGTCTTTCCTTCCGTTTTTCCCAGATGGAGACGGCACAGTAGAGCAGCTGGCAGCCAAGTTCAAAACGCCCGAAATAACCGAGTCTTTTAAGAAGACGTTCTGTGAGTGTCAGAGCCGCACAGGCCAAGACGAGGCCTCATGCGTCTCCTCCCCACAGAGGTCCAGAATTCAAGAGCACTCCAGAGACAGTAACCCCCGGGTGTTTCTACAAGTGTCAGCTGACGGCCAAACGCTAGGCACGATCACCGTAGAGCTTTTCTCCCACATTGTCCCCAAGACTGCAGAGAACTTCAGGGCTCTCTGCACCAAAGAGAAAGGCTTTGGGCTTCAGGGCTCCAGCTTCCACAGGATCATACCGGACTTCATGTGTCAGGTGAGAAGATCGTCCAGATGAATTATTACAATGGGGAATCTTGTCCAAAAGCTACATTTTCTTGGTAACTATGATCAGGAGTTAAGCTCAGTGCTGACAGATCTTTCCTCTTACTGATTGTTGCTTGCTTACCAGTGTTCAATGTATAAATTTGTGACTACGGTCCTTAATCTACACCCAGGAGAACACATTCCAGCAGATATTTTAGTTTTAAAAGTTGTATTTGAATCGCATGTGATTCGAATACAACTGATCTGATGCTCCAGGTATCGTATCTCATCCACTGTATACATACTTTTTGTATACATACTGTTGTTTGAAAGCTTTTGAAATTCCTCACAGCAAAATATTAGTGCTGTCAGTTTAACGCGTTAACGGCGTTAACGCAAACCCATTTTAACAGCGTCAATTTTTTTATCACGCGATTAACGCTAGTCATGGCCTATGTTTTTTTCACATGCTGTTGTATCAACTAGTAATGTTAGAACAACTGAAACACCACAAACTATTCATATGGCTCGCCATTAAGTTACTGTTAAGTCAACCGGAACATGTCCTACAGCGTAATTTCACATTAAAATCATTTAACTGGCAAAACGCTGAAACGTCAAGTCAATTCTGACTTTTATTTTGAAGCAGAAACCGGAACCTAGCACTTCCTAGCTCAGCTGAAAAGAACAGAAAAGAAAGCCTGTCATTTGCAAAAGTCCCATGTATAACCCTGCGCGCACACCAAAACCTCCATGAATGTTAGTTGCAGCCGCCAGTCATTCATTTTCACTTTAATTTTCGCTACGAAGGGCGACTGCCTCGGCTGCAGCAGTAGCATGGCAACCACCTGCACGCAGGCATAGTGTGTCCACTCCACACACAGTCTGAAATAAGCCGTGGATGAAATAAGCCGTAGACTCTCAAAACATTTAGGCCTACAACAACCAGTTTAATTTAGCCTTAATACTAATTTGTTTTATGTTCTATGTTGCTTTATGATTTGGTTTTTGAATAAAAAAATAAGTTCCAATTATGTTTGTGAATGCTGTTCTAGGGGTGGGGGGGTCTATATTGTTATTTGCACTGAATTGCAAATTATGATATTTTTTAAGAAATACACTGAATTACAATGCTGTAGACAACATTGTAATTCATGTTTATTTCTTCTAAAATATCATAATTAGAATGGTGTGATAAGAGCATTAAAATGAAAAAGAAATCAAGGGACATTCAGGTTAGAATAAATAAAAATGCGATTAATCGTGAGTTAACTATGACATTAATCGCGATTAAATATTTTAATCGTTTGACAGCACTACAAAATATATATCAAATATGTGTCAGTTTAATGAAAGGTTGAGTCAACATTTCTGAAGAACGCTTGTTATCAAAATCAGTGTATATCTCCTCACAATCGCTAGCTGTCTGCCAAAAAAAGCTGATGTTAATACACAGACTAGGCTCGGTATACAGATATGTGAATAAAGGAGCTTATCTAAGCTAGCAACATGTCCGTTTACAGTGCCTAAGCTGTGTATAAATACTGAGTTTTTTTGTTTTTTTTAAACAAACACACGGTTCATACAGGTAGTGGATCGTGAGGGGAGCATTGACTGATTTAGGCAACACGTGTTCTCCACAATGGCTGATTCCACCTTAACCAACGAACACGCTGATGAACACGTGATGCCACTTTTGGCCAAAGTGGTGATAACTAGGGCTGGCCCGAATTATTCGAATATTCGAATACTCGTTCGGAAAATTAGTATTCGGAGCTTAAATTAGTATTCGGAGCTTTTTTTTTTTTTTTTTTAATTGAGAAAATGTAATGAATGGTGTGCTTGTTGTTGTAACTGGGCGACTTGATTGTCCAGTAGGTCTCGCATTATACAATGGTGCCATCTACTGGATCCATTTGGAACGGCAGAACCACCTTTGAACTTTGACCTAGTTGGCTGCTGAACTTTTCAAAGCCGGTGATACACCAGCTGTATGCTACGTGACGTTACCAGAGCAAGAGATGCAAACTATAAGCGACACCAAGCAGAGAAGCGAGAGAGGTGGAGGAAGAATAGATAACTTGTTTTCATTAACTTTATAACACAACATTAGCGGGATCTCGGGAGGAAAAGTAATGCTTAGCTAAATGCTAACCTTAGCTTAGCTGTATGTTTACGTACAGCACCGCACCCATAAGCTGTGACTGGCTTGCTGCAGAGCGTGAACGTCTTGGCAATACCCGGTCAATATAATGGATATAATATGGACACATAAGACAATCAATAATTCGGTACTTGTTATGGATTTATTGTATAAATTCCCTGAAAACAAAGATGCACATTCCAGGATTAATTGAAAAGCTCCCGTTACGTAAGAGAGGACAGCTGATTTGGACAGCTGTTCGCGTCCACGGGGAAAAGGTAAGGAACTCCAACTTACTTAGGCCTATTAATTAACGTTCAAAAGCTATTAAATCTTCAACAAAATAATATGCAGATATTGTCAAAATCGGTTCCAGGGAGTATAGGGATTATTAACGTTTTTTTTTTTTTTTTTATTAATGTTGTTTTTGATGGTGTTTTTCTGGACCGAATATCCGGATATTCGCTCGGAAAAACCAACGAATATTCGGAGCCTGAAAAATGGTATTCGGGCCAGCCCTAGTGATAACACTGCACTAGAGTGGAAGCCTTGTGTATTTTTTTACAGTGGCAGCTTTTCCATGTAACATAACCAACAATTTCCCCATTGGTCTTAAAGGGTGGTGACATCACAAAAGGCGACGGCACCGGAGGCAAGTCCATCTACGGCAGCAAGTTTGAGGATGAGAACTTTGATGTTCGACACACAGGCCCCGGCGTTCTGTCGATGGCAAACCGCGGGCGGGACACCAACAACTCACAATTTTTCATCACCCTGAAGAAAGCTGAACACCTGGACTTCAAACACGTGGTTTTTGGCTGGGTCCGAGACGGCATGGACGTGGTGCAACAGATGGGAGAGCTGGGCACAAAGGGAGGCTCACCCACAAAGAAGCTGGTCATCACAGACTGCGGACAGCTCTAGCGTTTTACATTTTCTAATCGAGATTCACAGCTTGGTTTATGTTCTAAAGTTAAGGTAAAAAATACTCTGGATAATGATGTGTTCCCTGCAGTACAGCAACCTTCCTGCTTAAACTGAATCCATAGTCAATAAGGCATCTGAGAATCAAACCCTGATCACAGGACTACTGTTTATGACCCGCCTTGAAACCCGAAACTTGGCTCTAGTAGCCTGGAATCAGAAATATTTTTGCTATCCTATCCAATAATCACAAATGGGAAACATGTTGTATGTAGTATGTGAGAGGAGTTTACTTTTGCTCTGTTGCACATACATCTTTTTTGTCTTCTGTCAATAAATTCTCATCTTTTGTTTATTTTGTGTGTATAATTGTACATGGACTACTTTTTTTAATGTCTACATTTAATAAGCTCCTCGCTCCTTTTTTCCCTTTTTGAAGACGTCTTAACTACAATTGAAAGGTTAGGGTTTTTTAAATGCGCCCATTGGTTTGAAACCGAACCCCTGCTTTATTTCCAAGTGCTGCCTCTGTACTTTTTACTGTAGGTCCCTCAAAGTGATTTTTCTTTTTTCGAATGGATTTCACAACATGCAGATAATTGGACTTGATACTTGCCCTCATACACTCGAGTCATCTTCCCTTCCTGCTCTCTGAACAGAGGGTGGTTCAATGATGACGTTACAACAACAGAGGGTGGTTCGATGATGACATTACATCTGGTTTGGATTTTACACAGGTGACTCATTGGAGTTTGAGATTAACACACAATTTTAAGTGGTGCGTGATGTTCAAAACTATTCTGATAAAGGAGAAATAAAGTTGCTTTAAAAGTAAGATATGGTGGTTTCTTTAAATGTTTCATGATTGGTCCCGCTAAGTTCATCAGACTCTTCTGGAAACATGTTATTACTTTACTGGTTACTCAAAATGTATTCCAACCCTGATATCCACGATGGCCCCCCTTTGTTTACATACCCGTTTACAGAGCTTAGGCGCTCAGCTGTGTAAAACATCAGATTTTTTATATATACTCACAGCACGGACAGATCGTGAATTTGTTTTGACAAGCTTTTTCCAGAATGGCTGAATACACTAATCAAGCCATAGGATAAAAAAATAAATGAATAAAAGTAATTTATTCACCGCCCAGTATTTAGTGTTAGCATACATGTTGGGAAAAACACCTTTACCAACGATCACTACGGGCCTAGTACTATGGCTTAGAAAATCAAGAGCTGCATGATGAGGAATACTTCAGTAGCCTACGAGGGAATAACAGGACTACGTCATTTTATTAAACGTTTCCCTCGAGATGGCCCTAATACTCCGTCGAAAAAGCAGGCTAGGCCAATAAAGTATGATTTATTCCAATCAAAATAGCATAGATAGATGGTGAAAAAATGTATACGTTAACGTACTCGTGTTCGTCGTGAGTCCAAATCTGTAAAAGGTAGAAAAGTAGCAGCCTAGCAAGTTGATATATTTCAGTATTTGTCTTAGTTGGAGGGTAGCTGAAGTACCGCTTTCGTCCACTACGTCAATGGGGCAGCAGCGCTCGGGCTCGGTGCCGCTGTGACGTCAGCAGGATGTAAATGTGGTGCCTCGCGGCCTGATCGCTCTTTTTCCTCTCCTGTTCAGTTAGGGCGGTGCGCCTAGATTTTGTCTCTGTAAGATATAACATCCAACCAGCAAAATGATCATCTACAGGGACATTATCAGCAGTAAGTTGTTACGTTTTGAGTACTCTTCTGTGTAAGTCGGATAACCTTACAGTGACGGCTATTTTGTGTGTGTTATGTTATAGTACAGTTAGGCGGCCGGCCGGCAAGCTAACTCGTGTTTCATCGCCCGGTGCTAGCGTTAGCCTGTTGCTAATTTATAAATAGCGGAAAGCAGTGAATGTGCTGACTGTTAGCTAGCCGGTAATGCTGAGGCCGTTTAGTTTTGAGCTGTGGTAAAACTAGTAGCAAGGTACTGCCGCCGCTCTTACTACACACTGTCATAGGTCGAAACATTCCTGCTTACGGGAACCTCTCAGCGGGGATTTGACATCAAATGGCGGGTCGGGATATAAATTTAGCGTTAGTCACGATCGTATAACGGGTGTACGTGGCCTTTCAGCTTCACGAAGCTTCTAGCTGCGGTTTTATTCGTGAGGCGTTATTTTTTCTTAAGGTAAACATTAGCATCGCTACAACACAGCGTAGCGGCCTTTTCTATCTATTATATAACCGAGGAAAGTTCCAGAATAAGTTGTTCGCGGTAACCACCAAGGATCTGACGTAGCTTATTGTTTAGCCCTAGCCGAAATCGCAATCGCGGGGCAGGCCTGAAGTTTGCTTTGTGTTCAGTAAGTTTGATAACAATGTTTCTTCTCACAGATGACGAGATGTTCTCGGACGCCTTCAAAGTGGTCGACAAAGGGTTCCTCTTAGAAGTTGAAGGAAAGGTGAGTTAGCGGTACACGAGTAGATTTTATCTGAATGTATGATCACATGGTTGGCTTAATGCAAGGCCACAAAAAAACGCATCACCACTTCACTATGTAAATCCATGTTTGGACGTGTAAAGCATACGTTTCAAATTACTTTAGGTAGGAGGAAATGTATGTACAACAAAGCTACCCTTGAGTAAACACAATCACTTGATGATAACAGTACAACTGTATAGTATTTTTAAGTACTATGTTGTCAAATGGTCGGAAAGTTTACAAAAAAATGTGGCCACAAATATTTCACAAGTAGACATCTAAAACCCATAAACTAGTTCTTAAGTTGGACTGTCTGAAGGTGGTGCTATCCACAGACAAAAGTTATACTGCCCTCACCTGAGATTCCAGTTTAATAGCAGTAAGTGAACAGCATTGTTTTCACATTGCATCACAGCAGTCAGCATGACGTAGATAAGGGTGTGTCCTGACATGCCCATAGGAATATACTTTATCTTGATTCATGGCAGGGTTCTACATAACATGTTTCCCCACCTGGCCCTCTTTGCCAGTAGATTAACATTTTACTGGCCCCTTGCATATTTTCACTGGCCTGGCAGCCTTAAATATAAACTTAAAAAATTTGGTGATCATCACTCATATGGAACATATTTAAATTCCCTTTAGATACGGTTGATTTCTAGTTTTACATACACATTCTGTTTAAAAAAAAATCATACAAATGCATACATTTTAACTGCTTATCAATTGCTGTCTCTTATGCAGGAAATCATAATGGGACCATATCCCAAAGTTGAATAAAAAGATCCCAGAAAATAAAGGTTTTACACTATGTTCTAAGGGTATGACATTGGTTCCTGACAAATTCCCACTCATTAAACCATTTATATTCCCCTTTCATACACGTACCGCTGAGCCAAATGTGCAGTATGCTCATTTGAAGTCGGACTTTCAACTGTACGCCCATCCTTGCCTTACCATCCACAATATTCTCGACGTGAGCCACCATAAACTGATGTTCTCCCCCCGCCTGTCTAGACCGTCACCAGGAAGAGCGACGACATCGATGATTCGTTAATTGGGGGGAATGCCTCAGCTGAAGAGATGGCCGAGGGCACCGACGCAGGTTGCGTCTCTGGTGTAGACATCGTCCTCAACCACAAACTGCAGGAGACGGCCTATGACAAGAAGCAGTACATGGCCTACATGAAAGGCTACGTCAAGGCGTAAGTATGAGTGCTGCTGATGGTGCAAAGCACGATTTGTAATACGAGGATGAATCAATCACAGGTATCATCGGGTGACCTGCATTTAGAGGGAACCTGTTATTTGATTATGAATTTTGGATTGATGTATCCCCCCTACTCACTGTGATGTTGGCATGAACCCAAATAATAAATGTTAATTATTTTCCCTCTGTGTCCAGCATCAAGGCCAAGCTTGAAGAGTCCAGTCCAGACAAAGTTGATGAATTTGTGAAAGCGGCACCAACAGAAATTAAGAGCATCGTGACCAATATCAAGGACTACCAGGTACATGCATTCAAGACGCATACAGTTTACACAAAACATGTTCTATGATTTTGGATATGAAATCAACCTGAACAAGATATTAACAGAACCAAAATTATTTTGTAAAGAGTTAGTGAAAATCCAATATAACTGCTGAAACCGAGAATTTTAAAATAATAACCTCACAATATGCATTTGTTGACACGCAGTTAGTTTATAATTAATGCATTTCTTCTGAGTTTTAACTTTTTGCTATGTTTATCGTGAAAACGCTCTGAAACTCCATTCAAAAATGAAATCTAATTTATCTACATAATACTCTGGAAGCATAAATTAATAACTGAATTATGGACTGCATAAATCTGGCATATAACAGCATGAATCATATTAAACACTGGTGTGATAAGATACTTTGAGAATATGACCCCCTATCAGAACTTTGCATGTACCAATGCAGTGTCATCCCAAACGGATAATGAAAACAAAGTGCACAACGCCACATAGGCAACCAGTGGGTGTGAAGAGTTTCTCATTGCAAAGTGCGCTCACAATTTTGACCATTGCCTCCTTTTCGTCTCCCTGTAGTTTTTCACTGGCGAGTCAATGAACCCAGATGGCATGGTTGGACTGCTCAACTACCGCGAAGACAACATCACACCATTTATGGTTTTCATCAAAGCCGGTCTTCTTGTTGAGAAATGTGTAAGTATTCAGCCGAGTCAAAACCACACGTGTCATGAATCAAGCAGGAATCATAACATGTCTGTTCAGCCTGTGTAAGTCCAGCATTTGCTTGGGTTAGCTCAGTAGCTGAAATTGAGACGGAAATGTACACAATCATTTTAGATGCAATCTTATGCCATCAGCTTTGACATAGTTGACTATGAGAGGGTAAACGTCAGTATTTCACCCCAAATATAAATCCATTTGAAGTCAAATAATTTGACTTCTTTCCGTAACTCAACCTTTGGGTGCACATGTGTAAAATCATGCACAATCCTTACTAAACCAGAGCTGAGTTGATTAATTTCTGATTCCCCAGGAAGTAGGGTGCCCCTGCTTTGTAGATGTATATTAACACGTCTTCCTCTTTTTCTTTTTCTTTCAGTAATTGCCTGGAACTACATCTGCTTTTTCAATTGGCTGCTGCTTCTCAAATGGCCCCAAGAGCAAACCGAAGGAGCACTATTTGCATCATGCCTGAAAAGAGACATTCTTGTACAACTTCTCAGATATTCACCTTATGGCCCACGGCACCACATCCAAGCCTGGGTGAATCAATCACTGAATACAGTTTATGACTTTTTCTTTTTGCGGTGTTTGACTTCCCAGAATTCACTTTTTGTGATTGAAAACAAAAAGGCAGGACATTGTGTGAAGCTCTGACTGAAGGAAAGATGTTTTCAATCTTCAGCGTACTGTTTTAGCAATGCTCTATACAGGTTGATTGCCTCTGACCTCTTGTATTATTGGTTGCATTAAATAAGATTCCATCTACTTAAAAAAAATAACTGGTTTAATTTGAAAATAAAATCTAGTACCACCACTTTCAGTTTTGCTGTATGTTTTTGGGATTTTGAGTCACTCTTTTGGTGTTTACTATGCTTAGTTGTAATATTGCTGCTATATTTGCATAAAATTAACTGAAAGACAAAACGGACTCCCAAGTTACGTGCTTCAGGGCTCTAGACTGCGACCAAATGCTCGCATTTTGCGACAATTTTTGGAGACGGTGCGAGTAGTTTTTAAAACTAGAGGCACGCGCGCTAACGGAAAATTCGCCGACATTTGTATCATTATTATTATTAGTATTTTGAGAGAGAGAGAAGTCCGCGAGTGATCAGTTAAACGATCAACAGCGCGGATCACGTAACCTACTCTCATCTCAGTGTCCCGCTGTCGTCACGTCTTTAACATGTTGCCAACTGGTGACTTTCTGCTATACCTGCCGACTTTCCGCTATAGCGATAAAGGTGCCAACACACTGCACATCGCCGCGAGGCGAGTTTACATAGAAAGTCAATGTATTTCGAGCGCCGCCGCACGAACCGGCGGCGAGCGGATCACGCGGCGCGGCCAGGGGCGAATGCTGCGGCCGCCGCAGAAGTTGAAAATATTGAACTTTTCGCCGCCGGCCGCGCCGCGATAGCCAATCAGCGTTGAGCTCCTCCCGACATCACTCGGGTGAGTCTGCTGAGCTACAAGACACGTGAAACCTGGCTGGCGATGCAGTCGGGAAAGGAGGGATGAAGGGAAAAAAGAAGGAAAAGACAGAGAGAGAGAAAGTTCCAACACATCGATAAAATGTATGACAGCAGTTTAATGAGACACCTTTTAGTAAAAGGAGCAAGGAATAGACTCACATTATAGAAGAGAGAAGGAGAGAAAGCCAGGGAAGATGTACTGCAGATGAGTGAATATGCAGAGACAATAAAAACTAAATATGACAACTGACACTTCCAAACATTTCCCTAAACATCTGAAAATCTGTTTGGGTTTTCTCTAGGCCTACATGTTGATATGCCGGCGTGAATGTGTATGTGCACGGCCATGGATACATATGTGCGTGTGTGTGTGTGTGTGTGGGGGGGGGGGGGGGGTGTGTGGGTGTGTTTACGAAGCTTGGGTGGCAGGTGGCGGGGAGAAATGTGTGAGAGGTGCAGTGAGACCAATACAAGGGTCTATGGCAGAGATGATGAAGGCAGAATAGCCTACTTCAGAGACGCTCCCAACAAAAACAAATCAGTGAGGATGACGACGATGATGAGAGAGATGTAAATAGCGGGAAGAAACTGGGCGTGCACATTCAATGAGTCATCGGGCGGCGGCCGGCGGCGGACACAAATGAGCCAAAATGATCACGCGGCGCGGAACCTGCGATTCGCGCGGCCAACCGCCGCGCCGCGCTGTGCAGTGTGTTCGTACCTTAAGGCTGTTAGATTTATTTTTTAACCGCGCGCTCAAGAGCAGAGTAGCAACGGAGCTGCTACTCCTCACCGCTGACAGCACTCAGTCACACGGGCAGTCTGATAGAAACCTCCCACCACCTGCAGCAGCCAGCAGACAGCACCGTGTGTCAGGGGACGTTTGTGAACACGAAAATTGTTTATGTCCACATTCAATAGGCCACTGCATATCTATAAAAAGCTAACCTTGTAGTAATATGGCAACAAAAAAAGTGTGTAGAGTTTGTAAATATGTAAATAGGCCTAGTTAATTTGTAAACTACCTTGTCAGCATTTTCTGTTCATTTTGCCTCTTTCAGAATAGCATAGGCTATAATGCAAATTAGTTGATAATGTCACCTAGCTCCTACTAGTTACTTTTGGGCCAATAACTAGGCTATTTTCCTGGAGTCAGCAGAGATAGAGTAGGACAAATCAGAGGGCTTGGATGTAGAGGTGGTTGTGGTGAAAATGGGCACAAAAAAAAATCCTTTTCCTAAAGGAATGTCTGAAGAATTTCACGTGGTGATGCAAAATCGAAAACACAATGAACAGTATCATCTGTTGTCAGTGTGGTCCAAAACATGCTGGCAATACAATATCAATAGGCCTAATATAGTTAAAATTGGGAAACATTTTAGTAGATGCGTTGCAGGTCTATTTAATGTTTGCTCCTAAATTTTCTGCTTGCGCCCCTAAAAATTCTGAGTTAGGGGCGCCAGTGTTCCTAGTAAAATAGGTTAGTCTGGAGCCCTGTGCTTAGTATGTGAGAATACGATGATGCTGCAGACCATGAATTCTTTCCAAGAACCAAAATGACCAGAGTATATCATCTTTTGCTGGATAACTACAAGGGCTATAACGGCGCTTTTCCACCTCACATGTAGCTCAACTCGACTCAGTTCAACTTGGTTTGGTAGCAGCACGGGTCGTTTTCCACCGCAAATAGTACCTCCTGGACGTGGGCGGTGTTGTAAGGGGCTGAAAGCAAAGTAGCAAATCAGAAATTACGAGCAGTTGTTGCACTATTAACTGAACCAACCGCCAAAAAACGGATGAAAAATGTTTAAGAAATACACCCCTTGTATCTGTTTGCTAAAATAAGTAGAAGAATATTGCTACGGGCCATTAAAAGGGATGGATGTTGTCCCGATGTGTGACTCTGCCGCACCGTCAGCTGTAGGGATGTGTCACGTACATCCATATACACGTAAACACGGACATGATAAAGTTGACTGTTTAGTGCTTGTTTCAGGATACGTGTTTTCAAATGCAAGCCGTGTCTCAGCCTGAATATTTTATTGAGGTTAACAGTTCAGTCCGAGGCTTGTAATGTAATCGCTTGCCATGGCTGTCCCAGCTGGCTATATTCTATTTAGCCTAGCTGCCCTACATGTCTCCTCTCGTATGTTAAAAGTAACTTCCCCAACAACCAACACTGGGTGAGCTTAGTGAATATATGGAAAAAAAATCGGATCTGTGATGCAAATCAAATTAAAGAGAGCCAGAGTAGGCCGCACGCGGCGTAAATACACTCAAAAGTCCCGGAGAGTTGGGGAGAATAAACAACAGAATGAAGCCGGTAGTCTCTAGGCCAATCAGTGGCCGGCCGTCTGCCGACGTCACGGCTCAGCTCGCTTGGAACCTAGAGCGAGGCGATACCAAAAAAGCAGCCGCTACCAGGTACCATGAAATTGCGGTGGCGCCAAAAATGCGAGTTGAGTCGAGTCGAGTTGAGCTGATACCATGCGGTGGAAAAGCGCCATAAGAGATTTATAAGGTGCTACAAGGAACTTTTAAATATTTCTGAAAATTATTTTTCCTCCATAAATGACATGTAACAGCAAAGACTCAGTGCACATATTTTTAGTTTTAAAATGTGTGTCATAGGTACGCTGACCCTGGAACAGCTGGTGTAATAAAAACCACTTGTGTAAAAGAGGTGCAAGAAGTAACACACTGAAAGTTCCTCAGATCACCTTTTAATGCTACTTATGATGTAGCTACTATAACCTTAAATCAAAAGATTCTTGAACTTTTGATAACACCCTGTAAGTGTTTGGCCTTGGATAGCTGATTAGGGAATAGTATGGTCAGACACTTATTTACTTCTTGCTAGAAGAATGCCTGTATAGTAAGTTGCTGTTAAAATTCAGATAATGGAGAAGGTCCTTAGCCAGATTTATTCAGTTAGTGAAATGTACAAAGTTCGAGGACAGACTGTTATCATACAGAAAAGCTAAATCCAAAATATTATGGCTTTCTCTGGATCCCAAGTAACGGCTTATCACAAAGTTATTAATGCCAAACAGTCGAGTCTGCAGCAACCAAAAGCATTTACTGTTTTTCATGCCCTCCATTACCATCCCTCAACTTCAAAAAAAGGGCTTGAAACTCACTGTGGTGTAACAATGTCTCTTTATTGTGTTCAAGTGCCGTACTAGCTAACAGTTTAAAGTAATAAAAAAAAAATCACAAA
Source organism: Hyperoplus lanceolatus (assembly GCA_026929865.2). Lineage (NCBI taxonomy): Eukaryota > Metazoa > Chordata > Actinopteri > Uranoscopiformes > Ammodytidae > Hyperoplus > Hyperoplus lanceolatus. The sequence goes on from CM049405.1 coordinate 20,945,898, forward strand.
CTGCATAATGTGATTAATAGTGTGCTTTTGAACAGCTACAGGTATATTCAGGAACTCCGTGAAAAACTGGTATTCCTTTTGAATATTAAGCAGCTGATAGCTTGTGATGGTTCCCGTGTGGTCAGATCAACATGGGTGAACGTGCTTGGATGAATTAGCTGAAGCTAGGCGGTCTGCCTCTCTTCCTCCTCCTCACCAGACTGGTAATGTCGGTATTCTGGCTTCAGATCCCAGGTGCTTTTGTGAGCTCCCTTGCTGTTGTACACCCCAATTTCCTTCAGGATATCTTTCAGGTAGGTCTGAGGAAACAGTAGTAACACACCATGTCCGTGACAAACCACCTATGTGTTTTTGTGTATCATTTCAAACTAAACACGCATGAAATTTGATCCTGTAAGCAAACCAGTTTCCCTCACAGGTACAGCCTCCTTATGTTGCACCAGCAAAGATCCCAAAGGAATACTTTTTGGAAAAAATGGTAATTTTCTGGCTGGCAGGGTTTTAAATGAGGAGATTAATACCACTTTCTACATCCAAGGAACTGTTAGACCCATAGCTGAACTATTTTTCCTTTTTTCTGTACAGACAGAGCCAGGCTAGCCGTTTTTCTCAACTTCCAGTGTTTATGCTTAGCTTATATTTAACTGATGCATGAAAAATGTATGGATTGTCTAACTTAATTTCAGCAGAATTTCACAAAATATACAACTGTTACTTCAAATAAATATTGTCAATTTCTGAAATTTGCTCATTCACTTAGTTGAGAACTTTGATACTGCTTTCATAGTTGTGCAATAAATATGCAGTGTTAGCTACTGTACAGTGCTGGCTTAAACATAAAGACTGGAAACGGGTAAACAAAATAGTTAAAAGTACATGTATGTACTTTAACCCCAGAAGTTACATTTTATGCTACTTTAAACTTCTACCCCACCACAAAAAGAAGTTGTACTTTATTTGTGTTTATTTTCAACATTACTTAATGGTTTACCTTAGAAGTTTACAAAATGCATACAACAAATAATGGTATATCTTTGAATTGGGCAAATTAGCAAAATGACTAATTTTTTCTTTTGGTACCTCATTATATTCTAATGGTTAAAGTTAAATGTATTTACTTTTTATAGTATTTCTACACTTCGGAATTGCCACTAACCGCAAGTAAAATATATCAGCCCTGCTCTGAAGGCAAAAGCACCTCTATGGCGAACTAACAAAGCAGATCTTGGTTTATTCCGTACAATAACCAAGGTGGTAAAACAACGCAATACAGTATATCTTTCCGGGGGCTATGTGTTTCATGGCTGGTGCTAAGACTTTCAGCCTGTTTCCACAGTATTTGTGCTGAGCTAAGGTAACCAGCTGCTTACAGTGCAGTACTATACAGAGCATGAGATCAGTTTTTTCATCTAAAAAATAAGATATTTCCCATTTCCGTTTCAAGAATTACAACTTGCCCTTTAAAAAAGGTGTTACAAGTGTGTTGAGTGCCAGCTCCTGGTGACATGAAGACTTCTGAATGGAACATACACAGCTTTGCCTCTAATTCTTAACCTGCTTAGATTTCTTCTGTAGTGACAGTACACTTTAGTTTCATGAACAGCCATAATCCAACGTGACTCTTATTTCTAATACTGAGCAGGAGCAGTGTGTGAGACCCTACTCTCCAACGACCACTGGGTGTCTCTGTTGAGCTTATAGACATGTTCCCGCTGTATCTGATTCTGACCAATAACAGTGATGTTGTTAAAGACTTTTAATAATGGGCTCTACGGTTACTTCAGTTCATTTAATTCAAGTGCTTCGGGAGAGAAATGATGGTACAGAGTGTATTGCAGCGTTTGACTCCTACTCAGTCCATGGTTATGCAATCTGATGCAATTGTAGGGAACCTCAAGGTCTCAGCACCTACACACTACCGTTCTCTGTGAGCTGGAACGAATCCAATGTGCTCTATCGATTCATCTCTGTGTGTGTGTGCGCACAAGTTTGCCCAAATTTTTACCACAAGAGTGTGTCAACAGTCATGAACGTCATGCCGTGGGTGATTTGTTCAAAATGTAACAAGTTCAAGGTGGATAGTGGGCAGGTGCATTGTTTTTTGGGTTTTTCCATTTATATTGTAATCTATGTATGTGTATACGCGTGTTGCTCACCACAGGTTGTTTGGTAATGTCCACCAAGTCCTTAATGTTGTAATACTGGTGCTTTTCAAAGGCAGAGAAGAGCATGTCCAACACAACCTGCCGTTCAGCCCTCACCATCTTCCCCTCAGACTTCTTCCTCTTGTCATGATCCAACTATACAATAAGAACAATGTAGCGTGCGATAAACAGCTGTTAAAGTTCATGTTAATGTTTTTTTACATATTACATTAAGCTACTCATTTTATCAAAAGCAACATACAATAACTGCGTGAATCCATGTACTGTAAGTAAAGCCAACAAATTGTAAGTACATGAAAATGACATTTTCAAAACTCATTATTGTAATATTTAAGTATTTAGTAAATATTTATTTTTAACATTGTAATAATGTCACTTACAGTAACACTTTTACATTTTAAACTTTAAATAGGCATCCGTATGAGACAGGCCTTAACTCCTTTTGGGGAAAAAAAGACTGTTTTGGTGACCCTCTGATACAGGTACTGCCCAAGATCTTTTTGTTGAAGGTAGTGCTATTTTTTTTCTTCACCTGCTCATGTGTTTTACCCTACGTGCACTTTCACCATCGACCTACATATGCACGGCTAAATTATCAAACACTAAACCATCCACTTCCGGTAAACGTGTTCCAAACATTTAGCGATCTGTAACTAATGATCCTGAAACAATTGAGTTTTTATTTAATATTGCAATACTACACAGCTTGTCTACACTGGCTGACTAAAGAGTTGACTTGATTGAATTTCTGTGGCTGCCCCAATTTGCTGGTACTTCTCAAACACTGGGAGAGACAGAGGGGCATTGTGGCTGTGGGTGGAATAACCTAGCTTATTGAGGAATAACTACTCTTCCTATCACTGACTCACTGACTAATAGATTCATATAATCATTTCATGTGACAGAAAGCATGTGACACGGTTAATATCAATTGGAGACAAACATCTCTACCAAATAATGTGAGATTGCCTATGCCCGTGTGCTATATGAAAAAAGTCAAAGAAGGTTCAAACAAATCATATGCTAATGGAATCAACTGAGAAAGTTGGTAGCACCAGTGTGACGAGTGGAAAAGTTAGTTTGGAACCATGACATATCAATTATGAATCATCAATTTGATCTAGCATCGAGAGACAGCCTCATGTACAGAGGGACTCGTATCAAAATTCAAGTAGTCACCACTTTTTTGTTCTCTCTTACCATACTGGTGAATTTGAATGAATTATTCTTTGTTGCTTATGGTTTATGTAACTGAACGATTGAATTGTGGATTATCTTAATCGATCTAAAGAGGTGTAGCATGTCCATGTTGACATTTACATTTCTATGCACAATCCAGGGAATATAAACTAGCTAAATTGGAAGACCCAGCGTTCAATGAAACCTGTTATTTGTCGAAAACATTAAAATGTGTAGCAAACAACAAGCCTGTAGAATGGACTTGATGTTTCATTTCAATGGGCCTACCATTTCCTTTAACCAAACTGGTAACACAGACCCACCCACATGCAGCATGGCTGTTATAAGTTCTCACATTGAAATCGTGGTTGGCCACAGGCTTGAAGATGGTAGTGACGGCTTTCTCCAGCTGCTTCGACAATCGCTGAGGCTTGGTGGACTCTTTAATCTGCATCCTGACACACACACACACACACACACACACACACACACACACACACACACACACACACACACACACACACACACACACACACACACACACACACACACACACACACACACACACACACACACACACACACAGAGTACAATTTACTTTGGGTTTTCTGTGATCGACTTGATCTCGGCTGACAGATGCCTGTTAGCACGGACGCAACTGTCAGCACCTCAAGGTTAAACTAACCAAATAAGGCATGGAAGCTGATCTGCCCTAACATATATCCTGCTTACTGTTTATTTTTTTATTAATCATTTCTGCCGGTCACTAAATTGCATTTTATTCCAACTGATTTGTGTAAAAAAAAAAAAGCACTGCCGCTGTCTGATTTTTTGCTGCCATAATTACCACAATATCTATATGACCAATTTATCTACAGCAGTTTCTACCAAACTGGTCCTGAAGTGTGTCCCTGCACACATAAAAAGATAGACACAGAAGCCACCATGAAAATGTCCTGTCCTGCATATCCTGCCATGTTGGAGGAATAATTTGTATTACAGGCATGGCGGCCTGCCATGGCTAAATGAACCTCCTGCTAACCAAGCGATTTATTTTTACTTATTTCTAGACCTCCGTACACACAATGCATAAAGTATGTTTGGAGCGTCCGGTGCAATGTTTTTAAAGTCGTAACATAGTTGTTAACACCACCAATCTGAATTAACACCTGAAGGCCAGGACACACCGACGCGATAATCGGCCATCGGACATGGTCGGAGAGTCTGGAGGGGGCGGGGAGACAAATCTGTTTGGTGTGTTCGGTGACGTCGGCCGTCGTAGATGTCGTTGGGCTCCACTGCCTCCCTGATCCAACGTTGGAACTTGTTGCTCTCTAAAGGTCATAGGGACAGAGAGCAACAAGTTCCAACGTTGGATCAGGGAGGCAGTGGAGATCAGGAAACGGGCCCAGGGGACAGTAAACCCGGGACGAGGGGGCATACATGCTCTCCCACACCTGGGATGCAGTTCTCCATAGAACGGACGGACAGCAGAGGACCAGCCGTCCTGCCTCTTCTGGCGGGACGGCTGGTTGTCTATAACATCAGCTGACAGAACGCGCGTCACAGCAACAGCTGACGCTTCTGAAGAAGACTGCAGGAAGTAGTCGAAACATGTCAAGGTACAAACAAATGAATACTAGTCTGTTTACATGAACATACAAGTTAATTGCTCAAAATACCATTTATTTATTATATCACAATCGCGTGTCGCAATATAGTCCACTGTAATCTCAATCTCACCAAATCGTCCAACACTAATGCCACCATGCCTATCAACTTTTCTGGGGAAAACCCTGCATCCTTTAACGTCCATGGATAATCCCAGCTAGATTCTCAGCACAGAAATCCGAAAGAGAAGCTTCTAGTAATTGATGGCAGACAAACATGGTCACCTAAAAGTGGTCGACAATTTTGGCAGGTCATTAATTTAAGTACTACTTTCCTATAATGCATTTTATGGATTATATGGCTGAAAAGCACTAAAGCAAACTTCTGTGTATTTTAATTGGGTTGCATTGCAGAAGTGTATGTGCTAGTGATGTGGTTGCTGTAGAAATACCCTCCATTAACTATAGCTGATATAAAGGATTCCAATGGAGAGGGGGCAGAACCCATTTAAAAAGGCAAAGTGGACTTGAGTGTTTTGTGTACACAAATAAACAGTTTCAGCGATGTCCCTGTCAACACATCACGACATCTCCACTCATGTAAGAATGAATTATTTCACAACACTTAAACAGATTTTCGTGTTGTACAGGGGCGAAACAGGCAAACTCAACAGCACAGTTTTAGAAAACAGATGCTTAAACAAACAATGGTCGGGGCGTTTTATTCATTCGTTTGTTTTTTATTCCACATATTTTACAAATAATTCATTAATAGTCAGTGTGATCGTTTACTGTAATGAGAATGCTCAAATGACAATTTTCTTTTGACATCTGAAGTTATTGAAACCAAACAGGATAATGAGACACAATAACATTTATATACACATTTCAAAGTTCACTCACTTCTTCAGCTTCATGTAGTTTTCATTGACAACGGGCCTGCATTCAGCTCTGTGCACCACCATCCCCTCCAGGCTGATTTCATCTACAACAGAGAGAGTGACTAAGCTGTTCAATCGGGATTCAGAATCAGTAAAACTCTTTATTTAGTAAAAGTCCACACACATAAAATATTTAAATACATTACACAGTCTATATTTTTGTTATTAAATAAAACACCCCATAAACAAGCAAACAAAAACACATGTTGAAAAATCTACTTGATTTTATTTCATATAGCAGCCACCTATAATACACAGTACTAAGTAACACCTGTTCATATTTAACAGGGCTTTAAAGTCCACTATGTCCACTCGGCAACTGGTTTGGGATTGACAGCACAACAGAGGGTTCGACATTTCATCATTATGCCACCCCAGTCATTATAATGTTACAGAGGCTACATGAAAAGTAGCCAAAGCCTGAATTAGAGCTGAACCCAGCAGCTATATATCTGTATGGAGACAAGACTGTGATATACAATTTTTTCTCCATCAAATCTGACACAGCAGGAAAGAATGAGTGTGGAAAAATGTTCCTGAATCAAGGTGTGCACAACTGGCAGGAACAGCTTCAAAAACTCTCAAAGCCATAATGCTGTCAGTGACTGTTCCACAAATAGTTAAGCGGATGAATGTGTAACGTATGTCATCAGGTTTAGCTTTCCGTTTTAATCCATTGTGAAAGATGTAAATATTAGGGACTTGAATGAGGCTGAATGTAACACACTGTTATGGTTTGAATGACTTGAGTGAACAGGATTTATGAAGGCATATTATGTACTTTGCTTGCTGTACTAAAAACAATCTGAATAAATACTAATTAACCGGTATATTATGCTTTATTTAATTGTATTTGAATATTTTTATACTGTGGTATTGGTACTTTCACTTAAGTAGTGGAGAACGGGGTAAGTAGGCACACTTTTTACTCTAGTGAGAATTGCTCATCACCTAAACATCTTTCAATAGTCATTCCTACATTAAATTGAAGCTTAAGGTGTTGGCTTGAAATGTTCTATTCCTTCCTTCTCTGGGGTGTCAGTTAAGATACAACTTGACAATTTCTTTCGTTATTGGGTTCCTTTTCTGGCTGCAGCCTTTGGATAACATGTGACAACCAACCCCCCAAAAAATGTGACGACCAACCCCAACTTGAACTTCTTGCTAGCATCAAGGCCAACAACCATCTGACAATCTAAACTATAGTATACCCTTCACACTTTTTATGGGTAACAAGTGTTTTGTTATAGACCCATAGTGTAAAAGCCTCGAAGAAAAAATACTGAGGAGCTAAATATTTTCAATTTGACATGAAAAACATAAACAGTCCTCTCACCTCAAATTCAGCAGTCTAACTCCAAGGAAGACTATGTAGGTGACCTCTGATCCCAATTCTGGATATTTACATACCAAAGTTTCACACATAGCGCCTTCTGGTTCCGAGATATAACGATTGTGACAGCCAACCCGTGTGACATATTACCCCATTCTCCCCTAATGGATTAAAACTGTTTCTTTCGCCTCCCATAAACCATTCACCACTCAGCGGTCTGCAACTACAGTCAGTGTGACATTTGCAGCCATTTGTGATTTACCATGACTCAGGCCTTTTTTTCCCAAGTTGTTTTTTCATAAGGTGCTTTAGCCAATTACTCAACTGTCCAACCTATGGAAGTAAATAAGTGTCATCGGATTTTGAAAATAAAAAGCCATTGAATTTTAAGCACTGAATATTTATGCATTGAAATAACATATCTGATTTTTTTGCAGCATTGAAATAATGTATCTGCATTTTTTGCCGCATTGAAATAATGTATCTGAATGGTTTGCCTCTGAATTTAACTCATTACATTTTAAACAACTAATTTTCACCTTTATTTTACAATGTTCTCAAATTCAAAATCAAATATTCAACGTTAAAAATTCAACGTGCCAAATTCAACTGCAAAATCCCATGTATGAAATTCAGAGTAAAACTTTGGGGGCCCAAGGAAGAGCAATCGATCATAGATGCTAGATCGCATTCAACAAAGAGAGCTAGTGGGAATATTAGCTTGTTGCCTTGGATACCCCTGACTGATGCAGGAAGGCAAATCAGGTTTTAGCCATGTCAAACGGCAACGCAAGTAACGATGGTGCTTCAGTGAGTACAAACATGTTTCTATATATATGCTAGCCATTATATTCTTCCCTATATAGACACATGTTTGTACTCACCCAAGCACCATTGTTACTTGCGTTGCCGTTTGACATGGCTAAAACCTGATTTGCCTTCCTGCATCAGTCAGGGGTATCCAAGGCAACAAGCTAATATTCCCACTAGCTCTCTTTGTTTGAACGCGATCTAGCATCTATGATCGATTGCTCTTCCTTGGGTCCCCAAAGTTTTACTCTGAATTTCATACATGGGATTTTGCAGTTGAATTTGGCACGTTGAATTTTTTAACGTTGAATATTTGTTTTTGAATTTGAGAACATTGTAAAATAAAGGTGAAAATTAGTTGTTTAAAATGCAATTCAGAGGCAAAAAATTTAGATACATTATTTCAATGCTGCAAAAAATTCAGATACGTTATTTCAATGCATAAATATTCAGTGCTTAAAATTCAATGGCTTTTTATTTTCAAAATCCGATGACACTCATTTACTTCCATACAATTACTCAACTGTCCTACCCACAACCTTTTGTTGAAACCATTTTTATAACTGCTCCTCTCTTTTCAGTATTATCAGTATTGGGAGGCGCTTTCATTGCATCGTCTTCTTTCTTTGCAAATGTTGAATCGACAGTCCAGGAAATGTCGGCGTCCAGTTGGTAAGCGTTGGTGTTGCATTGGCAACAACTCTGCCTATTGTGCGTTGTTGCAGGATTTTGGCATTATTTGTATGGACAGACAAAAAGTCAGAGAAGCCACTACTTTCTAATCTACACTCATCAGTTCACAGAAGAAGCATAGACACACTGGTCAAACAGAGAGAGGAAGCCTAAAGGGAGCTTTAGATGTCAACACATGGTTGGTGGGTGCATTAATGATGAACAGATTGAGGGGTCTATATGAGCTGTGCCATAAAAATTATTTTGATTTTCTCTTCCAATGTCCACAAAGTGTTGAGGATTCTCAATAAATGAGTTGGTTGAACCCTGTGGGGATACATGCCATCTCTCAACCTCATCCTCAAACTTCCCTTACTAACATCCGTTTCATCTCCGTCTCTCCCACTTTAGAAATGCAATGAAAAGATACGAGGTAGAGACTTCTCTCCCTCTCAATCATATGAAGCAATGTCAGCTTGTGGTGATGCCCGCACAACGGGATCACTTTTCAGTCTGCAGTGTCTTTTTTCCTGTGTTCCCACTGATGATATGATGTTCTGTCCAGGGGCTGTTTCGGTTTTCCGGTTTAACCCGGCGAGTTGGTAAACTCAGAGGCAGGTTGATAAAACTCTGGGTTTTCGGTTTCAGAACAGTGGATCAGGTTGGGTTTATCAACTCTGAGCGTGTTCACTCTGGGTGGAGCGTGTGCATAAAAGCCATCGTCAATGGATCGCTGATAACATGATTCACCATGGAAACAGAAGAAACAAATGATTGATCCTCCCACTTCTCCACTTCTCAAAAAAAAAAAAAAATCCTCCTCCCACTAGAGTAGAAATATTAACAATGAGTTTATGGTAGCTATGGAGAAGAATTAACGGTATTGTCTCATAACTCTGATCTAATCTCCTCGGCAATTCAGAAAAAAAAAGAGAAACATTTTTTGTCAAGATAATCATTTCGCTTCCGTATGAGAAGCCATAGTCTATTTTAAAAAGTTAGCATATCAGCTGTAAAGTAATAAAGCTGGCCACACAGCATTGCTGACAGTGCCTAAAGCCCACTGTGCAGTAAACAGAACAGACTTGCTTCTTTTAAATGGGGAGTGAAATACATGAACGTCAAGACACATTAGGTGACAGTTTCCATTGAAGAGCCTGATTGATTTATTACCAGATCCATTTTCCTCAAGTGATCACAGTTTAAATTATTATATCATTTTTATATTCATATTAGGCTATTTAACGAGGCTTGTCTGTGACTTTAGGATCGCACAAGTGAACTACAACACGTGCAAGTTACATGAATCCACCTGACAAAAATCTGTTCAGTGGCAAGACGTTAAAAGATACAATACAAATAGGTTTATTAATCTGATTGTAGAGCATGTCACGATGTGTAAGGTGGCCCCATATGAACGGACCGAGGGCTGAGAACAAGGCTACTGATCAGATAAATGATTGGTCAAACGTAAAATCATCAGGAAATGATAAAAACATCCCGATGGAGATTTCTATAGAGTGATTTGTTCAAACTGTACAGGGACGTGTGACAGTGACACTCTTCTTCAGTCGGAGTGCAGCGAAAGTGAAAACAAACTCAGGGTAGGTCTAACCACCTATCCAGCAGGTTAGACCCACGGCGTATGTTGCGCAGTAACTGACTCTCGGTTGCACTGAACCTGCTACCTAAACGGAAAACCAGAGTTTCCACAACTCAGAGGAACAAATCTGGGTTGCCTCAAAACCAGCTACCTGAAACAGGCCCCTGGTAACAACAAGGAAACATATCGCCACAGATGGTTGTGTTCTCTTACCAAAAATATTTTTTCTACATGTTGTCTCCTAAAATCATAACACACATGCACAACACGCCTCTTTTCAGACTGTCTTCTTATCAAAACCACAATTTAATTTTCTGCTGGAATACAAAAGAGCCATTTCTACTGCCAGCAAATAATTTTTCTAGTCATTTTTTAATCATGTCTGCATTCATTGAAGTTTTGCTTTTAAAAACATGAAATTAACATTATTATGAAATGTACACAAATTATATTTTGTATTTTGCTATGAATTATCAGAATTATTAAAGCACTGCCTATATTATAGTAGGATGTTACAGTTTTAGTTATCACAGACTTTTTGGTTGAAGTTTTCAAGTGTCAACTTTCGTATATCTAACAGCATAAATATTTTGCCTGGTTACAAAGCTTAATATTATAGTGTTCTGGTCGCTGCATTGACCCATCTCGCATTGTAATAGGATAATTCTGATCTTATTCTATATCTTTCTAAATGTCAACAAAAAAAATGAAAAGACCAAGAACTACAACTCTCCCTCAGGACTTCTTTCTGGATTTGAAGACTTAAATCTGTAAAAACAAGTCTCCATCATCAACAACAACAACAACAACAACAACAATGGAGGATAAGCAGAGAATATCAGGTTTTGACTACAGAGAAAATGTTGAGTCGGTCAGTATGATCGATTAATAATTTTTTATGTTTTTTTTAGTCCACGGGATTCATTGGAAACAGAGCTAGGGAGCATCTTTTCTTTAATGTAAAAGCCAGGAATGTATTCAGCGTCAACCACAAGCTGAACAAATGCAGGTGCAACTGCCATGGTCACCATAGTAACTATCACACACCACCTGACACTATGGGCCGGTTTCACAGACATGGATTAAGCCAAGTCCTGGACTACATGGAATTTTGAATGGAGATTGTCCATTGAAAGTACAATTTAGTCGAGGACTAGGCTTAATCCATGTCTGTGAAACTGGCCCTAAATGTCACGCAAGAGTCCGTCTTTAATCTTGAGTCAGCACGTGTCACAGATCTCACTAATGTTCATCTTTCCCACAAATGGATGCAATTATGTGCAATTATTGGCTGGTGAGTGCAAGAGCGCTTGCCAGCAACACGTCTAAAAAACACACCCACACACAAGATACATGTGCACTGTCTTCCCAACACAAACATCCCTGAGGTGCAGTAATCATTGTAATGGGGGTCAAGGCCATAAAAAATTAATATTTTTTCCCCTCCTGCCACTCAAGTCTTCCAGTTCCCTCTCTACAGGATCCATTGAAACAGTGTATATAGGAGAGAAATGCCTCTCTTTTTTACATGGAAAGACAAACTTGATAGAGAGCGAGAGGACCGGCATGGGATGTGGTCTGACCCAGAATGTGTAGCTCAAGGCTTCTGTGCGTGGGTGAAACACTTGATAAAAAGTAGACCATCATGTTGGCTTCACTGTAAAACTCTTAGGGTCTATTCACACATGCCGTGTTTAGTTCGGTTGAAACGAACTCAGATGCACTTCTGCCTTCGGTGCGCATCTTTCAGGCAGGTGTGAATACAGCAATCGCACTCGGGGGCGGACCAAACAAACGCTCCGAGACCCAACTGAAGAGGTAGTCTCTGTGCGTTTCCAAACGCACTCTGCTGCAGTTTGTTTGTGGTGTGAATTTGTCCGGACTCGATCCGACCCAAATGCAGGAGGCACTGTGTCTTATCTTTCTTAATAAATAGCCGTCAGCTTCACATTATGGGAAAGTGTTGTTGTCGCCATTATTAGGACGATACGTTGTGGTTTGACCGGGAGCCAACAATATATTACATTTGATCGAGAGGACGCGTGAACATGCTGAATGTGTTCAGCGATCAGATGAAGGAGAGGGGAGCGTCTCTCGCACAGTGCCAACAGGTTCACGCTGCGCAATAAGTGTGTGTTTTTATTTTGCTTTCCATGTACGGGACCGTCAATACTATCCCCCTGTCAGTTTGGAGCTGAACTGCGCCGACCCAGCTGATACACAGCTTAATCAGCTGAGTGTCAGCTTGAGCCTATTCTTCTCGCGTGACGTGCGTCCAGCACCAAAAATACAGTAAAAATTATGTTTCACATTGTAGGCTACAAGCCACATAACGTGGCATTGACATAGGGCTACATATTATAACCATATGAAACAACAATAATTTGATGTTTTTCCTCTTTATTTATAGGCTAGATGTAGGCCATTTTATTATTTTTAACCCCATATTATATCAATGATATATATTTCGCAGTTTTAACTTCGTGCTTCCTGTTTCTCTCCACCCCAGAATGTCTGTCCAATGAATGAATAACCTCAGATCACGTGTGGTTTTGCGTCGTAATGCTGGTTCACTTGCAAAAGGGGCAATATGAAAGTGGAGCACACCAAACAAAAAAAATCAAAACTCTATTTGGTCTGGACCAAAGCAAGTGAACTAGCAGACTTTCCCAGTGTGAATACACCCTTAAGTGCTAAATCAATGTTTTGGTCCACCTCTTAAGCAGACATTCAGTATCCTAATTCTCGAACGCAACTTCATCATTCAGAGCTACAAAAGACCTTGAGGTACCACACTACAAAAAATCACAACTGTTGAAATGGGTTTCAACTTATCAAATACCAAATGTTTGCCTCAGAAAAGAATTAAAACTTGTGCAAACAGATCCATCCGTAAATAATTTCATGCAACTTCTGTTCAATTTCCCCTTATAACATTATCATCATCAAACAAAAAAAACAAATAGTCTAGATGGAAGAATAGGTCCATGCGCATAGGGTGGCTTTTTTTTGCAACCTGTTTTTTTCTAATCCTTGAAGGGTCTATTTTAAGATTCTGCCAGGTAACAGGCTGAACTAAGGTTTTTTTTTTTTTTAACAGTTTATTACACATTTACCAATTTCGAAAATGAAAACAGCAACATAGACAAAAGCATAACTTTTGAAGAAAAAACATACAGAGGCAAATTAACACATTTTTCCATATAATTCTGACTCAAGGAATTCAGTAAAATAGTTATTTTTAACATTAGAGAACATTTTCACTGTTTTTATGGACAAAACAGCAACAAAACTGCATAAAAAACGTTTATTAGATCTATATTTTCTTTTTTTAATTAAATATACTAATAAATGTATTAAAAATTAAACTGTGTAGCAGTACCTGACTATTTAACTAACTAACTAACTGAGAATTTAGATAACTACATATTCCTACTCCCTACAGTCCAGGGAATAGGTATATGTATTTCCAATTTAGAGTCTTGGGTCTGCCATATAGTCCAGCAGATAGGTGCAATATACGAAGGAGTTGTGCTTTTAATGATACAAACATGAGCTTTGGCACACTGTTAGAGCATGCCTTAAGGAAGATTTTTGGCTAAAGCGCCATCGCCAATTTTTCATATGGCACCAGTGGCGGCCATTTTAGAAAATGGCCGCCAACGATGGTTATTTTACATAGCTTGGGTTCTAGACCACCTAGGACCTTGGTTAAGGTGGCTAATCCTACATTTTCAAGGATGGTGAAGACAGTGGCACTATTTAAAACATGCTGGAAACTACTTAAATACATATACCTGGCATTCAGAGAACAAAATTATAGTAAAATCATCGAATATTAGTGGAATTTTACATATTTTCCTTAATTACAAAATTAGTCCATGAGTTGTGTGTACACCTCATGTGTTTACGTGTATATATCTATTCAAGAATCTGACCAATAAATAAGTTTAGCGTGTCTGAGCAGTGTAACCGCTATTATAACCATGTAACCCACTCTGAGTAAGTAAGCTGCTCTAGGTTCCTAAAGAGCTTAGTGATATAACCTGTAGCCACAAAGGATACCAGCCATCGGATGGTTTTAGATCACTACTCGTTATCAGCTGATTCCAACATTTCGGTATCAGAGCTAAAAAATAAAATAAAAATCCCTAATATGTTTTCATATATGCTTCAGACTGACCTGGCTTTCCTAAACTACTCATCATTTTCTTCACTAAAGATATCCTCAAAGTCTATCTCTTCGTTCTCCAGCTCTTCCTCCTCATCATCTTGCTCATACTCTCCCTCCTTCCCATGAGCTTCTTGTTCTCCCGACCCTGCTTTCTGGGCCAGTATCTCCAGTAGAGTAGGAGGGAGGATTGGTCCAATGGTCCAGATGGCTTCTAACACTTCCTCCTCCCCTGTCTTCTCCCAGCCCATTCCTGTTTCATATGGTTTTGGCCTCTCAAATATGGGCTGGTCTGCTCTCTTGTAGCAGGCAACTCTGTAGTTGACCTGCTGTACATGGGGGATGAGACTGACCTTGGGGGGAGGCAGGCGTTCAAGGTCTACTTTGGACTTTAAGTCCAGGACGTTATCAGCACCCACCATTTTTTTTAGCATCTTGGCTCGCACTGAATCAACTGACCTCATCAGAGCAAAGCCATACATTATACATGTAAAGGACTCCATCTCCTGTTGAAGGTCATCCTCCACCAGCCACAATGCACCAAGCTGACTAAAAGCCCTGTGCAGTTTGGGATTTTTCTCCAGCTTCTTTAAGGGATTCACCTTTCCCTTGCCCTTAAAAGCACTCGTACAGTCTTCCCCAGAAAAGACATAGTACCCCAGTAGTGTACTGCAATACTCTGGGCCAAGTGACGCAGCCAGTTCAGAAACATTGATTAACTTCCGATGGATGCCAGTGCCATGATCAAGGTATATAGAGAGGTTGATCTTGCTGGCATGGTAGAGGAGAATCATCAAAATATCTGTGTCTGGCGTCCTTACCACACTGGACTTGTACCCCCACTTGACAGCCTGGTGAAGGTACAGAATGACACGGCTGTCTGTCTCCTCCTGGTTTGACCGCAGAGAATAGATCTCAGAAACTTGGACCTGTAACAAGTACAGAAAAACATAAATAATACTCAAAACAAATTTAAGCCACTACTAAGTGTATCACTTTAAAAGCTCAAATATGGCTTGCCATTATCCATAGCTCAAATATAGCTTGCCATTATCCATATGAGTAAAGTCAAGGATTATCATGTTGTACTGTTTTTAATGATCTCATAGACAATTGTGTTATAGCATTTGCCATTGGGTGACTGTGTAAATCAAATGATTCAATTAATTGATAACATCAGATTCTCTGTTAACTCACATTGCCGTTTGTTGAAGTAAGATCATAGGATCTCCCGTTAACACACACCACTGCCTTCTTGCACTTTTCAATCCGAGATGCTGCCTCCTTGCTCCCCCAGACCTTGAGAAGCAGGTCACACAGTTGCATCTTGTTTGACTCATTCCCTAGGAAGGCCTTGAAGTCATGGGGCTTGCGGGTGTTTGGACCGTCAATGATGAATTTCTCAGTGAAGCCACGTCTGAGCCTCTCTTGGGCTTTGACAGAGTCTGGCTGGTAGCAATCCGTGGAGAAGACAAAGTGGTGCTTCCCAATCATATTGTTTAAGAGCTGCATGCAGATTTCTCCACAGGTTGGTGGGAGGTTGGCCATTGTGTGGAAGAGTGTGTTGCCATCCTGTATGAAGAGTGCATCCTTTGGGTAGGTCACCTCCTCATCCCTGTCCTGGAGCAAATGGGGAAGGATGGTGGCCTTGTTTGTTTTGGCAAAAAAGCCATCAGGAGAGCCAAGTGCATGAGGAACAGGTGAGAGGGGATAACACATAAGTTCTTCAAGGTTGATGGGCATATCAAGCATCTGGGACTTAAAAAGCAGCTGGAAGGCTAGGTTGCTCTGCTCCTGGTACATAAAGAGCTGAAATGGAATAAGAGGGAATGAGTGAAGTGTAATTACAATGTTAACATTTTAGTTATTTTATGAAGTATGTATTTTGTCTCATGATTTATGCAACAATTAAGTCAATATTCACCTTGCCCTGTTTAGATGTAAGTTTGACCTTCTTGCTGCAGTGATCCATAGTCTTGAGGTTGAGTTTCTTAAGGCGCTCAAAAAAACCTTTATTTTTGGAGACAAAGCGTTCTTGGATGAACTGCTGCTTGGCAGCCCTGCCTGCCGCTTCGGCCTGCAGCACGTCCACCTCAACCTCTTGAGCTATAGGAGCCCCAGACGCCAGTGAATAGAGACGTTGTTTGCCAGGGATCTTCC
The DNA here is from genome assembly GCA_026929865.2 of Hyperoplus lanceolatus. NCBI lineage: Eukaryota > Metazoa > Chordata > Actinopteri > Uranoscopiformes > Ammodytidae > Hyperoplus > Hyperoplus lanceolatus. The sequence goes on from CM049405.1 coordinate 20,962,542, forward strand.
AGGGGTTGGTGAAGCCTTCAATGGCCGAAATGACCCTCTGAACTGCTTCTTCTGACTTCTTTATCTGGGCAGGCTCCAGCTCACGGTGCTTCCCTGCCTTTGGACAGTCTGGATCATCGATCATGCCACACATCTCAAGAGTCAGCTGGTAAAGCTTAGCACGTTCAGAGGTTGTGCGGCACCACTTCTGATATGCGCCAAACATGTTGAAGAGTGTTTTTCAGGCAACCACTGGTAACGAGGCCAGCGTCAATGAGGATTTCTGTATAGCCAGCACCTTGACACTTGCGCCCAGTGATCTTGCCTATATAATTCATGGCGGTGTGGAACTTGCCAGGGATGATAATGTGGTTCTTGAATTCCTCCTCGTACTTCCATAGTATAGGACAGGCCTTCATGACCACCCCAAGGTCAAACGTGTTGATCGTGTATGGTTGCCCAACCTCCTCCGTTGCTGCCTCAGACCTCTTGAGCAGCTCATACACAACTGCATTATCTGTAATGGGCTGGTTTATTGGGGTGTAGAAGTCAACTGTAGATTTTTTAGGGGGCACTTTCTCTGTGCTTGAAATAAAGCCACCAAATCCAGACATCTGCTGCTTTCCCGCGCTGCTTAAATATCTGCAGAGGAAATGGATGTTGTACTCCAACATTGAGGCACTGTATGACCTTTGGTTTTCAGCAGGAGGGGTGAAGCTGGCATCCTTGGGGAATTTGGGACCAACTCTCTTAAATGCCAACTCAGGCAGCGTATCTGGAGGCGTGATTGAAAGGCTTCTCATCTTAGATGACCTCTCATATAGGGGAATGGTCCTCTCATTGGGGATCTCATGACTCTCATTCACCTCTTGAATCATGATTCCTCCTGCGCTGTTTACCACATTTGAGCCATGAACATTTGTTGTGATTCTGTTCAAGTTATCCCACTCGCTGTGAAAAACAGCATTTCCCTCACCAGTGATGATTTGAGGAGTCAGATAGGTGGACATCTCATCGAAAGCCTTTGCCATTGCCGTCTCAAGCTCCATACCAAAGTCGTATGTCTCTGAATGTCCAAGTCGTGCGAGGATGGTTGTCAGCTGCAGAGAGAAATGTGTTTAATTAGATATATTAATATCAAATAAAGTTAGGCAATGACAATGTAGAAAGGTAGCAGTAGGTTTGCTGATTACTCACCTGTTTGCTTCGATAGAGGTGACGAACTGTGGCACAGAGTAGGATGTGCTTTGGTAATTTCCACTTGCTCTTGGTTGCAGCTCGACACACATCCTGTGTGATTGAATAGACGAGCCTTTGGGTCTTCTCGCACGTTTCTCCATCAAGCTTGACTGTCCTGTTAGCACCAAGTTAAGAAATTGTACAATATCCTCTGGGAGCAGCTCCTCCATCTTCACAGTATTCAGTTCATGGGATGTCGGGGGCCATGGCAGTTCCTTTGACTTTTTGAATGCCTTCATGATGACAGAATGAAGGGTGAGGGCTGCATCTTGGAGCTGGTGTGGTAGATTTGAATAGCCTCTATTCAACAGAGTTGCTGAGTAGATAGACTCTAAAGGTTGAGGTCACGGGGAAGAAGTAGAACATCCCTAGATGGACGTGTGTTTGACTTGTTGTGATGAAACGATCTGTCTATTAGTAGAAGACTTAAGACACATGATACACCCCACACACAGATATAAACAAATCCTGTAACTAGCAAATGAGGTGACATTGCGGCCTCAGCCTGCTGCTATCATGCTCACACTGAAATCCTCTGTATGTCTTCTGGAAACTCCTGCAATAAACTTGGAACACTGATTTAAAGAGTCCAGTCTAAAGTCCTTTGTCTTGGTCGCCATGGGGAAGAATTCGGCTACCACACTGGTCTGCTGTTCCAAGTTTGTAGGCACATGCTACTGCTTCAGCTAAGGTAGTGCTTGTACTGTAGACCAGGTACAGCTCAATACAACTACGGAGTGGTACCTTGGATAAGGCAATTGCAGGAGAAATGTCTTTATCTCCTTGCAATTGCCTCATCAAGTGTTCACTGCGGTATTCTATATTTGGGAAACCTTGACTCTCCAGCTTCTCAATGTACAAACTGCATAGGAAACTCAGCTGGACAATCTTTTTATGCTCGATCACATTCCTAAAAGTATAATCCTTTACTACCGAAAAGGATTTCTCGTGTGCTGCAATCTTCTGGGCTTGCAGGCTGTCTTTGGAGCCTTTTGCTTTCTCGGCCCTCTCCCTCCCATGGACATGGGTTTGGTACTCTGTATTGAAGTTGTTCCTGCATGAAGCATGGTATTTGGCTTCCATTGCAAAGAGGTCCTTGCCCTGCACCTTGCGGTAAAGAGACTCTTTATTTATTTCTTGTGCCCTAGGCTCTATGACTTTCCAGGCTGGTTCTTTGTGTTTCCAACTCTGAAACATTGTAAGATCTTCAGTCTTGCCCTTGACCTTTATCTTTATCTTGTCACAGAAAATACACTGATTAGGAAACAAGAAGGAACACCGAGTACTTTGAGATTGATCAAGCTGAGATTTCTGCTGGTGGAGCGAGTCCTTCATTGACAATGATGATTCACCAGACGTAGAGGCATTTGGTGCTAGTACACGATCCAAGTTCCCTGTGAATCTTTTATAGCAGTCTTAGTGATAGCCAGTTGTATCTAAAGGCAAACCCTCCAATGTCAATGGGACCTTTTCACAGATATTCATCATTCGGTATGGTGAAGTGGCTTCTTCACAGAGTCTCATATCACGAATACTGTGTAAATATGACAGCTTGTCACTTTGACCCCCCCTTGCAGGAACTAAATGCAGTAAAATTACCATACTCAGAGAGAGATGGAACATGTAAAATACATAACAGTATTGGAATCTTCTGGGCCTGTAGCAGCATCACAACCTTTCATTTTCCTCATGGTTAGTGAGGATATGAAGCAATCAGCCTGCAAATAAAGAGAAATTTGTATTTATTTTATTTATTAGAAATATATTACCATGATTTTTCAGATTTTACTGGAAACACTACTTACTGTTAGTGAATGCTTAATTAATGCTAAATAAGCATTAACTAAGCCTTAACTTACATGTATGCGTAGTAAATGCTTTACATAACCGCTAATAACTAAGCATTTAAAGTTAATTAATGTGTAATAAGCATAAATTGGCATTAACTAACAGTAAATATCAGTAACTAAGCTTTAACTAACAAGTAGCCTACTTATTATACCTTTATTGTAACATCTTACCTATAGATGTTACCAAGATCCTCATTCAAATTGTAAATATCAAACATTTCATACAAAAGAAAAGTTGTCTGTTTTGCTTTGTCAACTAGCTATAGCAAGGCTAGCTAAATTAGCTAGCTAAAACATATGTACGAATGTTATTTTAATCTATGTTGTAGCTATGGCATTTATGTATGATCATAACATATGTGGCCTTTGTTTGAACAAGTCCATTGAAGGCCAGTGTAGTGTTTTTACAAAACTGAAAGAATCCACTGTGTGGATTATCTCCATTTTTAAAATATTTTAAAGTTTTCTATCACTAAACAGAATATAGGTCAAATACTTACATGGGAAGTTGTTGTTCCAAAAGAGAGACATTGTAGTGGTCAGTTGGAGACAGCAGTTGACAACTTGACACTATTTTCCCGCCTAAATGTTGCAATTTAAAAACTTAGAATGTAGGCCTATGCTCTATGGCAGGCACAAGACTCTAAACTGGAACTACACTCAACAAAAATATAAATGCAACACTTTTGTTTTTGCTCCCATTTTTCATGAGATGGACTTAAAGATCTAAAATTCATTCCAGATACACAATTGTACCATTTCTCTCAAACGTTGTTCACAAATCTGTCTAAATGTGTGATAGTGAGCACTTCTGCTTTGCTGAGATAATCCATCCCACCTCACAGGTGTGCCACATCAAGATGCTGATCTGACATCATGATTAGTGCACAGGTGTGCCTTAGACTGTCCACAATAAAAGGCCACCCTGAAATGTGCAGTTTTGTCTCACAGCAAAATGCCACAAGCATTGAGGGAGCGTGCAATTGGCATGCTGACAGCAGGAATGTCAACCAGATCTGTTGCTCGTGCATTGAATGTTCATTTCTCCACCATAAGCGTCTCCAGCAACCGCACAGCCATTGAAGAGGAGTGGAACAACATTCCACAGGCCACAATTGACAATCTGATAAACTCTATGCGAAGAAGATGTGTTGCACTGCATGAGGCAAATGGTGGTCACACCAGATACTGACTGGTTCTGAGTCCCCAGACCCCCAATAAAGCAAAAAAATGCACATTTCAGAGTGGCCTTTTATTGTGGACAGTCTAAGGCACACCTGTGCACTAATCATGATGTCAGATCAGCATCTTGATGTGGCACACCTGTGAGGTGGGATGGATTATCTCAGCAAAGCAGAAGTGCTCACTATCACACATTTAGACAGATTTGTGAACAATGTTTGAGAGAAATGGTACAATTGTGTATCTGGAATGAATTTTAGATCTTTAAGTCCATCTCATGAAAAATGGGAGCAAAAACAAAAGTGTTTTGCGTTTATATTTTTGTTGAGTATACATATATAGTGTCGTGCGAAAGTTTGTGAACCCCTTGAGCCTTTTGGAATTTTATTTATGTTAACCATTATTAATTCATTTTTTTCAATACCAGTATTTTTTATATAAAATAACAGATGTTTGTTTATCAATTCCACATTTTTCTTTTCCAGAAATCAATTGTTAAAAGACATAAAACAAATTATTTGACAAATGTTGTATGTGCAAAAGTTTGTGAACCCTAAGCTGCATTGCTTAAATCGAGCAAGGTAAACACAATCAGGTGGGCCAAATTGATTGATGAAATAGACCAATGTAATGAGAGATCTTTAGGGAAGAAATTGGGCGCCACTAGATAAAACACGGATAAAACCAGGTCAGTTTAGGCCCACCAAACTGAACCAATACAGGTCAGACATGCTAAAAGGGAAAAAAATCTCAGAAGATCTCAGGAATAGAGTTGTGATGCTGCACATTTGTCTGGGGACAGCTATAAATTAATTCAAAAAAAGTTTGAGCTCCATCGGTCCACCGTGAGGCAAATCATCTACAAATGGAGAGCTTTAAGAGTGACTGAACATCTGCCTAGAAGTGGACTTCCTTCAAAAATATCTTCAAGCGCCACAAGAAAAGTATTTTTTTAGTTAAAAGCCAACCCACACATTACATCTAGTGATTTGCATACCTCTCTTGCAACATCTGGGACAGATGTGCATGGTTCCACAATAAGAAGAAAACTCAGTCAACATGGCTTTCAAGGGAGGGTTGCTGAAGAATCCTCTGCTCTCAAAAAAGAACAAAACTGCTTGTCACAGCTTTGCCAGAGAGCACCTGGAGACACCTGAAGTCTTATTCTGTGGACAGATTAGTCCAAAATGGATCTGTTTGGTCATAACCAAAACCGCCATGTTTGGGCAAAAACGCAACTCTGCCTACCACCAACAGAACCTTCTCCCAAGTGAAGAATGGTGATGGCAAATGGTCTGCAAATCACCAGATGTAATGTGTGGGTTGGCATTTACCTGAGAAATCCCTTTTCTTGTGGTGCTTGAAGATATTTTTGAAGGAAGTCCACTTCTAGGCAGATGTTAAGTCACTCTTAAAGCTCCCCATTTGTAGATGATTTGCCTCACGGTGGGCCGATGGAGCTCAAACTTTTTTATACGAATGTATAGCTGTCCCCAGACAAATGTGCAACATCAAAACTCTATTCCTGAGATCCTCTGAGATTGTTTCCCCTTTGAGCATGTCTGACCTGTATGGGTTCAGTTTGGTGAGCCTAAACTGACCTGGTTTTATCTTTGTTTTATCTAGTGGCGCCCAATTTCTTCCCTAAAGATCTCTCACTACATTGGTCTATTTCATCAATCAGTTTGGCCCACCTGATTGTGTTTACCTTGCTCGATTTAAGCAATGCAGCTTAGGGTTCACAAACGTTTGCACATACAACATTTGTCAAATAATTTGTTTTATGTCTTTTAACAATTGATTTCTGGAAAAGAAAAATGTTGAATTGATAAACAAACATCTGTTATTTCATATAAAAAATACTGGTATTGAAAAAAAATTATTAATAATGGTTAAAATAAATAAAATTCCAAAAGGCTCAAGGGGTTCACAAACTATCGCACGCCACTGTACCTATTCCCTGGACTGTAGGGAGTAGGAATATGTAGTTCTTATCTAAATTCTCGGTTAGTTAGTTTAATTTTTAATACATTTATTATTTAATTAAAAAAAGAAAATATAGATGTAATAAACGTTTTTTATGCAGTTGTGTTGCTGTTTTGTCCAAACAAACAGTGAAAATGTTCTCTAATGTTAAAAATAACTATTTTACTGAATTCCTTGAGTCAGAATTATATGGAAAAATGTGTTAATTTGCCTCTGTATGTTTTTTTCTTCAAAAGTTATGCTTTTGTCTATGTTGCTGTTTTCATTTTCGAAATTGGTAAATGTGTAATAAACTGTTAAAAAAAACCTTAGTTCAGCCTGTTACCTGGCAGAATCTTAAAATAGACCCTTCAAGGATTAGAAAAAAACGGGTTGCAAAAAAAAAGCCACCCTATGTGCATGGACCTATTCTTCCATCTAGACTAAAATATCAACACATGGAAAAGCACTAAAGGCAGCTAGACTGCCTGGCCCAAAAAAAATGTTACACACTAATATTAAGCTGGAACACCCTTAGCTTTGATTAAGGCACGCATTTGCTGTGGCATCGTTTTGAAAAGCTTTTTTTGGCACATAACATTTCTGAACCTATACCTGACAAACTGAAGCAACCCCAGATCATATTGTACACCACCAACACCACAGACTTGTACAATAGACACTAGGAATGATGGGTACTCACTGCAATGCAAAAATGTAGGTTTAGGCTACACATTTGGTTGATGCTGTGATTGTATATTGCACTGACTAAAGCAAGACAGGTGTAGTATTTTGCACCAGTTTCTCTATTTTATTCAACTCCCCAGTAAAGGACGAAAATAATCAAATGTGAGTACAGTATGGTTATTTTAATCCAGAAATTAATACAATTTTAAGGAACAATACTATACTGTGAATATATATAGTTACAGTGACATAAAATTACCTATACCGTGAAAGAAGACCATACTGCTCAGCCCCAATTCATATACTGTACATAAGCCGTTTTTGGGCTATTCTGACCCACAAGATTCTGCTCAGCAGAATTCATTTCACTGGGATTGACCTGCCAAGATAACACAATTAAGTCTGCAATGGATGTAGGGGAAGGTGGGGTGATTTGTGCAACTTTTTACTCAAAGTGATTTTAAAGTGAGGCCTTGACAGTTATGTCTCCAACTCAAATATGTACATATATTTCAGGATGTTGTGCATCCCTGGCAATAAAAACTTTGGATCTGGAATAAACTGTTTAAGAAATATAGCTTTCGGAAAAAAAGTTGTCTTGTCGCACAAATCACCCCACGTAGTGGGGTGATTTGTGCGTCATTGTGTCACAATGACAAAGTCACCATCATCATCTTTCTGGCCATCTGAACTCTCATCAGTGGTGTCGTTAAGTGGAATTGAGATGTCACTCTCTTCTGAGCTACTGTAGACAATCACTTTCTTTTGGTGACCAGCGTATACAGCCATGCCACTGGCACAACTCTCAGAAATGTACTTTGCACTAGTTGCTCCGTGCTTGTGGAACCAACTGCCACCTGACAAATGTGATTCCCCCTACATTTCTGCCTTTAAATCAAGGCTCAAAACCCATATGTACACCCTGGTGTTTCCTCCCCATTAACCTCTGCACTACTTACTTACCTCTGCACTACTATCTGTGTTTATGTGGATGTATGGGCTTTACGTCTTTTATTTTGGTTATTGTTATTTTACCTTCATTGTTTACCTACTGAATGCACTATGTACAGCACTTTGGACAGTGCAAACTGTCATAAATGTGCTTTTATAAATACATTTTACTTACTTACTTACTTATAACTCACCCAGGCCCTTGCGCACAAATCACCCCATCCCCAGAATTTTGGATAATAGGCATGATGCAGCAATTTAGGGTTGACATTGTGCTAACTATATAGACTCAAAGTGTAGCATACCAAAGCACTAAAACATGTGTCAAATGTTTTCAAACGTGTCTATAATTGTTCAGACACAATAATCAAAAAACCTTGATCATGGAAATGTTACTTTGAAAGGCAAAACACAGTTTTTTGAGCTTAAATGTGCTTATATCTTATTCCTTGTGTCTCCCTTCTTTACAGGATGAGTCAAATGGATGGCTCTTCTTAAATATGTGGTCACATTTCCAATTTCTTCCACGGTTTTCTAGAAACAAGGGGTTTTGCGACTTCCAAAATGCACAAATCACCCCACCTTCCCCTACTGTACAAGCAACAGGGTCAAACTTCAAGGTGCAATGTTATACTAAAATAGAACCTCCCAATTGTATGTACATTGCATGCAAAGTACACACTTATTAAGGGCAGCTACAATGTGTTGTATAAAAAAATTAAAAGTATGATGAAAGATGTTTAGATGAATGTGGTCTGATATCCTGTATATGTGAACTTAACAGTTAGAGAGAACACAGTTAATATTAGGGCTGTGTCAAAAAATCGAAATATCGATATATCGCGATACTTAGTTTCCCGATATCAGTATCGATTTGTATATCAAAATATCGATTTTTTTTTTATTAATTTTTTTATGATTTTTTATGATTTTTTATTTATTTATTTTTTTTTGCTTTTCAAGGCTTTATTGACAGTGCAGAGATACAGATATGAAGTGGGGTAGAGAGGGAATGAAACAACCACGGGTCAGATTCAAACCTATGTCTGCTGTCAGGCCTGAGCCTCTAGGATACTGACTATTGAAGTTAGATCAGTTTTTTTTATAAAAATACTTAAGATTCACTGTGTCACAAAAGCACACTGATGTGTTTTCATTTGCATTGTGTCCTGTCCAGTTAGTACAAGAGTGAATTGGATTTGTTATTTTGATGTTATGGCAGCTGCAGCAGTGTTTGATAATTTGCCGAAACCAAAAAAAGGAAGAAAAATAGTAAAGGAAGTTGTGAATGAAATAGTTTTGACTTCATTTGTCTGTACAATTATCACTATATTGTGCTGTTATGTTTGACAAGGCAACTTGTTTATGGAATATCGCAATATATCGTGAAATATCAAGATACACAATATATCGTGATATATCGTGATATATCGTATCGTGACCAGTGTATCGTGATACGTATCGTATCGCGAAGTCCTTGACGATACCCAGCCCTAGTTAATATGCACTTTGTTCTTGCTTTTAGCTGTAATCACTCTTCACCCACATTGCTTGGTAAGACACATGCCCAACACAGAGACATTTTCTCTCTGCCTGTTTATCATGCCATACTTTAAATTACAGAGGCATGAGTTTAAGATAATACAATTTCAAAACAAGAACAAAACAGTACAGAAAAAAAAATATCTACTGAATTAGATTCGTATGGGTGATGATTCACAATAACAATAAGACTGACAGCTGTTGGGTAATATCTGCATTATATAGTGTCTTAAATATTATACGGCCTGCAGTTCTGCTACCAAGAGTGGATTTAGAGCAAGTTCAGGGGTTTAGGGTTAATCCAAAGGTCAAGATTCTAGGTGTCCATCAACTGATTTCCTTATGATTGGGGCATGAAGTTAAAAGGGAAAACAGACTAAGTTGCCAATAGATAAATTATAACCAACCTCTGGTATCATCACTTCAGAATTTATTTCACAGCTCTGTTATCCTTGTTTCAACATCCAGATTTGTTGTTGTTAAAGCCACTACGAGTAAGTCGGCACGTTGGCGACACCTTTGAACAAAAGCGGTAGTATTTTAACGATGCCAGCTGTCGTGAAGCTATTTTCTAGCTCGTGCAGGGAGTGCAAGATTCAAATAATCAGGAAGCAATATGGTGCGTGTCCGTGTGTTGAAAGTGTGGAGGGCACCGGACTCTTTTCGGCTCTGTGAGTCTATGGGTGACACAGCATCAACTAATGGCAGTAAGTGCTAAACACACCTGATTGCAATGAGTTGATTGCATTGTTACCTCTCACGGAGCTGAACGAGTCCGTGTCCTCACACCAAGCGAATGAACGAGAGATGGCAGTTAGTTAGTATGGATCACGATGAGGTAATGTGTTTATGTTGTAAATAATGACTATTTCAGATGAATAATGGTCATCTGATGATGCTGGTGAGGCAAAGTAAACTTTGTTTTAGTAGGCTACCGCTCATTCATTTAGGAGTAAACACTGCAGTCTAGGTTCGCTGCGTGAAATTGTGTATACGTTGCTTGGCAACGCCCTCCCGCCCGCCTGTCACTCTCCCTTTTAGCTTTTCTTCATTGCATTTTCTTTTTTTTCTTTGATGGTTCAGCCCCGTTATCAGTCATTATGAACAAACAACTGTCTCAAACAAGGCTCCCGCTCCCCTTCCCTCACCTGGAGCCATAGGCTTCTCAAATCGCGTTCCTGCGCCGCACTGAAATCTGCGACCAATACGGATATGTGACCATAGAGCATGCACGCGTGAACCGAAAATCGGACTGGGTGTACGACCAGATCAAATGCAGTAATAAAAACTATATAAAAAAGTCTTTCTTTGCACAGATGGTCTCGTTTGCTGTTAAAGGTAATTTATGATTATGAGAGGAAACATGAGGCTGTTTAAAAGATATTTAAATGTTACTCGTTGCTGCTTTAAGTTGTTTTTCTAGAATTCAATATTTGGTTTAGTCAACCTAAGGTGATTTGTTTTCAGTTTTGTTTAGAGTTACTTTGATCTCAGTTTTGTTTGTTTTTCCATTCTCTTCACACTCTCAACTGGAATTTTATATAAAATACTGATACTCCAATTTGTGATGGTACCCATTCATGGGATTCATGGTAATGCCGAAAAATGTACAAACATATTTACTGGACCTCAGTCTCTTTACTCTGTCAACACCAGGGGAAAATTCAACTAAAAAATACAACAGATCAAGTAAAGGATAATTGTAAGGGTAAAGGGTAAAGGGTAATTGTGATGACTGTAGAATTGAACGCAAATTATGGTAATACCATTTTATTCCTGAATAAAAAAATTAAAAAATTCTATTCATAGGCAGTGTAATGGAAGGGAAATAATTTAGGGCCTATACAGTAAAAGGCATTTGTAGATAAGTGTGAAGACAAGTGAAAAATAGTAGAGTGAAGACGGTAGAGGAAGAGAGAAAGATGCAAGGGTGAGGAGGTCACTCGTCCACCCCCTCGTGATCATCTCTTACGTCCATCTTCTCCGAGGCCATTTCCTTAAAGCTCTGACCTTCCTATTGTAACACACAAACAGCCTGCCGCCCACAAGGGCTTTATCCACCATCACAGTCTCTGGATGAACTATCCCTCCTCATCTACGTTTCAAATCACATAACAGACACACCAAGCTTACACATACTAGAGTTAGATCAATTAATGCAAACATGCCAGTCAAACACCTTCTTCTGCAGGTAACAGTGACACTGATCTTCAGTAGTGTAAACGCTTTTCAGCCTTACAGTTTAGTAGACTCATGCTCCATTCAATGTCTACAAAAAATAAAGACATTTTATACCAGCATTAGATCTGACCCATTGCATAAGCTGCTTCTGTTGTTGCGGGGGCTGTTCATCTGACCCTGGTTCACTCTTCTTCAAGATCACTCTCCAATGAGAAATATCTTGGATCATTTCATTGCTTCTCTAAGACAACAACCCCTCGCCTAGGGCTGTCGCGATAACCGCACAGATGAAATACTGCAATATTTTCAAGCCAATCGCAGAGCATGGGCAGTCACCACAACAACTGCACGTGACGTTCATGGACCTGTTATGAAAGGTGACGAACCCCCGTTTTTCAAAACTCATATTTGGAAAAAAGATTTGAAGACCAGATCTTGTTTTTAAAAGGAAATTAATTGTATTTATTAAAATTATATACGAACATTTAATAAAACACCTTCCTTCATTGCAAATGAACAGTAGTAGGCTACAAATAGACCAAACTCTGATGCGTTTACTACAGACTTTATTCCTCTGCTCCGCTGTGATCGCTCTCGCTGTCATCTCTCTATGCTCTGGTTTGGTCAGCCTCGCTGCTGTCCTCGGCATCTGAGACGCAACATTTATTTAATGCTCATAGTTAATCACATAGCCTAGTGCTGAAACGAAAGCTATAAACGCTGTGGTTTAAGGCTGAAATGATAACCGGGGTAAGTTACAGTTGTCGTTTGGAAGGCTTCCGCGATCTCCGTTAGTTTCAGTTTACAGCCGATAAAGTTACAATCACAACGAACGCATGGACAGCGTTTAAATAAAGCCTCTTATTCTTATTATCATTAGGGCTTTGATGCAAATGCTGAAATCTAAACATTACGGCGTCCGTGGTGTGGGTAAAAGGAAAAGCGCAGTTGGCAATCTCATCTCTCCTTACTGCCACAGTAAAAGTCGATCGCACAGCGGATTCCTGCCTCTGACACGTTGACTTGCAACATAATGATTTGAGGCTTTGCATTGGCTTTTGCGATGTCCCGTGCCTCCTGTTTTCTCTCCACACAAAGCGTTCTCTCTCCCATTGCACACACGCATGCCCCGGCCGCTTCCGAGAGCACAGACAGTGTTGGTTCCACCCGATAAAAAGATTAAATAAACACAACTGAAGCTACAGTATGTAAAGCGCTTTGAGTGCGAGAAATGCGCTGTATATATTAAATATAGCCTATTATTATTATTATTATTAAGCTGAATGGGGAAAAAAACCCTATCTTATATTCGGACCAATACGGTACAAACAAGTTGGCTTAATAAATATAGACCTATAATTAGGCCTAAAAAGGGGTAGAGCAATTATATTGCATACCGCACGGTTTAACCACCCTGACTCACCGCACGGGGTATTCCTTCATCGCGACAGCCCTACCCTCGCCTCTGATCTCAACTCAGATTGAATCCCAGTGACATCCTGGTTAAAGTGCCAGTTCCTACGATTGCATCAGACCAAACCAAGTAAACATAAGGAAAGATACAGTAAAAATATAAAAAATATATATAAAAGAGATATATACAGTTATAGGTTTTTTAAGATAAAGAGCTGTGCAACCTTGCGGGTTAGGCAGAGATTTGACCTGAGCGGTACGCACTCTACCCGGTAAGCCATCTAAGTGCTAAAAGAGAAACAGAGTTTTAGAGATGAACTTGCACAGCATTGTATGTGTCTGCTCTGCGGATGTTCATATTGCTTGGTCTTAATATGTCAGTACCTCCAGATATGTGGCATCTAGCAATCAGATTTTCAGATTTGACACAGACAAAGATATGTTAGTGCTAGAGCCTTAATGTCAATACTTGCTGACAACAAGGAAGCAATAGAAAGAGGGGGGCTTGAAGTCACTGATTGGATCTCCAAATATAATTTTCCATTAGAGCACCTCTCTACCAAGCCCAGAGGCTGCTTCTTAATGACATTTAATGATTACATTCATTAACATTGAAGTGATTTTTCCAATGTTTGTAACTGTATACAGCCCTGGCATTTTGGTTTTAACATGATCTAGCACCATCCATATTAAGCAAATGGGCCTCTAAATCTATTTCTCAACCGCAAAACTAACGGTAACCCAGGATACATTCAACTAATAGACCAATTATTAAAAATTGATTTATGTTTGAAGTGGTTGCACTACAACTCAGTATTATATAATATAACAGTCATTGAGTTTTTTTTTAAGTACACCTTTGTAACCTTTGAGTTTAATATTATTGTCCGTGTTATAATTTTTGTGCAGTTATTCAATAATTTATTTCTGGTTGTTTGACTTGGAGTGATTTTATTGATGAAGATAAGGTAGAGATTTTGTAAGTTTGTTGGTAGTATGAGTCATCTGGACTTATCTGCCGTTGCTGTCAAACACACAGTTTAATCCATTCCTACCATTTGCCCTTGTACTCCAAACACTTTCACTGTTACTGCAGCCCAATGCAAACCACTTCATCACAGAGAAATCTAAAGCTTTACAGGTCTGCAGATCCTAGTTACAGTTGCTACGCTATGGTTGGATGATTCACTGCTCCAGGAAAGGGTATTGCAAACCATCAATTACAGAAACCATGTTACGGACAACCTCTCACTACATCGTCTGACTTTCTAGATCTCATGCCTCCACTTAGATTTTTTGTAAGTGCTGTGTATTTTTGGGACTTTTTATTCTTTATCACAGTTACTTTGTATTCGATGTAGACCACGATACATTTCACTTCTGTATGTAAAGTGCTTTATAAGTTTTGTTCTGAAGCTCCCGACTATTCATTTATCCAATTCAAAAATGTCCATACAACATGATGTAGAGCGTGTGACAGTAATACTCAGCAAAAACCCTAGGTCAATATGTCTGATTATTAAAAAATAAAGTTAAAAAAAATGCTGATGTCTAATCAGTTTAATCTATTGGATAAACTTGATCCCCAGCGCACATGCAGAGTATATACAGTAAATATACCTCTGTAATGGATAAAGCAAGAGACTGACAGCTCTGAGCTCATACAAGTCCCTATTTTAAGTGGTTGCCATGCCAGCTTCACAGCAGCCAGTGACTCCATGTTACACCACAAGCTCTTAGCACAGCTCCATGAATAATTCACCACCTTTAGGAGGAAAGGAGGGTCCTTGCTAAAATATAATTTTGAACCTCCTCAACTGTCAGTTTTTTAACAGCTGTGACAAACAAGTTTTCGCTGACATTGAAGATAACAGCCTTCCTTCATGAACTAGTTTTAATGAACAGGAGAACAAAAACAGGTCAAACCTTCCACAATTCTCTCCACTGAGTCTTGGCTTTGTTTGCAATTCCAATTGAGTTGTCGATGAAGACATCACTAATCTCTTATCTTATGAATAGAAAGTCACAGTGGAGGCTGCGACAGAAAGTGCTATCAATGTAGGATATTCTCCCAGATAAATAAAGCAGCATTTCAGTAAAACACACATCACTTATTGCTACACAATAGGTGGTTTGGCAAAATGCATTTTGAGTCATACCCGACGCAAGTCTATTCCATTTACAGCACTAGCTCTTAGGAGCAACTAGTAGTGTTTCCCCTACCATTTTCTTCATGTTTTTTTGCGCAAATTTGGTGTTTTTATTTCCCGTTGCTTTCATTTACATACGTAAGACTAGCGACCTACTTCTTCCTGTCAGAGATGAGACAGAAAAAGCATGACAGTAAACCGCCTGATAAAACTGGGCACCTTTTCAAACAGATTCCAGTTCACATGTAGTGCTGCGTGGTAAACGGATGGATTTGGCTACAAAAGGACTTCCATATTCCGACGCAAACAACTGGAGACAGTTTCACACCACAAAAATTATGGAAGCAACCCCCCTTCATCTGGTGAAAGGAGTGTGTGAGTGTGTGTGTGTTCTAATTGCTAGAGCTCAGCTCTGTTAATTAGGGAAAGAGAGCAAGAAAGAAAAAGCTCCTGGAGTCTGTACTCTTTTGTTGTCTGATCTCCTCCCTGCATGTGATGCCGTCTGCCCACCCACTCCTAAAGGGGGGAGGGTTGAGAGAAATATATAAATATATATATATAGAGAGAGAGAGAGAGAGAGAGAGAGAGAGAGAGAGAGGCAGCACACTGAGCAGCACAGAGAGCCAGTCTGTTTTCAGTTTCCAGTACACTGTTGCCTCTCTGCCAGACAGCACTCAACCCTCCACTATCACAAACTCTCGACACACATTCACCCTCACTATACAACAGCTGACAACACCTTTTCAATTTCTCAGCAACACGCGACTCGCACTGACAGATCCAAAAGAGAAGAAAAAGTACAGACTCGATTTGTACTGCAGACACGCCAGCTCTAAGGAGGCTGGGTGGAGGCTGGTAAGGGTGATTGGAGAATGGAATGGAACCTTAGAAGGATGGAAAGTGAACTGAGGCACATTAACCCGGACCTGCTGCAGCCCAGCAAGAGCTTCAAGAAGCCCTCTTCAGGCACCATCACCCTCAACGTAGGGGGATTCCTGTACACCGCCCACAGGACCACCCTTGCCAAGCACCAGGGTTCTTTTCTGGAGGAACTGGCCAACGGTAAAAAACCAGTTCAGCACACAGATTCTATGGGAAACCCGTTCATCGATAGAGATGGTCCAGTTTTTCGCCATGTGCTCAACTACCTCCGAACCGGAGAGCTCCAGCTACCTGACGACTTCCGGGAAGCAGGGCTCCTACGGCGGGAGGCTGATTTTTACCGTCTGAGTGAACTGGTGGAAGCCGTAGTCGAGTGGGAAAGTCAGAGGGCGGTCCAACGGGAGGCCGCCTTTTTAGAAATGACAGATAGCCATGAGAGATCGCAGGGCCTTAAGGTGTATTGCAGTGACCCATTCTTCATCGACAAAGTCAAAGGGCGGCTTGTGCAAATCTCCAAGAGCCGTTTGGATGGCTTTCCGGAAGAATTTGTGGTGTCGTCCAACGTGATCCAGTTCCGACACTTCATCAAGTCAGAGCCGGGCTCTCGGCTCGTACTGAAGGAGGACAGCACATTCTTGTGCACACTTGACTGTTTGAAACTAGAAACAGTTATGCTAGCACTGAAATCGGGCTTCAAACTGGTAACCAGCCTCGACAGCAGCAAAGGCTCAGTGGTGGCAGCTGAAGCCTTGCACTTTGTCAAGTAGGAATTAGGGAAACAGAGGGAGGAAACGTGACAAGAGGGTGAAGCTGATAGGGAAAATAGTAGTGCCTGCTTTCATATCCACTCTAAATAAAGGTATTGGCTTGAAGATGTTTTTACGTGCTGAGCTGTAATGTGTGACTGAAGAGAGAAAGAGAATAGGGGGTTTGGACTGTCTCACAGGACAGTGTTTATATCTTTACTGCAAAATGTTAGCTTAAATAACACAAAATAAAATGTTGGCATCAAATTTTAACTGATTTGTGAGCTAGTATCTATAGAATTCAGAATGATCTAGAACAACTTAATATTAATGATATATAAATAGGATCTGTTCATGTACCATTCTGTAATATGGAAGTCAAGACAACTGTGAATCTGTCCATAGATAAGGAAAAGGCAACAAACTGAGAATCTAAACATTGACATTTTTATCCGTGGATTTTTTTCTATACAGCTGCTCTTGCTGCTTTTACAACGGCTGCAAAAGCCTTTAACCCAGCCGTGATGTGCACTGTTGTAACATTTTACTACAGTCTGTGCCTGTGTGTCTGTTGCTATACATTGTGTGTGCTGTGTTTGGCTGGTTTAATAGCTTGTGTTCTATGTATTAGCCTCTCTGGAACATGTAGGGGAAATCTCAGCTCATTAAGATTGTTTTGGATGGACTATCGAACATAACATTAAAATGAGACTAAAGCAACATTTTATTGTTCTCAGATCATGTTAACAAGTTGAGTTTAAGTGCAAAGAAATGTGACAATTGTAAGGGCTTTGAATCTAGCATGATGCATGTGCACTAAATAAACTGTGTGTTTGTTAGTGCTGTGAGCCTCTGTGAAGTCAGTGCCACAAAAATGCATATGACTTTTCAATGTGAATATTTTACAAATAAAAGTGATTCTGCAACTACTGGAATTAGCTTTTTAGTGTATCTGCAGAAGTTTGTGTGAAATGCCTGAGTCTTTTCTTTTTGTAAATAGGCTGTCAATTTTTTGCTTGCAATATGGTTATAAGTGTTGAGAAATTACTTTGCTCTTAATCAAGTTACTTTACTATATATATATATATATAATGTTTATATTTGGAGCCCCCCAGAGGCTGTATGTTAAGTAGACAGTGATATTTCTAGTGGATTCATTGTGTATTTCAATTTAAGCTAGAACATTTTAAATATATAAAATATTCTGGAAAATGTGACATACTTTTAGTGTATATCCTGGTTTGTGACTTTAAATTGGGATTGATTGGAGTAAAACAATGCAGAGAATGCAATGGCACTCATTTATCAAACTTGCGTAGAAACTGGTGCAGATTCTGGCGCAAATACCTCCCTACGCCAGGTATCGCGTGGGATTTATCAAACAGTCGTATCTCGCCAATCTCAGCGTACGCCAGGCCATTATTGATAAATGCGGCGGCTGAAAACAATCGTATCACGCCCCTATATTTTCTCAGTTTAGAGGTTTTACGACATGGATATGCACATTACGGTACAGAAGAGGAACTTCTCTGAAGTAGAAATTGACAGAATAACAGCGAAAGTAGAAAAAAAAAGGTTTCATTTCGGAGCATTACAAGCGGCATCAAAGAACGACAGAAGGAAATAACTGCTGCGCTCAACAGCTTTGGTGTTGACAACAAACGATCTCCATCTGAGAATTTTGCATTTGAGGTTTAAATCAGTAGGCTATCGCTCAAATGCTATAAAACAATCAAAAAATCAACAATAAAAAAATCCTATTATATATACAATTATATGTCGCCATTTCTTAACATAGCCTAGATGAAGAAAAAGTGGTCTGACTCAAAAGTCGCCACTAAAAAAAGTGTGTTGCCGTTCTGAAATGCAACCAACTGGGGGTGCGAGCATAATATTAAGTGGTAGAGGAGAAAAAGACGCACCAACTGTCCGATAATGGTCCCCATAAAAGAAATACACATCTGCTGAGATTTGAATGATTAGAATGTGTTGGCCCTTTTAGATAGCACTACTCAAAAGGGTTTTAAAAACTAAAAATAGGCCTAACACATTTTGAGGTTTACTGTATGACAGCATGCGCTTGCCACGAGTGGTCAGCCCGGCCGTCAGCTGCACAAGCCGACCCGGCAACGATCAGCTGTGAGAGCGCCCACTGTCCTGCTCCACCAGCAGATCGGAAAAATGTGCCGGTTGACGGTGGAAATAAATCGCTCGCTTAAGTGATCAATGACACATTAAAAGAGGAACTAACATCTAAAAAGTGCGTCAAATAAATACAATGTTAAGCTGAATGTTGTGCCGTGTATTCTTTATCACATAGAGCAGTGTAGGCCTACTACATATTTAATAGGCCTACTATAGGCTAACATTTTGAATGAATGCAGCCCCCGTGCCTCAGTGTCCCCCCAGCTGCTTCAAGACGGAGACAACTGCCCTTACGCAGTCCCATGCACCACTCCTAAGAGGCCGGTGTGCGCACTATTGAATCAGCTCTCCTACTCAGTTGCACACCATAAGCTGCACATTTTTAAGTGATTAATATCTTTATTTCGGTCTGAGCAAACACTGCATTTGTATTATCTTCTAATAATTGTCCAACAAAGTCATCGGCTACCCGGCACAGCCTGCACTGCGAGGCCATGCTGTTTACAAACTTGCGTACACGAGCTGAGAGCTGGCGTGGGATTTGAGCGTATCCTACGCCCACGTCCATATTGATAAATGCCGAGGTTTGCGTGGAAATGTGCGTACACCCACTTTTCTGGTCTACGCACGGTTGATAAATGAGGGCCACTGTCTTTTGGGCTATAATGTAGCTTGACACTACAAGTAATGGCTTAAACAGCTGATGTGTAAGTTGAGGCTGATCCTGTCCTAAACGTTTTATTTCTACCAATGACTACACAGGAGAAACAAGCAACACAAAAGCCAATGCTTTTAAATGTTAATGACAAACTTCATCAGCAGTTCTAATTTCACTGTAGTTATGAGGAAGTGTATTGGTGTCAAGTACATTTCTTAAAGAGATCCTATTATACTACTTTTCTGGTCTTAATTTCTTGTTAAAAACTGCTATAGAGCAACCTGACACGAATCACATCACAAAAAACTATGTAGATTTTCAGGACACTCTTCCTCTTATCCTAGCGAGCACAGCAGTCTCTCTCTACACACTGCTTTGAGCTTCTCCGCCCCTCCCCCCCTGCTGCAAACCCCACTCCGTTGTGATTGGTTACCTTCCTTCCAGCGGCGGGAAATTTTCCAGGAAGGTGGGGGCATGCAGCCGGAGCTTGCCTGAGCGGCAGCATTACCATGCATGGAAACATGACAGACACGACCCGAGCGTGACAGAGAAAACCCGGAAATTTGAACAAGTTCGGCTCGACCGGCTGCCATAGTTTTTAGTGCTCTGCATAGCCACCCCAGACGGTCAGCAGGGAATACGTCGAAATGCATGTACGTAATTATTTGATACTCTAGTATGGTTAAACATGACTATAAATCATTATAACAATGTTTCATAAAAGTCGAAAAGTATCATAGGTCCTCTTTAAGTGGTAATGCCTGTGTATTGGACATCTACTATAACTTTTAATATCTGTCTAATATTTGTGATAAAGGTCCTACATTTCAAGGGCTTACTTTATTCCACTGCAATGCTGCAACTCGAACTGCAAAAACCTTTATGGAGCCCCTTTAAACCCTGTAGTTCCAGTAAATATAATCAGTATTTTATAACTAGACCAGTCTGAGATAGATAATCCAGCCCTCCTTCCTCAACTCCTTTTATCTCTCATCCTCATGTTAGAAGTAAATAGAATTTGTCCAAGTAATAAGCAGTGCCAATATTTACCATTCCAACTTCAGAAATATTATAGTAAGAAATGGGTGTAGAGAACCGGTACTTAAATGATAAATGGACAAAGGGTGCTGCTAACGGTATTTATATAACGTTAATTCATCCCAACCTAGAAGCACTCTCAAATTCCTAAACTTCCCCCTAACGATGATGAAGCTGCATCAGGTGATTCACGTTTGAAGTAGTGTAATTGCCTTGTTACATTTTGTTCTCTCCAGTCATGGCTGACAGGGCAAAACATTAATACGTATCAATATTAGCATTAATAGACGATACCCATCTCTATTTATAGTTGGCAAATCCACAGATATCCTGAGCTATTCCCCTCTAAAGATAAATTGATTTACTGGAGTAATAGGATTATTCCCATTTCCCTCTTGTTTTTCTCATTTAAGGTGATGCAGGAATGCCCTGAGCTTATGAGAACATCAATGAACTAGTTCAGATTTTAAAAAATGGGAACACAGTTGACTTACTTTGAGTGGAAGTATTTTCCCATAGCTACGATAAATTACTTTTGAAGTTGTTGTTTTAAGTATTCATAGAATTAACAGACGAGGACACAAAAAAACATATGAAGAAGCATATTATTGAAAAAAAAAATCTCAGTTACAAATCCCTCCCTCAATCAGATGAATAATTACAATGCCATAATGAAAGTGGTGCTCCAGCGCTTTATCAATGCAGTTCAATAAAAAGGTGAAGGAATTGCAAGGTACAAATTCATCAAAATAAACCCAGCAGATGTCCACAATTTTGTCTCTTATGCCTCGTTTCCACCAAGCAGAGTGGGGTCGGAGCAATTCGGTCCGGTTATTTTGGCTTTTCATTTGCCAAAAGTTGGGTAGGCTCCTGAAATAAGCGAGCAAAACCGCTCTAAGCCGCTCCTATTTTCGGTACTCCTATGTAGGTTTACCGGTCTTCTGAAAGGGTGCCGAAAAGGTGGAGCTACACACTGCTGTCCGTTGATTGGTCGAAAGAATGATTTCCGAGTGTGTTGTCAGTTCGGCAAGAGTAAAGAGAGTCTTGTGTTTTGGGGAAAAATGTCGGCGCAGCACTGTGTTCTTTGCTTGGTGTTTGGGGGGTGAATTTTTTTCTAGCAGGCTAGTTTTTATTCTTTTGGAGGTTAAAATGTATTGGCGCGATCTCTTGAGTGACAGCTCTCCGCCCGTTTTCCCTCACTTTGCCTCGGAGGTGTATGTCAGCTAGATGGGCGTATCTCCCTCCCCCCGACGTGAGGCGGAATAAAAATCTCACAAGATGGTGACGCGCATAAACCAGGATTATTGGATGCCGTGTGAATAACTGAGGTCAGCACGGATGATACATCCATATCATATACTATCTATGGTTTCATCCCACAATCTACCATACATGGCGAATGCTAAATAGCTCCTGAATATGGTGACGCTCTTAAAAGCACGGAATTTTGACACACATGAGGAAAAAAGGGAGGCAACCGGCCGCAAAGAAAGCGACTGGGAAGGAAGAAAGCCTGTGACGTGCATGTGCTGCAGTAACTGGGACACAAACACACACACGAGCACGCTGATCACATATCATGATTGGCACATTCGTTATTGTCTTTGTAAAGCAGTTTCGCCCAACTTTGTACTGTATGCAATATTACGTATTAGCTTACCTGTAGTACACATGTGTAGGCCTATATAAAATATGGTGTGACAAGTGAAATAATGCCTATAGTCTATTCGAGAGCATTGTTTATCTCCCGTGAGATCCACACATTTCCAACAACGTCAGATTATTGTTTAAACTTCCAGGGTGAATTGTTATGGGAAAGAGATGCGTGTAATGATTTGCTAAAATTCATAACATAATTTTATCTAATGAAATATACAGTTTTAATTAATATCTGTTGGGCCTAACTGTGTACAAAACTACTTTTTACAGACCTCTTAAAATTTGCTCTCCCGCGGGCCATTCACGGAAACACCTCCCGACCTATAGGATATTATTATAGAGTAGTGCTATAAGATTCTATTTATAAAATATAACCAAAACATGTAGACCTATGGCTACTTGATAAGTAATTCAACCTACATCACAACTGTATGGCATAGACTACAGTAGCCATATATTCGCAACTATAGGTAAGCTTATACATTTTATTGACTAAATATATTGGGTGCCACTGTGCCAAGCATTTCA
This sequence comes from Hyperoplus lanceolatus, assembly GCA_026929865.2. Lineage (NCBI taxonomy): Eukaryota > Metazoa > Chordata > Actinopteri > Uranoscopiformes > Ammodytidae > Hyperoplus > Hyperoplus lanceolatus. Next base: position 20,985,337 of record CM049405.1, read on the forward strand.
AGGTCATTTGTCTGCGTTTTTCTGATGACTGAGCTTTATTTCATGGTGTTGCCATTGAGTGTCGCTGATTCCCCGAGTCAGGAAAACCTTGCGGTAGCTCTACGTATGGTCAAACGTTGGCGTGGGAATACGCACACTTCTCCGCAAATAATTATTTTATAAATACCACCGTTTTGCCACCGCACATTTGACCGCACATTTCTGCCATCTACGCAAGGTTTTTGTGCGCAGCAAGCTTTATAAATGAGGCCCCTAGTCACCAAGAAAGACGAATACTAGGCGATTAAGGACATACAAATGTTTGGCAGTGGTCGATGTTGCCGGTGCTAAAGCAAATGCAAAACAAGGCTTGCCTGGTTCATGTCCAAAAAAATGTGAAGCATGGATACGTTAAAGGTGAAGTAAGCGGTTTATTTATGTTAATATAAGTGTAAAATCGCTCTTTATTCATACAGTGATCACTTACATAATGTGCACTTTTCATAAAGCCGATCTCTCAGTCAGCTGCTTTGCATGTAATCGGCAAATAAACTTATTGTAGTATCCCAAAATTTTTATCCAATCAGAAGAGAGAACTCTACAAACCAACACGCGTCTCACTCATATATAGTATATACACTCCATGGTCTCACTGCCGGTGCACGCCAGAGCAACAGATGGGTGAATGTGTATGCGCCTACAATGGCGGAGCAGGTAAAAATCCTTCCCAATGTCTGTTTTGATGGTTTGTATCATGTTTTATCACACTTATGGATCTGAGATGATGCTAGATAACTTGCTGCTTGAAGACCGCAGTGCATTAATGTGGTGACGTAGGGACGAGCGAGGGGACTGCTAACTGACAGGAAGTTAGCTAAAAGAACCATTCCACTTACAGCACCTTTAAGATCCATTTATGGAAACCTGTGAGAGTGGAAAGGTTTAAATTAAATAGCGTCCAATCTCGTCCGGAGATTAATGGAGATTAACTAGTTACTGTCACTTTTTGACTGTTGGAAGAGTAGTATAGTTGCTCTGAACATCTTATTGACCTACAGAAGGCCTTTGATACGGTTGACCATTGCGTTTTATTGTATAAATTGAAAGCAATGGGTTTTAGTGACTTAGCACTGAAATGGGTGGGCTCCTATCTGGAGAATAGAACGCAGGTGGTGGACATTGGGGGTACAATGTCTCAACCACTAAGCATGGTCTGTGGGGTTCCTCAAGGGAGTGTTTTGGGGCCACTTTTCTTTCTTTTATATATAAATGACCTACAGTCTGTTTGTTCTTGTAATCTTTTTTTATATGCTGATGACTCTGCGCTGGTAGTTTCTCACAAAGATAAGCATTTTATTGAAAGAACACTTTCTGCAGAACTTGTAACTGTTAGCAGGTGGATGTCTGACAACAAGTTATCACTTCACATGGGGAAAACTGAGTCCATATTGTTTGGATCAAAAATCAAACTGAAAAAAGCCTCGGATTTTAAGGTTTTAGCTGGAGATTCGGAAATTACATCCAAGGAATCAGTCAGTTACCTTGGCTGTGTTTTAGATTGTAACTTATCTGGTTTAGGTCAGGCTCAAAAGGCAATCACCAAAATAAATCACAGAATCCGTTTTTTGGCCAGAATTTCAAAGTTTCTGGATCAAAGAACAATGTTAATTTTAGCAGGAGCTTTAATTCAGCCTTATTATGACTATGCATGTGGCTCATGGTACAGTGGCGTCACGGTGCATATGAAACATAGGCTTCAGACCTCGCAGAATAAGTTGGTTAGGCTTATTTTTGACCTCCCCATGAGAACTCATCTGGAATCTTCCCACTTTGAGAGGTTGGGTTGGTTGAAAGTTGTTGATCGGGTATCTCAGATTAAACTGTGTATGGTACATAAGATTTTAAATGGGGATGTTCCCAAATATTTTAGAAACTATTTTAATCGTGTAAGTGAAGTTCACACACATGCCACTAGGGGTAGCACCACTGATTTTGTACCACCAAGGGTGAGGACCAACATGGGAAAGGGTTCCTTTTTTTATACGGGTGCTGCACTGTGGAACAGGTTACCGGGAGCACTCAAGCTGGTCGGGAGTTTGGGCAATTTTAAAAAGGCCCTAAAAAAATAGCTTAGGCATAATTAGGCTTGCCTTAGTGGGGTCATTGTTGTGTGTGTGATTTTTATGTATGTGTATATTTTGTGTATGTTTTGTGTACAGGGACCACAATGGAAATAAGCCTTCGGGCTTTTTTGTGTCTATCCCTGGCTATTTTATGTATTTTAATGTGTGACAGAATGCTGTTCATGTTTTTATATCAAAATGGTCAAATAAAATCAATCAATCAATCAATCAATTGTTATAAACTAAACATTCCAAAAAATCAGTTACCTTTGAATCAATAGCATCACTCAACTCTACATCTAACCCCCACCCCACACACAGTGCCTGACACCATCTGCTCGAGCAGGAAATGGTGTCGTCAAACTGTCTGACCAGCCACCATCATCATCATGATTCCTTTCTAAACATCCATTGGGCAGACTTTAAACTTAGCCCACTCTTCACAAACACATACTGTGTGATTCTGAACCTGTACTGTTCACCAGGTGCAACCACATCAAACCTAAGGGCTTTTTTAATTGCAGATCGGCTCCATGCATTTTTTATGACAGCGACTGCTTTACTTATTAGTCGCGAGGTCACAGTAATCCACAGCTCATCAAAAGGCAGCTTTCGATGATGAGGGAGGCAGGAGGTGCAGGCAGAGAAAGAGGAGAGAGCAAGACAACTCAAATTATACCACTATCAAAAACCGTCTCAGCACTGTCTTTTCACCTGTTGCCAGGCAAATTCCACCGCTTCGTGTCACACATACACAAGCTGCTCTTTTTCTCTCTCTAACACACACAACCCCTCCTTACTGCAATGTTGTGTGTAGTCGTGTGGTTCAGTTGGCTAGAAAATAACTAACATAGCTCAGATTTTTATCTTTCAGCTCTAGAGAGAAAGGCAATGGCAGGGGAGGGGTGGTGAGGGAGAGAGAGAGAGAGGGACTTGGTGATGAAGGAGGTGGAGAGGAGGTCTGACCCTTTCCAAATCCACTCTCAGCTCACCAAATAGAGGCAGCGTTTCATCTCTGTCGCCTTTTTAAATCTTAAAAAAAAAAAAAACATCCAATAATATAGACAGTAGATCATAAAAACGTAGAGAGACAGAAAGAGGTGGAGGAGGAAATCAGAGCCAATTTGCACCCCTCCTTCAGACTGTGTGAAAGCGGTAAACCACACACACTCTTGACAACATGCCATTAGAAGCTGCAAATGACAGGTGATGTGTGCATCTGAGCAATGGTTAATAATGTATTGTGTGCATAGCATACCACAGTTTCTTTGTCGTAGGGCGCAAAGTACTCATCACTGAGGACAGATGCTCTGTATAAATATATTTGGATATTTCAGCTATTTGGTTGCACATAGACAGGTTTAAGTTTATCAGTTTTTGACATGGGGGGGTGTCTTAATACTACCCTTGTAAAGCGCAAACTCAAAACATTTTAGCATTGCTGTTTAGGTCCAGCTCATGTTCACACTGGCTTTCTACAAACCAAACAAGACAGGGAAACATGAAGTCATACAGATTAACTGGTAACTGATTGGACCATTTTAGTGGTGGCATCCTGCATCATCAGCACCACATGGTTGAAATAATTATGCTTTAGGTTTGTCAGACCTGCAAATTATCTGACAACATTTCAATATCTAGTAGATAATGTATCATTTGTATTGTGATCACTCATTCATAATAAAGTTTTACCGTTAAAAAATGTATTGTGTTGCTTACTGTCACTGTTTGCTACCTGTAGTAAAGGATTACTTGAAACTCACATTTTCATCTCGCTGAAGATTTTCTCTGATAAAACAGTATCATTACATTTTAAAAAGACCAAAAACATCCTTAAAAATAAAGCAGTTTATTCATAGCCAGTGGAATGAAAATATGAAGTGTACATATCAAACAGAAGCAAAGCCATAACTTTTATGTAACTGTCCAGTTGTTGTTGGGCCCTGAAGAAGACCACCTGTCCCCCCCAGTGAACACATCCTCCTCTGAAGGAACGGATAGTGTGACGGTCTTGGTGGCTCTGTCCGGCTCCATCAGGTCACTCAGACACCTGTAAAACATGGCACATTCAATGTTACATCATGTAGCCTAGCTGACATGTATAGGCCTACATCATACATCTGTTATGGCAAAGCTACAACAAATTCAGTACAGCCCTGGCTCGATAAGCAACAAGTTCTGAGTGATACTGTGTGCTTTTTGAAATATAATGGACAGGAAACAAACACCAGCAGAGACAACTTACAGTATTCCTGTCTATGTGTACATTACACTGGAGATCATGTAATAGGCCTACTGCTGCTTGTACTACAGGTTTATTTTGCTTAAAAAAAACGGCACTTTGTCCCGCATTCTCCCGCACAAACGTAGTCTTTGTCCCACATCTGGTGAATTGGGATCTGGTCACCCTAACTACACACTGTCCGCAGACTTATTGCGGTGTGTACTTGAGCTATACAATCAGACAGCTAGCAGGTAGCAGGATGAAGCTATTAAAAAAATACTCTTCAGTTTCCAACACACCCTACAGTTTCACCGTCTGTTTTTCACTCAGGGGCTGTCACGGCAGGACTAACGTGAGCTCACAAAAGAGCCAAATAACAGTCACAGCAAAAGACTCACAGCTCTAACCGTTAGCATAAAGCTAACGGTAAAGCTAGCGGGCGCTAATGCTAACGACTAAACCCCGCATTCTCTCATTTCAGTCGGTGTTGGTTATTATAGGATGGATAAAATAAAGCACAATACAGACATTGAACTAACAAACGGACATAATTATTTTTAAAATAGGACTACTTACATTTCGGACGGATGGTGTCTCTCAGTCTTCCTGGCACAGTCTCCTCCACGCTCCAGTAAAAAGGCTTTGATCACACTAACAGATTGCAAACCTTTGCTGGAGATAGCCTAACAAAAAATAAAGTAAATCCATTCAGCCCTAGTGTGCTTCGAGGCTGGGGTGTGATGGTAGCTTGAGGTTGAGCTCACACTGCAGCTTGCTTCTCCTCTGTTGGTGCATGAGCGAGTGGAGGCTCAGCCAGGTGTGTGTGGTTACCAACGGGGCGTCTTGATTTGCCAATCAACTGCCGAGTTTCTGGTGAGCTTTCCCGTGGGAGTATTTATGATAATGAAAACCGACCGATTTCGTCATCAGTCGGTGTTTTTTGGAAGAAACCTTCAAATCCCCCCTTTTTCGAAATAAATGTCCCAGAAGAAACTGACATATTTGTCTTTTTGAAGCTTGTGTGTGCTGGTAGGGACGCCAATAACCTAAACAGTGTGCCCAAACACCGGCAATGTTTGGTTTTTCATAATATGTCCCCTTTAAATTCACTCTTAGCTCTCATTCCCTCTCAGCCAATCACTGTGGGCATAGAAGGTATGAACATGACATCATCCATAGCAACAGGGTCTAGTCTTAGCTTAAGAGTCCCTGCCATTCCTTAGTAAAAGTTGGTCTTATCAGCTTTGTGAATAGGTTTTAAGAAATTACTCCTTACTAAGAACTTTTAGAGCTCCTTAGAAGTACTCTTAGCGCTAAGATAAAATGTTTTGTGAATACGGCCCCTGGACAATAGACGATTGAAAAATCATGCCTGGTCTGATGAGTCTTGATTTCAATTGCAACATTCAGATGGCAGGTTCAGAATTTGGCATAAACAACATGAAAGTATGGATCCATCCTGCCGTGCACCATCAACCATGCCATGTTCAAAGTCACTTTAACCCCCTTTTTTCATTACATTTCTGCCACGTGATTGGCTGATTAGCTTTTTGTTTTTACAGCCCATTGAACAGGTGTACCTAATAAAGTGGCCGGTGAGTGTATATATAAATACTTTGAGTCCATTTTGCCTTGTTAAAGTCTAAAAGGCCCATAGGAGTTAAAACTAATGCAGTAGGAGACATGACATTACCATTAACATAATGGGCTCTGGAGACAGAGGAGACAGGGTCCTGACAGAGCCAAACAGCTCAACACTTTGCATCTGCAGCTTAATGGAAAACATGACTTAACAAGGTTACTTCTCACACACTTTCTTACATTGTGCTTCACTGTAACATTTTCAGTCATTCAACAACCTACTGACAGAGACTCACATCGTATCTACTGGCGACAGAGCATCACGCTTTGGCCCTCTATCATTATTCTGGGTGTCACGTGGCTCTTGTGTGGGAGCACAGCAGGGGTTGGACAAACCTTTGTTTTCAAGAGGCGAAACAGAAATTGGAACACGGATGACGTTTTTCTAGCTAAACAAGTGCTGCCATACGGTGCTATTTTCACCATGGGCGATAACATGCATTTCTGAGAATAAAAGTAGGCCTTGATTTACAGTGATTCAGCCCTGTGTTTTACAAATGGAAAAACAAACGTGGGATATGATTTGGGAAACCTGTAGGGTGCCAGCAACCATTTTTAATCCACATATTTAGACTTTTATGATTTGGTAAAATACAGTAGTTCAAATGTACAAATCAAGTCCCTGCCCACTTAATATTCATGCTTCCTGGGTGCTGGAAAACTGCAAACATATTTCCTACATTTCAGTGATTTAAAGCAGCTCTTTTCCCAGTTTGGTGACAATAAGACTGACAAGCTTGCCTTCCTCACTTCTCATCAAGGAACCTTTTGACATGTTATGTTTAAGCTAAACAGGCAGTATATATTGAAGATTACATTTTTTACAAAGTGAATTTGTGTTTGACAAAACAGATAATAATAATAATAACCTGTCCAATGTATTAATACATCAGGGGTCGTATTCACAAAACGTTTTATCTTAGGGCTAAGAGTACTCCTAAGGAGCACTAAAAGTTCTTAGTAAGGAGTAATTTCTTAGAAACTATTCACAAAGCTGATAAGAACAACTTTTACTAAGGAATGGGAGGGACTCCTAAGCTAAGACTAGAGGGTGGGGTTGACCCTGTTGCTATGGATGATGTCATGTTCATACCTTCTATGCCCACAGTGATAGGCTGAGAGGGAATGAGAGCTAAGAGTGACTTTAAGATAGAAACACTGTGGGAGATATCCATATTGTGTCGCTGTATTAATGTAAAGAGTTTTTATATACAATTAATGACAAGTGACACTGATTTAACATGAAACCAAGATACTGCAGGGTTTCCCACACATTTGTTCACAATTAACCTACAATAGCGCCACATAGGTCTATTTATTTTAAATTTTACAATGATTTGAATCGGAAAAAATATCCTCATTGAACAGCTGCACGCCATGCACTCTCACTGTATTTCTCTCAACGGCGGACTATGCAGCAATTGTCAGACAGGAAATTCACAATTTAGAAACAACAGCCGGCGAAATGGTAAAGTGCATGCGGAAGGAAAAAGGCGAGACGCGCAACTATACAGTAGCGGACCTGTGGAATGGAGGAGATGCTGCGAAGCGCCACATATAGGCCTACTCTAGTAACAAGTTAAACCCAAACGTGACACCAACAGTAACTTTCAGTGCATCGTAAACCCAAAGCAACTGCAGGAAAAGGAACTTAATAAATATTATTTATTTTATATAAATATAAATGTGTCTATACTTTCTAAATATAGCTTTACTAAGATCATTAAACCCTTACAGCTATTAAGTCCTCTCGAGGACTCCTAGCTTTTCATAGATTTAGGAGCTAGTTTTAGCGCTAAAATGTTTTGTGAATTACACTTATCTTAAAAAGTTAGGAGTCCTAAAATTAGGAGTGAAACGCCCCTTATTTTTGAGAGTTACTCCTAAATCAGCACATTAGGACCTACTCTTAGCCTTAAAATGTTTTGTGAATACGGCCCCTGAACCTTAAAGCTCCCATATTATACACTTTTCGGTTCTATTATACACCATATTTTATGGTCTTAGTGGTCCCTAATATGTTTTTCTTCAATTGATTGCTGAAAAAAACTTTCAGATAATTTAATGTACTATGCTGATATTCAGCTAATCTCACAATGGCCTATTTTTTAAAAAGAACTGCAGCTCCCCTCGTAAATATACAATCTTTGAGCTCCCCCCGCCCCCTGTCCGGAAGCAAAGCCAGATACGCCTCGCCCTCTGTCTGTTTGTAAACAATGATGACGTATCGCCTGTTAGCACAGTTAGGTTTAGCCTACCCATGAGAAGAACCAAGTCTAGTGCTAGTAACGCACTTTGAACAGTTTGACATGACCTATCCTTGTCTACATGAAAGACTATGTTCATACAGATGCACTGACAGCCACACGCTAATGGAAACGGCATGTTCACAATAAAAATGCTGTAAAAGATGGTGGCTACTGCGAAGCTAGCTCGGGAGCTAGCTGCTAACAATACCACTAAAATTAGTGAAAAAATTATATTCAAAGTCAGACTTCTTCAGTATACCTTCCGATCCTTTGTCCTATTAAAAACGAGGCATTTCCAGACTGGTGTGGGGAATAGAAATATGTTTTAATGAGCAAAAGCTGAATGCTTGTCCCAAAGCTAATAGCTATACACCAGTCAGGCAAAAATACCAATAAAAACATTTATTTCAGTTTCACTGTTTGAAAAAAATCACAAATAGCTTCCTATCCGTTGTGTTATTAAAAACGAGGCTGCTGTGGTTAAGATAAATTAGTGGATTATGCAACATTCATCATGTTTTGCCGTACTACAGGCATCTTGTCACTTAGCAACAAGCAAACAACATGGGGGTAAAGGAATATTTTTCGAAAGGATCTCGGGCCGTGGACCAATAAGAAATGGTGGACTGCACAGTGGAAGCTTCTGGCTTTCCAGTTTTTGACGTCACAAACGGGGAGAATTCTGACTGGAGTATATTGGGTGGAGAGGTGGAGAGTTCAGAAAAGGGGAGAGTGAGAAAAGGAGAGAGTTTTCTTTTTTTTTTGATACTTTGGCAGTCTGTAGGCACACCGTAGACCCATAATTTAAAATGTAAGCTTTAAAATGTATGAAGTGTTGATCATAAACAGTGTCTTTTTATAGTCTCTATGTGTCGCTGTTAGTGTTAATGTGTGGAATTGTATAAAAATGAGATGGAGTTATCTGCCAAGAGCGGAGGAGCTCAAATTAATTCCATGGATGAATCAACGCTGCAAGACGAATGTCAGGGTGGCTATGAATGCAGTGCCAACACTACCTATGATGCCCATATTTCGAGAATGGAATAGGCCTATGTAATTTCTGGTAGTGCTGTGAGAGAGCAGTGCAACAGGAGACAGCTGACAGCTTCCACCAGCTCTGACAGCGAGTGTGACCAGGAGGATCGGGCTCTACGTCACAAGAACTCTGAAGCCTCCCATTGGGTTAACAAGGCAGAACAGACTCAACTCTCCAAGAAAAACACCCAAGACTGCCTTTTGACATCAGCCACGGAAACAGCCCGGCCTACTCATGCAAAACTTTTACTACGGAAAGAGGAAATGCTGGAAGCTGTTGATGAATGCCAGCAATTCATGCTGTGGGCTGTCGACATCTGACTTGTGAATTAAGTCAGATTTAGTCCTGAAAGCCTGCATTGTTACTGTCGTCTGGCTACAAAGTAATGCTTTTCAAGGGAGGTATCCTATCCAGTCAAGAGAGATCCTCTTCAAACCCTCCGTGAGTCATGAGCCACATTGGAATCAACCCAGAAAGCTAAGCCAGCCACCCTCCTTCAATAAAACACCTACGGCAGTCTGCCCAGGATCCTACAGCATTGCACAATTCCAATGGGTTTTGCATTATGATAGCACACAGAGATTTTAAGAAATAACATATCAGGATGGCCGCAATTCACCCCTTTCAAACGAACTACACCACCACATCATGGAATTTAGGCTACTTATATTTGGCCTGATTGCCAGATTTTAATTGCAGCCCAAATCTCTGCTTTCGTAAGCAATGAAAAAGGTCCTGTGTTGTTTTTGAATTTAAAAGGATGTGCACCATGAACACATCTTAAATATATACAGTAGTTGTCAAGTGAGAAGCTTCTAGTTCTGAAACTATTTACCCCCTGTTTCAAGAGTGTGTTACCAGCAGATTTTTCATCCAAATTTAGCAGATGTTTCATGTACTTGGTTGGCTAATTATTAAGTTTCCATCCACTACGGTTTCCATCATTTAAACTTTTTCAGAGAAAGGAATGGCAGATAGCTCTAATATACTTCAAAACACAAGAGCCTCAGTAGCCACTGCTATGGAGACACTAGTGAGAAGCACAACGTTTTCAATAGATCTCTTATTATGAGCATTGAGTCCTCCATTATAAATATTTCTACCCAATTTAGAAAAGGTTTGGTTGTTTTACATGAGAGATTTTTGGATGTAAATTATGATTGTAAGGTGGGTGGGGACGATATGGTTAAAAGTGATTTCACATTTTTCTGTGCACCAATGAAAGATTAGCAATATTTTATATAAAAAGCCTAATGTCACTTGAGGGGTTATTTGCTTGTGTTTTCAGCACTGTCAGATAAACATTTTTAAACCCAATGCAGTCCCGATGAAGCATAATATCTAAGTTTTTGCTCTTCATAGAGATCACTATACGAAAGAGTACATAATGACGATGTATGAATTAATGTTAAGAACAATTACTTACACAGCAGAATGTGTTTTTACTTCATCATCTCCTAAACAGGATTCTATTTAGTAGTCTGTACAAAATATTACGTAGTCAGATCATTTCTTATTTTATAAAACTGAGAATCGATTCAATGAGTCAAATGTGCTCTTCATAGACAAATATAAAGGTTTTAAAAAACAAAATAAAAAAAGTAATATTATCTAATCTGTTTAAGTAACTTATAACAAGACAGTAGAAGACAACAGTAATATAAAGTTGTGGCAGCATCATTTCAGGAGAAAAAGGTATTGCGGCTTTCTTTTACTTTTTAGATTCTTAGATTTAAAATAAAAGGTTTAGGTATGGCAAATTGTCTATTCTATACATTAAACATTTAAAAATAAATGCTTTTACATCATTTTTGGGGTGGCATACAAAGTTTCAGTTTTCTAGTCAAATCGTGTGCTTGATATACAAGACAAAGCAAAGCGCATTGTTTTATTAAAACTGGTGTTCAAAGTGCCTCACAGAGGAACAAATGTGATCTGTTTTGAGTTTTTGAAGGACTCGATGTTTGGAAAGGCAGCTGAAGGAAAGTCTTACTGTAACAGTAGTACATTACATCTGGCTTTCTGTTCTCCCCTGAATGCTTCTTTGGCAACGAGGCCTGTTGCTTAGCAACCTCTTAATCAATACCCGGTCCTTGCCGGAACAAAGCAGAAGGAAAATAATGGAACATTTAGCTAGCAGCCTTACGGTACAAAAGCCATGTCAGACGCCGGCCGTGTACGTATCAATCCCTGACTGTTACTTGGCAACCTCTCACTATTGATGACAGATTAAATACTAATAGGAGGTGGAGGAACGTATCAAGACAGTTTGAAATTTTTGTAATATAGGGATCAGACGCCATGTTTCTGGCTGGATTACCTTTTTTCTTATAACATAGGACAAACTGGCCTAGCCTATTTGGGTGTTTAGAGAGAATGTATGTTACACTTTGTTTGGTCACAAAACAATCGAAGTAACATTTTAATATTTCAAGAACCAAGATCATTCAGACTTTTAGTTTTTCTCTCTCTAGGCTACTTTGTTGCAGTTATTATACCGCGAAGGTTAGCTTTGTGAGACGTTTTTACGATTTCCATTAGCTCCACCTTGGCATAACAAAATTAGGAAAAGATGATGATACACTTCTTGATTTTGGCTGTGTGTGTGTGTTTGCAAGAGAACAAGACTGTAGAAAACTGAGTGGGAGACTATAACATCCTGTGTTCATTTTGGGGGTGGAGCCGAGTGTTGGTAAGATAATATTGATTACATGCCACCACATCTGTGACAGCATTATCCTACATCTTGTTTTCGGGACAATTACACAGCCAAGCCGGCCCATCTGGAGAATACACACCTTTAACCCATTGATGACGGCTGCTGCGCGATGCCACATTGGCTCTCCTGCCTGATGCTGCGTCGCGCAGCATTATTACTTTATCTAATTTTCATGGCATTCCCAGCATAGAATGCACTGTCATTGGTTCAAATACACAAGAGGTGGGTTTTGTTGATTTTTTTAAGACCACGTGACCACCCAAAAGTTGTGTGGTTTGCCGAAAATCACGTCAATCAAAAAAATAAAAAATAAAAAAATAAAACAAAATAATAAAAAAAATACGCCGGCTATGTCGGCGACAGAACAGTTAGTGGCGTTTGGTGCGCAGAATAAAGGTCTACAATAGACTACTGACGAAAATCACACAACACATTGCATCTATTTATTAACAATATTTAATAATTTTCTAATTCATCTCTTTTTGACGATTTTTAGAAATATTTGTTGGTTTGTAAGCGCTAAGGGAGCATGTTTAAATAAAACCTGTGAACCTTAACTTTTAAATGTATTTTATTTCATGTTTCTATGTGCTACACAGGCTTAGATATTAAGGTTTTGGTAGACTTGACAATTCGTACTATTTTTTCAGAAAACCCTCAGGCATTAAGGACATGCATCCTAGATTGCCATAGTCATCAATGGGTTAAGAGAAGGGTCTGTATGCCTCCTAAATGCCATATTTCCACATTCTCAAACTTGAGAATATTATACTGATTTTGAACATCTTTTTTGCTGGGAATTTCAGAGCAGAACCTTTTGAAATGTTGCTGTTTTGTGTGAGAATAAAAGACTGAGGGTATTAGAAAGAAGAGAAACCTTGAAAGAGAAAAACAGGGTAATCCATTATCACATGTAGGAGGTATTAATGCACATGCAAGTGTGGGTGAATCTAAAGTACATGAGGGCAGTGATGGAATAATAAACCTTGAGGCCATAGGACACCCTCAGATAGAGAAAGCTTCATTTAAATTTTCACTACAGTTTTGAGGCACAGCTGATTGACAATGACATGTAGCTCATCTATGGTCATGGCACTAAGATGCTGAAATTTCAATTTCCTTTCATTTAGGCTGTGGTTATACACTCGGTTGTCAGTTTATAAAGGTACAGCAAAAACTAAAGGAACTATCCAGCAATAAATATATATAAAGGCTGTATTAGGTGTGTGAAATTAACGCGTTCATTTTGATTAATTAATCACAGAAAAAAAATGCGTTAAAAATATTAACGCAGATTAATCGCGCTTCTATAGTGCCATTTGACCTATGAGAATCCTAGACAACCGCTCCTCTTGGACTGGGTCCAAGACTTGGGGAATCAGAGGGACAGGTGTGAAAGCATATACAGTGTCTTGAAAAAGTATTCATACCCCTTGAACTTTTCCACATTTTGTCACGTTACAACCACACACGTACATTTATTTCATTGGGATTTCATGTGATAAACCAACGAAAAGTGGCTCATAATTGTGAAGTGGAATGAAAATTAAATATTATTTACAATTTTTTTTATAAATAAAAAACTGACAGGTGTGGCGTGCAAAAGTATTCAGCCCCCGAGGCAATACGTTGTAGAATCTCTGCAATTCCAGCTCCAAATCTATTGGGGTATGTCTCTACCAGCTTTGCAAATCTACAGACTGACATTTTTGCCCATTCTTCTTTGCAAACTAGCCCGAGCTTCAGATTCAGCGTCAGATTGGATGGAAAACGTCAATTTTCAAGTCTTTCCAGATATTCTCAATTGTATTAAGGTCTGGACTTTGACTGGGCTATTCTAACACATGACTATGCTTTGATCTAAAGCATTCCATTGGAGATATGGCTGTATGTTTGGGGTAGTTGTCCTCCTTGAAGGTGAACCTCCACCCAGTCTCAAATCTTTTGCAGAATCTAACATGTTTTCCTGCCCTGTATTTGGATCCATCCATCTTTCTATCAACTCTGACCAGCTTCCCTGTCCCTGCTGAAGAAAAGGACCCCCACAACATGATGCTGCCACCACCATGTGTCACGGTAGGGGTGGTGTGTTCAGGGTGATGTGCAGTGTTAGTTTTCCGCCACACATTGCATTTAGGCCAAACACTTAAAGTCTGTGTCCCCCGAATGGCTTGTGGTAAGGGTTGGAAGAAGGTGTTCTGGTCAGATGAGATCAAAATTGAAGTTTTTGGCCATAATGCAAAATGCAACGTGTGGCGGAAAACTAACACTGCACAGCACCCTGAACACACCATCCCCACCATGAAACATGGTGGTGGCAGCATCATGCTGTGGGGGTGCTTTTCTTCAGCAGGGAAGGGGAAGCTGGTAAGCGTTGATGGGAAGATGGATGGAGCCAAATACAAGGCAGAAAAACCTGTTAGAGTCTGCAACAGACTTGAGACTGGGGCAGAGCCTCACTTTCCAGCAGGACATCTACCCTATGGCAGGGATGGCACGGATGAATATGTGAAAAAAACAACAAAAAAATTGTGATTTTTTTTTATATTAAGATCACGGCATAGCTGGACAAGAGTTCTTCTGTTTCGTTCCTCTCACTGCATTTAAATGCATTCATTATGTTACAGAAAAATAGGTCTCTTTTAAAGAAAAAGAGCACCGAGCCAAACCCAAAGGACCCTGCATATTTTTTTTTATTTTAAATTAATATTTTTATGGAAAATCCATGTCTTTCTTCAATAGCTTATAATTCATCAGACCCAGTGTCTCCAAATTATTTGTTCACACAAAATTCCTCATATTTAGCCTTTTAATTTTCCTCTCAAAGTGCACCAGATTCATGCATTTCACTTTAAAAAGGTGAAAAAAAATCTCCTGGGGGTCCCCCCGGACCTCACTAGGAAGGTCTGGTTCTCCACTGGCTACTATTTTCCTCCAGCAGGACATTGGAGGCACTAGCGAAAAAACACTGGGTGTGTGAATGACATTTAACTGGTCAATAATTTGGGCAAGTCTGTCTGCCTATCTTTCTCACTGTGCTGCACACTCAGTCACTACTATTCATGTTTAAAGGAAGCAGGATTAAAACACTGGATTAAGATCTTAAAATGTATTAAAAAATGTGTTTAAAAATGCACAAAAATGTTTAGAATATTTCAAAATATGTTTAAATTTGTAAAATAATTAAAAGATCTTTCAAAACACGCAGGGATTTAGAAAAAAAATTCTGCTGAAATTTGTTCTCTGAGGGGGGGCTCACTCTCTCACACTTTGAAAACCCCTGTACTATGGAATGGTTTAGATCAAAGCATATGCATGTGTTAGAATAGCCCAGTAAAAGTCCAGACCTAAATACAATTGAGAATATCTGGAAAGACTTCAAAATTGCTGTTCACAGACGCTTTCCATCCAATCTGACGCTGAATCTGAAGCTCGAGCTATTTTGCAAAGAAGAATGGGCAAAAATGTCAGTCTGTAGATTTGCAAAGCTGGCAGAGACATACCCCAATAGACTTGGAGCTGTCGACGACGTATTGACCCAGGGGGGCTGAATACTTACGCACACCACATATTTCAGTTTTTTATTTATAAATTTTTTTTAAAACCTGATTCATTTTCCTTCCACTTCACAATGATGTGCCACTTTGTGTTGGTCTATCACATGAAATCCCAATAAAATAAATGTACGTGCGTGGTTGCTACGTGACAAAATGTGGAAAAGTTCAAGAGGTATGAATACTTTTTCAAGCCACTGTAGGAGTGTGTTTGGCCACGGTCGGTGAGCGAACATGTCCATTGTCCTTCGCGCTGAGAGAGAACATATTATATTATTAATAATATTGAAAATCTTACACCTCTATGGACGTTCCCAGAATTCAAGAAAAATTAAGAGTAAGTTAAGTGACTATTTGTCCTTACTGACATCTACTAAAACAAAAGTGTAGTATTCTTCTCCCTAGTGCATCATCATTTTTCTCTTGCTACGTGCTCTACTGACAGACATAATCAAATTCATGTGCTAAACAGATTTGCCTCTATCTTGTTATGCTGTTTCAAGAGCTGCATAATGAGAAAATTATTTTAATGTTTTCCTGTTTGCGCCGTTTTTATCATTCAAACCAATGTCCTAGTCTATACATAACAAGTTCCCTTTCTGGTCCTCATTGGTACCTGGCAACACAACATGGACATGACCCTGATTTATTTACAGATTAATACAACTGAAAACACAATTGATTATTGTATCAAATGGACCTTGGATGCACTGATTAGCTGAACCATGGGAGTAAAAACACAATCTAGAATTTTCCATAGGCATTATGGTTTGAACCCAGGGCCCCCTTCCTGTTCATAACGGCAGCCAAATAAACCTATCACTTTCAATTCTAATTACACAAATCACAGCATCTCTCATTTTAACTATAAACATAATGAACTTGCCTATTCATTTAAACGGCTGTCAAGATGTGTAAATGTCTGTACCTTTATGAGCTTCACTGAGCTCTCCAATACAGTCCCACTTCCTCAGCATGCACTTACCTTTGCGTCTGCCATCCATTTTACATCTAAAGCCACTACGAGTAACATTGCACGTTGGCGGCCCCTTTGGACAAAAACGGTAGTATTTTTACGACGCCAGCTGTACTGAAGCTGTTTTTTAGCTCGTGCGAGGCGTGCAAGATACAAATGATCAGGAAGCAATATAGTGCATGTCCGTAAGTTGAAAGTGTGAGGGCACCGGACTCTTTTCGGCTCCGTGAGAGTGGTTAGTGACACAGCATCAACTAATGCCAGTCAGTGCTACACACACCTGATTGCAATAAGTTGATGCAGTGTCACCTCTCACGGAGCTGAAAGATTCCGTGTCCTCACACCAAGCGAATGAACGAGAGACGGCAGTTAGTATGGTCACGATGAGGTAATGTGTTTATGTTGTTGTAAATAATGAATATTTCAGATGAATAATGGTCATCTGATGATGCTGGTGAGGCAAAGTAAACTTTGTTTTAGTAGGCTACCGCTCATTCATTTAGGAGTAAACACTGCAGTCTAGTTCGCTCCAGTGAGATTGTGTATACGTTGCTTGGCAACGCCCTCCCAGCCCGCCTATCACTCTCCCTTTTAGCTTTTCTTCATTGCATTTTCTTTTTTTTCTTTGATGGTTCAGCCCCGTTATCAGTCATTATGACGACAAATAACTGTCTCTAACAAGGCTCCCGCTCCCCTTCCCTCACCTGGAGGGATAGGCTTCTCAAATCGCGTTGCTGCGCCACACTGAAATCTGCGACCAATACACATATGTGACCATAGAGCATGCACGCGTGAACTGAAAATCGGACTGGGTGTGCGACCAGACCAAACGTAGTAATAAAAACTATATTAAAACATCTTTCTTTGCACTGATGGTCTCGTTTGCTGTTAAAGGTCATTTATGATTATGAGAGGAAACATGAGGCTGTTTAAAAGATATCTAAATGTTACTCGGAGCTGCTTGTTTGGGGTCAAAGCAACAGCAGCCCTTTCTTGTGCAATATATTATTGCATATCATTTGTAAATCACTGATAAACCTTCCTGTATATTTTAACAAGTCATGTAAATTCAGGGCTCCAGACTAACCTATTTTACTAGGAACACTGGCGCCCCTAACTCAGAATTTTTAGGGGCGCAAGCAGAAAATTTAGGAGCAAACATTAAATAGACCTGCAACGCATCTACTAAAATGTTTCCCAATTTTAACTATATTAGGCCTATTGATATTGTATTGCCAGCATGTTTTGGACCACACTGACAACAGATGATACTGTTCATTGTGTTTTCGATTTTGCATCACCATGTGAAATTCTCCAGACATTCCTTTAGGAAAAGGATTTTTTTTTTTGTGCCCATTTTCACCACAACCACCTCTACATCCAAGCCCTCTGATTTGTCCTACTCTATCTCTGCTGACTCCAGGAAAATAGCCTAGTTATTGGCCCAAAAGTAACTAGTAGGAGCTAGGTGACATTATCAACTAATTTGCATTATAGCCTATGCTATTCTGAAAGAGGCAAAATGAACAGAAAATGCTGACCAGGTAGTTTACAAATTAACTAGGCCTATTTACATATTTACAAACTCTACACACTTTTTTTGTTGCCATATTACTACAAGGTTAGCTTTTTATAGATATGCAGTGGCCTATTGAATGTGGACATATCAAACAATTTTCGTGTTCACAAACGTCCCCTGACACACGGTGCTGTCTGCTGGCTGCTGCAGGTGGTGGGAGGTTTCTATCAGACTGCCCGTGTGACTGAGTGCTGTCAGCGGTGAGGAGTAGCAGCTCCGTTGCTACTCTGCTCTTGAGCGCGCGGTTAAAAAATAAATCTAACAGCCTTAAGGTACGAACACACTGCACAGCGCGGCGGTTGGCCGCGCGAATCGCAGGTTCCGCGCCGCGTGATCATTTTGGCTCATTTGTGTCCACCGCCGGCCGCCGCCCGATGACTCATTGAATGTGCACGCCCAGTTTCTTCCCGCTATTTACATCTCTCTCATCATCGTCGTCATCCTCACTGATTTGTTTTTGTTGGGAGCGTCTCTGAAGTAGGCTATTCTGCCTTCATCATCTCTGCCATAGGCCCTTGTATTGGTCTCACTGCACCTCTCACACATTTCTCCCCGCCACCTGCCACCCAAGCTTCGTAAACACACCCACACATGCGCCCACACACACATATACACACAACCCGCCCCCCCCCCCCACACACACACACACACACGCACATATGTATCCATGGCCGTGCATATACACATTCACGCCGGCATATCAACATGTAGGCCTAGAGAAAACTCAAACAGATTTTCAGATGTTTAGGGAAATGTTTGGAAGTGTCAGTTGTCGTATTTAGTTTTTATTGTCTCTGCATATTCACTCATCTGCAGTACATCTTCCCTGGCTTTCTCTCCTTCTCTCTTCTATAATGTGAGTCTATTCCTTGCTCCTTTTACTAAAAGGTGTCTCATTAAACTGCTGTCATACATTTTATCGATGTGTTGGAACTTTCTCTCTCTCTCTCTCTGTCTTTTCCTTCTTTTTTCCCTTCATCCCTCCTTTCCCGACTGCATCGCCAGCCAGGTTTCACGTGTCTTGTAGCTCAGCAGACTCACCCGAGTGATGTCGGGAGGAGCTCAACGCTGATTGTCTATCGCGGCGCGGCCGGCGGCGAAAAGTTCAATATTTTCAACTTCTGCGGCGGCCGCAGCATTCGCCCCTGGCCGCGCTGCGTGATCCGCTCGCCGCCGATTCGCGCGGCGGCGCTCGAAATACATTGACTTTCTATGTAAACTCACCGCGCAGCGATGTGCAGTGTGTTGGCACCTTTATCGCTATGGCGAAAGTCGGCAGGTATAGCAGAAAAAGTCACCAGTTGGCAACATGTTAAAGACGTGACGACAGCGGGACACTGAGATGAGAGTAGGTTACGTGATCCGCGCTGTTGATCGTTTAACTGATCACTCGCGGACTTCTCTCTCTCTCTCTCTCTCTCTCAAAGTACTAATAATAATGATACAAATGTCGGCGAATTTTCCGTTCGCGCGCGTGCCCCTAGTTTTAAAAACTACTCGCACTGTCTCCAAAAATTGTCGCAAAATGCGAGCATTTGGTCGCAGTCTAGAGCCCTGAAATTCCTGTCACTCTTAAGGTCTTTGCACACCGGGCGCGTTTTATTCGTGCGATTTATCCGTTAATTAACGAATGTTTACAGAGTCAATACAAGCTTCCACACCAGCGCCGTCATTTCGCACCGCGAATTTGCGTTTTTTATTTTTTCGAACTGAGTTTGATTTTTCTGGGACGTCGCTTCTTAAAGTGAGACGCGACAAAATTCACATTTCAAAACATTCGCTTTTACGTTGCGTTTATTCGCGTCGCGCCCGGTGTGCAAAGGCCTTTAGTGTTATCACACTGTCTTTGTCAATTACTTCGGCCATGTTTGGAGTATTCTCTTAACATGCGGCTGTTTGTCTTCCCAATGCAGCCAATCACATTCACCCTTAGCCACGCTTGAAAAATAATGTGAGTGAAGAAGTAATTTTGTTATTACTGAGAACTGGCACCTTGGAAGGCACATAATTGCTTTTGACATTTTACTGATTTGAACAGTTTAGTGTGTACACCTGCTATTTATGTACAGCTCAATTAAATTCAAGTTTTCACATTATTAGGGGAAATGACCATTAGTCAACATACTCATTTTTTGATAACGAAATCAAACGTTTTACAACATTAATGTTGTTCAAAACATTTTCAGACTTCCTTATCTGCAGGTAGGTACCGGCAGTAAGAGTCTTGGATTATGCCCGTCCAGAATATAATCTTTTGTTTAGCACACTTTCAGTATGAACCCTCTGGGCCGTCACCAAATATCGGATTATGATTAATTGAGAGAGAAGGGCTTGGAACAGCTTATTGGAGACTGACCTGTGTTGCTCTGGCTGAAGACAGCCATGGTGTTTCCAGCCACGGTCTGCATAGTAAAGGGATGATCCCTTGGGACCTTCAGTGATGCGTCTTTTTCGTCCATAGCTCCCAGGGAAGAAAGCTCCTCACTCAGGCTGAAATTTACCTGAGATACAAAGTCCTGCTGAATAGTCATATCAACAAACAACTATTTGATTCATTAGAGGAGGTAAAAAGATTATATGATAGTACATTCATCCCCGAGAGGAGACTGGGGCAATGCAGCAGCAAGGTAGGGATGGGATACAATAAAAGACGGAAAAGTAAAACAACAGCAAAAAGAAAAGTAAAGCTGATAAACTAAATAAATGTGTTGCTAAAAATATATGTATATGCAGTATGAATAGGTAAAAACAATCATCAAAAAAATAAATAAAAGTGAAGGAGTCAGTTACAGGTTTACATTACAGTCCGTCAGTGCTGTTTTTTTGTGAAGCCATCTCACCTCTGTTTTGCCTTGCCTCCTGTCAGATGGATGAGAAGACAGAAAAAACTGTGAGTCACTGATACTGGAAATCATGAGGCCAAGATTTAGAACCCTGCACTTATTTTCACAACCTACTTTCCAATGGTAATCTTTCCAACTTCTCCCTTTTCCGTGGCCTTGTCCCACTGGTGAGATAAATACTTGGGAACCTGGTGAGAGAAACTGTCATTTAAAAGAGGACACTTAAATCATTAAGATGGGCGGTGTTGTACCGAAATTCAGTTTACCTGACGAGATCTTTTCCCCAAAAAAATCTCCCCAGACGCTGTGCTCGTACCACTGAGGTACTTGTGTAGAGCATAAAGGCACAAGACTAACACTTTCCAATAGGCTACCCATACTTCGATGCAATATAGTACGCCAGAAAAAGATTTAGGATGTCCCAATACACCACTACAATCATGTCAAATGCAGTATTACTACATTCGGTCACATTTTGCAGTATGCAAGCCAGCATGCTTTTTATTTACTGTTCTGACCCACAATCCCCTAGTTTCGCCACAACATTTGTTTCCCTATTAAAAGGTATTTTTTTGGTCTGAGTGTTTGGCTTAGGGTCTAAGGGTATCATGTGTATGGACTGTGAAACTCATTGAGGTATTTGTGATTTGGGCTATACAAATAAAACCGATATGATGATTTGAACCAGTGATGGAACTAATCAAATTAATAGGATAAAATTCAAGCCCAATGTTAGGACGAAACAGTTCCCAATTGTATGCACACGGCATTGAAAAGTAGGCTATAGCCTACTTTTAAGGCCAGCTGCAGTTTGTAGCATAATAACGTAAAGTATTTTATTACGTTATTTTGAGCCTTTGTAGTCTTCATAGTAGCCTTTCAGTAGTACGAGCACAGCATCTTGGAGGTAAGATGTTCATGAACGCACGCTCCGGGGGTCCTGGGGCTAGAACGTAGTAGGATTTAGAAGGGGGTCAGATCTCGACGGGTGAACTGAATCTGATACAACACCTGTAGCAACCAGACTGTAGGACTATGTAAACGGTGATGACTTCAACACACGATACAAAACGTATTTTGATACTCAACAAGTTATTTTAGGATGAATGTTGTGAGATGAAAATTGAAAATTTGGATATTGGTGAAATAGTTAAACTGCGTTCATCTTCATCAGCCAAACTGATAACGTTAGCTAACATTACATTAGCTAACTTAGGCTATATTTTGTCGGTTACATGCTCAAAATTATTTCGTCAAAATACATTATAAGTTGGTCAGCAGGCTACAACCACATAACTTTTATTTAGCCTAACTGAAATACAAATGGGGCCTATGTTCTAGGCCTACGCAAAAATAAAATCACCTGAAGACACCTGTGACAAAAACCGTCATGTTTCACCAGACCAGTTAGCTGATAAACATTCTCATTTGTGACCCCTCATTATTTTCAACGATTAATTTGGTAATTGAATTACCAGCAGGTGAACAAACCTTAACAAGCCACACGCCATTACTTTGTTTCACTCCAGTGAGATTAACCTCCGCTGTGTTGGACATAATTTCAGAAGTGTAGCCTACTGATAAATTAAACGGAAAATAGTGTTACGTACGCGCGTGCCGTGAACAGCCAAGTACCACTGTGCCTATTTAGGAAGAATAACTACAAAATAAAACTTCCTGTTGCTTATTTCAAAATAAAACTTTTGAAATAGAAATACTCAAAGGACGTCTGCAGACAGTGTGTTAAGTGAACAACCTTTTATAGCTAGAACATTTTATAATCTACAATTGTACCTTATTTTATTTCCTTTCTCTTTACCTGGACTATAGGCTTAGTCCTGTGTAGGCTACAGGCATGTACTCTTTTTCCACACACACACACACACACACACACACACACACACACACACACACACACACACACACACACACACACACACACAGAGAGAGAGAGAAGAGAGACAGACAGACAGACAGACAGAAAGTCCCTTAAATATGTGCAGCTACATTGATCTAGAAGCCTGTGTGAAATACTTACAGCTTGATTAATTACGAGAACTATTTGACCTTTAAACACTTAGTTTATCATTTAACTGCAGGACAAGACATAATGACAAGTCAAAGACAAATGTCTCAGGTGTGCAGGGTTTTTGGAACTACGGGCTACCAATTAATATTACATGACATCCCATTAGTAAGACAAATGTGTAACTGTGTGGCAGCCATTTTTAGATTTTAAAGTTTTGATAGTAGGAACCAGTAAAGCACAATATCATCTGACATTATACGAGCCTTATAGGTGGGTCATTCATGCTTTAGTGATCCTTTTGTTGAAGAGAGGGGAAATCATGAAGGCATCTGTTATTTTGGCTATGTGATGATGTTTCGGATAGTTTGTGTTGAATAAAATGACCACACAGCTACACTTGAGCTAAGTTTTCTTTTTCAAGCACAGACATACTATATTCAATGCAAAGAGAGGAGAAACAGGAAATCAGAAGTTGCCCAGCTCATGGTTTTCTAGCAGGTTAATCAAACCATGAAGGGCTAATTCATTATTCCTTGTACCGTAGGCTAGTCTTGTAACTACTACTGGCCTCAAAGATCAAAATCTCATTAATATTTAATTAAAATAATAACAATTTAATTTTGATTAACAAACGCTATGGATATTGCCACAGGCGCTCAACACAACTTCCAGACCCGGAAGTCCAGACCTATTACTCACCACCCACATCTTTGATTTATTCAGACGAAATTGCAATTCAGTGTAATTATCAGGCCACTTAAGTCCCCTGTCAAGCATGGCAATGAATGCATAACACGTCCAGACTGTAGGTGGCTTTTTAGATGGACCGTTGCCTGCAAGTTCCTTTCATGATTAACATTGAAACCATCTCTTACTGCCCATGATCACCTTTTTTAATCGTTGTGCTTTCATTTGGAAATTTCCTGCATCTTTTAAGATATTTCTTGGAAGAAAATAAAAATGTACCAATGTCCAAAAAGAGAGGCCCGCAATTACTATCATGACATTATCAAACATCTTTGCAAATGAAATGTCTAAGAGTGGAGGAAAAGGAAATCTAAATTATTGATCAGAATGTTTACACACTTGTCAGAATGATTAACAGGGTAGAGCATTTGTACTGGAGCAACAAATCGACATGTCTGCTTTGCATTCAAGATTCAGTGCACTGTATAATAAACAGTTCCTGGCTATAATAAATTGTTGATGAATACTAAAAAGATTAGATGTATTGATAAACTTGTAGCCTGTTTTATATGGTTTGTTTTTATGCAGTAAAGGAATATAATTGGGATTTAGACTAATCACAAATTAATAAAAAAAAATGGGCATAGTCCATTTGCATTCTGTTACAATAAAGCAGCTGTAAGTATCTAGTTGGTCATTCAGCAGCACCTGTTGCTTACACAGAATAAGATCTTTTAGTCAGTTTTTGATGTGTAATCCCGAGAAACTGTAGCCTATGTTTCTCCTATATTGTAAAATGAATGTCTCTACTCTTTCACTCTCATTGTATTTCAGCAGTGAAAAAAAATGGATGCCTGGGTTTTGTAGTACAACTTCACAATTTATAATGTGATGATAACCTTGCATGTTTGACTTTGAAACCCCACATAATCACACATTGTAAGAGAAACATGGACCATAGATCATACGTAATTTTAATAATTGAATTTTACCAAACAAAAGAATGAAAGAATGCCATAGAGCCTCCAGCCTTTCATGGAGGTTCCCTCTACTCATTTTTTACTCCAAAGTCACTGATTCGAAAGGGTAGGTGAAGCATAGCTGATTCGTTTTTTCACACTTTTATTTCCATATATAATTCTTTCCTCTTTATTATTAGAAATAAGGTAGTATTTGCTGTTTATATTATATTAGGGTCATATGAAGCGATGAGAGAGAGTTCATCAGGATTAGCTTTCAGGATCATTAACATGAAGAGCTGAAGAGTGTGACTGGCATGGGATCAGGGTGCAAAACTGCATAGATTATATATTTATGAAAATATTGAAAATACAAAAACACATTCAATTTCATCACAGATACTTTAGGTAAGATGAAAGTTAATATCTAGGGCTATCTGGCCCAAGATTGTATGGAATCAAAGTCTATTAAACACATCTGTCATTTTACAATTTAAGATTAAAGAGGTTTCTGAGGTTTGGATGGGACGTTTTTCGTCTTAATTTCTACTAATTCACTGACACATTTGATTTATTTGGTGGAGGTGAACTATAATATCTCCAGCTGCTTTTTAGAAAGAGTGAACAGCTTATAGTTTTTCGTCCTATCTCTGTTGATCCTGTGGCTTTGTCTAAACCGAGATCGTATAGAGACCTGGGTGAACATTTTCACATTTCTAAAGTTTATGATAGAGTGAGGAGCTGTTTGAAAATGATCACAACATATTTATTTAATGGTGGATAACATCTGGAGTAACAGCATACCTAAGCATAGTTCTTTACCACTGCTGCTGATTTGTATGTATTGCCACCTTGTGGACAATTGCCAGAAGTGGATACTGTTCTACTACATGGATCTATGAATACATTAATGGAAAAGCATGAAGAAAAAGAACGTTTCTGTACTCTCTACGGAATCAACAGTTTATTTTTCTTTCATAAATGATCGGCTTCTCAGATGAGGTACAATATAGTGACACAGAAGGCATAATCGTCAGATTATTCTAATGAGAAGAATGCCATTCTTTTAGTTTCAAATATGTCTGCCAGAGTTGACCCCAAGTTTATCCTATCCTCTTTTGCCTCAATTTAAAGGCATTGTGATAAACAATCCTAAATATATTTGTGACACAGTACTGATGAGGAATGCAGCAAATGCAGCTGGTCGGTTGGTAGTTTTCTCCTGCCTGTTTGGTTCTGAGTATTAATTCCTTGCCTGACACAATGACCCCTGCTCTATTCACCATCAGGGTAAAAAGTCACCATTTTTATCAAGAAATGGGAGAAATTGTCTAATTGCCATTCAATGTACTGAGCACACATGCTCCCACACACAAGCACTGACATTGACCTTTACAGCAATGTGTCAATTACACAGGCAACATATGCTATCCAGACTATCTATAAACAGAAAAGGGGGAGCCTTGAGGTTAACATCCTGTAGTGGTTGATATTTTATTGAACCACTATAGTCTTGTTATCTACAACAGTGGTTACGCCAGACCACTAGTTTAGTTAAGCTAGTTTAGTTTTTCAATGGTATGAAACCTACACTACAAAAAAACAGCTGAGAGCAAATACTTGTACCAAAACCTTCATGTACAAATACTGTTTATTGACCTTGGCGAATATGGGAATTGTGATGCATAATGTATAATAAGAACAATAAACAGCCAGGGGTTTAGGCAGTTGGAACAGGTTTATGGATATTTGATCAATTGAACTTCCTGTGGCCCAGATGGATCTGTCAGCAGTGTGACCCGGAGCAAAAGCAGCCACATCTGTGCAACACAAAGATTTCCCTCATTTCAGGAAACTCCAAGTGTCCTCTGTGTCAGCTGACCAGCCGTCAGCACGTTCACATAAAGTGTAACACACACACAGAGCTCTTTCTCTCTTACACCAACTATCAAGACTGTTTCTGTTCACAGTTTATCAGTATCATTGGAATGTGTTGAAAGAGTACGTGTGAAGCCCAACTTCCTCTTATAGCTCGAGTTTGAAAACTATGTGAAACTCCTGAAACCCCTTATTGGACCTGTGCTGGTTGAAAGATTCAGAAACCTCTTTTCATCAGCGATAAAATGAACTTGGCACCGACTTGCTGATGGTTTTGGCTTTCCTTTCAAGGTCACCCTTGCTTTGAGATTGTTTGGTTGCAGGTGTGGGTATATTTCAGTGGTCAGACTTGGCGATAGCCTATATCAGCCTCACAAATAACTGCTTGCAAACACATTCATACTGAACTGTTTCCTCTCACAAGCGTTCGCATGTCATAAAACAAACTTCCCTACGTTAATAGCGAGGCATTATTTTTGATTGCATGATCCTGCAGTTGATAATTTCCCCAGGAGCTGACATGATTTGGCATTAGCGTAATATGAAACATGATTCCCATTGTTATTGTTTCTTTCCAAAGTGCTCGCTGTGTGTTCAAGGGCTGTTGCCATGGCAGCTCCTCGTTGGCAGAAACAGTCTTCAAAATAGGACACCAAAAAAGAAAAGGACGTTTTACAGTAAACAGAGACCTGTGAGGAAGAGGTTTGAGGCGATTTGTTTGAGGTTTCCAACCAGAATACAATTATTCTTTCATAGAGCAGCAGGAGATTTCAAATTCATCCAGCCTTTCAATTCTTGTGCGTGTTATACAAGTCGATTGCTTTGCCAATAAAGTGTCAGTTTTTATTTTTCATGCATCATAGGTTATTTGCCAGTGAAGACAAAAGGAATTTGATTTTGTGTTTATTATTTCTAATTCACAAATGTCTTCTTTGGTCTCAGCACACTTTAAAATATGACACCTAATGGTATTGTACTGACGCCTGGCCTCTCTCCTGCAATAAACTGAACTGAAGTATCTTAGAGCCATGCTGACATGATGATGTGGTGCATTATCCTATTTTAAGTCATGTATGCACGTATGCAACAATGCATATAGGCTAGGTGTGGCATTCAAATGATGAGCGCTTCGTCACAAGGAGACTAAAAAGACACAAGCAATGGTGGCACACTGGGGCTGTGTGAGGGGCAGGGGCAAAAAAGTATAAAAGGGCAAGGGCACTAGCTGGAATGGCCAACAGCGCACAGAATGATTACGTGATACATTTATAGCAAAATAGCTCCAAACCCTGGTTAAGATTATTTTTTAATGTATTTTGTGATTCAGAATTAAAGTAGAACTACCATTTAGAGGGAACTTTCATATGGCAGCTTATATGGCACTGAAGAGGACACTGCAATGTGTTTTCTCAATTTTAGGTTCACCCCTTACTGCCCTGCATCTCTTTGTCATGTTTTTATATACCATAGGGATCCAAGAGGGCCCAGCAAAGGATTAAGTCTTTTTAATAAAACAATCTGATCAATCAAAATTTCATGAAAGATTTGTTAGACCTGCTATATAGCATGAGTCATTGTTCCATTTGCTCTAAACACTACTGTATACCTTTAAAACAAACTGCCCCTTGAGCCTGTCTGCATGCCCCTTATAACAAGTTGCAAGCCCATGACGCACTCTGTGGTGGAGCTGGATGTTTGCTGATAATGAGTAGGTGTATTTTAAAAAGTCGACCTTACATTGGACACATTTCTTTGTAAAGCTGAAGGATTAATGAATGCCTGTGTTTATAATCAAAGCCTTCGAAAACAACTTAATGAATAATATTTTTTATACACACTTAAACAGCAAAGAGTGGCTCCTTCAGGTGAAAAGGCTGTGCCTTTGAAGTGCTGGGAGCCGTTTCTGGAGGGTGGGAAGTCATCTGGCAGGTTTTATGTCAAGCTGTTAGAGCTACTGTATTATGTCTTTAATCTGCATGATGCAGACAGATGCTGTTCTGAACCTGTGCACTTCTTAGCTGGTAGCTTCCATCTGCACATATCGCGTATACAGTATTCTATTTAATTATTATTTTTTGCATTCTAAATTTACTATATTTATGCACTTTACATTTATGCTTATCTCTACACTTTTGTCCTTGCACTACTTTTGTGTTTTTTTTGTGTCTCAGGTGTAGCTCTTTTCTATTGCATTGTTGAGAGGAGCCTCATTGCCAATGACTGCTGCTGTAATTGTTGTGTATATGACAAATAAACGCCTTGAATCTTCAATCTCTTGAATCTTGAAAAGTAGCATAGCATTGCTGCACCTTTAGCTCAATTGGCAGAAGCAATAAAGTTTACAATTTACATTGTTGATGAGATTGCATTATTTTGCTTTTTTGTTTTAGTTGTGTGAATGAAACTTTGAAGGGGGATTGATCTTTCAACTGTTTCAGTATTCAACAAATACTGTGCACTGGTTGGCCTTTTGGGGGTGCTATAACTTAAGATTTTACAGTAATACTGTATATCACAACTTAGCTGAATGAAAGACAATAATATTGTTAGGACACTTGATGCAAGAGACTTGTCTGATTGTTGGGGTTATCATCAACAATCATAATTTAAATAATATCAATTGTTTCACCTCACATGCCATCAAATGCAAAAAAAGAAGGCTCACAAATAATGGAGGCCCTGGAACAACTCAAGCCATGTTTGTACATGTGCTGAATAGGAGGACATGCTGCAACAATCCAGATATTTCCTTCAAAGACACACCATAACATCATATAATCATATATGCAGAGATGTTACTGGACGGTAATGCCTTTTACAAACATACCTACTTTGTCTCCTGGCAAACCTTGTTTCTGTCGATCTGAAAGGGACTCTGTGCCATATTAGATCCTCTCCTTCATTATTGAGTACAGTATTCCCAACAGCTGCTCTCAGGTTTCCCTTTCACTCATCAGCCAGACGGTGCAGAGCTAAGGTTACTGCTTTGATTAATTCATTGTGCTGACTGCAATCTTGCCTAATGAATTCGTAAACTGGCATTTTTATAATGACATGGCTTTTTAACATTAAAGAAACAATTAAAATTATTGCCATACATTATTTTAGGCTATTGAAGGCACTCTATCTATCTACTCCTATTCCGGATTGCTTCACATACTTGTCCTACACCTATGAATCTGCCAAGTAAAACCTCAAAATATATCATCCTTTCATACAGTAGTAGCACATATGAAGGAAGCACTGTGCTATATAATATCAAGGTGTGAATATATATTATAGATTATGAGCCTATCACAAATAGTCAGTTGTTTCTGCGTTTGAATTTCACTGATGAGATCAGACTCCGGACTTTTTTTGACACAAATTCCCAGGCATACTGTAGTTTGTGTGTCGGCTGGTTGTTGCACATAAGGAAAAAAACATGTCCTCAGGCCATATTCTCATTCACCTAGGAGGCTAAAACAAACAATATGAGAAAAAAACTACAACTACCTCAGTAAATTACAGCAGAAATATTTGGATGAAATATAATTTTTTGGGGGGATAGCTGTTCCTGAACTTGAAATACAGTTTTGCAGGGGGCAGCGATCTACACATAAAAAGGCCTGTGATTAGATGTTTAAATCAACCAATATTACATTGGAAAAGGCTGCATTATGCTTTTAGGATGTACTTGAAACAACAGCATCGTACGATCTGTTCTGCAATTTTTATTCTGGCTTTTATGTTACATAATATGTCCTCTGTCTTTATTGCAGTGAAGTACAGCAGTGTCAAGTTGGGTTCACACTACAGCATGTGTGGGAAGAAAAAGTCATGAATGAGTATGGTGGGCCTGCGTATTTAAACATCTGGTAACACACACAGTGATTTTCTGCTGGGAGGGCTATCCAATAAAAATAAAGCCAGCATGTATTCTGGCCTCCATTCAGAGCAGGGAGGCTCAGTGGACACAAGCACCAGACAGAGACACAGACACCCTGCCCCGCATCACTGGGCATGGCCCTGTACTCTACACGGCCAAAGCCACTGTTGTTTCAAGAATGTTAGGTTTGTTTCACCACTGTCATCCCTTCTCTGCCTTTTTATGCTAAAAACTCCATAACTTCATGCTCTTCAGAGTGCCACGGCAATACTGACACAAATATATTTAAGAACCATTACTTTCAACCTAACGCACACACAATTAAAACATTTTTTTTATTCAAAATTCATTATATAATCAAAAGTAATTTGAACTACATATGGTGTGAAAATGCAAATTTGACTACAGGTGAAAATTAGCCTGCATGGCTAAATCTGGCGCATTTACATGTTGAACTTCATGTCTATTAATGTGGCTGTCCCTTTTAAATAAAGAAATCATAGTAACTGCAGCTGAACGTAATGGATTTTGTTTTGTTGCTATATGTATTTTGAGGTTAAGTGTAAAGCAACAGATAATCCACTATTAGTCTGAGATGACGTAGTAGCTGACCGACATGGGTTTATCTTTTATGCATGATTCTTCTGCTGCCCTGCATGTGGATTATTACAAACTAAATGTGTCTTTCAGAAGCAGTAAGAACATTCAAAAACTCAATCCAAGACATGAGAAATATGTCTTGCTACTATTAATTCGTGAGTTTTGGTTGCAGCGCAGGACACTTTCACTGAAACTTTATTTTCGAAAAGAAGAATTGTGGTTACCACAGTCAGTATGGAAATAAATGATACAGTTCTATTGTGTGATTGTTACTTCATGTCGAGCTGTAACGGCATTACATTACATTGATTCAAAAGACGCTTAAATCCAAAGTGACTTACACCGGGTAAGCCATGTGGGATGCAGTGTCTTCCTCAAGGATTTGCAGACAGGTGGAGTGGGAAATTGAACCATCACTCCTCCTACCACCAGTTGTTCTTGAATTAAGGTTAAAACTGTTCACGTAAACCACTGGATATATTTAAATCAGTTATATAGAAGGCATGGAATAATTTATTTGTGAGAATACAGAGAGGAACATATACTTTACCTCAGGGGCCGTATTCACAAAACATTTTAAGCCTAAGAGTAGGTCCTAACGTGCTGATTTAGGAGTAACTCTCAAAAATAAGGGGCGTTTCACTCATAATTTTAGGACTCCTAACTTTTTAAGATAAGTGTAATTCACAAAGCATTTTAGCGCTAAAACTAGCTCCTAAATCTATGAAAAGATAGGAGTCCTCGAGAGGACTCCAAAGTCACTAAGAGTAAATCACAGACAATCTTTTGATGGTGTTTTGGAGACATTTAATCCTAGTGAGCCTTACAAAAGGTACCTTAAAGATCTCCTATTATACTACTTTTCTGGTCTTAATTTCTTGTTAAAAACTGCTATAGAGCAACCCGACACGAATCACATCACAAAAAACCATGTAGATTTTTGGGAAGCTCTTCATCTCATCTGAGCGAGCACAGCAGTCTCTCACAACACTTGGTTTTGTGCTTCTCCGCCCCTCCCCCCTCCTGCAAACCCCACTCCGTTGTGATTGGTTACCTTCCTTCCGGAACACTTTCAGCAGCGCGCGGGGAGATTTGTTCGCCGGAAGGTGGGGGCATGGCCGGAGCTTGCTGGAGCTTGCCTGAGCAGCATTACCATACATGGAAACATCTGTGAACGTGACAACACGATGGCAGTAAATTCTGAACCGATTTGAACAAGTGATTTCTCGACCGGCTGCCCTAGTGTTTAGCGCTCTGCACAGCCACCCCAGACGGTCAGCAGGGAATACGTCTAAATGCATGTACGTCATTATTTGATAAGCTAGTATGGTTAAACATGACTATAAATCATTATAACAACGTTTATAGGTCATAAAAGTCAAAAAGTATAATAGGTCCTCTTTAATAACTGTGAGGGTTTAATGATCTTGGTAAAGCTATATTTAGAAAGTATAGACACATTTATATTTATTACATTTATATAAAAAAATATCTATTAAGTTCCTTTTCCTGCAGTTGCTTTGGGTTTACGATGCACTGAAAGTTACTGTTGGTGTCACGTTTGGGTTCAATTTCCTACTAGAGTAGGTCTATATGTGGCACTTCGCACCATCTCCTCCGTTCCACAGGTCTGCTACTGTACAGTTGCGCGTCTCGCCTTTTTCCTTCCGCATGCACTTTACAATTTCGCCGGCTGTTGTTTCTAAATTGTGAATTTCCTGGTTTGTCGCTGTCTGACTATTGCTTCATAGTCCACCGTTGAGAGAAATACAGTGAGAATGAGGATATTTATCCTTCAAATCATTGTAAAATGAATAGACCTAGGCCTATGTGGCGCTTTTGTAAGTTAATTGTGAACAAATGTGTGGGAAACCCTGCAGTATCTTGGTTTCATGTTAAATCAGTGTCACTTGTCATTAATTGTATATAAAAACTCTTTACTTTAATACAGCGACACGATATGGATATCTCCCACAGTACAGTGTTTCTATCATAAATTCACTCTTAACTCTCATTCCCTCTCCAATCACTGTGGGCATAGAAGGTACAGTATCTCACAAAAGTGAGTACACCCCTCACATTTCTTCACATTTTTCTTTATATCTTTCCATGGGACAAGACTGAATAAATGACACTTTGATACAATGTAAAGTAGTCAGTGTACAGCTTGTATAACAGTGTAAATTTACTGTCCCCTCAAAATAACTCGACACACAGCCATTAATGTCTAAACTGCTGGCAACAAAAGTGAGTACACCCCTTAGAAAAAATTTACAAATTGGGCCCAAAGTGTAAATATTTTGTGTGGCCACCATTATTTTCCAGCACTGCCTTAACCCTCTTGGGCATGTAGTTCACTAGAGCTTCACAGGTTGCAACTGGAACCCTCTTCCACCCATTTATGACAGCATCACAGAGCTGGTGGATATTAAAGACCTTGCGCTCCTCCACCTTCCGTTTGAGGATGCCCCAAAGATGCTCAATAGGGTTTAGGTCTGGAGACATGCTTGGCCAGGCCATAACCTTTACCCTCAGCTTTTTTAGCAAGCCACTGGTCATCTTGGAGGTGTGTTTGGGGTCGTTATCATGTTGCAATACCACCCTGCGGCCCAGTTTACGAAGGTTGAGTGCACGTGGTCAGCGTCGTACACAGAGGTTGGCTTTGGAAAATAGACGTATGAGTGCTGCCAGCATTGCTGAAGGGCTTGAAGGGGTGGGGGGTCAACCTGTCAGTGCTCAGACCATACGCCGCACTCTGCATCATACTGGTCTGCATGGCTGTCGTCCCAGAAGGAAGCCTATTCTAAAGATGATGCACAAGAAACCCCACAAAAAGTTTGCTGAAGACAAACAGACTACGGACATGGATTACTGCAACCATGTCCTGTGGTCTGATGAGACAAAATACATTTATTTGGTTCAGATGGTGTTAAGAGTGTGGAGAGGCAACCAGGTGAGGAGTACAAAGACAAGTGTGTCTTGCCTAGAGTCAAGCATGGTGGTTGGAGTGTCATGGTCTGGGGCTGCATTTGTGCTGCCAGCACTGGGGATCTACAGTTCATTGAATTCTAACATGTACTGTGACATACTGAAGCAGAGCATGATCCCCTCCCTTCATAAACTGGTCCGCAGGGCAGTACTGCAACATGATAACGACCCCAAACACCCCTCCGTAAGACCACTGGCTTGCTAAAGAAGCTGAGGGTAAAGGTTATGGACTGGCCAAGCATGTCTCCAGTCTTAAACCCTATTGAGCATCTTTGGGGCATCCTAAAACGGGAGATGGAGGAGCGCAAGGACTCTAATATCCACCAGCTCCTTGATGTCGTCATGAATGGGTAGAAGAGGGTTCCAGTTGCAACCTGTGAAGCTCTAGTGAACTGCATGCCCAAGAGGGTTAAGGCAGTGCTAGAAAATAATGATGGCAAAACAAAATATTGACACTTTGGGCCCTATTTGGAAATTTTTTCTTAGGGGTGTACTCACTTTTGTTGCCAGCAGTTTAGACATCAATGGCTGTGTGTCGAGTTATTTTGAGGGGACAGTAAATTTACACTGTTATACAAGCTGTACACTGACTACTTGACATTGTATCAAAGTGTCATTTATTCAGTGTTGTCGCATGGAAAGATATAATGAAATATTTGAAGAAATGTTAGGGGTGTACTCACTTTTGTGGGATACTGTATGAACATGACGTCATCCATAGCAACAGGGTCAACCAAACCCTCTAGTCTTAGCTTAGGAGTCCCTCCCATTCCTTAGTAAAAGTTGGTCTTATCAGCTTTGTGAATAGGTTTTAAGAAATTACTCCTTACTGAGAACTTTTAGTGCTCCTTAGGAGTACTCTTAGCGCTAAGATAAAACGTTTTGTGAATACGGCCCCAGAACAGTACAGTGTTTACAAAATTAATGCAGAGTCCAGAGTATAAATTGTTAATTTGGTGGGCTGGTGGCACAATAGTGCTGTGTGTTTTTTTTTTGTGGAGTGCCAGTGTGATTTAAAGCTGCTGACAGCACCAGACGCTTACATTGCACTAGGCTCCTGCTGTCTCTCATCCTCTATCATCTGCATCGATGGATGTACCCTGTCTGCTTGCCTTGCCTGACAGTCAATCTCTTCCTCTCTCTCCCTTCTCATACTTCTGAACTAACCACTACCTCAACTAACTAACTCCTCCTCTCTATAATAACACTTTCCCTCCTTTCTTCTCTTCTCTTTAAGGCTTTATAGAAGAGTCACTGTTTTTTTCCAGGCAGCTAAAACTTGCTTACTAAACTTAAAAATATAATATCACTTTTAGACGATTTGCAGATTGATTAACTTTATTTTATTTTTTTGCAAAATCCCACACAGCAACCAGCATATTTAATTGGTGTGGGTGAATCCAAGGTTGTATGGATAATGGATAAGTGTTCTACGATGCTGAAACTATGGAATTATTAATGCGATTGCTAAATATATACTGCATTAAAGACTATGGAGGCCAATAGCTTCAAACTTAGGGAAGTAAATCATTTCCTTGGGGATGCCTTATTCCCAAAAATGCTTTGAATGTTGTGTGTCTGTTTAACCTGTTAGAACATCAAACCATATTGATAAGAATTGGAACGGGATCTTTATATCCAGAGATGAAGAGAAAAGACCAGTACAAACAAGATAGAAAATAGTTGACCAGTTTAACACCAAGAGTTCATTGACCTGCAGTGGCAACATTACAGAGCAACAAATGTGTAAATATTCTCTCAGCCTCTCACTCTCACACACCAGAGAGAGAGAGAGAGAGAGAGAGAGAGAGAGAGAGAGAGAGAGAGGCCCCAAACAGTACCTGTGCGTAGAATAATCCTTCAGTGTAGTTGACACCATATGTCTGCAGAGAGATCTAGCAGCTCTCTGTCTACCTTTGTTTCACAATCACTGTTGTGATGTTGATGTTTTGCTCGATCTACAGCAATAAATATACGTCATATTCATGTTCTCTTTTTAATCTGGTATCTGCTGTACTCTTTCACCTCATGCAGGGATGAATCCATATCCCTTGATTATAAGACAACATACCTCTACCTGTCAACATACATGGCATATTCAGATGTTTTTCTTTGACTTTTTCTGAAGTAAATGTACTTAATAAGAACAAGTAAAAGAAAAACATCACAATGTTTAAATGAAATCAATAACACTACACACAAGTACAGTGGTATGAAAAACAAAATATGCCTACTATAAAGGCTACTTAGGCTATATATGTGTCAAACGTATACCCTATTATTATGCAGAATGGACCCTTTCAGAGGGCTATGTTATTGTGTATGTTATATTATTACATTTAATATGTAATTTTTTAAGATTTAAAGTGCAATCTATCTATCTATCTATCTATCTATCTATCTATCTATCTATCTATCTATCTATCTATCTATCTATCTATCTATCTATCTATCTATCTATCTATCTATCTATCTATCTATCTATCTATCTATCTATCTATCTATCTATCTATCTATCTATCTATCTATCTATCTATCTATCTATCTATCTATCTATCTATCTATCTATCTATCTATCTATCGTTCGTGGAGTCCCGGTCCCTATCAATGATTTTTAGGGAGCGACCTCACCTCGGCTTTTTCCGCCACTTTTCGTCAGTGTTGATGTTGGGTTCGTCACCGCCTCTCCCAGACTGCTTTATGTCTGGCAGCAGAGACCATGCGCGGTCGCCATATTATGGAGCACCCCTCCCCTTCAGTCCCGTTACAGCACAGACCCACAGGAGCGGCGCAGGAGGCTACATACCGAGCAACGCTACCGCTGAGGAGGACCAGTGATACAGCAAAACCAAGAGCAAAACGAGGACTCAGTGGGATGGATTAAAACTGTGGACACCGCTATTAAGCGATACTTATCAGTTTTAAACGACTCTGCAACGGATGAAAGGTTGCCTGTTTTCATTTTATTTCCTTTGAGTGAACCCACCCGCTAAAACGACTCACTATTCTCTGTTGAGCTAGCCGGTGATGGAGACTGGCAGCTAGCTAGCTGACGTTACTCCTCTGTCAGGCTAGCAATATATATTTACTGCTAACTTACTCAGCAGCTATTCTGCTTTCAGCGCGGGGGGCTCTTACAACGTAGCCTCGTGTTATAAAAAGCCACAAAATGATATCTCGGGCTTAAAAGGCGTAAACGGACAACACTGGTAGTTAGCCGGTGAATTACAACTGGCATCAGCTGACGTTAGCTCGCTAGCTACTCTGCCAGCGGACGCTAGCCTCTCCTGCCTCGCTGTCACCGGAGAGCACTGAATCGTGAATGAGGACCTGTAAATATTGGCGCAACTTTGCCTGAAATTTGAGAGCAGTCGACGCTTGGTCGGATACTATATATATAAATATTTTTTTGTTGTAGTCTGTTGATCGTAGTTTTGTCAAGACGGCGGCGTTAACGAACTGCAACCTTATTGCGTACTGTCAGAGACAAACTACCCACCGGATTCTATCGAAATGCATCATCCGGACCCTGCAGGAGACTCTGGCAGTGTTAAAAAGATGGCGAATCCGGCTGTCTTTCACAGAAGGGGTAGCAACACAGGCAGCGGGAGCGGCTCCACGCTGTCAACACCGGCAAACACGGTGGTCAATAACAGCCACGTCCCAGCCGATGAGTATCAGCCCTCCCTGTTGATTCAGTGCCAGCCTCCTGCCGGCTCATCCTCCACGGGTCCCCATCATATTCCACCCCACAGCCTGAATCTGCACTCTCATCCCCAGCAGCCCACGCAGTCGCTTGGAGCTCAGATGAAAAAGAAGAGTGGTTTCCAGATCACAAGTGTGACCCCTGCACAAATATCTGTGAGTACCAACAACAGTATTGCAGAGGACACAGAGAGCTACGATGACCTGGACGAATCCCACACTGAGGATCTCTCCAGTTCTGAGATCCTGGACGTGTCCCTCTCCCGCGCCAACGACATTGTGGGAGCCGAGAGAAGCTCTTCGGAAGAGACGCTGAATAACTTCCATGAGGCGGAGACCCCTGGAGCTGTCTCCCCCAACCAGCCTTCACACCCCCACGCCCTGAACCAGGCTCATCAGCCCAGTGGGGGCATGGTCAATGGGACTTCACACCACCATCACCACCACCACCAACAACATCCTCATCAACCTAACCATGCCTCCGGGCCTGGGAGCACCCCATCGGCCCTCACCACTGGAGCTTTACCTTGTGTCACCCAGAAAATGCCTTCTAACGTGGGGGGCCCTCAAGAGAACTTTTCCCAGACTGCTGCCGCTCCAAGTATGGTTGCTCAGCCTGTCGGGCTTGTGGCCCCTGGATCTGTCCCTGGAATGCAAAGCTCTGCTACAGGCACTACAGTTAGCATAGTTAATCCCCAGACCAGCAGTGTTAGTAATGTGAATATGTTGAGCTCTGCCAATGTGCCTGTGAGAGGGGGGATCAGCAGCACAAGTGCTAACAGTTGCACTGGTGGCTATCCTCTCAATGTGATAAGCAGCGGTGGGGGGAGCGGAGGTGGAGGTGGTGCTGTTGCAGCTGGGGGCAACCTTGTAACCACTAATGTCAACATGATCCAGCAACAGCAAAACATCAGCTCCAACGTCTCTATGACTACTGCGGCTGCCAGTGCCTCTGGAGGGATGGGACTGTCCGGTGTAATCCAGGGAAGAGGTGGACCTGCCGCGCTGCAGCCAGTGAGTGCCCCCGTCACTGCTGTGGCCCCAGCCCCCGTACCATCCAATCCTGCGCCAGCTCCAGCCCCCGCAGTGGTTGCCACCAGTTCTCGCTTTAGGGTGGTGAAGCTGGACTCTAGCTCCGAGCCCTTCAAGAAGGGCCGATGGACATGCACTGAATTCTACGACAAGGACAACCCGGCCTCCGCTGCCAGCTCCTCCTCCACACCTGATACTGGGTCTCTCAGCATGCGTCACTTTGTCTCCGAGAGCTTTGCCGGGCCTTTGGAGAGAGAAAGCACAAGTGGTAGTTCTGTGAGTAGCACTATGAGTACGTTGAGCCATTATACGGAGAGCGTGTGCAGTGGAGAACCCGGGGGAGCCCCAGTATCCCAGCATGCGCAGGATTATGCCTCCCCTCCTCAGGGCTATCAAGGAATCCTCCCCAGTGGCTTAAGCATGGGACTGTCTCAAACCCAACCTCACATGCACGGCCAGGATATTACCCATTCACATGTGAAGACTACAGGGGGCCCCTCAAACATACATCAGCCTCAGTCCATGCAGGGCCACCACCAGGCCACCACCATTGGACTGTCTACATCTGCCGCACACCAGCAGCAGCTCACATATGCCCAGGCTGTTGCTAGTCAATCCACAGGATCCACACAGGGCCTAGTGGGTGTTCAGCAGCAGAAGATGGGCTACGTCAACCTTCCACAGCAGCCATCTGCTACGCCCCAAGCAGTGCAGGTAAGGCCACCCGAGTACACCCAGCAACACCAGGGTGTTGCCCAGGCTGCTACTTCTCAACCCCTGTCAAACCAAGCAGGATCAGCTCCCTCCGGGCCATCTAGTGGAGCCTGTCAGATGATGGGAGGCCTGCAGCAGTCACAGGCACTCATTCATACACAGCCCCAGCAGCCCTCGTCCCATCAGGCCCCCATCTCCATTATGCCCTCTCACGTTGGAGTACCACAGTCACTCCCTACACAAAACCAGGGCCTAGGCAGCCAGCTGCCGACAACGGTCCACCAGAGTCAAGTGTCTGCAACAAGCGTGCCTCCCGCCAACCCTCAGAGCGATCCCCAGGCCCAGCCCCAAGCCCACAACGCTAGGAATAGTGTACAGATGCCCCCTCAGAGCCAGCTGTCTGACTACAGCAGCAGTGTCCAGGCCCTGGCTCACGCTGCCCAGGCAAGTGTCCTCTACGCTAGCCTGCCCACCTTCACCTCCACTCAGCTGCAGGATGCCCAGCGGCTGCTCCTCCAGCACCAGTCAGCTCTGTTGGGGCTGCCCAAGCTAGTGGAGTCTGCATCTGGATCAAGCGCAGGCCAGGGTCAAGAAGCCGAGGGCAACGCTGCCACCGCCAGTGCCTTATCTGCATCAGCTGGTCTCAAGGCTGTTGATGGAGAGGAGGATGGGTAAGCGAGACCTTTTCCTTCATTTTCCGTTTTAGGTATTTGTTTGCTTGATAGGTTTAAACACAGCTGTAGTGTGGAATCAAAGAGTACTGAGAGAGGCCTGTAGCAGCCAATAATGTATTATTGTGTTAAAAGTGAATAAGGTAGTAACTTGCAAATAAAGGAAAAACTTTTCTGAATTTGTTATTACATAATGGGCAAAACATGATGTTGTTGGCTCAGAAATGTTATTACGTTATTGGAAAGTCACTACATTATCAGCTTTCATTGCATTAAAACCTGAAAAGGTACTTATTCTATTATTGGCAGTTATTACGTCCACCATTATAACATTATTGGCTGCTACAAGGCCTTCTGTTGAATGGGTGTTTGTAAACCAACTCAGCATTTCAGAGTGTGTTTGAACTTGAAGCTAGGGGATTTTCACCGGTTGCTGTGGCAGCTGTGAGGGAAGAAAAATATTATTGTTTCCCCAGATAGCCAGCAGTGGCCAGGTCGCCACAGACCGTCTGTCCTCTGCCAGCGGGACACAGTACACTGCTCAGCCGGATGTGACATCTCTCTTGTGCCTATCAAGTGGCTGCAGTGATTCAACATTTTACCTATAGCCTGCCTGAGTCCTGAGAGTCCGCCTTACGGAGCACAATTTCACACAGTTCACTGTAAACACTCCTTCAGCACAT
Source organism: Hyperoplus lanceolatus (assembly GCA_026929865.2). Lineage (NCBI taxonomy): Eukaryota > Metazoa > Chordata > Actinopteri > Uranoscopiformes > Ammodytidae > Hyperoplus > Hyperoplus lanceolatus. Next base: position 21,026,074 of record CM049405.1, read on the forward strand.
GCGTTGTAGAAAAGCAGGAAACAAGGAAGCGGCTTTATGATTATTTAATTAGGGATGGAAGAAGGCATGTAGCTACAAACGTGATTAGACTTGAGTGAACAAATTCTACAGATGAGGCAAAACATCACAGACAATAATTAGATTTTTTTTTCTGCAGTCTGTCTCTCAAAGGAAGGCATGACAATACCCTTTCTACTTTGCTCATGAGGAAGACTTGATGGTTTACTTGTTGACAATGAGGATCGTTGTTCTCCTTCACTAAAAGCTTATTGATTCTTTTAAATATCGCTCTCTCACTCTCCCTCATTGTCTAGGGTTTTCCTCCATTCCTATTTGTAACTCCTTTCTAATCACTACAGTTGGCTAGCCATGTATACCCAGGAACAGCTGAGAATTCTGTGGAATGTCCTCCCAGTAATACGTTTTAAGAACTGCTTTTGAGGTTCCTGGGGAATTGTAATCACCCTGCAGTAGCAGGAAATAACCCATATTTCAGTCACTCTTACAATCTTAAGCCCCTTTTCCTGGAAAACCTCAGCTTTTAGGGTGTTTTGCATACCTTAGTTATAATGATGAACCGGTAAGGAGGAGAAACCAAGGTGATCACTGGACTTCTGGATGTTACATGTAATTGTGTTCATTGCGTTTCAGTCTGTCTTTATGGCCCAGTTAGATGGATGCCGAAGGATGGCTACTGTTCTCACATGACGTTTAACTCTGAGGAATGTGAAATCTTTGGGGATCAGGTGGATTATTGTCTTTGATGATAAGTAGCAATTGGGTGAAACCAAAGCCCTCGTTACAAATGAGAAGATTGTCCTGGTGAATTAGGCTCAAGGTTTATTATTGCTCTCCAGTTTACCTGCTGTCACACAAGTGCAAGGACTCTTCAGTACAGTGCCTGCTAGAGTTTGTGTATCCCTATCAATGGCTCGCTCTCTCTCTCCGTCTCTCTCTTTACCAATGAACCTCCGAATCCCCAAAGATGACGGCACAGCTTCATCAGCTGATTCATACACACACTATATAATGCACTTACAAAGACCTAAAACAAGGCCTCTCCTAATTGAGCCATTTCAGAGTTTATCATCTGCTGACTTTAATTATGTTTCTTATATGTAATTCATTTTCTAAGATTATTTTCTACAGACAAACTACACTGTGGGTAATAATTGGAGCATAATTGGAGCATACATTAAACATCTGCAAACTGTTCCACAGGGATATTTGCATTAAATGTTAAGCGTTGTCAATTTCTTTATAGGTCCATGGTCGACACATGTTAAGGTCTTAATGTGTTAGATGACCGTGACCTCATAATTCACCAGCTAATGCACAGCTGTAAACACGCCAGGGTCTCTTTTGAGTGTTGTTGCACGTGTATGTTGTCTGTCTGTTTGAACCAGGGAGGGAGGGTGTCAAACTGTCAATTGTGCATTTGCGCTAATGGGTGGTACTGTGTGTGTGGGCAGGCTGCTGGGGTTTGTAGGTAAATCAGTGATGCCAGCTGTTTAATGTCATGAGCAAAACATAACTAATGTTAGAAAAGGTATTCTAATGTGACCGTTTGCAGGTTTCCACATGCGCAAGTTTGTGTGTGAGGATGTGGTTTTTGTGCATTTAGTCTATGTGGGTGTTTCTGCATGTGCTGATGTCCTGCAGCTTAGTTCTCGTTTCCAACCTTCAGATTGAAGACTGTTTTTGACGAGACGTAATTAAGGGCAGGTTAGCAAACTTGGCTAGCTTACTGTGGTAGTGGCTGGATAGAGGAAACAAAATAATATTGGCAGCCAGTAACTTTAACTCATTAGTTTGGTCTGTATAATGTAGGTTGGTAGATTGAAATCTGGCTGTTAGCTTATTTCTAATACTGTGTTAATGAATGTTGTTTAGCTTCTAGTTTACAGTTGTTGAGATCGAATTAATGGATTCAGATTTAATATTTCAACTGCAACTCTGTTTATTCAATTTTTCACTCAAGCTTTTGAATTTTTTTTTAATAAATCTGCCACTTCCAAAAGTGTGTGTGTGTGTGTGTGTGTGTGTGTGTGTGTGTGTGTGTGTGTGTGTGTGTTTTAGTAACGCGACAGGACAACCCATTTGGAGTGAAATTAAACTAAATGCATAACACTCATTACGCCAATTAAGCCATTAAAATAACTATATTGGGACTAATAAAAAAATATACTAATTATTAATGGTTGAAGCAGTCATCGAGCTGCTACTTGCATTGTACAGGTTTAAAAAAATAAACAGTAGGGGCAGTTTTCAACAAGGATATTAGACTGTCGTGGGACAGTGTGTGTGTGCTCTCTCGGGGGGGGATGTGAGCCCAATGGCTGCGTGCGTGATGGCTATCTCTGCTACTGTCCGTTTTCAATGTAATCTTCCCTCTGGCAGTGCAGAGAGCCAGTGTGTGCCGGGGCCTGTTGCTCATTGTGTGGAGATCAACGAGATCCCCAAAATTCCCAACAGGCAGAGGAAGTGACCCCACCTGACCCAAACCCATTTAGTCAGGTCTACCGAAGCCCGGTGAGACCACTGAGGGCACAGCAGACTGGACCAGATAGAACCAGCCTGAGCAGAGTTGGGCAGCACTGTTACAGCAACCATAAATCCTGCCATTGTGTTGCTTTGTCAGTGTTTGCTTTGTACATAGTTTTGGCTCGGGGATGGTTATACCATGACAGGCTATGGCACACCTGATGTCCAGATGTTCTAGTCTGTCATTATAAAGTGGGTCCTAGATACACTGCGTTCCAAATTATTAGGCAAATTAGATTTTCCAAGATTTTCCTAAATGGTCGATGCGAATCAGTCAGTATAATTTTCAAGTCACCAACTGTTAGAGTATATTTAGAATTTTATTGAACAAACCTCCCAATAATAAAAGTATTTTTTTTAAAAATAAAAAACTCCAAATGCACTGTTCCAAATTATTATGCACAACAGAGTTTCAAAACATTTTATAGGTTGTAAACAACTAAAAATGGTCATTTGTTGAATTTGCAGTATTAAGAGGTCATATTTACTGAAATCAAAAGCTATTTCAATCAAAACCATCTAAATAGGCCAAGTTACATGTTAACATAGGACCCCCTCTTTGATATCACCTTCACAATTCTTGCATCCATTGAACTTGTGAGTTCTTGGAAAGTTTCTGCTTGAATATCTTTGCAGGATGCCAGAATAGCCTCCTATAGCTGCTGTTTTGATGTGAACTGCCTCCAAACCTCATAGATGTTTTGCCTGAGGATGCTCCAAAGGTTCTCAATAGGGTTAAGGTCAGGGGAAGATGGGGGCCACACCATGAGTTTCTCTCCTTTTATGCCCAAAGCAGCCAATGACGCAGAGGTATTCTTTGCTGCATGAGATGGTGCATTGTCCTTAATGAAGATGATTTTACTACGGAAGGCACTGTCCTTCTTTTTGTACCACGGAAGAAAGTGGTGAGTCAGAAACTCTCCATACTTTGCCGAGGTCATTTTCACACCGTCAGGGACCCTGAAGGTGCCAACCAGCTCTCTTCCCATGATTCCGGCCCAACACATGACTCCACCACCTCCTTGCTGACGTCGCAGCCTTGTTGGGACATGGTGGCCATTCACCAACCATCCACAACTTCATCCATCCGACCATCCAGGGTTGCACGGCACTCATCAGTAAACAAGACTGTTTGAAGATGAGTCTTCATGTATTCCTGAGCCCACTGCAACTGTTTCAGCTTGTGATCATTGTTTAGGGGTGGCCGAATAATAGGTTTATACACAGCTGCAAACTTCTGGATCCTACACCTTGAGGTTTGCGGCACTCCAGAGGCACCAGAAGCTTCAAATACCTGTCTGCTGCTTTGTGAAAGCATTTTAGCAGCTGCTCTCCTATTCCGATGAATGTGTCTGGCAGAAACCTTCCTCGTATTACCTTTATCCGAACGAACCCGTCTGTGCTCTGAATCAGCCTCAAATCTCTTCACAGTATGATGATCACACTTAAATTTTCGTGAAATATCTAATGTTTTTATACCTTGTCCAAGGTATTGCACTATTTGACGCTTTGAGAGGCACCTATTTGCAGACCCATGGGGGAAACCATTGAAAGTGGAGCTCCACCGGAAGCCACGCCCCGAACTCATTTCATTGGTCAGAATTGTAACCTACTCTGAATTTGTTGTCTTCTTTTTGATTTACTGCCGGAGTTCACCTAGCGGTGAATAATAACACACAGTTTCCACCGGTTATGATGCTAGTACACAGTAAAATACGTCAGTTTGTTAAGGGTCCCAAGAGGCCAGGACGGTGGTAAAAAGTAGATGTTGAGGTAGAAGATGAATGAAGCAACGAAGCTTTGGGTACATCTTCCGAAATCCGTCTCTTTAATTCACAATTATCACAAGTAGGTCAATCACATACAAATATCAACTCTTTTATCTTAGAAGTCCTGGAAACAAATGCTTGTCTTTTCCTCTTAAACGAAGCTGTAAATAGCCTTTACGTAGTGTCAGTTGGAGCCTTGTTGCAGCAGTGCAGGCTAATGCTAACTGTGTTCGGATTAATAAACCTATTGTATTCTGCGGCTGCACGCGATCGTTACTGTTCACTTGCGTGATCACAAAGTCACAGACGAGCCTCGTTAAATAGCCTAATATGAACATAGGCTATTTATGTCTGGTTGAAATGTAATTCTGCGGCTGCACACGATTGTTACGTTCATTTACGTGATCACAAAGTCACAGACGAGCATCGATCGTGCAATAGCCTAATATGAATATAGAAATGATATAATAATTAAAACTGTGATCACTAGAGGACAAGGGATCTGGTAATAAATCAATCAGGATCTAGAATGGAAACTGTCACCTTATGTGTCAGACGTTAATGCCTTTCACCCCGCTTTTTAAAATGAGCTGTTTATTTTAATGTTGTGGCACTTTTTGTGTTTCATTTATAAGAGTTTATATTTGTATGTGATTGACCTAGTGTGATAATTGTGAATTAAAGAGACGGATTTTAGAAGATTTACACAAAGCTTCGTTGCTTCATTCATTTTCTACCTTAACATTTTACCACCGTCCTGGCCACTTGGGACCCTTAACAAACTGATGTATTTTACTGTGTACTAGCATCATAACCGGTGGAAACTGTGTATATTCCCCAAACAACAAGTGTAGGTTACAATTCTGACCAATGAAATGAGTTTGGGGCGCTCCGGTGGAGCTCCACTTTCAATGGTTTCCCCCATGGGTCTGCAAATAGGTACTCTTGGACGCTTTTGGGCAGCAGAGAGATCCTTTTTCTTTCTCATATTGCTTGAAACTGTGGCCTGCTTAATAATGTGGAACGTCCTTGTTAAGTAGATTTCCTTTTGATTGGGCTTACTTAGCAAACCGATTATCACAGGTGTCTGAGATTGATTTCAATGATCCAAAGCGCGCTGAGACACAATACCATCCATGAGTTTAAATTAAATACAAAAAATTAAATGTTTATGACACTTAATTCCAATTTGCATAATCATTTGGAACACGGTGTAAAAGATATCCTGGCTCGTCTTTTAACTCCTGTTTCCACAGCTGACAAATATTTTAAAATATACAAATATATTATTTTTTTTGTCTTATTCCCTGATTATTTTACGACATTGAGTTTAAAAAATGCCACAGAGGTGCCAATACTTTGTTTCATAAGAATATATTTAGGACTTTCACTCCAAATGAATTGTTCCTAGTGAATGCATCAATATTGTGGCAGTAGGCCTGTCTTTTTTAATTTTTTTAACAGGCTCTGGTTTGTCCACAGTGGCACATCGCTGAAGTGTTTCACTTAAAGTAAACAGCATTTGTTATTCGTTATGCTGCTGACACCTCCCTCCCCCATCCCTACCACAAAGACCGAGCCAGAGAACACCAGAACACAGCAGAGCAGCAACATGCTGCGTATGAGAGAGAGAGAGAGAGAGAGAGAGAGAGAGAGAGAGCGCGCGCTCACTACATGCTAGTGAATATTTACTATGTCTTTCTAATCCAAGCACTGAAAGCATGAATGGCAGCATGACGCTGAACGAGGAGATGCGGAGCAGCTCACTGTGTGTCCGTATTTTTCTATATCACCAAACGCATGTCCATTGCTTATTTATATGCTTCGTGCACATACGTCATTGATTTCATTTGTCTCGGCCCCTTCTCTCCGATGGTTTATTTTTCCATCGATAAACAGGATTGTTTCACTTAAGAGTTTGGCGGGAAACTAATGGCTTGTAATGGATGATAATGGATTGTTTTTAGCCTGCCTTTCATCTGGGAGAAACTGCCCTTCCACCCTTGCGGAAGCACACACACATGCGTCGCGCGCACACGCCCACTATCCTTGTTGAAAACTGCTGCTACTGTTAATTTATTTTTTAAACTTTTAGATTGCAAGTAGTAGTTCGAAGACTGCTTCAACCATTATTAATTAGTAGATGTATTAGTCCAATTTTAGTTAATTTTAATAGCTGGTTTGGCATAATTAGTTGTTATGCATTAGTTTAATTTCACTACAAATGGGTTATCCTGTTGGGTTCATTTAATGTGTGACCAGTAATGGCATTGCAAATAAAACATTTATATATTCTTAGTTTAGCATTTCCTAGAAATTGAAATCATTGCTGTCCTTGGGAGATGGTTTGGTCCAGTGCTACATGCTAACATTTTACAGCATTGTTAGGTCTTGGCCTCATGTTAATAGCAGTCAGCCAATATTGCTATTGGGATCATGTCTAAAAATATATATATATATATATATATATATATATATATATATATATATATTCTGTTTTTTTTGTGTACGGATTCTAATGGTTTCTGCCAGTTCAGAGCAATGGCACTGCTGGATTTAGATTTCTCTTTGGTTCATTCACTGCATTTTGTTAATTATTGAAAATAAACTATTACCACTACTGGATTTGAAAGCATTCTTAGTTTACAGCATGTATTCACACCTGCCTAAAACTTTTGCACAGTACTTAGAAAAATATATTAGATATATATCAATATATCAACAAAAAAAGAATATATATATATATATATATATATATATATATATATATATATATATATATATATATATATATATATATATTACTAAATATATATATATATATATTACTAAAATATATATATATATATATATATTACTAAAATATATATATATATATATATATTACTAAAATATATATATATATATATATATATATATATATATATATAAAATATATATATATATATATATATATATATATATATATATATATATATAATAAAATATATATATATATATATATATATATATATATATATATATATTATAGTTTTACTAGTGGCTGAAACTCACAAAGATTTCAAGAGGAATGGCCAAGACCCATGAGAAACATTTGCTGAAATTACATTGGGTTAAAAATGTGCAAGTGGAAGACGCTGGATCCATTATGTTGTATTGGAGATGTTGAAGGAACTGTTCAGAGTTCTCATTGTTTATTGGAGATGCCAGATGAAGGACGATGAATTATTCTGTGGAAATTTAAGCCGCCTATTATCTCCAGCAACATATTTGTCTTGTGTATGACATGAGGACTTGGTGTTGATAGAGGTTTCATGTTCAACCACGCATTTTTTTATGTTTAGGCTTTAGAGCGCTGCCGCTGTCATTCCCCTGAACATGCAGGCAATGTGCTGATTCATGGACGGCATTCCTGTGGCCAGAACACTGTCCAGTCAGCTCCAGGAATTACACACAGACTTAAACACACAGACACTCACAAACTACTCAGAAAATGCGTTGGATGACTTTGCTATCGGTGTGAGCATCCCTGTTTTTTCTCCTCCAAGTCTGTTTTATGTATTTTTATACAAACTAAATCTGACAAGCTACCAAGGTCATCCTAGGATATCGTCAAAGTAACTGATAACAAGATGATGACATTGTCAGGGCTGATTGGCTGAACAGGCCAGCTAAAGTTTGTTTTCAGGCTGTGCACAGAACTCACTTATTTGTAACTTTTCTGTCAAATGCAAATGTATGCCGTCGCCAGAACCTTTTTGAGACATGTTGCACGCAAGAAGACACTGACTAATCAAAAAACAGCTTTTGACTAGAAGGTGTCTTGTGTGCAGCAATGACGATTTATCTACAAGTCTGTTAGATTTTACAATTTATACACTGGATTAGGGCTGGGCGATATGGGCTAAAATCAATATCTCGATATTTTTTTTTTACTATATCTCGATACACAATATATATCTCGATATATTTCAAATCTCCTCTAGAGCACATCCTAAATGCTCAATTTAATTTATTTTTTGCATAACATCACACCAGTAATATGATTTAAATAGTCCCTACAAAATGTGTCTGCACTAACGATGCATTAGGCTACATGAAACAACATCTTATTTATATTCTTTAGTGCTTTCTATTGGAACAATTTAAAACTTACACATGGCAAAGAGTTTGCACATTGTATTGATTATTCCACATCCTTCCACTCCCATACAATGGATCCAGCATTATTTTATTTGGAAACAGTTTTTTCCATCTTCTGTTAATCTGTAAACTGAAAACACTAATTATGACTCATTACAACCACTTACTAATTGTTTATCACCACTATTCCCCTGAAGATAGCAGCCACACTTTAAATGCAGAACAGGTTTTGCTCCATAATAGTATGTGTATAAAAGGCTCTGACATTTATAATGGTTACTGTCGCTTTAAGAGCAGTTGCTCCCAGTCTATAGTGTACAGGTGAAACTCGAAAAATTAGAATATCGTGCAAAAGTTCATTTATTTCAGTAATTCAACTTTAAAGGTGAAAATAATATATTATATAGACTCATTACATTCAAAGTGAGATATGTGAAGCCTTTATTTGTTATAATTGTGATTATTATGGGTTACAGTTTATAAAAAACCCAAATTCAAAATCTCAGATAATTAGAATATTACATAAAATCAATAAAAAAGTTTTTTAAATACAGAAATGTCAGCCCTCTAGAAAGTATAATCATGCATATGTACTAAGTACTTGGTTTGGGCCCCTTTTACATGAATTCTTGCCTCAATGCGGCGTGGCATGGATGCTATCAGTCTGTGGCACTGCTGAGTTGTTATGGAAGCCCAGGTTGCTTTGATGTGGCCTTCAGCTCGTCTGTATTGTTGGGTCTGGTGTGTATCATCTGCCTCTTGACAATACTCCATAGTTTCTCTAAGGAGTTCAGGTCAGGAGAGTTGTCTGGCCATTCATGCACAGTAATACCATGGTCAGTCAACCAGTTACCAGTGGTTTATGGTACTGTGGGCAGGTGCCAAGTCTAGCTAGAAATGGAAATTGTCATCACCATAAAGCTTGTCAACAGACAGAAGCATGAAGTGCTCTAAAATCTTCTGGTTGATGGCTGTGGTGACTTTGGACTTGATAACACAGTGGACTAACAGCAGCAGATGACATGATACCTCAAATCATCACTGATCCAAATTAAATGTTACGTTTCATTTGGAAATCAAGGTCCCACAGTCTAGAGAAATAGTGGAGGGGCACAAAATCCAAGGGGCTTGAAGACCACTGTCAAGTTTCAACAGTCAGTGATGATTTGAGGCACCATGTCATCTGATGGTGTTGGTCCACTGTGTTATCAAGTCCAAATTCACCACAGCTGCCTACCAGGAAATTTTAGAGCACTTCATGCTCCTGTCTGTTGACAAGTTTTATGGAGATGCTGAATTACTTTTTCCAGCAAGACTTGACACCTGTCCACAGCGCCAAAACCACGAGTAACTGATTGACTAACCATGGTATTACTGTGCATAAATGGCCAGACAACTCTCCTGACCTGAACCCAATAGAGAAACTATGGAGTATTGTCTAGAGGCAGATGAAACACACCAGACCCAACAATACAGACGAGCTGAAGGCCACTATCAAAGCAACCTGGGCTTCCATAACACCTCAGCAGTGCCACAGGCTGATAGCATCCATGCCACGCCGCATTTAGGCAATAATTTGTGCAAAAGCGGCCCAAATGTACTTAGTACATATGCATGATTATGCTTTCTAGAGGGTCGACATTTCTGTATTTAAAATCCTTTTTGTATTGATTTTATGTAATATTCTAATTTTCTGAGATTTTGAATTTGGGGTTTTCATAAGCTGTAAGCCATAATAATCACAATTATAACAAATAAAGGCTTCACATATCTCACTTTGAATGTAATGAGTCTGTATAAGATATTATTTTCACCATTTAGGTTGAATTACTGAAATAAATGAACTTTTGCACGATATTCTAATTTTCCGAGTTTCACCTGTATAAGTTAAGTTTCATTTTCTGCCTGTTAGTCCGAGAGAGAGACTCATGCGAGCCAGCAGGTGGCTCATCATCCCTCTGTTACCTGCCTTATTGTTTAATTCTCCTGTATTGAGTTTGTGAAAATAAAACTGTAAGACAATCAGAGGATTTAAATTAATATGGCTGAGAATGATATAGTCTAAAGAAAGCAAAGTCTCATCATCATCATTCCTTGCATTCTAACCGATGCACCATTCCTGGATGCTATTCATACCTATTGATCTAGCCCTCCTGCATTATCACTAAAACACTATGTTTTATTTTATAAAAAATACTCGCAAATGTAGCCTACTTTACATAGACTTTTAGTTAATAAACGGTGTGCACCTCCCTTGGTGCTGACATGGACCTATGAGGCTGCCCGTAATAAATGTGATGCCGTGGTTGTGTGACGTTGGATCAGAAACTCTCTGTGAAGTCGGAGTAATCCGCCAGGCTCTGTACAGCGGCCGCTTATGCTGTCAAGCGCCCGCCTCCCCCGTTCTTTCGCATGTGTAGCCACTAGCCTTCCTCTCATAAGGACCAGGGCAGGCTGTGGTGTACAGCGGCCGCTGCTGTCATGTGCACCCGCCTCCCCCGGTCGATCGCCTGTGTGCTTCTTCTCATAAGCACGGACCTACAAAAAAGGTCCAAGCAATGAACGACGGCCACCATCGCCGTCTTTCGGCCCCTCCACCCACTCTTTCGGCTGTCATAAGAGCACAAGAGCCCTCGTCTTTTTTTCTCCCCCTGGCCTCTCGTTGTTTTCACATGGCGATAAAAGTAAACACACAGGGTGCACTGCAGACTACGTCACAGATGCGCGCCCAGGAGACTCTGGTTGGGAGGAGGGAGTGAGTGAGTTGCCATTGCACGATGTGAGTCTGAGAGTCAGAGAGCCACAGGAAAGAGCGAGAGAAGCGAACACCAGCGAGTTTGCCGGTTGCAAAGTTCAGTGACCTTTCTTTTTTGTATTTTTATTCTGCTCCACCTACAAGCCTATTGTTAATGTGCATTAGCACTCACCTCTCCTGTTGTATTGGTAGTTAAATTATATCATACTTTAACTGAACATTGGTTATATTTTCTATAAGGATAATTATTATCGTTTTATGGCCCAGCTCTACTCTAGAATCAAAAAGTTAAATACATCAATTCTAATTGATATTGGTCCAAAAGCACAGATTCAAGCAGACAAATCTTTTCATTTTAAATTTTGACTTACAGCAATTTAGAGCAGAAATAGTTTGACTTTTAGAAGAACAGATTATTATTATTATTATTATTATTATTATTATTATTATTATTATTATTATTATTATTATTATTATTATTATTATTATTATTATTATTATTATTATTATTATTATTATTATTATTATTATTATTATTATTGTGGGTCAGAGGAGATCAGTATTAATTTAATTCCTGTTTGAAGCCAGAGTTAGCTTAGGGTAACGCCTAGCTGAGCGAAAAGCCTAATCAAGTTGGAAATGGCAATCCTGTCTGTAGAACAAAAAATCCTTTCAATTTAGCGATATTGCTCAAAAGTAACAACCTGTCAGTGCACGGATGATAATAGTGAATTGTCACCCCACGCAGTTAACGGTTAAATGATCTGACTTGGATGGTTTCAGCCTTTCTGCTAGGCTGTGATGACGCGACAGCTCTTTCCAGCTAGTGTCTTTTCCCATAGGGTTTGATATTCATTCTTGCTTTGTGTATGAGCTAATCCCCTTCTCTATGCTCTGTGGCTGAATGAGGAAGGCTGCTGGAGGGAGGGGTACATTTACTACTGCAACACTGCCAACTATATAGTCGGCTGCAAACCATTTCAGCTCTTTGGATAGCACTGTACCACCCCCTGCTGGCTGACAAGCTGTGACATGCCAATATACACCAGCCTCATAAAAAGCATTTACATATGTGTTCATGGGATGGTGTTAATGAGGCAGCATATTATTTGTTGAGCCCTACATGTCTTCACATTGACTAGTCAAATGATTGTGGGTTTGAGTATTCCATTTCAGGCATGCCAGCCTCGATGCTGGGAGTAGAAAGTGAAGCAGCAGAGCCAAAACTGATACATCGGAAACAAATTCCACTCCAGGGGCCTCATTTATGAAGCTTGCAGCGCACAAAAACCTTGCGTAGATGGAAAGAAATGTGCGGGAAAATGTGCGGTGACAAACGTTGGTATTTATAAAAACATTCTTTGCAGAGAAGTGTGCGTATTCCTACGCCAACTTTCGACCATGCGTAGAGCTACCACAACGTTTTCCTGACTCGGGGAATCAGCGACACTAAATGGAAACACCACGAAATAAAGCTCAGTCATCAGAAAAACACAGACAAATGATGCTTGGCACCCAATATATTTTGTCAATAAAATGTATAAGCTTACCTATAGTTACGAATATATGGCTACTGTAGTCTATGGCATGCAGCTGTGATGTAGGTTGAATTAGTTATCAAGTAGCCTAGGTCTACATGTTTTGGTTATATTTTATACGTTGAATATTATAGCGCTACTTTATAATAATATCCTATACGTCGGGAGGTGTTTCCGTGAGTGGCCAGCGGGAGAGCACATTTTAAGAGTTGTGTAAAAAGTAGTTTTGTACAAAGTTAAGCCTAACATATATTAATTAAAACTGTATATTTCTTTAGATAAAATCATGTTATGAATTCAGCAAATCATTACACGCATCTCTTTCCCATAACAATTCACCCTGGAAGATTAAACTATAATCTGACGTTGTTGGAAATGTGTGGATCTCACGGGAGATACTACAGGTACGCTAATACGTGATATTGCATACAGCACAAAGTTAGGCGAAACTGCTTTACAAAGAAGACTATTGGCCTAACGACTGTGCCAATCATGAGCACGCGGGCGCGCGACAGCTACTGCAGCACATGCACGTCACAGGCTTTCTTCCTTCACAGTTGCTTTCTTTGCGGCCGGTTCCCTCACTTCTTTCCCCATGTCAGTCAAAATTCCGCGCTTATTAAGAGCGTCATCATATTCAGGAGCTATTTAGCATTCGCCATGTATAGTAGATTGTGGGATGAAACTGGGAGGTGAAGTGGGAGGACACGGGGTGGAGATCGTCTGCGCACAATTCACCGCAGGTGGGTATTTATAAAGGGAAGATTTCTGCGCAGCACATTTCTGGCTTTGTGCGGACGCAATGTTTTGGGAGGGTTTCTACGCACACCGTTATAAATGAGGCCCCAGATCTTTGTTCACACAAGCAGAGTAATCACTTTCTGACCAAACAATAGTGGTCCAATGTAATTCTGCAAGTGTACAGGGTTAGCCAACCATACCCCCCCAATACATGAATGGCGCTTTCCACAAAATGGTACCGGCTCTACTCTACTGTACTAGCTTCTTTTGGTTTTCCACTTTGAAAAAGTACCTTGTACCACCTGGTATCTGTACTTCTTTCCAGGGACCAGGCACTAAACATTGACTTTAAACATTGCAGACCAGTGATTGGTCAGAGCTTTGTTGTATGACATGGCAGGTTTCTCTGAGCGGCAAAGGAACGTTACTTCATCCAAAAACAAAATGTGCAAATAATAACCCTGATGAAGACAAATGCATAGAGTATGCCTTTCTATGCCATAGACACTAACGTTAGCCGCTAATGCCACTATGATGTCCAGCTACAAAAACAACTGTGCTATCATTGGGTACTATCTTGCAATGGAAACCGACTTCCAGAAAAGGACCAGCTACCAAACGAGATAAGAGTAGAGTACAGCTGGTAACATTTAATGGAATAGCGCCCTAAGAAAGTACATTTCCTTTTTAACGTGTTTGGACCTGCAATGATTCCAAGTAACTTTGCTTCAACAAGACACCAAGACAAACAATCAATCTACTCCCTTAAGCTGCCAGACAGAGATGAGATAAGGATAGCTTGCAGACTTAATGAAGATGTGTATTCAAAGAGAAGCAACAAGTGACTCAGCGGACTTTCTGAATCTTTTTCACCTGTCAGATATTTTTTTGGCACAACAAAGACATGGGATGTGGAGTATGGGATTAATTAGCTGCATTCTGGCAGGCACGGATCACTTATCAGGAATCCAACCGTACAACAGGAGCTCTATGAAGGAACTTTTTTTGAGGTTTAATTGGGAGTGAGGCATGCAGGGGCTCTAGTGGCCCTTTTTTTTTCCACCAGATGGCAGTGTATCCAAGCTTAAATCAGCCAGCATTGTGTGAACATGCTGGATTGATTCTTTAAACTATTTCAGAATAAGCCATGCAAGTGTTTGCTTTCTGATTTCTGAATGTAAATATTACACATCGGATGTCTATATATTTTTTTAATGAACTTGTCTGTACTTCCTGACAACCTGGTATATTGTAATAATCTGTTTTTAATTTTTCTTTCTTTCATGTTTCCCTATGGCCTTCCCTTTTGCTGTTACAGGTAAGACTTTTTATTTTATTTTTGTTTTGACCCACTTCTGATTGCATTAGTGTGGATAAGTGCTATAGACGCCAGGTTATAAGAGGGCAGACACTGTCTGCTGCTGTTACAAGGACCTCTGATTCTGAACCAGCTGCCCTCATTGTACTTGTATGTATACAATGTTTGGTTCACTAACATCAGACAGTGAGGAATCTAGCTTGATCAATTGCTTATTTAGAAAGAAGCAAAGACAATCCATCCTATTTAAGGAGTTCCTGATTTAATATTGACCATAAGTTACAAAGGAGTTACAGGGCTTCTTAATTTGTATTTGCTTTGTATCTGGAAATGACTATATATCGAGCACTTATTTTGTAGCTGTAAGCTGTTCTTATGATAGCTCTGCTGTCGTCAGAGGTTTAGCCCCTGGCGGTGGAATCGTCATTACTTGAGCCACTCACTGCTCTGTCCTCTTCCCTTCACTTGTAATCTTGCATCACGCACGCGACACACACACACACGCCCAACCCCCCCCCCCCGAGGCCGAGTTATTGATTTGATGAACTCTCCCTGACCTGTTTTACCATCTAATTTAAAAGGCAAAGAACTAGGACTGCCAGCCATGGTGTGGAATTCATCTCACCGGGTAGTTAACTGAGGTATTACTGTTAACACCGACTGGACATAAAATAAAGAGATGAGGCTATGCAGCACATTTCAAGAAAAGACATGTCGGTGATGTAGAGGGCTTACTTTGATCTTTAACGTTAGGCTTTAGATCCTCCCCTTTTGGAACAAAGCAAATGCTGAGAAGGTTATTATATTTTTTTCATGAAAACTGGCAACAGTAAAAATAAAAATGTGCATAGATAAACTCTCTGCCATAATAAAAAAATTATTTGCCAAATAGGCACTTTTGCTTTCTACTTTGAAACCAAATCCTCTGTCATCGTCTTTTTAAACTCTCTTCTCGCCACGCGATGACACTCCGCTGCACTTTGTCACGACCCTGCTCCGAGCAGACACTTTCGGTTTAATTGTTTTCCAAATATGAATAACTTGTGCGCCATGCCGCTGACAAACTAAATGGTGTTAATGTCCATCAAAAAATGAAAAAACACAATGTGGCCGGCAGGAAAGTTATGTAATCGGTGTGTGCGCCTCAACACCATGAAACAATATCACGGCATCCCTACATAGAACACAGAGCAGGATCCAGATTCATTTTCCCTTGATCTGACTTCATCAACGGTCATTATCTGAACCAGAAATATATGGTGGCGCACTCTCCATTTATTTCCCCAGGGGTCAGTGACGGATCAATTCTACATTAACGCCCCAGAGATCAAATGAACTGCGGTCAGAGTCAGGTCAGAGAGGCTCAAACAAATTGGAGAAATAATCCACCAGCAAAAGCAAAGTGAAAGTTATGAAAAGTTGTGGGTGCACATCTTGTAATTAGATAACTAATGCTGTGTCTTCAATTGGATAAAGTCGCTCTAGTCAGGGGAGATGTTTTTGGAATTGTAAACTTACTAAGAGAGGCAAAGGACCTCTGCTGATGCTGTCAATCGTATTGGCCAAAAAAGAAATCACATTAGGAGTGCAGCCGCCCACTTTACAGATTGTGCTGAGACCTGTCCAGGGAGACTGGTTGAGGTGAAGGCTAGGGCCATGAGGGCCAGAGAGAAGGATGACTCGGTTACTCTGGCGCTTCTGTGAAGTATTCGGACAAAAACAGCCTCCCACCACCAGCCAACAGAAACAGAGGTATTCTGTAAGCCACTGGGCTGTGTTGCAACAGGGTGTGTTGTAAAGCATTATGACCCAGACATCAGTTTCTAATCTTTCTCCCTTCATCATACTAAGAGATGAGTCAAGACTAGACCAAAAAAAAGATTACATTCAAAGAGGGAGATAAACAGGAATTTCCTCAATTTTTCAGGAGCATTTTGAGTTCAAGACTTTTAAAATGAGGAGATTTTCCCCAAGTACTTTCTAAGATGTAGTTTTACCAGTTTCAACAACTTCAAACTGGCAGAAGCTGACTTGAGAAGGTTTCTCAG
Organism: Hyperoplus lanceolatus; assembly: GCA_026929865.2. Classification (NCBI taxonomy): domain Eukaryota; kingdom Metazoa; phylum Chordata; class Actinopteri; order Uranoscopiformes; family Ammodytidae; genus Hyperoplus; species Hyperoplus lanceolatus. Next base: position 21,042,930 of record CM049405.1, read on the forward strand.
AAAAGTCTGGGACACAACAGGTATATATTAATTTGGTTTCCTACAGGCTTTATATGACTTGTAGATCTACTGTACATACCGTATATAAACATTTAAAAAAAAAAGTAACCAAACAATAGATGTAAGACAATACTATTTACAGTGACCTGTTTCGAAGATACATTTTGACTTCACTCATTTATAATTTCAACTACTAACTAACATGGGATGATATAAGATTTTATGGTGAAGTGTGATAACTAACACTCACAACCTGTTGATGATGGGGAATTTCCATACTTGAAGTGCAATCAGATGTATGTAAAGCAGAATAAAAATGTATAGTAAAATTGGATTTTTTTGATATTCCACATTTTGACATGAAGTCAGTTCTGAATTTTACTGTGTTTCTGCGTTGGCTGTTTAAGGAAGGTTCTGTTTTTATAAGGAGATTTGAAAAACTACGTTCTCCCTCCAACCCCAGGACGTGCCTTCCCTACTTGTCTGTATTGCTGCGGTTGGCATTATTTTTGCCCTCTGTTGTCTGGACTCAGAGCGCTGTGTGTTCTTAGGCTGCTAATCCTTTTAATGCCAGGTTTCACTCCACATTACTCAAACCTGCTGCTCACACACACTTATGTAACGTGTGTTGTGTGTGTGTGTGTGTGTGAGGGGGAGAGTGGGGAGCCGTTGTCTGCTGAACAACGTACTACCAAGAGCAATTTGCAGCAGAAGAAGGGTCACCAGCTATAATTGTGACCTGGTTTCATTTCAGTAGTCTTTAATCATTTCTAGGGATGTTCTTGGACCTGTTTGTGCATGTCCAGCCCATTTGCTGGATGTTATTTGCAGTTTCCCTGTGTGTTTATGGGCAGAATAATCACTGGTGCTTGAGATTGATCAGATAGTCCACTAGATCTACTGTAGTGTGACGTGGGAGAGGATTAGGTTTCATTATTTTGTGTAGCCTACAGTTTGCTCTCTAAGTTGATTATTGAACCAGTGCACAACCATGTACTGTATCTTACAAATCAATGCACTTGAGCAAAAACCTGGTATTTCCCACAAATCTTACCTGTAAATTGTTGAATTTAGTGAAAAGGACAATCACAATATTGAGTTTGATTATCAAATAAAATGTGTCGTCAGAGTAAAAAAAAAAAGAGTGGTGCAAAAAATGTATTTGTCTTCTTTGCATCCGTTCTCCATCCGTCCGTGACTATTTGAAGACAGTACTGATGCTGAGGCGGTGGATCGAGGCCATTCTAGCTCTTGCTCTGGATGACTCTCTCCCTCCTTCTCTCCCCTGTGTGTGTGTGTGTGTGTGTGTGTGTGTGTGTGTGTGTGTGTGTGTGTGTGTGTGTGTGTGTGTGTGTGTGTGTGTGTGTGTGTGTGTGTGTGTGTGTGTGTGTGTGTGTGTGTGTGTGTGTGTGTGTGTGTGTGTGTGTGTGTGTGTGTGTGTGTGTGTGTGTGTGTGTGTGTGTGTGTGTGGAGTGAGGACTAAGGACTTGCTGCTGTCAGCCCAAATGCTCCAATAGCACCTCTGTCACTTACATATGGGGGCCAAAATGGCCACTCATCATTCCTCCCTGCCTCTCTGACTGACTCACTCAGTAGCTCTCTGTCATTCTCCATAGTCAGGGTGTGACTATGGAAAAACCACTGCCAGGGCTTACTGGTAAAGTCTCTGTGTGTGCTTTCCACTATCAAACTACAGCTCAGCCAAAAGCCTTTACAATTCAACACTTCAATAGGTCTCTTTTTTCATCGCTGGGACATGCCAGGCCCCTTTTATTAACTTTTAGAGGTTGCATTTCCCCGATACAGAGCTGATGGAGGGCAGTTCCTCTTCCTGTGACTTTAGCCAAAAAAACAGGAATTATACAGTGACATACTATAGCTCTCATCATATTCAAACTGGATAGTTAGTCCTGTTAATGCAGTTGTGTACAAGCTGTCAAAAAAATTCAAGTTGCTATAAGTGACTATGAGGAATGAGACTCATTGTTCCTCTGATTATCTCTGTGGACACTTTAAGAAACTTCTCAAGCACCATATCTTCTTAACATTGTCCCATTCAATTTAGCCAACAGTATTACTGTGTGTTTTAGTGTTTATTTATTTTTCAGTCCTTGCTCGTGTGACTTCTTTCTTTTAATCCGCCTGTACTTTTGTAAAGCTTCCGTGGGTTTCTTGAAAGGCACTAGATATTATGACAATTATTTTATTTCTCTGTATTCAAAATCTAGACTTCAATTATATCTATTTTATTTAAGTCATAAAGGCATCAACTGAGAATCATAAACAGTAGTGAGGAAACTATGGGTAGTGTAGTGTTTACGCGATGATATGCTACTTGATGAACTTCTGCAACAACCGTCAGAGGCAGCCGTGAATATGAAACAAAGCATGATGCTGCAGCTTCATGGCCTTAAATGTTGGTCAGTGTTGTCACTGTTTGTTGAACTGGTGTTTTAGTATAGTGTATCTGTGTATATTTTGAAGGTGGACAGGTGTGTCCACATGATTCTGTACTGTGGTGATAATCATGCTGCTGTTGAGGTCTTGCTGAACTGTAGACTAGTGCTTTATGTTGAAAATCATGCAGTGCTAGACTTTCCATTTGGCATCAGAAAAAGTAATTTTCTGATTAAAAGACCATTTTCTTTGCAACATCAGCTGCTTGTGATAAGCACATCACATAGCATTGCAGCAATGATGATGAATTCTGACACAAAGGTATGGAGTGCCAGTATAACACCATGTTTAATTCAATGTGTGAGCTGCAAATGCTGCAAGCATGGTTGCTGCAGGACTTTGTGACCCACCCAGAAGTCATGTGATACTGATTCACCATGGCACATCCACTCTGTTGGGACAAGTGAAATTCTCTGCATTGTGCTCCGCCGTTACCTGTTGTTTCTTGGCCGGCCGTCTCTAAGCCGGCAGAGGCTCTGCAAGAGCGTGTTGTGTTTTCTGTCTGTGGAGGCGCTAAGCCATCTTAAGACAGCCTTTCAATGAGAAATGACAAGATAATACCCCGAACCACAGGGTCTCCTGTCGATCTTACAGAGGGCTTCGGCTACAGAAGTGCAGCCTTCTTTTTGTGTTTATAAAACATAGTTCTGAAAAGATGCATAATTGCCTGTGATGCACACTATTTGGGATGGTAGAACCCTATGCAGAGATTTAGTGATTCTGATGGGATGTGTAAAGAGTGGAGGCTCCGAACTTTATTGTGTCTCAGGCTATAGGCTTAGCCTAGGAGTGCGGACATCACTGGCCCCATGCTAATCTCTGTTGATGCTTTATGTAACACCCAGTATCACATGATCACACGTCACTGTTCACCCAGCTACTGTAATGCACTCACTAGTCAGTCATTCACAACACAAATGGATGACACAGACGGAGGAAAGATGAGGAGCACACATACACAGTCATCATAACCTGGCGCGCTGCCTTGGATTCCCTATGCATCTCTGCACTGTCTAATGCATCTGTAGGGCGCGACCCAGATCTGTTCACCACATTTAAGAAGGAACGGGAGGGGTGGCAGGGGGGTGAGGGGTCCGAAAACACTTAACAAAGAAGCTCAAGACGCACCACTTCTATTACTTTGGAGAGTATATGATCCCGCTGACGGACTGCTCCATGAGAGTACGGGGTGTACCAGGGCAAGGCCATGACGAGATGGCAATGGAACTTTTGTTCTGGGAGCTGGAGCAGCACCTCAAAAGGTAAAATAAAGACAAGGAACCCCCCAAGGGTACAGTGTAGCGCCGCTCGGGCCAATCACTACAATAGCTGCGACACAAAGGGTTGCATGGCTATATTGTCCTTTTCATTCAGTCATTCTTAGCTTAAGGTGCTGCATTGACGTATAGGGATACTATAAACCGGGTTTGCTGGGTCACTCATTGCACTGCAAGTTTGGTACATTGAATGTCTATAGTAAAAATTGGAGGGTGTGTAAATGTGTAGCAAACAGAATGAAAGTTTGTAAATGTAGATGACCTACATCCGTGGTATTGATTTGATCCACTTTCTAATATTTTCAGGGTAATTGAACCCACAGCATGTTCCTTTTTTGTCACAAGATTGCTTGCCATATTGTGTTGTGTTGTAACAGCTGTGTGGCCAACACATTGATCCATCTGGTTATCATCATTTCACATAAAGTTACCCCCTCCTCTGCAACAATATGGAAACGTATAACTCTGCAGAAATATTCCTGTACAAAATAAGTCTTGCTTGTGCTTCTAATTTGTTGTAAGAAAATGTGAAAACTCCTACAGTTCCATGAGGTACTACATAGTTACTAGTTTATTAGGTCCACCTATGCAATCCAATGCCTTACATTCTTTTTAAAGTTTAGAAAATGTCCTTTTTGTGTATCTGAGCTTCTTTATTTTATAAAAGAACCCTTGTTTATATTATCCACAACAGATTATTATTATAGGAGAAAAACATGTAACTTATTTTGAGTTATATACGTAGAAAAAATATTTATGTTAGAAATTTATGAATTATGTATAGATATAATGCATTTGTGTTTTGAGCAAAGTGTGTTTGCTCATATGTATTTTAAATTCCAAACACAACCAACAGATAGTAGAACATCCACCAGTCCACTTATTGGTCTGCACACATACAGGTCTTTCCTTTCTTCAGTGGCTTCACTAGGTCAGTGGGCTGGTGGTGTTGTACAACAAAGCAGCAAGGTCATCAGTTGGCTGATCTAGCTGTAACACAGTCTGCTATTATAAATTAAAAACTTTATATTGTTTGGTAATAAAATTAAGTACCTGTACTGAAGCAGTACTTGTGTGAGGTTAGCATCTCTAGACTAGCATCACAGGAAAAGTACAATAGGTCAACTTTACTGGTGACAAAACTAACCATTGGTTATTATTTTGCAGTAGAAATAAAGACATGTGAATTTGTTCTAAAAGAACAATCCTGTATTACTTAACACTTATAAACGTGAAACATTATCAGAAAATGACAAGTTAGATCCAGTTGTTTTTCTAGTGTTGTCTAATGCTTTATCTTGTGCGACCAGGTGCTTCTCAATGTGAGTTTTCTTAGAACATCATGACGTTGTAATTTATTTTTATGTCAGTTCCTACCAAGCCTCCGTATGGTTTTCTGAGTATGTGACCTGTTGTTTTCATTCCTCAAGAGCTGTGTTCATACTGGCTATTTGGGTCTGGATAATTCCCTTAACCTAGTCATAGAGGAGACCGGAAGAGATAAGTGTGGCTTAGAGCATCTTATTAAGCTATTTGGCTTGTTGTTAAAGTGTTTGACTGGGATCAGGGGTGAGCAGAAGCTGTCATCTAGATGTACTCTTGTGCTTAATATTCCAGGACTGTGCTGTGATACCCAAGTTAGCTTAAGCCCCCTGCTTTTGAAGAATACTGACTTTTAAATCACTTGGATGGCACCCAACCTCGACTCAAATATATCAGGGTTTGAATTTTTTCTCCTAATATTGGTGACATTTCTGCCACGTCTCACTGCTTCACACAGCATTGGAAGTTTTTAATTTTTCATTCAGGCCCTTGATAAAACGGCTATGAACTAGTAGTACTCAAAAGCTGAATAGCTGGATCCTAGAACCATTTAAAACCGTTTTAATCATCATAATTATTATGACGTGCACTATTAACATACCTGTCCCCTGCATTTATCAACATTTGGCTTTAAGTCAGTGTTACAAACCAATACCAGATCTTTCAAATTGGTTGAACAAGTTTTTCTGTACTTTGTTTCTTTTATGCCGAGGACTGCATAGCATCCGTGGGTGAGATCAGAGCCAAGACTGTCAAGAGTGTGTACTCATGATTTTTGCAGGGTTTTGGGTGTAGTGGAATGTGTGAAAGCAGCCTTTCAGAGCGTGTAGGGACGGTGTCTAGTTTGGAGGATGTCTGAGGTTGCGGCATTTCTGTGTGGATGAGTTGTTTTAGGTGTCTGTGAGACTCAATAATACTCCCCTCTATAAAGTGTTTTGAACGGTATGTGGCCATGTTGTTTGAGTCAGATTGACCTCATTGACCTCCCATGTCCTCCCAACGTCTTGATAACATTTGACCGACAAGTATCCCTCAGTAAAATTGATCATAGAATCTTGCAATCAACCGTTGTCAACCAAGGTGGATTCAAAGGGGTGTTTTAAAGTCACAATGCCTGTTAAGATTTAGTTTTGGGAGTGGGATGATTGTGCTACAGTGGAGTACGAGGGCCATTGTTTTGTTCTATTAGAAATGTATTACTATTTGCATCATTTAAAGACACATGCATGCAACTGTATGTGTATGAAATGTTTTTCTTTAAAGCCAACATAAATTCAAGGCAATCTCACACCAACTTTTGACTTTTCTAAAGAAGTGAACTAGTTGGGATTAAAATATATCTTGTTAGAATATTTTCACAAGTAGGACTGTGCTCATGTTCTCTGCACACAGATGCTCTTTAAAGGTCACCCTTTGCATTGATTGGTGTATACTAGTTTCCAGATGCAACCTGACAGCTTGAACATCTTATTTGTACCCCTCCTGCTAAGCAAGTGCTCAATAATGTGACATGAAATGTAAATGTAAGGCTAGAGGCTTGTTTCTTGATCAAGTGGCTCAGCCTCACTGTTCTGCAGTGCTGTGCAGGGCCACATGGTGGCAATATTGGTATCTGATATCGCACTAAATTGATAAAGCCTTTAGATTGAACACCTGCCCAGAGTTAATTGGCTTATTTCTTTGTGACTATTATCCTCTGGATACAATGCTGTTGTTACTGTTGATAGTATGGATTATGTTGATTATTTTCAGAAATCAGTTAAATTGTGACATGAAACGTTGTGGGCTGTATCGTATGCTGACATTTCTTCTAACCCTATAGGCCTACTGTTAGTATACCAGCGGACAGCGTGCCTCGGTGTCGGTGTAATATTTTATTGTTCCCAAACTGGGTAATTAAAGTAGCCTAAAATATACAGGGCTATAAAATGCTGTGGTGAGCAATTGTATGCATTGGAACGTCCCTTAAACTGAGGTAAATGATGCAATAAACAATATGATTACATCATGTAGCCTAATGAGGGTAATTTGTGACAGCTGTGTATTTACCATCAGTTTCTGGAAAAATATACCTTACCATATTGTTTTTGTTAGTGAAAAACTAGGCCATACAACTTATTTTCTAACACAGGCCTCCCTGTAAAGTGTACAAGGACTTAAAAACACTTTCAGTTTCCTTATTATGGAGATCAATTCAAGACAATATGTTAAATTAAAAAAGGCTCAATTCTTCTAGTAATAATACCAAAGGCAACACTTTATCGGCGTGTAGGTTTCATTTTGTTAACAGGAGCTGTAATTTAGCCGTCCAAAACCTTGCCCTTCCCTTGCCTGTTTTTCAGTATTCCAGCTCTTTCTTCTTCCCTTCCCATCCGGTTCTCCCCGGTTTCATCCACCTCCTCTCCACTCCCAGAATACTTTATGCAAAGACATGTCAGCTGAGCGGCAGGTGGGGGCGTTCCTGAATACATTATTCAAACTGCCTCCGTCTCCGCCAATCAGGGGCCGGCTTGTCGTTTCGTTGCTGGATAAATTATGCGGACTTGTCCCGAGCTGCTGATGTGGTGTGTGTTGTGCCGAGATGAGCTGACCTTGGATTGTATTTTGTACCGCTGGTGGTGGTCGGTGCCTGAGCTTCAACGGACGGTACTTAGAGTAGCGCGTGTGGATGTGTCTCGCGGAGGTCGAGTTGGGACTCGGGGCTGTTAGTTCGCGGACAGTAAAACATGGCCAGCATGAATACGCCGTGCTACACCGTGGCCATGGACCTAGGCGTCTGCCAGCTGAGACATTTCTCCATCTCTTTTTTGTCGTCGTTGTTGAGCACAGAGAGCTCGCACCACAAACTCGACAATAGGTAAATACTGTGTTATAGAGCCCCACGCATTACACAGCTGCCTTTGTATTCAGGGCTCGGCTCCCTTCACCTGCACCACAAGCCTAAATGTCCCCGCTGTGTGATGGAGGCTGTGCTCAGTATCTTTACACTCACACTGAGGCCACACTGCCACAAACGCTTTGTAAGGAAGGACATGAGCACTTGTTCCACAATGAAACCGGGCCGCAGATTTTTATAGAAATGTCCAGAGGGTTCATGTTACGACCCACGTTTCTATATAGGGAGAAAAGGCTGCTTCTCTCCGTATGCTGCGGCTCCATAATTTTGTATCACAGCACAGATTGATTTAATATGTGTGACTTATTTCCTGTGTCTTCTTTTGCAGTTCATCGGGAGCCAATGTTGTGGCCATAGACAACAAGATTGAACAAGCGATGGTGAGTTTTTATATTTTTTCTGTCGTTAGTTAAAATGTTAACTTCTACTACACTGGCTTTTAATCCATACCATACAACGGACTGTAGACTACCTCTGTTTGAAAGACAGGCTTTCATTAAAATATGGATCGTAGGCCATTTTGCATTCCGTCACATCTTTTGTGTCTTTTATGTACTATAATGTGCTGAACAACAGTCCATCTATTCATGTGGGCTAATCTAGCAAAAACACACAAGGGTTACTCTGTGGATAGAAACAATTAGCCTAACTCAATCCAACCGCTTTTACTAGCTCGAGACAAAACCACAAACGTGTTATTTAGCGTTAAGTAGGCCTATATAAAGCCCCTTTCAAATCAGTGCAGTAACTGTATGTTCTCACATTTGTTTTTATGAAACAGCTGAGCTTTTAATTTCTAGGAAACCAACCGGAGTTTTATTTTCTCTTTCACTTCACTCTTTGTTGTTGTCGCTACCCTCAGCTCTGTTGCTAGGCAAACTGTATGGCCCACACGCCTCTTTATAAATATCAAGGCCTCTGATTGGCCAACACATGGCCATGTGGGCAGGGTTAATGACGTGGCACCCTGGGAATATACCCACTCGAATTTTCAGTTTCTATTTATTTAAATTATATTATGATATAGCATCCCTTAAAAATCTGCAAAAAAAATCCAGTATCTCAATCATATTAATTTCTCATAACATGTTCTAGTAAGATGTTGGCAGCCCACTTAAAAATTCATATGTATCACATGACTACTTGCTGCCAAAGTAACACATTGTGTATATTTTTAGTAGCAATATTCTATAGGCTAATAGTAACAAAGCCAGGTATACAGTGACACTTATTAATATCACTACACATTCTCTGACGACAAAATGTTGGTAAAATATTTTCTATCCACATTGGACATGTTTATAAAGGCAGTAGTCAAGCTTAGGCAAATTGCTGCTTATTTGTTTTTGTTTTCTGTTTCTTAAAAGTTTACTTGACATACAGATGAGGTCTAATTTGTTAGAACAGTTTGATGTATTTCTCTGAGACAAAACTGAGGTTACAGTAGGTTTGAGCTCCTGGCTTTTCTTTAACATAGAAGTGTCGAATTGTATTCTAGTCATTAATCCATACCTCTGTCTGTCTCAGGACCTGGTGAAGAGTCACCTGATGTACGCCGTGCGTGAGGAGGTGGAGGTCCTGAAGGAGCAGATCAAAGAGCTGATAGATCGCAACTCCCAGCTGGAGCAGGAGAACACCCTGCTGAAGACACTGGCCAGCCCGGAGCAGATGGCCCAGTTCCAGGCCCAAGTCCAGACTGGCTCCCCTCCCGCCCCTACAACAGCAGCCACGCCGGGACCCCCGAGCACCGCAGCCCTCGCCCAGCCCACCCTGCACAGCTCTGGGCCCTCGGCATAGCCCGGTCTGCGCAGACAGACGGACAGTTTTTTGAGTTCTGAAACAGAGCTGAACCTTGCCTTCTGCAGCTGAAGGTTATGCTGTCAAGACAAGAATTTGCACATATTTATCCCTCAGAAGGATTCAGCCAGTGGGGACAAGCAGCGCATTGCTTTACTACAGCACGGTAGAGGGTGTTAATCTTGAGATGCTGTATTGGGAGGGGGTTGGTCTCGGACAAGGATTTAATCATTGAACATTTGCCAAATAACCCTTGGACATATCAACTAGAATGTCTCACCAAGAAGAAACAAAACATAATATCAGTGGCGACAATATGCTTACATATAGATTAAAAAAATCATCACTGTGCCTGTCTGGATTTTAAGTGATGTCGACTTACTGATGAGCGTGGTGGATGAGTAGGAGGATTGTATTGGTTGTAACCTTTTTTTTTTTTTTTTTTTGCTGAATGATGTAAATAAAAATGTCTCTTTCTCTCTCTCAATTTACAAGTTGAGAGGTGTTAGACAGAAAAAGCCTTCTCAGAGTGACAAATGAAGAATGTGAGCAATTGTTATCACGACAAAGGCCCCATCTGGAATGGGGGAGTCGGGGACGGGTGGGGTGGGTATTTTGAACAACAGTTGTAAGAACTGATGACGTTGCTTCGACTGTGGGTTGATGCGATGAACAAACCTTGGTTTCTTATGGAGATGATGATGATATTCTATTTCAGTATTTCACTTTCAAGCTCCTCATTTTGCCCTCGATAAAGCTCATCATTGCTGTTTACTCAACCCTGCAGTGGCATGTAATTAAAACCTTATCTGACAGGGTTGAGGCATTGGGCTTAGCTGCATTTTCTCTTTTCCTAAACATTTGAGGGGCAGAAGATTATGTATATTTCTGTATAGTGTAAGTACCATGTAAAATAGTGAGGAGGAGAAAAACAAAAGATGCTATCTAGGTCACACAGATTGAAGCGGTGCAACGTGCTGGTTTTGCCCGGTCTGTGTCGTCTATTTTTAATGCTGTATTTTCAAGACTGGATTGACAGGAGTTTAGGTTATTTAACTTTAACACACAGCCAACACCGTTGTCCATAATCCCTTTCTGCAGCATTCATTCTCTACTGTACAACCATTTACACTTAGCTCTTTTTCTTTCTGCAATATTGCACCTTTACGATTTTTATTTTGACAGTAAATACTTCTGGATGAACAATATCTTAAAGCTCTGCATTAAAAAAAAATACAAACTCTAGAGATGTTTTTCTTTTTCATTCTGTGTATCAGTTGTATGCTCATGTTCTGTGCATGTTTCTGCAAAGACCGGATAAGATATTGTAACATACTTACAACAATTGCAGTTGACAGCTGCACTTCACAACTTTCAATAAATGTGCTTAAAGGAGAATTAACCACCTGTGTCACTATTTCTTTCTTGTTGATCTACGGTAGATGTGCACCAGGCAGGGTGCATGGAATGCAGTTGGAGACCTCTCTGCTTTGAGGTGATATTTAAACCCCCCTATTTTCTTGGATCCCTTTCTTAAAAAGATTCCCTGCTAAACTTCTAATCACACAAGCAAACATTTGCATATACAATAAAACCTATATGAATAATAAGGTGGCAAGAGAAAGAAGAGACATTTACTTGGATTTAAATGGAGAGCCTCTTTAAAGGGAATTCCTCTGGACATCAGTGTTTATGCGTGTGCAATGATGAAAACACTTGACTCTTCAAATGCAGAAGTAAAACTAGACCCAACCTAATTGCTTGACATTTATTTGAAAAAAAGAAGAAGATTCTTCTCACATCACACAGACGAATACTTAAATATATATGGCACATTGTCAGCAGGAATCACTGGCCCCACACACACGTCTGTTAACAGTCACACTGTCACATTCACATACACACACACAGGTGACAAGTGGGTAATGAGACTCGCATGTTCTCCAGCCGGCGTGGTTTAAGACTGTCTATAGAAAAGCTGTCCGTACCACAGACTGCAACACTGTAAACGCTGATTAAGGAAGGGAGGTGTCCAGAGGAAGGGCTGGCTAAGGAAAGGGGGGTAGGGGGAAGCCTCTCTCTACCTCTGTCTCCGAGGTCTGCTGGATCCAAAGCTTTGGTGTGAGTTGGGCCTCTGGATGAGGGTCGGGAGGGATGTGCAGGGGCAGGTTAGCCAGGCTCAGTGAGGGTATGAGGGGGGAGGAGGACCGGAGTCTGGAGGCTCTGTCTGGATCACATTCCCATACGGATGCTCTGGATGATCTGAAATATGGCTGAGAGTGACAGACCATGTTTGTTTCAATTTTTTATTTTTTTTTGCTTTTCATAAAATAAATAACTCATGATTGTGTTTAATTGTCTTTTAAATATCTTAAGTTTTTTATTTAATTCATGAGTTTTTTATTTTCTGTATCAAAGAAGGTAGGCGACATTAATAATGTGTGTACGCTTCTTTGACTCTCTTAGCCATGGTTTTTACTCTGCCACATTAGTGTAATCAACCATATTAGCTACATTAGCTTACTATGCTCAATCATATTTGCTACATCAGCCTACCGCTATGTTAATGTAATCAACCATATTAGCTATATTGGCTTACTGCCATGTTAGTATATGGGTCATCCCTATTTTCCCTCATTTCAATTAAATTATAAAATGAGGCCCCATTTGTCTAGCCTACATTCCCCAAGCATCAGGGCTGGCCCTTTCTTTTTTGTATGTTAATTTTTCTAAGCTACTTTTATTTTTTTTATGAAACGCATGAAAAACAGGTGCAATTCTTTATAATATAAATCGGATGGAACACAGGGCTGAGGTAACATAGACAGCCTCTCTGAGTGTACTTAACCACTATATTAGTTTATAAATGAGCTTACTATCAAAAAAGGTAACAACATTATGCAAACACACACCTCATCTGATGCATACCTGATCCACAAACAACAAATACAAAGAGAGCAAGCAGCCACGGGCCCACAGGATACCTCTCCTCTTGTGGTCGCTATGGAAAAGACACACACACACACACACACACACACACACACACACACACACACACACACACACACACACACACACACACACACACACACACACACACATGCACACACACACATGCATGCACAAATATATTGCAATAACATTAATGCTACAACATAAATGTGATGGATGCTGCAGAGCAAAAGTAAATCTGCTTGAACGTGGGTATATTTACAAAAAGGTTTCTCATTTCCACTACTGCTCAGGTGATTGCTGTTTCTCCTACATTTTGCTTTGACATTCTTTCTCTTGCAACCCGCCGTCTCAGATTATATTGTTTTCCAAACTGAGTAAGACGTCACGTCACACATCCAAATGTTTTCTATAACAACTTTGTGGTGGCCCTGGCAAAACCAAGTGTTTAATTACAGCCTGAAATGTGCTGGGTTAGCGTTGTTCTTTCCAAAGTGTGGCTCGTGGAAAAGATGAGTGATGAACAGCACGAGTCACCAGTCTAGACAGATTTAGGACGAGCTCATCAGCTCCAACAGATGATGTCATATGTTTGGACATCTGACACAGGTGGTCTGCTTTGGGTGAGGGAGATTGTTATAGTCAGGGACACTAGGAAGGTCTCACTGATGCAGGAGGAAGTGCTTGTTTAAGTGATAAGAGAGAGGGAGGAAGGAAACACCTGGCATGTTTACTGTACACACCATCCCACATGAGAACACAAATGATAGTACTCAAGCGTTTGTGGTGAAATACAGCAGTGTAATCTTGTTATGACCCAAAACACACTCTTTTGTCACACTATCAGCTCTTGTGTCCACTTCAATCTTCCCCTGTGGGCCCCTCACGGTTAATCTAATTACAAAGAGATCTTAAATGTATGTGAATATGCGTGTGTGTGTGTGTGTTTGTGTTTGTGTTGGAGAGCCAACAACATAAAGACAATAGGGAACATTCTACAACCATGTATTATGTAAGAGAAATATTGTAATACAGTCCAATATTTTCTTAATTATAAATTGGCCTGTTGATATATTTTTTTATAATAAATAAATTGTAATATTGAGGTTATTGGGTTGTTATTGTGAAGTTTAAAGGAGATGAGCAAGCCTATTAAAATTCCCCTCAATCAATACTCTTGAGTAAAAACAACGAAAGTTTTTGCTTAAAATACACGGTTATTATGGTGTGTGTTAATAAACTGAATATAACTCATAGAGACAAGGAATTACTTAACTTATTGAGTCTAGATGAGCTCATAAACCAAGTCTAATGTGTTTCTTTCATGGCTAAAACTTAAATTGTTCTTTCTAAAGGTTTATTCATTGCTTGCTTTATTGAAAAATAAAAAGGGGCATTATCATTTCCAATTAAGCCGTAGGCCTATACAATTCAAAAGGTAGGCCAAAATAAAAGGTCTAACATACATTTTATAGGAGGATAATATAGAATTTGATAAGCGGAATGCTAAAATAAATTATTTAAATAGTTTTGATCGATTAATCGCTTCATCTTCTTAAAAATATAATTAAATAATAAATGCTTAATTCACTCAACATTTCAATACATCAACATGGTGTACCCTGCTCAGCATTTATTCTCACTGCTGTGCCCCAAACAAAATAACGTAATTTTACACCTCTGTGTGGTGACATATTGAACCCAGATGCTGCTGACTGTGTGACATATGTGTGGACCGACCGGCACCGTCCTCCCCATCATGCTGCTGCACTCGTCTCATACCGGACAGCGTCCCTTATCTGGGCTAGTGTCATGCTGGCATCTGGCTGACAGTAAACGGCTCACCAGCGTCTTGGCCACGTTTCCTCTCTGCGTGATGTTCTTGCTGTGTTTCTCGTTGGCCATGCGGATCCTCTGTTTCGCCACCATCTTCCGGAACGATTAGTAAAGACCGGGATAAATAAGCTTCTTATCTTTTGTTGAGCTGCAGGCTGTCGACAGCACCCCTGCGTCAAGCTAGCAAACGTCTGTAAAAATAACCGGAAATGGACTCAATTTTATTTCAAAATATGAGCACGACACATTATGGGCGAGTGTTTTTATTTCAGGAGTAGGCACGGGAAGACATCCTGTAATTTTAATTATTATTATTTTTATTTTTTTTACAAATTGTAGCCAATTCATGTTCACCACAATATTTCCCCGTGTTTTAAAAAACGTAAAAAAGTTAAGTGTTTTGTCAAACGTGTTCCTGTGAAGGACATCCCAGGAACTTACATGCTTCAGTTTAGTTTTCTTTACACAGATCGCCTTTTCACCTGGCGGAGATGAGCACGCGACCAGGGGCGCGCTTCACTAATCGATAAAATGAATTGAGTAGCCTACAATAAAAAGTAGGCTATGACAAGTCTGTTCATCTCCGAAATAATTTTTTAGGCCAACTAACTGAACCATAGACAAAGCACAACCTTAGCACAACAAAAAGAAAAAAAGAAAGACCGTAAGATCCCTGTGAGAAATTCACTTTATGGCAGTAGGCTACAACAAACAGGCTGAGATGTAGGCTAAGGAAGCCGAATAAGTTTAATCAATAATAAAAACACTGGTGCAATTATTTGGTAATAAGCTCCTATACATCTTCTATAGCCTAGGACTAGTCCAAGAATGCAACTGCAAAATATTTTACTTTTATTTACCTTTATCCTCTTCTTGGAAACAGTTAGCCTAATGATTAGACTAGCCTATGAATGAATTTTCTTTATTATCAATTATTTTGATGGGGTTCTGAATGTCAGCTGACACTCTTGAGAGTTGCGGCTGCCTTGATTGTGTTTATTAACTGTAGGCCTACCTTATATTTAAATTATAGGCTAGGCTATGTTATGCTATGGAGGTGGTCATATGTTCCCACAGCCCGTTGGTCCCACAGCCCGATTGTCCCACTATGTTCCTGAAATTGGAGATTAGGTTCAGGCATCACAGCTAAGTGGTTAAGGTGAGGGTAAGGGGATAGGGAGAGGTTAGAATAGGAGTAGTCTCGCAAAGCCAGACCAAACTACAGCAAGTAGTATGGTCTGGAAGCACTCCGTTTAGAGCCGTCTATTCGGGGGGGAAACTGGGCTGGCCTGTTTTTATTTCTTTAAACCAATCACAATCATCTACGGCGGGGCTAACCCCGGGAAGCAGCCAATGGAGGCATAGCGTTGTTTGCCAACGCCAGCGCTTAATAGACGCTGGCGGAAGTGGTCAAGCCAGACTAGAATAGGAGTGACACACACTCACAAACATATTATTCTCTATTGTAGGCTATAGTTAGATAAGATTACTTACACCTGTAGGACCAATGGGCTGTGGGAACATAGACACGCTCCCCCATGGAGTAGCCTACATGAGAAGTAGGCGAATTAATGTTAAAAATGTTGATTAAAGTAGCTAGTAGCCTAACTGGCTAGCAGTATACAGCTGTCACAGACACAATACAAGTTATAATTGACATACACTCAGTTGACCATTATATACAACACCACTTTAGTACAACAGTGGTGCAATAATTAATGGAGGTATAGCCTAGGCTAATGTTGGACAGCACAAATACAGCCAGCTAAATGACCATAAAGTCAATCAACCATTCATGTATTGATTTGACATAGGCCTAGGTGTATCTAATGAAGTGAAGTAGTAGGCTACTGAGCATGCTTGTCATCCTGACTTACATCATAATTTCATACTCCAGCTTGATGCTTGGATAGAAAGCAGGCCAAAGAAACACAGAGTGGAGGTTGCTTAGCAACTGCATCAAAGGGGGTTCTCAGGGAGGGACAGACAAACTTCACCAACAGAGAAAAGAAGAAAAGGACGATTCATGATCTGTATGCCAACGAGTGTATTAGTGTGAAAGTGAATGGTTCCTTTGTTTGTCTCAAAAGCTGTTAGAGCATTACTTCGTTAAATAATAATATACGCAGTGTCATCACCAGACGTCATGATACAATCAGTTAGGTGGCATTATAAAAGCAAAAGTACATCGTATAGAGGTTACTCTATACGACTAGGCTACTTACTTAAGTATAATTTTGAGGAACTTAACCAGAGTATATAGGCCTACACTTTAATCTTCTTCATACTTCTGCTCCTCTTCATTTTGCGTACACTTATGAAATATTTATCCACTGGCCTATATTTATGTGACATTATAGCTACAAGTTTGCAGATTTGGATATTTAATACTAAATATAAATCAACTATACAGCTTACATTTTGAAATATTATGATAGGTTTAGCTTCTCATTATTGTAATTGAAATGAGCTCCACAATTACCAGGTGCAACATTAAAGTGACAAACATATAAATGTATCACTAACTGTAATCCAGTGACATAATATAGGCTAGTTTATTCTGAAATGGACCACAATGCTTTATAGGTAACACATTTTAGTATCCAAGCATTTATGCAACAAAATGATGGCTCCCCGTATAAAGTGTATTTATTATTGTTCCATGTTTTGGTGCCAACTTAATTTAAAGGTGCAATATATCTGGCTATATTGCAGGGTCACACGTTATGGCTTCAGTAAAGTGCTGCGAGGAAGTAAACGGAGAGGTCCTGGCCGCAGACCAAATGTCCTTGTGTGTTCAAAGTCACCGTCAACGCATGACCTGGATCTCAAGCTTCTCTCTTTCCCGTCCCGGGGTCTACATTGTCTCTTGCTGTTTGTGTGTGTGCGCGTGTGTGTCTGTGTGTATGTGTGTGTGTGTGCGCGTGTGTGTCTGTGTGTGGGTGTGTGTGTGTGTGTGTGTGTGTGTGAGTGTGTGTGTGAGAGGGAGAAAGAGAGACAGACAGACAGAGGGTTTTATTGTAGGAAAAAGAGTATAGTAAACCAAGAATAAAATGGACATGAATAACAAAGAGAATATACTGTAGAGAGGGGCCAGGACAGTCTTGTTTTGTAATGACATAACAGTTCCTTCTTCTGATCGGTGTGAAGCCTGAACAAGCTGATATATATGAAAGCGTGAGCATTACTGCACATCACTGGATCTGCTTCAAAACTCCACCTGAAAAAATGTGTTCGTTCGTGAAGTAAAAAAATTAGGACACATTTTTTGCTGAATTAATAATTAGGTGAATCATAAGTGTGAAAAACAGAAATTAATACAAGTCTTTAAATGGAATTTAAGTGTAGCCTATATAAATAAATAAACAGTTTTATTATGTTTGTTTATTCATTGTTTGATGAATAGAATACAAACTTATACTGTTTATATACAAGGTTAACAACCAGTGTTTTGTGTAAATGTAGTCAAACTTTGTAGACAACTTTCACAGTAAGACTTGTCATGGTTTGCATCTGGGACAAGCTTGCATTATTGCAAGGATAATTTTTCAGAGCTTCCCTTTCTAAAATGACTTAATGAACAGAAATATGGTAAGAATGTTAAGGGCAAAGCCAAACTTGCAGAATTGCAGTCCACAGGCATACAGAGCAGACATGCTGAAGCTCTCCACCTGTTCCGACATATGCGTTTTAGATGTACATGTGAAGATAACAGAACGTGCCAGAAGTGACACGGATGTAAGTAAATAATGACCTGTATTTTCTCGTTCTTAGTTCGGGAGGTGCAGTCTGAGTACTCTTCAATAAACATTTGAGGAATTTAACCTTAGACATACAGGAGTAATACAAGATAAATACAATGTTTCCTATTACATTAATAAGCATTCCAACATTCAATATCTGCCACCACACTGCTTTGGACGATAATTATGCAAAAAAGAGAGAAAAGTGTGCAGGATGGGCAGAAATGTTAACATGCACACACATGCACCTGCAACATGACAGCTGTAGCAACTTTAACAGGGAAAATATCTAAGGTGCCATCCTTGTGAAGGTATTTAAAGGTGGAGTCAGCAGTACTGTGCTACAATTGTTGTCAAAATCCCTTTTTGTCAAAATCAGTGAATATCTCTTCACAATTCGCTACCTGTTCATACTATGTGTGCTCTGGAAAGTGGTAACACAGCCTAGGCTCTGGAAACGGGCACGTTGCTAGCTACAGTAGGCCCCCTTTGTTTACATACCTATTTACAGAGCCTATGCTATGTATCAAAACCATTTTTTTTTAAACAAGTAGCGGATGACTTTTTACTTTTCAAAGCCACTCCACTGCAACCACCGCAGGGCTGTTATGGATCTGTTTTCAGTGTGTAAAGTTGAGAATATTTGACCTAAATTCCAGATTATTTACCACAAACCTGTTTTCCTAATTATGGTCTTAAAGCACCCTGTGGTACAGAATCATGTATTTCAACCAGTGCACGCGATGAGCGTAAACAGCAGTCAACACAGGCAAAATAAACCAGAAACATGAGAGATGGATTTTGGTATAGGAGAGATGTGGGCAGAGCAGTGGGGGAGGGTGGGGGGAAGAGGGGGGGACATGTTTGATGTTTGTCTGCACGTGAGGGTGTGTCAGGAACAAAATAAGCTCTGTATGAAAACATATATGCGGGCTGCTAGGTGGAAACTCATTACTTCCCTGACAAACTCCCTTCTTTTTCTCTTTGATTGCCAGGCTCTTTCCCCAGTGACCCAACCCCACAGGCCTTGAAGCTGCAGAACCAGACAGAGCTTCATCTGTTATTTCATGTATAGAGTAACTCGCACACATCCAAGCCTCCCCAAGTCTATTCCAAGTTGGCTTAGTTTAGGTGTTGTTGCCGGATTCTGCTCAGTACAGCTGTCACGAATGAGTAAAAACTATTTTCCTGCCAAATAAGCACAGGTATTTAGCAGCACCTTTTGAGAAGCTCATAACAGGCTGCCAGCTGTATGGGTTTTTACCAAAACAAAACATGGTCAAATATATGGGCAGGACTTCCTCTCCCAAGAAAACTGTGGTTATATTTACTTATAACTTCAAACCAAATTCCCCAGTGGGTTCCAGTATACAGTAAACAATGCATTTGACAGCTGAGAAATGCGAGAATAACTTTCCCAGTACAACGATGGGCTGACATATCATTTAATCTCCCTCTGGATGGGTGCAGGACTCTACAATGTTGCATAATTTTTCAAAATGTACCCCCTTCTACCCCCACACAAATTATACAATTATGTTTGTAAAGCACATTAACTTTGAAAGGAGCTAGTAACTGAAACTGTAAGACAAATAGTAGGTATGCTGCAAAAAAATGCAAATTCTACAATTACTTAAAGAGAACCTATGATGCTTTTTGACTTTTATGACCTATAAACGTTGTTATGATGATTCATAGTCATGCTTAACCATACTAAATTATCAAATAATGACTTACATGCATTTCGACGTATTCCCTGCTGACCGTCTGGGGTGTCTGTGCAGAGCACTAAACACAGTCGATAAGTTACGTGTTCAAAGCGGTCTAGCCTTTCATAATTTGTGATGTCACATAAAAATTTGTGAAGTCACCACGCGGATGTTTCCATGTATGGTAATGCTGTCACTTCCCTGTTCGCGTCTGCCTCGCGCCCTTATAGGTCCATGCTCGCGCTTCCCGCTACTGAAAGTGTTCCGGAAGGAAGGCAACCAATCACAACGGAGTGGGGTTTGCAGGAGGGGGGGGGGGGGGGAGCGGAGATCGCCGAAGCACAGGCGGAGGGAGCGAAGATGCCCGAAGCACACACACTCAAGTGTTGACAGGACGTGCTGGATCGCCAAGATAAGAGAAAGAGCTTCCCGAAAATCTACATAGTTTTTTGTGATGTGATTCGTGTCAGGTTGCTCTATAGCAGTGTAAAACAAGAAATTAAGACCAGAAAAGTAGTATAATAGGTCCTCTTTAAGAACAATACTCTAGAGAATGTAATTTTACATTATACCTCTGAATATAACGTAGCATGCTTTTAAAGGCAGGTTAGGGCTAAGGTTCCTTGGAACCTGGAGTTTGTGACCAGAGTTTATCCTATGGAGCATGTTTGTCACAGTATGTTGTAGATCCCATTGTGTTTGTTTAAAAACAATTTGTGGAAGGAAATTCTCTCACCATGTGTGTTGGCACTCAGGGATGCACACAATGTGTCTTGGTGGGTAAACAGAAGCTTGGTATGTTTCCAGGAAAAACTCCACAGGGCGCCTTTAAAGACTAATGTAAGTGTCATATGGCTGGTTTTCAGTATGTGATTTTTTTCCCCAATCTCTGAATGTTATGTTCATTTACCTACAATGGCCCTAATATGCCACAGAAGCTCTCAGCCAGACTATTCAAACCAGTGTTTAAATAAAATATTTGCTCAGACTTTGTCATCCACTACTACGACCTGAGAAGCAAACATATTGTACATTCAGACAAAGGAGCTAACTTTGGATGGAGCCAGGCTAGCTTTTCCCAGTCTCTATGCTAAGCTACGCTAGCCATCACATGGTTCTAGCTTGACATTTAAGCTATATCCCAATCCAGAGACAGGATGCGGCCTACGCGCTCTATGAAGGCTATAGCCTGTGAAGGCCGATTCGAAGGCCGAACGAGCGTTGTTAAACGAGACGATCTCCGCAGGTCTCCGTTTACGAGCATTTCCGGTTTGCGTAACAAGCCGTTACCTTGCGTGAGGAGTCGCCGCTCCTGTGCTGCCTAGCAACCCTGATTGCTGCCAACGGAAACAGCCTTGTCAACGGAGGAAAAAAGAAAAAGAAGTACAAGAAAAAAGAAAGGAAGATAAAAGTTAAGAAGATGGAGCAACACGTTGCCGTTTTGTTATTTTATTTTATGCCATCTCTGAAAAAAACGCAATGAATCTTGGGATATGTTGGGCCGCGAAGGATCCATTTGTTGCAGCCTTCAAAACTGTGAAACGAAGGCTACATTTCTCGGCCGCACATGAAGGAGCCTTGCTAATGGAACAAGCCTTTGCGCGCCGCTATGACGCAATCAGTCTTCAAATGCAGCCTTCCTAGGCTGCAACCCCTGGATTGAGATTCAGCTTTAGTGTGTCGAAAGGCCAGGGTTGAGTGGAAGGGGCCCAAATTTATAATTGCCGCAACAATTAGATAAATATACACCTGGAATGACCAGTTGACTGATATCAACAGCAGCAGGTGTCTTTGTCTGCAAGTGCCTGGACATGAGAGCATTCCTTTAAAACAAGTTGTCTGTTGGTCTTGTCACACTTTTAATAAAACAAACAGCATTACCAGTTAAAAGTCCACATTAGCTACAAGGACTCATACTACGGATAGTCGGAAGTTATGTAAATGTATAATGAAGCCTGTGTCTTACCATCGTTTACACTCGGGCATTTTGAATGTCGTTTTTAGAATCCTGTTTTTATTTATCTTTGTTTTGCCTGCCCTTTCCATTATCAATCACAACATATTCACAATATCAATTGATTAAACTTTGCTATGAGACGAGGATGACACTGAGTGTCTGACTTCTGTCTTTGACTGACAGGCTTTTGTTGGCTTCCCTGGTAAATAGTGAATCAAGGATGTGACGGTCACTTTGGGTGAAGGCAGCTGGTGTTCTTCTGTTGAACTGAGTCACTAATTACCTGGTTAAGGATTGGCTGCATTTTGTCGATGCTCGGAAAAATACATTACAAAATTAAAGGTTCAGTAAGCGGAATGGTCAGTTTAGCTAACTTCCTGTCACTGACTGCAGTTAGCAGTCCCTTCCCGCCTCGTCCCCACGTCACCACATTAATGCACTGCAGTCTTCAAACAGCAAGTTATCTAACATCATCTCGGATAAGTAAGTGTGATAAAACATGATAAAAACCATCAGAACAGACATTGGGAAGGATTTTTACCTGCTCCGCCATTGTAGGCACATAAACATTCACCCATCTGTCGCTCTGCGCGTGCACCGGCGGCACCGGCAGTGAGACGGGTGCCAGTTTGTAGCGTTCTCTCTTGTGATTGGATATCAGTTTCGGGATCCCAGATAAGTTTATTTGCCGATTACATGCAGAGCGGGTGACTGAGAGATCTGCTTTAAGAAACGTGCACACTATTTATGTGATCACTGTATGAATAAAGAGCGATTTAATACTTATATCAACATAAATAAATCGCTTACTTCACCTTTAAATCATTATCGTCGAAAGCCAGGATTTCATTGTGCTTCACTGAAATAGGAACAGTGTATCATACAGTTTGAGGAGGGGGTGAAAACAGGAAGCACAAAAGTGGAGAGAGCAGCAGTTTAAAAATAAAGTCTGTCAATGTGAAGGTTCTGCTCCACGCAGGGATAAACACAGATGATGGCGGATGCTGGCAGCTTCACCAGGGAGACTTTTCACCAAGACAAAGAAAAAAACAAGACAGGTAAATCCTGGCATTATTTAGTACCCAAATTGGTTCAATTGTCCCCCTTAGAGTGATGCGTAGCAACACGGTGCCCTCCACCCCAGCACACCCTACCCCCACCCTCTCCAGCTATGTGACCCACTTCAAATGCCAGACTCAAGGACTGCCTTGAAGTGTGTGTGTGTGTGTGTGTGTGTGTGTGTCTGTGTTCGCAGTCTCTCCACCGTAGGAGTTCTCATAAATGTTTACTAAACTAAAAACAAACACAAACACCTGGCAAACACAAACAAATATATAAACATGAAAGTATTGAATAAATTGTATATACAAAATGCAATGGTGAAAACTTTGACAAACGGTATGAAATCTGTAAAATCTTGTGATAAATGCACCTGCAGTTCTTGTTTGCGTCTAAACATCGCATCAAGGGAAATAGGCTATTTTGAAGTTACAATCTACATTTTGGAAACAAGTTTGTTTTTACAGCCCGTGTAGAGTAAGTGTGTGATGGAAGGAAGCCATCCGTGTGGGGTTGTATGAGACCAAGGGAACCTTGTATTCTACAGTGTATGGGTCCCTTATGGGTGGTGCTGAACAAACACACCTGCTAGCAGAAAACTTGGGGAATGTGTCAACAGAAAAGTGGTAGTCTGGCCCTGCCATGAATAAAATGGTCAGATAATTTACATTTTTCTTTAGATTATTGGATCAGTTTCTTATGTGCAGACACAGACAATATATACTGTATTTATATTTTCGACTGTTCCTCCGTTTTGGATGCTAGGAGTTTGGATCCGACACATCAGTGATGTTGAGCACTGCAAACCCTAAAACTGCATGCCTAACAGCAATACCTTAAACAAGCAGGTGCAGTCCCTGAAAGTCCCATAGTCTGAGAAAGTTGTTTGTAGCCAGATGGATACACAAACACACAGACACACCCATATGCATGCCTGTCACTTGCACCCACCCTCTCTTTATCCAGTGGCCCCTGATTGCACTCTGCTTTTCAAACATGACTTTATTCTGACAGGTTTGCTCTCACTGTGACCTCACACACATAATACAGCCAATGACAGACACCGTGATGACTCAGATTCGGTATCATAAACTATCAACAACAGCCACTCGGTAGGTCAAGGAATATGTGTGTGTGTGTGTTTGTGTGTGTGTTGTATCTGTGTTGTAAAAAAACAATCAAAGTTCATGCAAGTACAGGGGCTACATTTTACCAATGGGCTACAGGTCCACACTTAAGTCACATGATGACAACTGCAAAAACACAACTGCTGATGAGGACAGTGAGTGGTTGTAAATCTCTGAAGAACAGCTAATAAGTGGATCTTCAGTCAAGATTATTATTTTGATAAAGGGTCAAAAGGGAACTTCAATTCTGAAGACATTTCAGCCCCAGAAACTTAAAAACAAAACAATCAAGAGACCCTTAGGAGGACTTTAAAAGTTTGTGATTTTTTTTTACCAAACTATTTTTGTCAGTATTTGAACAACAACAATCTCCTGCAGGGGCCAGGAGTTTGTTTGTGGGTTTTGGGCAATGTAAAGGTAGCTCAAGCTTCTTTGTCCGGACGATTAGTGCTCCCATCATGCTCTTTGTTCTTCTCTTCTGGCGGTTATGTAGCTTCAGTCCGCTTCATATTGTGCTGCCGTGTTGAGACACAAAACCAGTGTGCTGGTTTAGGAGCTAACTGGTGCTGTTTTACTGACTAACCGCTAGTAAAACAAAGCGGCCTAGGACAAAAGAAACACAATGATGGCAAGCCTGAAAACCCAAGAGAGAACGCAAGAACAATGTGCAAAGGGCATCATACACATAGGGTACGTTCCAATACCCGTTCAACAGGCCCTCGTTCACTTGCCCTAGGCACTTGCCCTCGGGGGAATCCCCGCTGCCATCTTAAGTGTCGTTCCAATAGTCTGGAAACTGAAGTGAACTTCGTGAGATAGACCCTCGGAGGGCTGAGTGATCAAGTCAACATGGATGGTCACTCCGAGGTGGATATCACCCACAGTGCATTGCAGTTCGTCTTCTTCTTCTTCTCCTTTTATTTTCCGGTAGACTGTATGCTTTTAGGGACATCGCGGCCACCCGCAGGACAAATATATATATATAAATATATTCCAAAACGCCTCAATTAGGCTATCCTATTTCCATACGAACAATCCAGTGAATGTATTGCAGTTTACACATTGCTGCTATAACACCGATGGCTGCCAATTAGAGGACTATTTAAAACAAATGTTTTTGGTTGAAAGTATAAATAAGAAAATATGTCGGAGCAAACTATTTACATGTGTAAGTAACAATATCTTGATAATCTGGGTTACCGTGTCGAAATTCAATGTTTGTTATGCTATGGAAATGGCTTTCTGCAACATAGGCTACCTTAGCAGAATGTTATAATTCTGTAATATTTGCATTCAGATTTACCTATGTAACTGACGGTCCATTGCGACTACAAGGGCAAGTGGGCAAGTGGGTTCCATTTAAATCCTCCGCTCCTCCCCCGCCCAGTCTCCCTCCGCTCTCCAAGTTCCCTCCGTGCAACGTATGCTGTTACGTCATGCCAAGGGCTGAGGGTAAATGAACAAGGGGAAGTGCAACTACTATTGGAATGCAGGGATAGACACTTGGTGGCAAAGATAGTGCATAGACACCTCAACTCACAGGTGGGACTACTTAGCCCAAAGCGTACATGCAGGAGACAGTTCAAATTGCACAGCAATGTCCAGAGAGTAACACAAACCCTTTCAACTCATTCTCTCATTAAGTGTGTGTGTGTCTCTGGTGCCGGATTTTTTACTCCCAAAAATCTGGATTATAAAGTTAATGCGTCTATGTGTGTGTGACAGACACTGCTTTGATGTTGGGCTCTGTGGATGCTGAAGACCTACCTACTTTTCCCACAACAACAGCATTCCTGTTGGTTTTCCTGTTGAAGGCCTACCTGAAATACTTCCCACCTGTTCCTTCTATTCTAGACGTTCCTCTGTATTCTGTCCACACTCATTGTTTTGATTGTGGAGTCAAAGAGTGACAAATCGGACTGCACATCACTAACATTCTACATTTACTGTGATGTAAGAGTCACATTTTGCCATGTGGACAGAGTGACAGGCATTCAGCACGCTCAAAAACAGTCTGACGTTCATTTGTGTGGTGACTTTCAAAGCTTCATCAATACAGATGCAGATTTCACAGACATACATTGTAAGTATACACTTCACGTTAACGTCTACAGCCCAAAGCTTGTGAGGAAAGTTTTGAACTTAAATTTTAACTCAAATACAATAGCTGCCAAGTCTCACTCTTTGGCCATGAGACACACACATCAACCCGTTCACACTCTCACACGCCACACCTCAAATTTCTCACACGGAGAAATTAATCCCCAAAATAACATTTGTTTTGCGGGACTTTTATTTTCAAATTCTTATTTTGAAAAGCTAACAAGACATGAGTGCCGTGACTTCCTCTTTCTGAATGCGCGTTAACGTTATGCTTTGATGTGCACTGTGCATTCGAAGTGGGAGGCGAGCATGGAAGGAGGCGAGCCCCCTACCTATACCTTCTCTTCTGAGGTGTGTGTTGATAGCCTGCCAAGTTACCGCTGATAAGAATTGTGTACCGGCCGGCCGGTGAGCGCGCATGCATCAAACATATTAACCCTTCAATTTCACTCAAGTAAATTCAGAAGATCTTTGGATCGTTTTGTACATTGTTTTTTGGTAATTTAGTTTGAAAATTAGGTTTGCAAAGTAACAAATGGCTCATCCGCCAATAAAAATGCTTTTATTCTTCTGTGTAATAAACTGTAGCCTATGTATTGTTGCACATTTATAGCACTTTTCATAACACAAATCAAGGTAGCGGTGCCAACACACTGCACATCGCCGCGCGGAGAGTTTAGCCTACATAGAAAGTCAATGTATTTCGAGCACTGCCGCGCGAATCGGCGGCCGCCGGCGAGCGGTTCACGCGGCGCGGCCAGGGGCGGCGCGGCCGCCGCAGAAATTGAAAATATTGAACTTTTCGCCGCCGGCCTCGACGCGATAGCCAATCAGCGTTGAGCTCCTCCCGACGTCACTCGGGTGAGTCTGCTGAGCTACAAGACACGTGAAACCTGGCTGGCGGGAAAGGAGGGATGAAGGGAAAAAAGACGGAAAAGACAGAGAGAGAGAGAGAGAGAGAGAGAGAAAGAGAGAGAGGGAGAGGGAGAAAGTTCCAACACATCGATAAAATGTATGACAGCAGTTTAATGAGACACCTTTTAGTAAAAGGAGCAAGGAATAGACTCACATTATAGAAGAGAGAAGGAGAGAAATCCAGGGAAGATGTACTGCAGATGAGTGAATATGCAGAGACAATGCAAACTAAATACGACAACTGACACTTCCAAACATTTCCCTAAACATCACAACAATATCAGAGGTGAAAACAAATCTGGAAAAAGGGAAAACCTGTTTGGGTTTTCTCTACATGTTGATATGCCGGCGTGAGTGTGTATATGCACGGCCATGGATACATATGTGCGTGTGTGTGTGTGTGTGTGTGTGTGTGGGCGGGTTGTGTGTGTATGTGTGTGTGTGGGCGCATGTGTGGGTGTGTTTACGAAGCTTGGGTGGCAGGTGGCGGGGAGAATGTGTGAGAGGTGCAGTGAGACCAATACAAGGGCCGATAGCAGAGATGATGAAGGCAGAATACTTCAGAGACGCTCCCAACAAAAGCAAATCAGTGAGGATGACGACGATGATGAGAGAGATGTATATAGCGGGAAGAAACTGGGCGTGCACATTCAATGAGTCATCGGGCGGCGGCGGACACAAATGAGCCAAAATGATCACGCGGCGCGGAACCTGCGATTCGCGCGGCCAACCGCCGCGCCGCGCTGTGCAGTGTATTGGCACCTTTAAGGAGGGACCAAGTAACCCAGATGTTTTATTTTAGCCTAGTAGTTTGCATTGGTGTTGAACTGTTCCCTATTTTTTTTTCTTTGAATAAAGCCTAATGCTACTAGTAAAATACCATACTCAATAGTAGACATGATATAGAATAATTTCCTTTATTACAGTTTAACCAAATGTTTTAACAATAGGTTACAGGAGATATTTGAAAGCACTACACATGACTTGAATGCTATTCAATAACATTTGTGTCAGCGAAACCGTGAATGTTCTCTTTTACTTTACATAAAAATGAATGCAGAAAAGGCAGACATTGCTTCATAAAAATTCACCAGAATGCAGGAAATTAGTGTTTAATGCTCAAAATTTCATGGGGGGGACCCCCAGACCCTCACTTATAATGTGTCCACACCCAATGTTTAATTAAAACCTGTCCTACGACTTTGCAATTCATGAATTAGTTTAAGATTTTATGTTTTATCACATTTTCCAATTGTCTTTATTTCTGATCTATTATGAACAATATATAAACTTGCAGGACACTAGCAAAAAATTATTGGGTGGGAGAGAGGACACGGTTTTGGGTCCCTCGGCCAAAAAATCTCACTCCAAACTTTTGGTGAAACTTGGCAGCCCTGGAATGAAACTGCAGCAATTGCACCAATTAAAGCATTTTTAAAAAGAGAACCGAGAAACCGTTTTTGACATGAAATGCGTGCCTCTGTGGAGGATTGTCTGACATTTGAAAGCTGGCGTTGCTAGGAGACACATCGTCACTTAGCCCATAGTGTTAGCTGTGAACAGTGTGTGTGTTTGTGTGAGTCAGTGTATGCATGGGCACTTTTGATAAACTTGCTTGAAAATGGCCTCTTCCTGGCGAACCAGGCCATCCACAGAAGAGTCCAAAACAGTTTAAAGAGCGCTGAGTCTGTCTCTCACACAGCCAAGGTCAACACACCTACACACACACATTCACACACGCGCATGCACACACACACACACCCTGTTTTTATTTCTTTCTCCGTTAAGCATGGAGTCAGAGCATAGTCACAAAAAGATGGGACTGTTTAATTAAACTTTAATTAAACATTGACATAGTATCCCAAGACCCTAAATACAACCTCAACCACCTCAGTTACAAGCGTTTCCCCAGCTCTCAGCCTGACCTAGCCTGAATATCACCTAATAAGATTGAACATGGTCTGTCGGGCCAAATCAAATCACCTGCAGACTTGACTGGGTTGACTCAGGCTGACCCTGCTAGACCTGTAAAGCCAGGTCTTAAACTTCGAAGCGCACTTTGAAGAGGTGACAACTGTGTCCTCGCTATTTAAAACGAATGTTCATAAAAGTAGATCAACACACAGGATGTAAAATAAAGAAGCTTGTACTCATTTAAACTTTTAAATATACAGTTTTTGTATTGAAATGTCACCACCTCCCCTGGCTCCGTTTTTTAAAATCTGCAATAGCCCTTATACAACACCACCATAGAAGGGGGAGGGTTTTATGGATGAGTTTTATTGTGTCATCATCATCATCATCATCATCTTCAGCCGCTTATCCGAAATCGGGTCGCGGGGGCAGCAGCTTAAGCAGGGAACCCCAAACTTCTCTTTCCTGGGCCACCTCAACCAGCTCTGACTGGGGGATCCCGAGGCGTTCCCAGGCCAGCGTGGAAATATAATCTCTCCATCTAGTCCTGGGTCTTCCCCGAGGCCTCCTCCCAGCTGGACGCTCCTGGAACACCTCCCTAGGGAGGCGCCCTGGGGGCATCCTTACCAGATGCCCGAACCACCTCAACTGGCTCCTTTCAACGCAAAGGAGTAGCGGCTCTGCCCCGAGTTCCTCACGAATGACTGAGCTTCTCACCCTATCTCTAAGGGAGACGCCAGCCACCCTCCTGAGAAAGCCCATTTCGGCCGCTTGTACCCGCGATCTCGTTCTTTCGGTCATTACCCAGCCTTCATGACCATGGGTGAGGGTAGGAACAAAGATCGCCCGGTAGATCGAAAGCTTTGCCTTACGACTCAGCTCTCTTTTCGTCACAACAGTGCGGTAAAGCGAGTGCAAAACCGCCCCTGCTGCTCCAATTCTACGGCCAATCTCACGCTCCATTGTTCCCTCACTCGCAAACAAGACCCCGAGGTACTTGAACTCCTTCACTTGGGGTAAGGACTCATTCCCTACCTGTAGTAGACAATCCATCGGTTTCCTGCTGAGCACCATGGCCTCAGATTTAGAGGTGCTGATCCTCATCCTTCACACTCGGCTGCAAACCGATCCAATGAGAGCTGAAGGTCACAGGCCGATGATGCCATCAGAACCACATCACTCCAGGGAAGAATATAATGGCTAGCATATATATAGAAACATGTTTGTACTCACCGAAGCACCATCGTTACTTGCGTTGCCGTTTGACATGGCTAAAACCTGATTTGCCTTCCTGCATCAGTCAGGGGTATCCAAGGCAATGAGCTAATACTCCCACTTACTCTCTTTGTTGAACGCGATCTAGCATCTATGATCGATTGCTCTTCCTTGGGTCCCCAAAGTTTTACTCTGAATTTCATACATGGGATTTTGCAGTTGAATTTGGCACATTGAATTTTTTAACGTTGAATATTTGATTTTGAATTTGAGAACATTGTAAAATAAAGGTGAAAATGAGTTGTTTAAAATGTAATTAGTTAAATTCAGAGGCAAAAAATTCAGATACATTATTTCAATGCTGCAAAAAATTCAGATACGTTATTTCAATGCATAAATATTCAGTGCTTAAAATTCAATGGCTTTTTATTTTCAAAATCCGATGACACTCATTTACTTCCATAAACTATCCATCCTCTGCAGCACTGATGGCAGCCTGGAAGACAGTGTCACCTCTGAGGTAATATTTAGCTTGGTTATTTGTGTATGTGGGCAATTGTTAAATCAAACATTCCTCATCTGCATGTGAAAGAGGACCTCCATGAGTGATACAATTGTGTGTGTGTGTGTGTGTGTGTGTGTGTGTGTGTGTGTGTGTGTGTGTGTCTGGGTGGTGTGTTGGGTGACGGGGTAACACTTACATAAGACTAGATACACTATCTCCTCAGACATCCTTCATTCAGACCTTTTGTAAAGTAAAAGCACAAAGTCGCATGAGTTCAAAGGAGTAAAAGTAAAATAACTGAAGTTAGGTAAGATGGAGTAAGATAAGTGCAACATTTCACATCTTACTCCATCTAAAAGTCTCATCAGTTAAGACTACTTCATCAGCACCTACTGTTTACTTGTCAATTTGAGTGATGCAGTGTCAAGCATAAGCAGGCACTTAGCTGTCATTCCTGTTGTCACTTTAGGAACAAAGGTGGTGGGAATGCCTGCAGGTCCTTGCATTTTTTTAAAAATATTTGACTGAAGTGTCCACAATTTCATGGCGAAAGTGTCCCAGACCAATATGATTTCCTTTGAAGTTACTGAGTAAACACTGAAGTGAGAAACGTAATGGCTTGCTTGTGTGACCTGGTCCATACCAGACCATGAAGGGAAATGACAATTGAACGGAAGTAGGTAGGCGGACGGTGCCACTTCAATGACCACTTCAATCAATAAAAAGGCTTCCTATAGAGCTACAGATGTGGGTCGGGTGAGAATGTTTCAGGCATTCAGAGTACAGGTGGTGACAAACACAGGGTATCTGCAGGTTTCAGCATGTCAAATTTAAGACTTTTTAAGACCTTTTTAATACCACCTTGAATGAAATTTAAGACCTAAAACACAATACATATAGGCGATATTTGGGGGGTCCAGCTGTATTACAACCGAAGTATAGCTTGTGTGTCACTCAATGATACTCATTCAAGTTTACTTTTTGTCTGTTTATTTAACATAAAGTGATACTCATCAGAAGCTAGGAAGAAAGTAGCCTCTCTCAGGGTATCTGCACATTTTAAGACCTCTAATGAACACCAATACCTTGGCAAATCTACAAACTACACTACAGTATATGCTCTGTAAAGAGTTTTTTTAAGTTTGAATATCAAATATTCAATGCACTTTAGCTAACAACTGCTGTCTAATTACAGAAAATAAAAAATGTTCAGCAGTCTGAATGAAGACAATGTCCCCCCGCATTTACCATCAAATAAATATAAGATCCCTGTAAAGGCAACGCTCTATAATAGGTTGAAAAGGTGGTAATGATGGGTTTCATTACCACCTTTTCAACCTATTATAGAGCTGTATCAATTGATTTACATTTTCTGATAAACCAGTCACAACAACAGTTTAATCAATAAAAAAATGTGTTAGCTGCAGCATGCAGTATTAGAATGAAATACAAAAATCTGGTTATTTATGGGGAAGAATGTCCTTCGAATTTTAATTAGCCTACTTATTCAATAAACAACAAACTTAGTCCATTAACTTTATTTTTCAGAACTTGTGGCAGAAACTATTTAAAAATTGGTTCCACAGGTGAATGATTTTGCACTTTCAAAATCGGGAAATAGGTTACTGTAAAGTAGGCATAGCCTATACTGTATACAGGTTCGCATGACTGGGGTATGCCCACGGGACCAGCGTTAATTTGCGAAATGTTTTATTTTCTTCATATTGTTGCAGGCGGCCAGGTTAATAAACTGCGGGTATTAGGGTTGTACCGATTGGTGATGGAAATGTAGGCTACTGTCTGCGATTGACGGGACGATCGGCAATAGTTCTTAACTAGCCGTCAGAGAGCGAGGGCAGAGTGGAGAGAAAGAAAGCAACAGACAGAGAAGCAGAGACTCGCGTCTCACTCTGTGAGCTCACGGCAACGCGACCCGAATGACCGTCTGATGAGCAGCTATTAATTAATAAATATAGATAAATAAACATTTTTACTAAACACAATAAATCAGTTTGTTTCTGTGTGATTTGCGTTTGGGTCAGTAGCCTACCTACATCGCCAGCGGGCGGGTGGTTGCACACCTACGGAGTAGTGGCATGTGTGGTCGCGGGGTGAATAAAGCCAGCCATGATATTTGTCGTCCACCCTCCACCTCTCACTGAATGTATAATAGCAGGGCATGCATTTCACTGGGTCGTTCTCCCCTTTCTTGCTTTCACGCGACCGACTTCAAATTCGGAGGCAGGGGACACATTCTTCTTCTATGCTACGTTTATATGCGGATCACAGCCACACACGGCCGTACTGCCTCTAGCGTAGTGTCGGACTTTTATATGAGCAGTTAGTTAGAAAGTAGCATCTCCTTCTCGGAAAGTCGCGGAAGAAAAAAAATATATAACATTGAATAGTCCTGCCCCGACAAATTTAAGACCTTTGAGTAATGGATTTAAGACCAGCATATCAAATTTCTAATGAATTTAAGACTTTTTAAGGCCTTAATTTTAGATACATGAATTTAAGACTTTTTAAGACTTTTAAGACTTCCGCGGACACCCTGAAACAGTGCCAGATGTCTATGGGTTGCACGGAAGCATCCAAACTCACAGTTTGCTTTGTCAACACACAACATGTTGTCACAGTAAACAGTGACATCAGTTTTGCCCTGCTGTAATGCACTTTAATGAAAAACAAATGTCAGTTCCTTGAGACAGCTTTTTCTATTGATTTAAAAAATATATATTTTTGTATGTCCCTCTGTTTAATATTGGCTGTTGAATACGTATGCTGTATAACAACAAAAGCTTCGAATTACTCCTGCTTCAACTGCAATTACTCTTGATGATGAAGCAACTTGTAAGAAAAACATATGTTCACAGCCAGCAGAATGGAGTCTACAGTTTGTAGAGGACGTGCTAAGGCCCTTTTACATTGAGTGTGATATGAAATATACAATTGAATTAAACAACACACATCCAGGTTGAGCCGTCACAATAAGACGACTCCCACATGGCAACAGCAACATGACAACCACTACATAGGCTGATCACCTTAATGTTTGAGTCTCTGTGCTGTGTGCCTGTCAAATGGGCTGCAATATTCTCGATACATACAACATTGTCAAAACCAATTTTTATATATTGTGATGCACTCCATGTAAACAAGGCCCCTTCACTTTTAACAGTTTGTTGTTTGTGCGACTTAAATACACAGCACAGCTAAAGAACTGAAACTGTGAAACTAGTAGCACAGTAATGCCCCTCACCTCCCTCCCCTTACTACAATAACAGTCAACAGCCATACCTGCACACACACACACACACACACACACACACACACACACACACACACACACACACACGCGCGCGCGCTCGCTCTGCAGGGGCCATCTCAGGCTAACCGTGATGTATAGGTGCTTTGGTTTCTCTTGGGCAGACAAAGAGCTATTGTGGCTGCTAACTTTCATATAGATGACACCGCTCACAAACATGGCTCGTATCCAGGAGCTCATGTTGCTGTGGTGTGTGTGTGTGTGTGTGTGTTTGTGTGTGTGTGTGTGTGTTTGGCTTGTGCTCATGTGCATGGGTCCTTTGGAAGTGATACTCGACACCCTTCGTGATCAATGGATAAAGAGCAAATGGCGTGGGAACAGTAAATTAATGTCCAGCGACCAGCTGACAAAGGTTTTTGTCTTTCATTGCTTTCTTTACTGTAAGTCACTGGTGACTGAAAAGTGACAGAAATAAAAATTGGAGCAAACAATGACATGAAAAAAAAGTTCTCAACTTGCTCTCCCCCTCAGACGTTGTGGAGGTTATTCAGAATCAAGTTAAACTTAAAAGTCAATACAATTCAATTGATTTGCCATTCCTGATTTGTGTTACTGGCAACATTTTGTTCCCTCTGCATGACCTCCTGCACAACTTGTTTCCCATCTCATGCTTCAAACAATATATATTTTTTTAATCCAGTGACATATTTTCAGATCTCTTTGACTGATTGGAACACAGTTTGATACAGAGATCCATTTTGTGAGGAAACTTAATCAGGTGAACAACAACAGCCAGACACTATTCGATATCAGTCAAAATAATTTTTATGTGTAAGTGCCCACATCGTGTACCTTTTATATGCATTGGTTGGGTCAAACAATAGCACAACACAAATGGATGACTAAAGCATATTCTGAGAACAGATGATGCTGACAATGAGTTTTTATTCTGACCGTTTGCATGTGTTTTGATGTGCTGTGAGTCAGGGTTATACGTATGCACGGGATTTTAATATTTAAAAAGTGCGTCTTTTTTAATTGTGGACCCACATTCTGAACTTAACTTAATCTATCTTGCATCCATCACAAAACCACTTCAGTAAAGGGGCAGACCAAACTGTTCAAACACAAACTCACAGATTCCCTGTTTAGGGTCTGCATACACATTCCTCTTACTGTAACCTTTCAAATGCAACCAATCCCACATTCCATCAAACCAATTTCAAATAGACCAACACATATTATATACGATTTACAGGATCTGTGTGCACAGAAACAGAAGATGCATAAGAAGATTAAGGGTGACACTTACACAGGGCTTCAGGTGTGAGTGCAGATGATTTGAAAATGTTGTTGAACGTTGATCGCGTGCAGTAGCTTTGCTTTTTGTATGAATGTGTCCCTACAGCACACTTCCTCCCGTCACTGAGTGAAGGAAACTGAATGTATTAGTATTTCTATCAGTGTTTACAATAATACATAACAATACCAACATGCTAGCCAATAACAGTCTCTTTATAAAAACATCTGACATTGGACAAACAGTGTCATGGACCTCTGATGGACTCATATGATGGGATCATGTGTAAAGTTTTCCATGACCACTATGGAGCGATGGAACAACTACAGTGGCCAATAACATTGTCAACAAACACATTGACAATTGGGTATTATCTTTTGACAAGCCTGAAAGATGTCAAAATGTCCTTAAAACGTTCAAACAGGCCCACTGGATTAGGGGCATGTAGTGGGAACATGTGATGAATACTTGAACCATGTATTTTATTATTCAAGCTAGACGGTAAAATATACTTTGCACAGAGACTGAACAGAATTGATCTCATTGGCAGCTTTGGTTGAAAATATACTGGTGTTGTGCTTCAACAACGGATCCTGAAATACCTCCAAGTGGATATTTTCATAATGTAACTTAAGTGGAAAGATATAAGATATTTAGTTGTTTTACCTTTGAATTCTATCCCTGGCCTGACCTGAATCTCCACTTACTTGGAAAGCCTTATTGGCAGAGGTGGAAAGAGTACAAAAATATTCTACTGAAGTAAAAGTATGATTACTTGGATGAAATTTTACTTAAGTAAAAGTAAAAGTACTGGTCTAAAAATCTACTGAAGTAAAAGTGAAAAAGTAGCTGATTTAAAATGTACCTAAAGTACAAGTTACTAGTTACTTTTTAACAGCGGGAGGGGGCAGGGGTCTCTTCTGTGTAGGGCATTCTATATATAGACAAGGGGATATAAATCTCAAACTAGTTTTGTTTAATTAATGCAACACTTTTACAAATTAAAGTGCACAAATTAAACAAATCATGTCACCACACATGTATGGATGTATACTGTGTACGTTAGATAAGCAAATATGGAGCAAATAGTCTGTTACTGTGGGAATTTAACCGGTCTACAGACCTAAACAGACTGCAGCTAAAGTTCTAATAATGTAATTGTGTATAATTGATCTAAACCATGGACATTGCAAGGTTAGGCTGCTCGATTTTGATTGACATTGTGTAATCACAATTATTATAGACAATTATTCATTGACTTAAGAACTGCAGCATGCACTTATTTAACATTTGAAACAATGACTTTGGACTTTAAACATATCCTAATTGAACTGAAAACAAGGAAAATGCAAATAAGTGAAACATATTTTTAATAATTAATAAAATAAGTGTCAAAATCAAAATAAACCGTTGCAAATGTTGTTGATAGGACACGTCTTTTGCTAGCAGGAATGTGAGGGCATATTTTATTTATATCTCATGGAGCTGGCTGGATAAGCAAGCTATATTGTAGGCTACAGTGTTCTTAATTGATTTCTGTTGTGATGGCAAGAGTCAATGAGCTTTAAACTTCCTGTGTTTTTTATTTCTTTATTGCTTGGTCATAGACCACTTGGATTTGACTTAAAGTGAGTAAACTAAAAGGTCGTGATGTTTTGAGGTGCAGCTGGGTCGAATATGCCTTTTTGTCTCTCTCTCTCTCTCTCGCGCATGTCATCTGACTCGCGTGTCCGCGCGTAACATATCTTGCACACTATTTTAGTCTATTAGTTTTACCTTTCTCCTCGATCAAAGGCTGCCTTTCTGCCGTCTTCTGGAAGTTTTTCAAAGCTCCCGGCAACACGCACCGTCTCCATCCTACTCTGCACTGTTAAGCTGAAAACTAAACTATCAGGTGAGGGAGGGGCCGATCGCACGGCTGGATGAAAGGTTCGCTGCGTCTTCACGTGCGGTACAATGATAGTTTAACTAGGATTATTTTTGTTTTAATGATAGAGGGAAGCAATGTGTGTTTTTATCATTTAGTCGCAATGTGTTCTCTCCTCCTGTCGATCATTCACTGTGTTAGTTTCCGGTATTGTGCCGTAAAAATAAAAGCCCCCCGCGATATTTCTTTTCTTTTCTCTCCTTTAGCCTATCTATTTTTTTACTCAGTAACGCAGGTGATATAAAATGTAGCGAAGTACAATACTTCAAAATAAACATACTCAAAGTAAAAGTAAAAGTATAGGTTTTAAAAATCACTTAAAAAATTACAAGTACACAAAAAAGCTACTCAATTACAGGAACGCGAGTAAATGTAATTCGCTACTTTATACCCCTGCTTATTGGAGAGTATCTGTTGGAGTGAATGGTGATGGCAGGTTTATGTACTGGAGGCTGAATGGCCAGTGTACCAGTCATGCCAACATTTAGTCACAGCAGGTAACTGGGTCAATAGCCCATAATGTCCTCCATTCATCCTCCACTGTTGGATCTGGAGTAAAACACAGAAATGGAGAAAGAAGAGGGTACAATTTATTCTTTATTGTTTGTATATAAGGTGACTCCTCTGCTTCCACTGCAGAGGTCTCATTCTTCCCTATTCACTTTCCTGCTTCCTTTCAACTGATAGAGGCCTACATTCCGTAAATCTAATAGGTTTTGCCTTTTGGAGCTGCTAATGTGTGAAGATGCACAGACTTTTTCTTCATTGACAGCGGCTAAGGGTCAACCGGGTACATAAAGCATTTAAAAGGAGGAAGATTTTTCACTGGGTTAAGTTGGCGAGACTTCTCCATCTTTCTACACCTACTTTGTATTCTCTTGTCTCCTCTCTGCAGAAACACAGCTGAGATATGGGCAAAAGTCCAAAATGTGTGTGTGTGTGTGTGTGTGTGTATCTGAAGCAGTACCAACCTGAACCTACTGACCTGCAACTCTGACAGCTCTACATCTCTGCGTCTCTCTCTCTTTCCAGATGAGTTGGATGTCAACACTCACTGTAAGTTAATTTGTAGCCACACACTCAAATAAGTGTGTTTGTTGTGTCAGCACTTCATATTTGATTCACATAAACTTACTATGCAGGGAAAATTGTTAACTGAATGTGGCCGTAAACTGGAGTAAAGTCAAGAAATAAAAAAAAACCCATCATATTATACTAACATTAGAGAAATCGTAGTCAAACTAGAAATCAACACTGGCCTGAAGAGGCGGACTCTACTATTGCTTTCCATTGCCTAGTAATTTGACATGTTTCCCTTTATTTCACAATCTGTTATGAAGTCAGGTTTATAACAGAAGCTGCACAGACACGGGCGAGAAACAGTAAATGATGATTTTTGTAGTCACGAGTTACACATCATCAAATGTTCCAAAGTTACGGAACAAGAAAGAAAGAAGAAGAAATAAAAAGATAGGGCGTCACAAAATTGTTGAAAAGTGTACATCCCTTTTTTTGTTACGTTCCTGATGTCATTCAGCAAAGAGCAGAAGGGGAAGTATCGAGTATAATATCCCATCAAGTCTGCTTTGAGACAGATTGAAAGAGTTGTCTACAAAGACACAGTCATGGGTGCTCCCACTGCAGATACTGAAGCCACTACTCCGATTAATATCGATTCTCTCTTGGACGATTCTGAATCGATTCAGAAAAGTTAATAATCGATTTATTTTTATTTTTTTTAATTTTTTTTTTTTTTTTGTAAATACTAAAACTTCCTGCGCCATTGCGCATGCACACCACACATGTGCGAGTTGTTTCCAAAGTGGCTTCAAAAGGG
The DNA here is from genome assembly GCA_026929865.2 of Hyperoplus lanceolatus. NCBI lineage: Eukaryota > Metazoa > Chordata > Actinopteri > Uranoscopiformes > Ammodytidae > Hyperoplus > Hyperoplus lanceolatus. The sequence goes on from CM049405.1 coordinate 21,082,047, forward strand.
CTGAGAGCAGCAAACCCATGACCTGCACCGGCTTTATCTCTGTTTTCGTTTTTGTATGAGAGCTGAATTCCAAGCCATACTTTTTGTACAATGTGTTGAAATGACATAGAAAATAATAGATAATAGAATAGAAATCCTATAGAAACATGATTTACGAGATTAGAAATAAAATAAAACTGAATCGGTTTAGTTTTTACATACTTCCATATTGTGTTGAAATGCAAGCTGCATTGATTATTGCACTGGTCATAGAAAGTCATATTTGTGACAAGAAAATCTTTTCTCTTAATACAATATTAGAGAAGGCAATTCATCTGTTGATTGTCTTTAATGATCATCACAAAAGTAGGAAGTGATTAGCAAACTCCAAGTAGCAAACTCAGATGTGCATATAAATATATTTTTGAAATTCACACATGGGTATGTACATAAAAAATGTTTTGCATTGAGATGCATTGAAAATCGATTTTGAATCGAATCGTTGACCTCTGAATCGGAATCGAATCGAATCGTGAGGTGCCAAGAGATTCCCACCCCTACCCGATACGTAAATAGATATTCAAATTTCATTCACAGTTGTTGTGGCAGCATGTCAAATGTCCCTGATGTCCTCACCAGATAAGGTCACACATCTTCTCTACATAAAATCATCTGCTTAGAACTGCTTTGTCACGGAAACGCTTGAACACACACACACTTTTATGGATTGTCTTAGCCCATAGGAACATGTGTCACTGGGGCATAACAAGATCTGAATCATAAAACACATGCATGCCTGTATCCCAAAAGAGAATAGCTTCCTCTGCTCACTACTGAGGTCTACTCAGGGTTTAGCGTCCTATCATTAGTCTAATCAATATAAGGTGGTTTTCTATGCGCACAGGGGCACGAGTTGAGAATTTGGAGAAGAATACAGCGTCAGCATCTAACTCAATGTTCCCTCACTGGTCACTTTAATCAAATCAAACCACTGGCAATGTACAGTATTAGATTAAATTCACGTCATATGCTTCTCAGACAGACTCTGACCTGACTTACATCAAATATATTGATTAGGTCCTAGGACAAAGACACACACACATGCTGTCTTCACCCATATGCATGTGATGTCAGTAAGTTACTCCAGCATGATTTATTAATGAGAAAGGTCCCTGCTCTTGTTTCAACACAGGCATCGCTGATCCATGAAACCCGGTTCACATGAGGCATGTGACATACCATAAGGACATTCAAGTAACACACTCAAGGTTTCAGATGCACCAACATCTGTGGAATGAACACCCGACAGTCCAGCACAGTTATTTATGACAAGAACTTTGCAGATGGTCCTGATAAAACTCGGTAGTTAGTTGGTATCAAATTGTCAGTTCAGTCACTACGGAACTTAATTTGCATTAATCAATGTTTCCTATACGGACTTTGAATCCAATAACTACGTGTAAAGTGAGACATCCATGAAATCAATAATGTAATGACAGGTCAGGGATTTACTTCAGCATTGAGCAAAATTCAATTACACAAGTCAGATCAATGGAGTGCAATATTGACTGATTTATTTGTACTTTCAAGGTCTCTTTGTCTTACGGCTACGACAAGATATCTCAAGAACTGCTGTGGAGCTGTGAAAATGACGGGGGGGCCAGCGCTATGGTTGCCTCAATGACAATTGCTCTTGTTCTTGTTCTTCATTTTCAAGACATCCAGGTCACTGGGTTCCAACCATATCTCTGGATTCGGTGCCATAGCAGACCATTACTGTGTTCAATACTTATTAAAGCAAATGGTTCCCTCTTGTGTCCATTTAGTGCCATTACGCAACCCATAGCAGCTTTACTGAGTTGAGTTGAAGTAGGGTCTCTCAGTTGTTTGAGGAGTCCAGGGTCAGCAATATTTGCTTACATTCTTTACAAAGTAATAATGCTGTCCATACTGTTCATACTTGTGTATTTTAGTTCATAAATCGGTCAATGAGTTCATTTTTCCATCATATTTTTGATCAAATTTGGAGGGTTAATCGGTGTACTTGTGTGAGAGAGATGGAACTCAGTTGTAGAGCATGTAACCTTAGCTCAAACAGCAAAGCATTTTTTTTTTGACAATTCTGTATCACTGTGGCCTTTTTACTTGTCCTTCGAAACAGCACTGGGACTGAAAAACGATCTCATTCAGAGTTGAAAGACAAGCTACTGTGTTTTCAATGTCTCCAATGAAGAAACAACAGCGCTCCCTGCTGTTTGTCCTGAGAAGTGAAAAAGCCTCTTTATAGGTCGGGCCTGGTTTGGATGGGAGACCAATGGATGGAATACCAGGTGCTATAAGCATTTTCACTTATCTGGACAAACGTCAGAGGGCGCTGCTGCTCTTTTACTGGAAACAGCTTTGAAAAACAGAACAGCATGTCTTTCAACTGAGATCCTTTTTCATTCCCAGTGCTCTTTTATTTGGGAAGACAAGGCATCGAATATTAGGCACAATACTTTAAAACAGTCACATTAGAAAAAAATTGGGGAGGATACATTTGTCTATGATACATTTTGTCTCTATATAAAGCCCTGACCGGGAGGCTACCACATTATTTGACTGCAATGCTGCAAATTTCAGATGGGCTTTATCAGACCCGCTCCACTGACATGCTCATGTTCAAGCCCGATCTGAGCTTGGAAAGACAGCTTTAAGCTTCAGTGCGCCTGACTCCTGGAACAATTTACAGCAACAAATTAAAATGAATACCTTCATATCCTTTAACCAATTCAGACATCGTATATTGTACATCAGTTGTTGTGTGTTTGATGTATTTGCATGTAGGCCTATATTGTGTATGTATTGTTGTTTTTGCTCTGCACTTGAGGGTCAACCCTCAATTGCTCTCTCGAGTATAAATACAAGTTAATGAAATGAAAATGAATGAGTCCCTTTTGTAATCCATTCAGGAGTAAACAATAGTTTAAAAAATAAATAAATAAATAAATAAAGAGTCATCACGACACATTTCCAGAATTAAACCCAATTTATGGCCCTTTTTCTATTTGAGTAAACACATTTTTTAATTTCCCATCTCATTGCAGAATTAATCCATCAAAACCAAAAAAACACTCTGCAATCAGTTCCCATGTTTCTATAAATGCATGGTGTTACAAAAATATAGTTAGAAAAATAATAAACCCAAGTCAGGTTACAGAATCTGACACCTCTAGGAAATAGACATGTTTCAGCCCGTACTACAGCAACTGTATGATTTTAATGTGACCGGTACTTCTGAACATTTTAGAAAATCATAACCATGTTTTTTAAGTCACTGGTTTTAGTTAATTTCAGTACAAAAACAAACCACAATGCAGTATTCAAACTGGGTCCTGCCTTCAACTACATAACCAAGTGACATGACATAGCCTATGCATCACTCTTGTGAAAATAAAGATGACAAATATTCACTGTGATGGACAATACTCTCACTTATTTGAATGCTATTCTGAATAATCTCACAACAACAGTGGCTGCTGAGCAGGTGGAGAAAAAATCAAACATGTGGGATACTGTATGATGAAAACAGTCGATAGTGCTAAACTGCTTGTTGATTTTGGGCTGAGTCGCACAAAAAAACTGTCAATCTTTTAACGTGATATCATTGGAGGTCAGAGAGGTCAGCTGAATGCTTTAGTGTCATTCATCCTTAGTTGTTACATCTGTATTACGCTACACTGTACTGGCTGTGAGAGCAAAGAGAAAGAGAAACATTTAATCGACCGTCTTATTAAACACACACAGGCTCTGAGAGTGCACAATCTGCAAACACTTGAGTGACAATTAACACAGTACAAATACTTTACAGTTACAGTGAAAAGGTAGAAATGATTTATGGGGAAAAAAAGGAACTGATTTTGAATCCAATAGCTGCTTCATTTTGGCAAGTCTATTTGTTGCATTGTGCAGCTCAATCTGTTTTTTTTTTCAATAACAGTAATAGTCAGTCACTTGACAACAGTACACGCAGTACTGAAAACTCAGCTGGTCCCCAAAAAAAAGACTTGGTCTGTAACTTAAACACATCTTAGTTCTAAGTATCAATGTTTCTGCTGGTGGGATTTCAGATTGAATCTAAAAGTTTGGCTGGATGCTTAATGTTGTTCACACAGGGTCGTGGGCTATTCTCTTATATAGGTTTTTAAAAATGACTTTCTTTTCTTCTGACTTTCATATATCTCTATTAAATAATTTTATATTACATTCTGGTAATAAATAAGTTAAGTAATATAATTATTTACCTTAAAAGTGATTTGATGCTCCCGCAGGTTTCTTGAGAACAAACAAATATTGTACTGAATTGAGTTCATTATGTATTTTGAATTTTAAAAGATACTAGATGCTGAAAATGATTGCTTTGATGACCCTAGAAGATCTGGATCTGAATATGAAGGCATTCATAAAGTACCAAAAGGATTCAAAGGATCAGAATAAACTGATGACCTTGATGTTTTTGTATCTAATGACTTGAGGTATAAAAAAATGTTGTTTGTTTGACTGGATCTGCATTAGAACAAACACAGTGATAGAACATCATGGCATAGTTATACATAGCAAGTGCAGTAATCCATGAGAAAAAGTTGAAAGCGTTTAAAATGTCCTCTCTTGCAATGTGAATAAATCTCAAAATATAAAACTATTTTCTTCAAAACTAAAGAAAGGAGAAAAAAAAACTGTCAGTGCAACATTTAAAGTGTTTCTCCTCAGACTTGTTCATTTATGCTCGGTCACACACAAAGAATAACAAAACTGAATGAAATGTAATTCCCTTAATTCTAAGATAAGTGTTCCCTTATTAATCATTATATGTACAAAAATCATTTCCCTGTGTAGAGACATGTTACTGTTCTACTGGTGAGCTTACTGTATGAATATCAGATATTCAGACCTGAGACAAACTGCTTCATGATCCGTTTCCACATGAAAGAGCAAGCACAGGTTGGGTTTGTTGTACAGCAGTGTAAAAGTGTTCAAAAATAAATACATACAAATAATTTAAATAGTCTCTCAACAGACTGAGAGTCTGTTTGGTTAGATATTTTGATCTACGTCTCCTGCATTCAAAAGCTCAGAATTAGTTTGGAGAATGAGGTGGGATGTTTGACGCTGGTTGGTACCTTTATATTTTTAACATTGCATTTAACATGGTTGGAAATGTTCAAACCTTGTAGTTCCCTTTAAGACGTATACAGCCACTAATCAATATTTTTTAATAGCTGTTGTTGTTGTTGTTCACTTTAAAATCTGATCATATTTTAGACTTATCAGTGATGCGGTCGGTTCCCTTTGACTTGAGTTGTCATGAATTCTGATAGAAAGCAGATGAAATAGGAAAAATACACAGTGCAACCCTACACAGTGCTCTGCTAACTGTACTGTACAGTAGGTTCTATTAAATTACCCATTAGGGAAATGCTGTGAAACAAAATACCTCTACAACTAGGATTTTCAATAAATACTTTTGAACAAAAAAGTATTACTGAAAATCTACATTAACCAAATGTTGTTGTGAAGGTGATAATGCATAATAATTACTTTTATGTGATGACTGTCTTCCCTGGAAAACAAAATAACTTTAGTGTGTGCTAACATACTGGAAGGAACTGTCTGTGCAGCTCCTGTTGAATTGACTGCTGCCTTTTTGTCAGCTCCTGTGAATGAAGCATGGTGAAGCTTCTGGCAGTGCTTTCATTGCTGTGATTCCACTCTTGCGTTGACCGTGTGGCGTCTTCCTGTCCGCTCCTATGTAGCTGCCTCGTGCTGGATCTGGATGTAGCAGGCCTGCAGAAGAGTCATTTCACGATTATATGTACAAACTGTGTACAAAGGATGAAGTTAGTGTGTCAAATTGCAAGTGCTTCTGACCAATGTGCACTGAACCAAGGCCATTTACATTTAACATGCTGCTTCAGCATTAACTATGGGCAGAATGCATTCAGATTTGAAAGATTGCCATTGTCCTTATGTGTGTGTGTGTACATGTGTGTGCGCGAGCACATGGGTCCTACCTTTAGTGTAGTGAACATCAGTCCCAATTCTCCATGTTGAAGGTTGGGATCCATCAAATCATCTATCAGATTGACCTCGGCTCCCAGGTTCCTGATCCTGGAAAACAGAGCAGCAAAAACACAACATGTTCACTCACCAGCGTCTGCTAACCATCCCCTGTTTGAAACATAAAACGCTGTCATAATAAACTAATATAAACCTTATTTGAAGTGTGTCATAATTTTTTTTTTAAAGATTATTTTTTAGCATTTTCAAGCTTTTATTGGATAGTACAGAGTTGAAATGGGTTGACAGAGAGAGAGGGGGTATGACCTGCAGTAAAGGTCCACGGGTCGGACTTGAACCCGCGACCACTGCAACAAAGGCCGGAGCCAATATGGTACGCGCTTTATCCACTACACCACCAGAGCGCCCCGAAGTGTGTCATAATTAAATGTGTGTGTGTGTGTGTGTGTGTGTCTGTGTGTGTACGTGCTAGACGGACCTCGCCCTGAGCACCACATAGAGGAAGAGAGGAAGCAGGTCGTCCATGCACCACAGGAAGTTGCCATCGAGCATAGGTTTTATTTCCTGTGTTAACTCCTCAAACGTCTTCTGGATCACCATGAGTTTGTCTGACGGAGTGAAGGTGGTGCTGCATGGGATGTAGACGTACATTTGTATTCATACAGATAATAATTCACTTTCAATGTTATTAATGTTTTATTTTATGCTATGAACCTGCCAGGGACTACAGATAAACATGAGCCAGTATGGCTACATCTGGCACATTTTCATGATGGACTATGGTGCTCATAGTTATTAATGTGCACTGTCACTAATAAAAAAATAAAAAAGGTCTATACTGTTGTACAGATAAATATGTGTGTTTAAATATTCTGTCAGGTCTAGTTGCATCAGGATAGCCGAATAGGATATTATTTGTCCTTTTCAGTAGCAATGGTTACACTTTTAAAAATTGGACTTGTGGCTTGTTGTCACTAACTAGAATAAATGCAAATTCAACAAAACCAAGCATTTGAGGTAATTTAGTGACGTCATATAGTGTCATATAACACAGTCACATGGCAAATACCTGATCTGTTGGAGCGTCTCTACAGCGGAAACAAAGCAGGAATCTTTACTGCTCGACACAATCTGTAATAAAAAAAAAAACCCAAAAAAAAACAGTTGAGGATAACACAAAAGATGCAGCAGCACACTTTCACCTTCTCTAGGAAAATTTAGAAGGAAGCAAAGCTCATCCATTCTGTGTGTGAGTAATGGTGGGTGGATTTGAAGCTGGTGGGGGAGAAAATAAATAAATAGAATCTGACCTGCTTTTTCTCTCCCAGAATTGACAGCCACACAGGCCAGAACTTCCTACAAAAGAAAGAAAATAGACTGTCACAACAAAAAGCAAGTGTCTGTGTGCGTGCATGTGTGTGTGTGTGTGTATGTCAGGTTATATGCAACACGCTCTCTTTGCCTCTCTGCATTAGAGGCGCTCATACTTTCAAGGGAGGGATATAAAATAATGGTTAGCAACAACCATAACACAGCATTCAATGTTAAACCTCAGACCTTTGTGGATGTAGAAGCCATTGTGTTTATTCCTATGTGTTTTATTTTAATGTACAAACTCACTCCTGCACGCCCAGGAAGCTGAGTAGAGACTGGTCGGGCTGTTTGTTGAGTCCGAGGATGCGCTCCCAGTACTGTGTCTCCTCCTGCTCTTCCTGCAGGCAGTACAGGGTGAAGAGAGGACGGTAGAGGTGAGGCAGCAGCAGAGGTAGGAGCAGAGAGGAGCAGCTCACCACCAAAACACAGCTGGAGAAATGAGAGAGAGAGAGAGAGAGAGAGAGACAGAGACAGAGATAGGGAGAGCGAGAGCGAGAGAGAATTAAGGTCTAATATAAATCCAGACTGTCTTTTTCAATAGCATTGTATTGGAAGAGCTGACATAGATCTTTACGTTTAACAGTGATTCACGTGACTGAGCCTTGCTTGAATGCCATCTTGTAGGCTAACCCTAAGCTAAAGTACTTTTAAGCAATGTCAATGTATACGTTAAGATGACGCCTTTATTTTTTTGTTTACATTTTTTGTGTGTTTTTAACTTATGTATGCAATGTTGTGAATATGTGATCGAAATAGATAAACTAAACTAAAACCCTTGTGTGTGTGTGTGTGTGTGTGTGTGTGTGTGTGTGTGTGTGTGTGTGTGTGTGTGTGTGTGTGTGTGCGTGTGTGTGTGTGCGTGTGTGTGTGTCACTTACCCTGGCTCTTCTATGGTAGAGTTGGGTCTGCTTTTCGATGGAGAGGTAGGCGGTTCTGGGATGATGCTGCCATCATCTGGTAACCCTGGAAACAGAAACCTGCAGACAACAATCTATGTGTAAGTGACAAATCATATTATATACATACCTGTTTCATGGTTTTGTTTAGCATTGATTTGCAGACTAACAATAAAAATAAATACAGTCCTGAATATCACACACATTGGCCCTCATTTATCAACCGTGCGTAGACCAGAAAAATGGGTGTACGTACATTTCCACGCAAATCTCGGCATTTATCAATATGGACGTGAGCGTAAGATACGCTCAAATCCCACGCCAGCTCTCAGCTCGTGTACGCAATTTTGTAAACAGCATGGACTCGCAGTGCAGGCTGTGCCGGGTAGCCGATGACTTTGTTGGACAATTATTAGAAGATAATACAAATGCAGTGTTTGCTCAGACCGAAATAAAGATATTAATCACTTAAAATTGTGCAGCTTCTGGTGTGAAACTGAGTAGGAGAGCTGATTCAATAGTGCACACACCGGCCACTTAGGAGCGCTGCATGGGACTGCATAAGGGCAGTTATCTCCATCTGGAGCTGCTGAGGGGACACTGAGGCACGGGGGCTGCATTCATTCAAAATGTTAGCCACAGTATTAAATATGTAGTAGGCCTACACTGCTCTTTATGATAAAAATACACGGCACAACATTCAGCTTAACATTTTATTTATTTGACACACTTTTTAGATGTTAGTTCCTCTTTTAATGTGTCATTGATCGCTTAAGCGAGCGATTTATTTCCACCGTTAACCGGCACGTTTTTCCGACCTGCTGGTGGAGCAGGACAGTGGGCGGTCTCACAGCTGATCGTTGCCGGGTCGGCTTGTGCAGCTGACCGCCGGGCTGACCACTCATGCTGTCATACAGTAAAACGCAAAATGTGTTATTTTTAGTTTTTAAAACCCTTTTGAGTAGTGCTATCTAAAAGGGCCAATACATTTTAATCATTCAAATCTCTGCAGACGTGTATTTCATTTATGGGGACCATTACCGGACAGTTGGTGCGTCTGTTTCTCCTCTACTACTTAGGCTATATTATGCCCGCACCCTCAGTTGGTTGCATTTCAGAACAGCAACACGCTTTTTTTAGTGGTGATGTTTGAGTCAGACCACTTTTTCTTCATCTATGTAAAGAAATGGCGACATATAATTGTATATGCTGTTTTATAGCATTTGAGCGATAGCCTACTGATGTAAACCTAAAATGCAAAATCCTCAGCTGGAGATCGTTTTGTCAACACCAACGCTGTTGACTGCAGCAGTTATTTCCTTCCTGACTGCTGCCTTCTGTTGTTCTTTGATGCCGCTTGTAATGCTCCGAAATGAAACTATTTTTTTTCTACTTTCGCTGTTGTTCTGTCAATTTCTACTTCAGATAAATTCCTCTTCTGTGCCGTAATTCGCATATCCATGTCGTAAAACCTCTGGGCGAGGCCTCTAAACTGAGAAAATAAAGGGGCGTGGTACGATCGTTTTCAGCCGCCGCATTTATCAATAATGGCCTGGCGTACGCTGAGATTGGCGAGATACGACTGTTTGATAAATACCACGCGACACCTGGCGTAGGGAGGTATTTGCGCCAGAATCTGCACCAGTTTCCACGCAAAATTGATAAATGAGGGCCATTGACACTAGATGCACACCAACAGAAGAATAAGGGCCTTGTGTTTAGAGAGCTTACTGAAAACAGAGGGCAGACAAAAGAGTTAAGTCAGAACTTGAATCTACCGGACAATGCTGAAGAGATCAGTGAGGTAGGCGAGGAGCTCCTGTACGGCCTGTCTGAGCAGCCTGCGGTTGGATCCCACACCGATGTAAGTCATCCGGTAAACGGTCACCAACGTCTCCACCAGCCAGCCCAGAGGGTGGAGAGGGGTCTCACATGCCTGACATACAAACAGCGCCATACAAATACAGACAAGCACACTTAAGTATAACACCAACAAAAGCTTTTTCCTTTAGTCCTTGAAGGCAGTAATTACACTTCTTTACGCACTTCTAACATTGGGTACTTTTGCAAAAAGTACCGTGTTTTCCGCACTATAAGCCGCACTGGACTATAAGCCGCACTGGACTATAAGCCGCAGGTGTTATAATGTTTAATTACCATAAGAGTTTGTGCACAGAGGGGATTGTCGGGAAAGAGATGGCTGCTTGAGGAAGCTCCCATTTATTAACATTTCAACAAACAAGTTGCATATTTGCATAACGTATTCAAGTGTTACCATTTAGAGCAATAGTAGACTAGCTACAGAACATATACTGTGCTGCGTAATAACAGGGTCGAAAAATAGGGGAAAAGTCTCGGGTTATAGTCCGAAAATTACGGTAATATTCATTCAGTGTACAATTTACATGACCACTCTGTTGCCAGTTCATAAGATACACCTTTATGTAGTGTATGAAGGATGTACTACGTCAAGTATATAACATTTATTTTCTCTGTAAAATTAGAACAATATGGGTGAAATGAATATTAGAAGCTCGTCTCGGTGTACCTTGATGAGGTATCTTCGTATGTTGTCGTAGTTTGCTGTAGTGACTGTTTGTCCATGCTGAGGAATGAACTCCAAACACTCCAAAACTTTGCGCTGAGACCTGCTGAGGTCTGGGCTACAAACAAATACACAAACATAAAGTACACTCACTTATTTCCATGTACAGCTGTGAAAAGGACACGAGTTACATTTGCGTGTGTTTGTGCGTGTATCTACCTGTTTCGCCGTGCAGTGGTTATAGTAACAGCGATGTTCTCCCAGGCTGCGGTCCTCTCTCCTTTCTTAGGGGCATCACAGCCTAGTCGACCCCAGCATTCATCAAACACACAGGCCCACCTCTGACCTGTAGGCACCACATACTGGCCCAACCTGCTGCACATGCACATATTCAAAACATTTTTAAGATACCAATCAGAACATGAACACTGGATGACACAAACCCGGTCTTCAATTTGAATGACATATCAGGCTAATAACACCCATCTTGCTAACAATAATATTCACGATGGATAGTCACAAAACTGAACATTTTTATATAAAGAATTTAAAAATGCATAGCAATGAACACAAACAGCTCTTAGACATTACAACTCCAAAACAAATGTTTATTTACATGCTGTGTGTGTAGAAATCATTTCAGGAAACAGGTTGAATCCAGGTCTAAAGGACTATAAAGTAATACTCACAACAGGCTGTTTCTCTCCTTGTTTTCTGGTTCTTCGGGGGCTGGTTTGGTGTACATTCCATCTACTTTCAGCCCTGTTGCCCACTTTCCACTGAATAGGCCCTCCAGGCAGTCACCGTAAACCAGGGATAAAACACCCTAAAGAGGAAGACATTTCTTTTTTAATCACTGACTAGGTCTTTTTGCTAGAGACATGTAGCCAACAACTGTCTGATTTTAAACTGGAATTAATTACAACGAGACATTGTCTAATTCCTCACATAAAACCACATTACAAATTTGTAAAAACCGTGAGATGTGATGTAGAGAATGACAAAAATAGATCCAGAGCACACAGATAAAAAGGAGACAAAAAAGCTTGATACCTTCCCGTTGATAGTCCAGTCATCAGAAAACTCCCCGTGGAAAGCTGTGTCGTCCTCCGACACCAACAGACCTGGTCCCTGATAAAAAAATAAAAAATAAAAACAACACACGCAGCATCAAATTATACGAAGTAAATCACGGATGTACAATGATTAGGATAGTGTCGAAAAGATATCAAATGGTGACATTTTTTTATAATGTCAGATCTAGTGAGACGGAAAACGTGATTATATAAGAAGACTCAAGTAAAGAAGCCAATTATATCTCTTCCAGCTTTTACTATAGCTATAACTAAACCAATGTATAATTTGAGTAGTAAGGTTATTGATGGTTCACATATTTATGGAAATCTATGTGCTATACATAAAGCTATATCCACTTATTAGCTTAAGTCCCTTTTTTGTCCACACATATAAATAAAATACAGTACATTACAATTAACGTTCTTCTCCTTGTTTCAGTAATGACCACACAGGCACATATTAAAGAAGTACACACACAACCTACACTCAACAAAAATATAAACGCAACACTTTTGTTTTTGCTCCCATTTTTCATGAGATGGACTTAAAGATCTAAAATTCATTCCAGATACACAATTGTACCATTTCTCTCAAAAATTGTTCACAAATCTGTCTAAATGTGTGATAGCGAGCACTTCTGCTTTTCCGAGATAATCCATCCCACCTCACAGGTGTGCCACATCAAGATGCTGATCTGACATCATGATTAGTGCACAGGTGTGCCTTAGACTGTCCACAATAAAAGGCCACTCTGAAATGTGCATTTTTTTGCTTTATTGGGGGTCTGGGGACTCAGAACCAGTCAGTATCTGGTGTGACCACCATTTGCCTCATGCAGTGCAACACATCTTCTTCGCATAGAGTTTATCAGATTGTCAATTGTGGCCTGTGGAATGTTGGTCCACTCCTCTTCAATGGCTGTGCGAAGTTGCTGGAGATGGCTTATGGTGGAGAAATGAACATTCAATGCACGAGTAACAGATCTGGTTGACATTCCTGCTGTCAGCATGCCAATTGCATGCTCCCTCAATGCTTGTGGCATCTGTGGCATTTTGCTGTGAGACAAAACTGCACATTTCAGAGTGGCCTTTTATTGTGGACAGTCTAAGGCACACCTGTGCACTAATCATGATGTCAGATCAGCATCTTGATGTGGCACACCTGTGAGGTGGGATGGATTATCTCAGCAAAGCAGAAGTGCTCACTATCACACATTTAGACAGATTTGTGAACAATGTTTGAGAGAAATGGTACAATTGTGTATCTGGAATGAATTTTAGATCTTTAAGTCCATCTCATGAAAAATGGGAGCAAAAACAAAAGTGTTGCGTTTATATTTTTGTTGAGTGTATTTTGTTCACTTTGTTTCATAGCATATTATTGTCTAAAATAATTTATTTCTTTGTTTAATTGGCACTACAAATCAGAGCATCCATTACAAGTTAGTGGACAGTTTTCCAGTTGAATCTTCTTTTTCTAACCGTGTGTATGTCAGAATGATGAAGTGCATACTTCAGGTTGTTCTTACACTCATCTTGTTGTCTCTGAAGGTCCCTTCAAAGTACACACCATTCTGGGTGACAACCACAGCGCTGCCATGCCGCTGCTCGTCCAACCACAGACCCATGTACTTCTCACCTCTGGGAAAAACACAAAAAAGAGTTAGCATACCAAAGCAGTGTAATATTAAGGAAACTGACTGTTCTCAGAGAAGACATTAAACACACTGTGCTAATTAATATGTACCAAAAAAAACTGTTTTCAGGTAATAGTAAGAATGTGTGTGAATGTCCTCCTGAAACTTTTTCATCACCCCCCCCCCCCCCTTTTTAGGACGGACATTCCCCAATGTCACTGGAGACCAATTAAATGAAACCACAACACAATTAACATGATAGCTCCTTATCACAGCAAAAACAAGAATACAATTCAGTCTCCAGGGGTTTTCAGGCTCAAACAAGAAATCCTGGAGGAAACTTCCTAGGGAGGGAGTGTTTACTTCAACTAGTAAATCTGGATTTCCTTCTTAAAAAGGTTATGACAATAGGAAGCTCTCAAAAGGATTTTGAGCCACATCATTAAACAGACCTTGTTATGTTATCGTGGACTCCGTATCCTGTCTTCCTGTCATTGACCCACTGGCCGATGAAAACGCTGGAGGTCTTTTTGGCCAGCTTACCCGAGCTCAGCATCCCGTAACCGTGGCGCTGCCCTTCGCAGAAACAGCCCTCATACACCTCGCCATTGGCATACCTGGGTAGAACCCACACAGATATGAAGATGCACACACTGATATTGGTCAAGGCAATCAGAAATATTAAGTTCAATCCCCACACAGTCGACTGATTTCAAAACAAACTGTGTCCTACACTACTCTCCAAATTACTATAAAAGTCAGCAGAAAACAGTGTACTGACTTGTACTTGCCGAAGCCATGGATCTTGCCATCTTTCCAGTGCCCTTGGTAGATGTCCGGCTTACTCAGCTCTTTGTGAGGGATGATACACTCTCCATAGCTGGAAAGAAGAAAAGTAAAAGTTGGAAAGAAATATTCAGATGGTTCTTTGTAAGTTAATAACACTAAATAAAAAAAATCATGAGCAGCTGCTTTCATGGTTTCATAGTGGCTGTTTAAAACATACATTTAAAGCCACCATTGTTTCTGTATGTTCAGTATTTAAGGGTAATTGTTTTATACTATGAATGAACAACATTACACATTAACTAGCCTTTAGGACTACACTTGCCTAATGCCTAGTGTACTTACCCATCCTCCTGTCCATTCTTGAAGTTTCCGCTGTAGGTCCGTGCATCTGGCCACTTCATTTTGCCTCTGTAAGGGCAAATATATTTTACTATGCTGAAACATATAGACTATTATGGATGGAAGGGGACTAGTGGGTTAAACATGTAAACGTCTTCTGCCTCACTAATCGGCACCATAAATACTAGTTGGTTGGTAATTTATTGCCCATCACTTGGACTTGAACATAAAATATGTGAGAATGAACGTGTGTGTAGGCCTATAGGTGTGGGCGAGTAAAAGAGGGGGAGAGATAAGAGATAAGGAGGTGAGAGCACAAGCAAAGCCAAAGGTTTTCTTGACCGGATTGACTGACCTTCATGTCTTAAAGTAATGATGGACTGTTGTTTCTCTTTACTCAGTTGAGTGGTTCTTGTCATAATATGGATTAGAACAGTAATCAAATAGTGCCATTCACTGTATAGACCTTTGTACCAACCCTACCTATGCACAACACAACTGATGGTCTCAAACATATTAAGAAGGCACAAAAATTCCAGAATGTCAATGTCTTGACAAGGCACCCCTGTTATTTGAAACATTGTGTGGAACCTATAGAAGAAAATTGAGAAGGCCAAACAAGAAAAAAAAAATCAAGCATATTCCAAACTTTCAAAACTCTGCGCGATCCCTGAATATAGGTAGTAGCTGTTATACATTGTCCATTGTTCCTCTTGATAGTACATTCAAACCACTCCAATATCCTAGGGTTTATAGTTGGCTACCAAAAACCAATGCACACTTCATTTAATGAACACACCCATATGCAAACATTATTCAGTACACACCGTACCAGGGGTGGAGATGAGATAGGCACACCTACGCAGGCAAAGAGGGGAAAACAAACACGCTCTCTCACCTGCCGTGAACCTGTCCTGCCAGCCAGCCCCCAGTGTACATGGCGTCTTTAAAGCGTCCCTCTCCAGTGAACGTGTAGGAGGCCGTGCGAGACATTGCCGTCGTCCCCGGCAAAGAGCCCTGGCCTCCACCACCCAGCGCCTGATCCAACGCCTGGTTAAGAGATCGTAGCCACTTGTTCTAGACGGAGAGAAAACGAAAGGGAAGTTGGAAAAGAAAAAAGAAAATTTAAAGTCTTCAGAATTGAGAAGTTCAACAAAATCATCTTGGTAGATTGGAGAGCACTCATTAGCGTATTGGGAAAGTTGCCTTTTAGTGTGAGCATACAGCGGTTGTGTTTGATGCTTGCAGTCGATGGTCAAAAAATAAATAAAAAAGCTGTCCTTATTAATATATTGAAGAGAAATGTAACACTCTTCTGCTGTTGGATAAGGATTTTTCCAATCATCATTCCAAAAATCCAATCACTGTTCATCACAACATTTTCTGATATCTTATTGGAAATACTACATCAAGCAAGCCTAATTTCTTTTCACAATAGAGAATTGTTTCCATATTATTTGCAAAAATACCATCAGATTAAAACTTCAGGCTGCATTAAGTAGGTAGGGGAGAGTGGCCTAAATTGTGCCACTTTTTACTCAAAGTGACTTTAAAGTGAGGCCTTGACAGTAAAGTCAAAGTCTCCAACTCTCGTATATATATTTCAGGGTGTTGTGCATCCCTGGCAATAAAAACTTTGGATCTGGAATAAACTGTTGAAGAAATATAGCTTTCGGAAAAAAAGTTGTCTTGTGGCACAACTTGCCCCTGGTGTGGTGTAAGTTGTGCCGTTGGAGAGAATACCATGGGGTATATTGTGCCATTGATATATATTTTCATATAAAAAATCTTGTTTGTCGACTACGACAAAAAATTGGCTATTTTTATAGGATCAAAACCACCTTCCCTTTATTTAGTAGGAAAAGGATTATTGAGGCAGTTTTCATGTCTGTCCTTGATTACGGTGATGTGGTTTACCGGCATGCATCACATTCATGTCTTAAACTCCTGGACTCTGTTTTTCACTCTGCTTTAAGGTTCATCACAGGAGATGCTTATGACACACACCATTATCTTTTATATGAAAGGGTTGGGTGGTCCTCCCTTAAAGAGAGACGTGACGCACATTGGCATGTTTTTATTTACAAAGCCTTGACCGGGAAGCTTCCTCGTTATTTAACAGAAATGCAGCAAATCTCAGATGGGCTTTATCAGACCCGCTCCACTGACATGCTTATGCTTTATGTCCCACAAGCCCGGTCTGAGCTGGGAAAGACAGCTTTTAGCTTCAGTGCCCCTGACTCCTGGAACAATTTACAATATCCTTTAACCAATTTAAACAAACTATCTTAAATCTGCCAAACTCTACCTGTAACTGTTTTAATTAGGCTATATTGTACTTTCACCCATTTAATTTTAATTGCTGCCACTTAATCTTCACCACTGTGTAAATGTTTCAATTGTTTTTCTCTTCACCTGTTGTTGTGTATTTGATGTATTTGCGTTGAATATTGCTTATGTATTGTTGTTTTTCCTTTGAATTTGTTTGAACTCGACGTCATTGTAAATGAGGGTCACCCCTCAATTGGTCTCTCGAGGATAAATAAAAGTTAAATGAAATGAAAAAAAATATCTCATAAACTGTAATGTAAGACAAATCCATTCGACAATCACTTATTTAAGGTGTATTTAAAGCAGCAACGAGTAACATTTAAATATCTTTTAAACAGCCTCATGTTTCCTCTCATAATCATAAATTACCTTAAACAGCAAACGAGACCATCTGTGCAAAGAAAGACTTTTTTATATAGTTTTTATTACTGCATTTGATTTGGTCGTACACCCAGTCCGATTTTCGGTTCACGCGTGCATGCTCTATGGTCACATATCCGTATTGGTCGCAGATTTCAGTGCGGCGCAGGAACGCGATTTGAGAAGCATATGGCTCCAGGTGAGGGAAGGGGAGCGGGAGCCTTGTTTGAGACAGTTGTTTGTTCATAATGACTGATAACGGGGCTGAACCATCAAAGAAAAAAAAGAAAATGCAATGAAGAAAAGCTAAAAGGGAGAGTGATAGGCGGGCGGGAGGGCGTTGCCAAGCAACGTATACACAATTTCACGCAGTGAACCTAGACTGCAGTGTTTACTCCTAAATGAATGAGCGGTAGCCTACTAAAACAAAGTTTACTTTGCCTCACCAGCATCATCAGATGACCATTATTCATCTGAAATAGTCATTATTTACAACATAAACACATTACCTCATCGTGATCCATACTAACTAACTGCCATCTCTCGTTCATTCGTTTGGTGTGAGGACACGGACTCGTTCAGCTCCGTGAGAGGTGACAATGCATCAACTCATTGCAATCAGGTGTGTTTAGCACTTACTGCCATTAGTTGATGCTGTGTCACCCATAGACTCACAGAGCCGAAAAGAGTCCGGTGCCCTCCACACTTTCAACACACGGACACGCACCATATTGCTTCCTGATTATTTGAATCTTGCACTCCCTGCACGAGCTAGAAAACAGCTTCACGACAGCTGGCGTCGTTAAAATACTACCGCTTTTGTTCAAAGGTGTCGCCAACGTGCCGACTTACTCGTAGTGGCTTTAAAGTAAATAAAGTAAATATTTTACAAAGATTGAAGACAATTTTCTTAAACAAGGCCTGCAAAAGCTCACAATGACAAAGTCACCATCATCATCTTTCTGGCCATCTGAACTCTCATCAGTGGTGTCGTTAAGTGGAATGGAGATGTCACTCTCTTCTGAGCTACTGTAGACAACTACTTTCTTTTGGTGACCAGCGTATACAGCCATGCCAATGGCACAACTCTCAGAAATGTACTTTGCACTAGCTGCTCCGCCCTTGTAGAACTAACTGCCACCTAAATCAAGGCTCAAAACCCATCTGTACACCCTGGTTTTTCCTCCCCATTAACTATCTTACCTCTGCACTACTATCTTTGTTTATATGTGGATGTCTGGGCATTATGACTTTTATTTTGGTTATTGTTATTTTGCCTTCATTTTTTACCTACTGAATGCACTATGTTCAGCACTTTGGACAGTGCAAACTGTTATAAATGTGCTTTAATAAATACATTTTACTTACTTACTTATAACTCACCCCAGGCCCTCTGGCACAAATCACCCCAACCCCAGAAGTTTGGATAATAAGCATGATGCAGCAGTTTAGGGCTGACATTCTGCTCACTATAGAGACACAAAGTGTAGCATACTAAAGCACTAAAACATGTGTCAAATGTTTTCAAACGTGTTTATAATTGTTCAGACACAATAATCAAAAAACCTTGATCATGGAAATTTTACTTTGAAAGTCAAAAAACTGTTTTTTGAGCTTAAATGTAGTTACATCTTATTCCATGTTTCTCCCTTCTTTACAGGATGAGTTAAATGGATGGCTCTTCTTAAATATGTTGTCACATTTCCAATTTCTTCTATGGTTTTCTAGAAACAAGGGGTGGCACAACTTCCCCACCGGCACAACTTAGGCCACTCTCCCCTAATAAGTGTTTAAAGGATGAATGTACCTTCTCTTGTGGTGTCGAAGCCACCAGGGTGAAACTCTCCTCTGGACATGTAATTCTGATGGCACAGCTGAACACAAAGCACAGGGACAACAATAATTCAAAAATGGTGCAAAAAGTTTAACAAGAAGAGGAACAACTGTATAATGAAATCAGGGCTCATAACTAGTGCTTTGGGAAAATAATAAACAAATGCACAGTAGGTGATCAACACATTTCAGAACTTTTTATTTTTATTTTTTTTTGCATTTTCAAGCTTTATTGGATAGTAAAGGTCCACGGTTCGGATTCGAACCCGTGCCCACTGCAACGAAGGCCGGAGCCAACATGGTACGTGCTCCATCCACTACGCCACCGGAGCGCCCCCAGAACATAGTTTTAAGCAAGATAAACTATCTCTGTAACATAATTTAAAATGTCACTTCTTCACCTTAATATGTAAGAGCTCTGGAAAAAATTTAGAGACCACTCCAAATGTTCAGTGTCTCTGGTCTTTTTGGCATTTCCATTAATAATGTAGAGATAAAGATTGAAGAAAAATCCAGACTGGTCTCTTTAATTTTTTCTAGAGCTGTATATCGTAGTTCAATAAATGACCTGGTGTCAGCTAAGCAGCACGCAAACACTGAGGATGAAAGTTTACTAGTGCTTAAGTGATGAGCAATAAAAGTAATGAACTCACAGTCCACTGCCGTCTTCAGTCACTGGTTTCACCCACAGACAGGTCAGAGGATAGATGTGATGTGTGGAGAACTGCAGAGAGACAGAGCAGTGGTTCTTGTATTTCATCACCATCTTTATGCATATGTGGGTCATTGAAACTTCTCAAATAAGTCACATTACCTGACATCAGTGTGAGTGAGAGGGAATTTACCAATTGATTTTTACATTCTGTTGAATAGAACTTTGACCAAGGTAATCTGAGCTTTACTATTTGTTTAGAGGTTTGCGGACTGAAAGGTCACTTTACACGACTTCTTGATGCTATAGGAGAAGTCACATATTTGTCACTAGTTTCAGTGGGGCTTTTGACATTCACAGTATTTAATTATTGTGTTCACACATTATTACTAAAGTAAATGAAGTTAAAACAGAACACACTCTTGCATAATTTCTCAGATAAGGATTGACTCGGACAAGTCCCACCATGTTAATTTTCGATTATATACTGGATATTATGAGCTGAAAACAAAAGGCAACAGTAAACTTTGGGGAGTAATTAGCAACAATACAGAGTAAATGTGATAGATTTATAATGCACAGCAAAATGCTCCTCAGTAAATTTTGTTCCATTTAACTTAAACTATGACATTTACATGGCATGATGCATAATCACGTACTAAGCAGAATAAAAACTATGGCAAAGGTCAAATGCACCGAACGGGAAATGAACCCAAAAACCACAAAGGGAAAAACAGTGTCACCACTATCTAATGTCAATCAACACAGAAGCCCACACCAAACACAGTTGTATACTGAAACATGGACAAAGGAGAAAGGGGAAAGACACAGCACAAGGCAGCGGGAAGTAGTATCTCCATAGGATGGAAAAAGCTGGTGACGTTGTCATGTCTTGGATCAGATGCTTTTGAAAGCAAGAATGCAGTGGTGAGTCACAGCCTTTCACCAGCAGCTTGATGTGCTATGAACTACTGCATCTTTGACCTCATCTATTTTTACCATTAATTGGCTAATGACTCAAACACATCTAAACCCAAATCCACACACACAGCAGCCTGTTGTTTGGTATAGCGACTGAAGCTCAGAATCAGCCATCAAGACAACATGTGAAAACAAATGTTAAACACAGGACATCTGCAAGACTATGAGTTGCAATAATACAAAGCCCAATATCTATTCAGTTAGTCTATCCTCAATGGGGTAGAGAAACATATTAGAAATAGCTCAGAATAACATGAGTTTCAACAATTTTTTTTAAAAAAGGAACATTATAACCTCTGTGAAAGTAGTCTTGCACAGAATTATATACGTTTCAAATGGATGTGCATAAACTAAACTGGCAAACCAGTCCCTTTAACATTGCATACTGTCCTGTGTTAGCATTTATTTTATTGTATTTCTCATTCTGTGATGTAAATCCTTTAAGAGTGTAAGCACTGAGCAGAGACCAGCCCACCCATGCTGCTGCAAAGCTCAGTGTGTTTAAACTGGCTGGTTGGTTGGAGGGGAAGTTGGGTAAACTGATGGTTGATATACTCACAAGGCTCTTAGAGGGAATGGCACCCTGAGTGATTGAAAGATACAATGTAAAAATATTAATTTTTCTGCCCAACAGGGCAGATGTCAAGAAATTCCAGTAAGACAGAGATGTACACAGATCTGATCAGAACAAGACTGATAAAGACCCAGTGGACTTTAATCTAATAACAGTCACTGTTGTGACTGTTGTCTAATTTAAAGTTAATTTGAATTCCACCAGAGATGGATCCATTGTGCTCACTCCACCTTGCTGTAGGGATGGTTAGCAAATCTTATGCACGTAGGGAATTTATGGTATCCACCATGGATCTATACCACTAACAAATAGAAGAAATAAATACTATTATTTGGCTTATTTTGTATAGATTTTCTTTGTGACTGCATGTGTGTACCTGTGTGTGAACCAGGGCGTCATTGAACAACATGAACCAGTGGTTGGAGAAGCGGCCTGCGTTCTGCAGAGTCAGAGATCTGTTGCTGCTTTCACACACCACACGACGCTGTGGGAGACGCAGAGCCTCCTGTTGAACAAACACAAACACATTTCCTCAATAAAATCTGACAAACTGTTGACAAACAACTGTGACTTACACTTTACCAGAAGTCCTGCCTCCATTAACCTGGTGAGGTTCAGGTGAATAAAGGGGCAACCTGGCCAACCAACCTTCCAGCGCTGACACACATCATGCACTTACTCTTTGACCTAGGAAGCTACTGAACTAATGACAAATAATGATAATACCAACTTGCACCATCATTTTGTTGCTCTGAATTGAAGATAACCCCAACCTTACATCAGCTATCAGGTAACTAAGGACACTTGAGTGATAAAGGTTGATCATTATTATGGTTGGTAAATCGAACCTCTCCTGTATCCTTTGAGCAGGAGCGCAGTTATTTCAAGAGAAGGGAAATACATTTCACTAGCACAGTAGTTTAAGTGCTTTGTATTCTGTGCATAACAGTAGTTTGGCCAAGTAAAATCAGTCACGCTCACAGCAGTTTTTCCAGAGTGGGTCTTCCAGAAGATGAAGGTGGTTTCAGCCTCCTTCTTCCTCTTCAGCAGGGACAAAGACAGGGATTCAAAATGAGTACAGCCCTGATGGAGGAACTGATACTCTGTAGTTAACTGGGGGAGAGAAAGAAAAAGTCAAAAGGTTTAATAGTTGTTTTTCTTATTAATTTCAGAACCTTGGCCAGGGGCCTGTTTCAGGTAGCTGGTTTTACATACTCTGAGTTTAATCCTGCGCTCTGAGTTGGTAAACTCAGAGCGCAGGGTTGATGAGTAACTCTGGGTTTTCGGTTTCAGAACAGTGGATCAGCGTTGGGTTTATCAACTCTGAGCGTGTTCACTCTGGGTGGAGCATGTGCGTAAAAGCCATCGTCAATGGATCGCTGATAACATGATTCACCATGGAAACAGAAGAAACAAATGCTTGATCCTCCCACTTCTCAAAAAAGAAAAAAAGAAATCTCCGCTCCTCCCACTAGAGTTAGAAATATTAACAAATGAGCTTATGGTAGCCTATGGAGAATAATTAACGGGATATTGTCTCATAACTCTGATCCTCGGCAATTCAGGAAAAAAAACAGAGCAAACATTTTTTGTCAAGAGAATCATTTCGCTTCCGTATGAGAAGCCATAGTCTATTTTAAAAAGTTAAGCATATCAGCTGTAAAGTAATAAAGCTGGCGCGGCACAGCATTGCTGACAGTGTTTTATATTTGCTGTATAATAATAGCCTACTGTGCAGTAAACAGAACAGACTGTCGCTTCTTTTAAATGGGGAGTGAAAGACATTAACGTCAAGACACATTAGGTGACAGTTTCCATTGAAGAGCCTGATTGATTTATTACCAGATCCATTTTCCTCAAGTGATCACAGTTTAAATTATTATATAATTTTTATATTCATATTAGGCTATTTAACGAGGCTCGTCTGTGACTTTAGGATCGCAGAAGTGAACTGTAACGATCGCGTGCAGCCGCAGCGTTACATGAATCCACCTGACATAAATCTGTTCAGTGGCACATACGTTAAAAAACATACAATACAAATAGGTTTATTAATCTGAATGTAGAGCATGTCACGATGTGTAAGGTGGCTGCATATGAATGGACCGAGGTCCATTCATATGCGGCTGAGAACAAGGCTACTGATCAGATAAATGATCGGTCAAACGTAAAATCATCAGGAAATGATAAAAACATCCCGATGGAGATTTTTTATGGAGTGATTTTGCTTCAGACAGTACAGGGACGCGTGACAGTGACACTCTTTCTTCAGTCGGAGCTGCGGCGTAAAGTGAAAACAAACTCAGGGTAGGACTAACCACCTCCCGAGCAGGTTAGACCCACGGCGTATGTTGCCGCAGTAACTGACCCTCGGTTGCGCTGAACCTGCTACCTGAAACGGAAAATCCAGAGTTTCCACCAACTCAGAGCAAACAAACTCTGGGTTGCCTCAAAACCAGCTACCTGAAACAGGCCCCTGCTCAGTCAAAGGTACAGTATACCTGCATTAACAGATCAACAAATATTATAGCAGGTTGCTTGACCAATTAGACAAATCTGCCCATTTTTACAAAAATAGGAAGAGTGTTGCAAAATGGGCCAATACAAAGGAATAACCAAAGTTACTTAATCATTGAAAATAACAAAAGAGAAAATGAAAGATAGGAAAAGGGCAGACAGAGAAACACGTGAGAGAGAGGGAGAGAGCGGGCAGAGAGTGTTGTAATCACCACACTGTAACAGGCTGCCAGTTTGAGCAGGACTCGACTGTACTGGTGTAGCTGTTGCAGAGGCCAGTAAAACAACAAAACCAGATCGAAATCCCCTTTGACAGGCTGGTCTGATACACACAGCTGAGTGAGCATGGTCTGCTGAGAGCCTAAACATTCACTGAACAGACACACAAAGAGAAATAGGACACTCTTAGAAATCAAACATATTCAGTACTTTTTTAAAGGGGCTGTTTTTTACTTGAAACAAGCCTATCTGTTAAAACACATCACTTCCTGGACAGCAGGAAAGAGCTACCAAACAGCGGTTTGTTAGCTCTTTCCTGCTTCCCAGGCCAAGTGAGGTAAGACGGGCTCCTTAAAGAAAACATAAAGAAAAAATCTAGAAGCTTACAGTGAGAGTTTATGCAGGGACTGGAATCCACCCATCACCTGGAAGTTACCTACCGAAGAACAATACCTGGAGAAAGACAGACAGAGATTTTTGAATTTGAGTTAGAAATTTCTACCTGTTAAAGTATATTATTAATAGAGGCCCTGTATTTGCCTTTTAGAATTATTTGTATTGTATGAGAGAAAAAAATTATTATTCTGCTATGAGAAATAAAGTGAGGTGAAATACAAAGTGAATGAGAGGGACGTTAGAGCACAAGAAAAGTCTGAAACTGATGCAAAAACAGAAAGATAGAAGCAAACACAAATCTTCTTTGGCCATAAAATGATATGAAGATTTCTGTATTAATTATTACAGTATGGTCTTTTTTGTGTGCCATAGACAACAAGGTTAACCTCACTCTTTATAAATGTCCATAAAGTGGTCAGTGTGCGTCAGCAGGGGAAGGGAAGTGACATCACGGCCTTGCGCATCATGCAGGAAGTAGCTGAGAGAAGTGGAGTGTCGACCGATCAGGGCGCTCAGACGAATAAAACTCTCAGAGAGAGAGAAAAAGAGATGAGTGCACGGCTCACCTAACGACGGACACGCACTCTCTGAGGAAGACAATACGCAGACACAGACACACACACACACACACACACACACACACACACACACACACACACACACTAATTTGATGCATTCGCCACTGCAGAACTGAATGCTTAAACCATGTACTATTTCACAGATAATTTGTGAAAATAGTAAAACATATTCACAACATTGTTTACATTTAAGTTAAATATATTAAACTTTCATATTCAAAAATAGAGTAGATACACCACACAGCGATTGATGCTATTCCACAGCGTAGGATCCAGCGAATGGAGCCTCTCACCTCTGTTATGTAGCGGTGTGAGGAGGAGCTCCCTGACCCTACTCAACCAGCAGCAGAACTTTCTCTCTCTGGACGCCAGCTCATGGATAGCAGAGATAAAACCCATGACGTTCTGGTCTGCCAACACCGCACAGCTCTGTCCACCGCTGCACACACTGCTAATGTAACCCATCTACACACACACAGAGATGAAATAAATGTTAGTCATACGTCTACAGATAAGATAATATATTGTTAAGTTTCATTTCCTTTCAGTATTCTGTGGTTTACCTCTGTTGATTATAATGGTTATAATAATTTCTGACTTTCTCCCTTTGCGTTTATGTATTTCAAACCTATTTAAAAATGGCAGTGCGCTCTACCTAACTTCTGTGTGCTGTCTGATCTTATATTCCTGCCAATACCACACATATTACTTTATAGTAGGGGTGTGCGGAGACATCATTATCTGTATCTGTATCTGTTCAACCAACAAAATTATCTGTATCTGTTTCTGTATCCGGATACACAAGAAGAAGTGGGCGTGGCTTATACCGGAAGTTTCTTTTACATTAGCCTACATTAAAGAAAGTCACACCTACATTTAAGCTAATATTCATTGTCAATTGGCAATTGTTGTCCCTTCAAAGCATCAAATTGATGTAATGTTGAAATATAAGTCAAAAAGTCAGATATATTTCTACCTTTTCATCTCTCTCTTCTTTGTTCTCATAATACGAAGAAATTCAGGGAACGAAAATATTGATAAATAACAGCCCAAATCTGTGCATAGGCTTCTCACTGTTAGTAAATGAGGGCCAGTGTTTTACTTTTAACTTAATTAAGGTCTCCCTTTAACTGGGGAAAATACAGCTGCATTTCATGATTTTTTTTATCTCTATCTCTCCCTATCGCTCTTTTTTTACTTTCTTTATTTGTTTTACTAAACTAAGGTTTAGGAACAATCTGTATCAACGTGCCAATCTCATAAACCCTAAATAATATTTTAGCCTTTCCAAAAAGCCATATGTGATTTCAATGTGTTAAGTTTGCAGTTTCCGATTTTTATTGTATAGGTCCTGAAGTAGGCCTAGGCGTCTACGCACTGATTGACAGCTGAAAAAGTACAGGTCCTAAGCATCAGTTTGATGGAAACGTTGTGATGTTTAAAAGAGTTTAAGCAGTAGGCCTAGAGAATGTAAATAGCCTACATCGGGGAAGGGCTGACGGTGACTCGGGGTGCAGCATATTCCATCGGTTCGTCTCTTCTCTGCCATAGCAGCGGGTTACGAGGAAACTCAAATAAAAACGGCAGCGAATGCGACCGGTAGAACCTTCTATTCGAGGGAAAGGGCGAACGCGCTGCGTTTATCAGCGCCCGGTCCTCTCATGTCCACCGCAAAACAGCTGTTAGTGTCATTCTACCTGTTGTGTCATTGAGGCGGAACGCGCTGCGTCAATTAAGCGCATAATAAAAAAATTCAAAAATCCCCGAATAATAACGGGACTATTCGGAAATTATCTGTATCCGTATCTAACTCATTATCCATGCTTATCCGAATACATATTCGGATTCGGGCTCATCCCTACTTTATAGGCATACGTTTTGTACTTTAAACATATCGAACTTTGAGCAATATGTAAAAAAAATCGAATCAAATAAAAAAATCCACTACGGTGTGGTTGTTGTGGAAAAGTGCTCCACTCATCATCTCTCTAACTATTAGTCCTGTTGAAGCAAAAATATAATACAGTTGTGTTTTGGGCATGCAAACCTCTATGCAGAAAGGCAGCAGAATGGGTCTGACTATGTAACTTTCTGCTCTGTTTGGTGACTTCTGGCATGACCTTTGACCCTTTTGGTGTGACCTCTCACTCTGTGCTGACATTGGCTCTTGCTGCTGGCCGCAGTACAAGAGGACTGGCTGAACACAGTCTCCATCAGCCAGGAGCAGGGAGTGGCTCTGACCCGCTGACACATCCCAAACACGAAGACCATCAGACAGCTAGAGGGCATACATTACTTGAATTATTGATTGAGGCAAGGTCAAAAGTCAATGGTCAATGTTCAAGGAAAAATGAAATTGCATTTCTAAATCAAATCATATGACTTAATATAAAACAATGTAAATACTTGAGCACTAATGATAGAATGAATGAGAGAATGTTTTACCTTTGCCTGTTTGGGTACTGTGATAGGACTGTTGACGTGACCGAGCTGTCCACACATGTTGCTGCCCCAAGAGTACACCTGCAAAACATCAGGTAAGTTAGTTTGTGAAAATGTGTGAGTGATATTGTATTTGTTCAGTCACTCTGCACTTCCTCAAAGTATTGAGGAGACTCAATACTTTGAGACTTAGTTAAAGCTTTAGATTATACTTTAGGTTTAGATTAAGGCTTGGGCATGTTTGTGTGTTCATGTGTGTGCTGTGTGTCTGCCTGTTACCTGGCAGTGAGCGGTGACAGCCAAAGAATGGTGTGATCCTGCAGCGACTTTGATCACCTCCTCGCCTGTCAAACACTTGATACACAGAGGCTGGAGTCTGGAGACACATACATTTTAACTTCACTCCGGTTGAAGTCTACTTTCCTCCATTTTACGCATGTAACAGTGACTGTGGGTGTGTGTGATTGTGCCAAAATGCTGCTCTCACTATGCAGGTGGTGTGTAGACATTAGTCTTGTGGATGTCACATAGAAAGTTGAGGCGCTTTTTACTTTTTGTATATTACCCCAAGTAAATGAAGCATGTTTAACTCGACTACAGTGGTATAATCATTAATCAGTGTTTGATAAATGCCAAAAGTACCTCAGTAGATGCTTTTCAGATATTTAAAAACACTATTTCAATATGCTTACAATATGTTTGCAGATATGTTAAGGTTAAGTTTGTTAAAATGAGGGGTGGGTGTTAAGAAAATGTACATTCGCTGTTAGAAAAATATTATTGAATTACGTTTCAATCTATTTGGAGTATTATTAATGTTAGTGTTAATACGACTATATCCTCTCATTGAATTGGTAGAAACATGAACCTCTTGTTTTTAATAAAAAGTAAAAACTATATATTTATTGAAGTAGGGATGAACTATTATTGTGCACATTTGCTTGTCCACACCTGGCGAGCTGATCTCCGTGGCCCAGCTGCCCCTCAGAGCCGCGGCCCCAGCTCCACACTTCTGTCTCCAGAGAGGGCAGCCCGTCTCCAGCCTCCTCCTCCGCCGCAGCATGGGACCCACCAGCAGAGCCAGGTATGCAAGGACAAGGCCACCGTTGTCGTGGAGACCCTGTAAGAGAAAACAAATGATGACCTAATGGTTAAGTCCTGGCAAAAGCTCTTCAACATGTCACCTACCACTTACATGTGAGCATCTGTCAACAATGCAAATGCAATTCCTCCTCTGACGAAGGAGACACAATGAGTCTCATACCTTAACATAATGAAGGAAGTTCACACTGCTTTTTTTGTGCTACCAGCCTAAATAAACTGTAGGTCTACTACATGGGCAAACACAAATCAACTGCACTGAACAGGTTTGATATGAACACACCCTAACGCCTAAGTGAACTGCTCTATGTGTGTTGACTGATTGACTGAAATACTTTCATTGTGACACTTCAGAAACAGAAAATGAGAAGTTAGTCAGCTGTATCAGCAAATTACCAATCATTCCAAAGTTCTAGCCTCTGCCTGTCTTGTGTTACACTATCAATACACAAACAATAAATACATTCTACAGTCTACAGTTAGCTGAGCTGTGCAAATGGTCTATACGTCAGGTTTTATTTGGTGTAAGCAAAACGAGTAAGTAACTGAAGGATTTTCTGATCATTAATGTGTAGTGACGTTCTCCTTATTATTATCTCTAGAAAGTAGGGCTGCCCCCTGAAAGTCGATGATTCGAATCATCAGTCGGGAACCCCAGCAGTCGATGCATATTCTTCAAGGCGAACCATAGTTTTTTTTCAGCCAGTTTACATTATAATAAAAGAGAAAATAAGAGCAAAACATTGACGTTATCATGCCAGGGCAATAGGTGGCAGTAATGTGTCACGTCAAACGCCATAGAAGAAGAGTGGTGAAAACTAAAGAGGAAATGGCAAAAGAAAAAACCAAAGCAGATGTATATGTTTGCACTGTGCAAATTACGCTCCATATATGCCTATTGATTCTGCTCTGCTATGTGCTGTAATAAAGATGGGTCGCCTTGGAAACAATTAAGCCCCTGTAGACCGCGAGCATCTCGTCTTTTTTACTCACGCGGATCACCATTCTCTGCAGCCGTCACAGGCTCTGTGTTGTTTCTCTCTCACCGGCTCGCTGAGGCTCGGGCACGCTCGCGCTTCAGCTGCGCTCCAACTCCCCGGTTCACTCGTAAACTGATTTTTTAAATTTTAAGCTCTGTTTTTGGTGGTCTTAAAGTCTGTTTTCGGGTTGACGGTTGGTCAAATATCTCACTCCAATGCACTTTTCTGATTGATAAATATAGTATCACGAATAGTCGAATCTCTGGTTTGAACAGGCAGATCCGATTCGACTGAGAAAATTCCGAGTCGGAGACAGCCCTACTAGAAAGATAATGTTTATCTCAAGATAACATTGACAATTTTATCATGCACATCAGTTACTTTGAGATGATAACACAAGGTCTTAAAGGAGACATTGCTGTTGAGTGTGTCAGCGTGAGAGACAAACAAAGGCAGAAAATTGTATTGTGTGTTCCTGCTGAAGATAACATTTCTATTCTTGTTCTTTGTTGACATATCAGTGATTCTGTAGATATGTTTTACTTCATTGGTACCGGATAATGTCTGTCAAAATAACGTTTTGATAAGCAAAAGTAGAACTTTTGACATTGAAACGGCAAGCCTGGCTCTGTCCAAAGTTGCAAAATACTCCTACCAGCATCTCTAAAGCAGCTTATGGATAATGAGCCATGTAGGTAACGAACATGTTGTATCTCGTCTGCTTATATCAGACAGTTATGTAAAAACTACAAGTCTTTAGGCAAAGCTAAGTCTCCTGGTTCCATACTTGGGGCTCAGGGTATCACTCTTCTCATCTCACTCTTGGGAAAGAAAGTAGATCAGTGTAACGTAACGTTGTTCACACCCAAAACCATTCATACCTCGGGTGGGTGTTCCAGGCAGGGAGCGTCTCCTGTTTGCTGCAGCGTTCCCCTTCTGGTTTATATTAGTGAGACTGGAGCTCTTCTGGCCCTGCAGTGTCCTCCTCTCCGCCTCCAGACAAAGCCGAACCTCGTCCAGACAAATTGGGGAGGAGGAGTACGGCACGGCCACGCCACTGTTACTGTAGGAGAGAAGGTCAAAGGGAAGGTTTCAAATCATTATGGCAAGAGGATAATCAAGGTAGGTACAATGCAGTTTTCATAGTGTATTTGCATTGCATTTTTTTTTTAACAATTCCACAGTGACATAACATGGAAGTGAAGTGGAATCATTTCAATAAAAATGATACACATTTTTTTTCTGTTAGTTGAGTGCCAACTTTTCAACACAACATTATTAAAACACTGATTAATCACTGTTTCATTGTCTACTAAACTTGGTCGTACTTGTTGGATTGACTCCTAGTGGGCGAGTCTTCTTTGTAACTGGAAGTCAACAGATCCGTGGAAGGAGTTGAAGAAGCAGAGCTGTCATCTGGCCAGAATGATAGTATTAGAGAAGAAATGAGAAACATTGGGAGGAAAATAGATGTATTACTAAACCTTCAAAGAACACGGTAACAAGCAACCAATAAAGCGAAAAGTAGAAACAAACAAAGGAAGAAAGACAAACATCACAAGAGAACAAGTAAATCAGTGATCAACAAAACGAACAAGCTGCAAACAACTTTTCAATCAAAAAAGCAAAACAACAAAGAGATAAAGATATAAATGAGGCAACATAACAGAGCAAACAAAAAGACTTTAAAAAAAGGAAGAAGGAACAGTACTGAAGGACCAACCTGAAGTGTAACTGCTCAGTGAGTCAGTATCTCCTGGCCTGGCAGAGTGGCACATCTCCAATGAGTGACTGGAGAGTTTCTGGAGGAGGTTCTGAAGCTCCATTTCGTCAGGGAAAGAGTTCTTATTGGCTCTCAAGCTGCCATCTGTCTGTGTGAGATAGTCTGGGTGCCCATCGGGTTTAAGCTTTGTGCAGACTGGAAGATTCTTCCTAAAGTTTTACAAAGGAGGGAAAGGCAAGAGAAATAAAGTAGGGAAAAACTGAAATAGAAAAACCTGAAAATGCAATAATGTAAAAAGTGAAAAAAAAAAAAAGACCCATAGGTAAGATCTGCTGTCTACAGTTTATAGCCATGAACCGGCTTTATAACCAGGGCAACTGCCAACTGACCTTTGCCCAGACAAGAGCCTTCGTCTGGGGTCTTTTCTCCTGGGAGAGGTCTGGGAATGCAAACCAAAGAGGGGCATGAATCAGTGGTGAAAAATCTGTATCTCATAAATGAGCATAGATACTTGCTGCAAAGGAACAACTTGATCATGCAGTTCTATAGCTGCGTATACCCTGTGATGCCAGATCACAGGAATGACTGGTTTAAAAAGTAAACCATTTTACAGCCTTTAGAATGTTTACCTCGCCTGTCATGTCTTCAGTCAGCTCCACCCCGAGCGGACAGTAGTGACCAGCATCAACTGACAGCCGCTCCTCCCTCTCTTTCACTGAGTAGTGAGGTGACTGTCCCCGCTCCCTCTTCCCAGAAGGATTCTGGGTATTGTAGTTTTTTGGAGGTAAACTGCGAACCAAGGCGAGGCTGTGATAGGCACCACAAGTCACCTGTGGGAAATAAATAGTGATGATATTTCTGGACACACAAAATAGTAATTTTTTTCTTTCGAATTCTAATGTAGCAATGAGGACATCAGGAACAGAAACTACCTGAATTACATGTCTGCCTGCCAAGTGCTCCACCTGCATCAGAGATAGAAATAATAATAATACAAATGTGATGACTAAATTCAAAAATGCGGTTTTGTTGAGTGCTCAAATGCACACACATTCAAAAACACCGTAAATTGTCCATCCAACGGTTGACAGTCATTGGTTACTATTCTGATTTGTTGACATTTGACCCAATTTCATCTTAAAGAAACTTAACTTCTGTGGTTTCCATACAGGGAAGGAGCTGGTGACCAGGCCAAGCTGGCAGCCGCTGCCCCACGCCCACAGCTCGTTCTGGGCTGACAACGCCAGACTGTGCTCCCGCCCAAAGGCCAGGTCCACCACACGAACCACAGCTGGAGGAACGACATCACTGTCCACCACAGTCAAGGGGCACGGCTCTGAAACTGACGCAGGATATATTTTACATAGCTTATGTTTCCCCAATATAAATTGACTAACAAATACATTGACCAAATAAAAGAAAAAGCAAGAAGTGGGTAGAATGGACGTTGAATATGTGAATAAAAGAAGATGGGAAGACATTAGATATGGTGTTGACTAACCTGTGAGGTTTGTGGTTTCACCCCTCTCAGTCAGCCCACATTGTCCTGCAGTGTTCTCCCCCCACATGTAGATGTTGCCTTGCTCGCTCAGCGCTCCACAGTGAAAACCACCAGCAGCCACACGGACCACCATCTTGCCCAGAAGAGCCTCCTCCAGCACCGGAGCCGACACCGGGACGCTCACATCCCTCCATAACAGCTCACCAAAAGAATACACCAGACCTCCTGCAAGTCAACAATGACTGAGTAATGGCTTATACTGCTGAATTTAATAACATGTCAATACTGCAAAATGCACAAATAAATAACTTCTGAGGCGTTCATCAACAGTTTCTCATATGCACATACATACATACATACATACATACATACATACATACATACATACATACATACATACATACATACATACATACTCAACAAAAATATAAACGCAACACTTTTGTTTTTGCTCCCATTTTTCATGAGATGGACTTAAAGATCTAAAATGTATTCCAGATACACAATATTACCATTTCTCTCAAACATTGTTCACAAATCTGTCTAAATGTGTGATAGTGAGCACTTCTGCTTTGCTGAGATAATCCATCCCACCTCACAGGTGTGCCACATCAAGATGCTGATCTGACATCATGATTAGTGCACAGGTGTGCCTTAGACTGTCCACAATAAAAGGCCACCCTGAAATGTGCAGTTTTGTCTCACAGCAAAATGCCACAGATGCCACAAGCATTGAGGGAGCGTGCAATTGGCATGCTGACAGCAGGAATGTCAACCAGATCTGTTGCTCGTGCATTGAATGTTCATTTCTCCACCATAAGCCGTCTCCAAAGGCGTTTCAGAGAATATGGCAGTACATCCAACCGGCCTCACAACCGCAGACCACGTGTAACCACACCAGCCCAGGACCTCCACATCCAGCAGGTTCACCTCCAAGATCGTCTGAGACCAGCCACTGAGACAGCTGCTGAAACAATTGGTTTGCATAACCAAACAATTCCTGCACAAACTGTCAGAAACCGTCTCAGGGAAGCTCAACTGCATGCTCGTCGTCCTCATCGGGGTCTTGACCTGACTCCAGCTTGTCGCCGTAACAGACTTGAGTGGGCAAATGCTCACATTTGATGGCGTCTGGCACGTTGGAGAGGTGTTCTCTTCACGGATGAATCTCGGTTTACATTGTTCAGGGCAGATGGCAGACAGCGTGTGTGGCGTCGTGTGGGTGAGCGCTTTGCTGATGTCAATTTTGTGGATCGAGTGGCCCATGGTGGTGGTGGGGTTATGGTATCTGTTATGGACGAAGAACACAGGTGCATTTTATTGATGGCATTTTGAATGATCCTGAGGCCCATTGTTGTGCCATACATCCATGAACATCACCTCACGTTTCAGCAAGATAATGCACGGCCCCATGTTGCAAGGATCTGTACACAATTCTTGGAAGCTGAAAATGTCCCAGTTCTTGCATGGCCAGCATACTCACCGGACATGTCACCCATTGAGCATGTTTGGGATGTGCTTGACCGGCGTATACGACAGCGTGCACCACTTCCCACTAATATCCAGCAACTTCGCAAAGCCATTGAAGAGGAGTGGACCAACATTCCACAGGCCACAATTGACAATCTGATAAACTCTATGCAAAGAAGATGTGTTGCACTGCATGAGGCAAATGGTGGTCACACCAGATAATGACTGGTTCTGAGTCCCCAGACCCCCAATAAAGCAAAAAAATGCACATTTCAGAGTGGCCTTTTATTGCGGACAGTCTAAGGCACACCTGTGCACTAATCATGATGTCAGATCAGCATCTTGATGTGGCACACCTGTGATGTGGCACACCTGTGAGGTGGGATGGATTATCTCAGCAAAGCAGAAGTGCTCACTATCACACATTTAGACAGATTTGTGAACAATGTTTGAGATAAATGGTAATATTGTGTATCTGGAATGAATTTTAGATCTTTAAGTCCATCTCATGAAAAATGGGAGCAAAAACAAAAGTGTTGCGTTTATATTTTTGTTGAGTATACATACATGACTGAAGTGACTGTCCTAATTGGGTGGGAATACAACGTGTTTCACTTGTGCTGATTTCCTGTTCTCCTGCTCTATTGCTATATATGAAAATAGATTTTTTTTTTTGTGGACGGCTTCATTTGCCTTTACAGGTAATTTATGATTATCAGAGGAAACACGGGACAGTTTTATAAACTTTAAAACGTTCCTTGAAGGCGGTTAAATTAATTGAACAGCCTTATTTTCCACAATCATACTCACCTTGTGTCAGCAGGAGTCCATGGTGTTCTCCGAGGGCAGTCTGAAGAACAGACCTGGACAGGAGCACTCTCTCTGGACAGGGCTGTGCGCTGGGGCCTACTGACTGCCAGATGTGGAGCAGTCCTCGCTCTGGAGGTGTGGGGTCCTGCTCACTCACAGGACTGCAATAACAAACACAAATTGTTACTATTATAGCCTGTTTTGGGCCGAAAATTAAGATCCTGTCCAAACCCAAAAGAGGTTCCTGCTCGGTAGATGTAATCATGACAGGGGCAGCTAAAAAGTGTGTGTGTGTGTGTTTGTGTGTGTTACCTCTCCTCTCTTTTCTCCATCACTCAAGACTCTCCATTCCACCCAACACTGAAGGCATCTTCACATATTTCCAAAGCTCTTGTCTTCTGTTCACTCAAAAAAAAATACAGTTTTTTTACTAGCATATAGTGTGGCATGTGCAATAACTGGCAAAGGATCAGTTTAATATTCTTCATCATGTTTAAATCTACAAATGCAATTTCGATTACTACAGTGCAGTTTCTTACATAAACAATATTATATGTTTTTACTGATTCCCATCTGGTCACAGAGGATTTTCTTTTAGCCTATCTATTTGTTTATTTTATTCTGATGTGCTACGAATGGTTTCACTGGGAGCAGGAGCGATTGCGTTTGAACTGGATATATACTTTAATAGCACCACTGTTGACGTATAAAAACAACATCAACGCAGTCCTGACACTGTTGCTGCTTAGGTGCCTTACAGTTGTCAGAGGCATAGCCATGCATTGCTCACCTGTTTCTGTGGAAACGCAGAGGCGCTGAAAATATGACAGTTGTAACTTTCGCGCCTGGTATACGCGTATCCTTTACCATTACACCTTTCCCTAAGTTAAAGCATGAAGGTCGAGTATTATAAATTAATTTGAAACGCACTGAAGTTGGTTAGCTCAATGCTATATGTGCCATAGGAGCTAACTAAACTTACCAACTGGTTTGTGCTCGGGAGGACGAAGCGGAGTTTAGTGAAGTAGCCGCTCTGAATAAGTCCAGATAACTGTTTGCAACTGTCATGGCACAGAAACCGAGTTTTTACATTTCGTTTTAATTTCCAATCAGTGCAGAGCAATGAAAGCAGAAGTTGACTCTCTGTCAGTTGTTGTATGTTGTACTACAGCGCCTCGACGGCAGCCGGGAAGGGACAAACACTGCGGCGGTGCCACACCTGTTGCTGCTGCGGTATGTCAGAGAGGCGGCAATAATAATGGAGGAGGTCCCACTCTGTCTCTATTTCCAGGGATGGAGTATGGTTGCAACTTAGCATGTATTTGTCAGATGGCCTTCAGTTATTATTTAGCCTACCTTTACTCAAGTAAAGCCATACACACAAAACGGTGTCTGCCAATATTTATTTAAACCTTGGACAGTAAATATATTGTTAGAAAATTAACTAAAGCGTTGGTTAGTTGTTTTATGTTACCTAGGGCTATGTAGCCTATGCCTCCCCTGGCTACCCAATTAGCAATTTTAGAAAACTGGATGAATATGTAGGCATATATTGCACATAGATGGTATATCAAATATTATACTATATATTATTATTATATATTGCACTCTATTAAGTGAACTACTCTTTTCATCTAATGCTCATACAGTTTTCTTGTAGATTCAGGTTTCATGTGCTGTTGTTTCATTTTGACAATACGCTTTACTGTAGGCCTATACTACAACATTAACTGTAACACTTTTCTCAAAATGGATGTCTTAAAGTTAATAATTGAATAAGCCGATTATTAGCCTATGTGTTACTGTCGCAAAGGGATACATGTAAACTAAGATTTGATTATAAGCCTGGATGGCTGTTAACTAACAACTAACTAATGTGTGAATGTGTGTGAGGGCGGGATGTCCGTGTCTTTCTTAGAGGTGTTGGAACAGCAGAGGTCTCTCTTCTCTGGTCTCTGATATTGAACACCAGGACCTACAAGAGGCAGGGGCCAGGGCTAAGCTCAAACACGTAGACACATTTACACTCACCAGGGTTTGAACTGTAGGTTGAACAAATCAACCACTTGAAGCATGTCTGAACCATGGTCTTAACATAACACATGTCAATACCCAATATAACTTTTGTGACAATGTTCAGTTTTCTTTGTGTTTAAAAAAAAATGTATACAAAGTGTCACAAGTCAGAACCTTCTTATGAGCTCTGTGTTTATTTTAATTCCCCCTTTATTGCATACATTGTAAATGGGTGGAGTGCTCTCTTTGAGAGATTCTGATGGGCCCAGGGAACCAGCCAGTGGAGAATTACGAATGTGGGTATCTCTGCTAGTGTGGTGTTCATCGCAGAGATCATCACAGTATTGGTCCTTTTTGACCATGACAAGGTCAGTCATATCATGTTCATCACAAATGTCAATGCCTCACTCCCTTGGGCCAGATTATTTCAATCATGGGCTTTTGGACTGTTTGCTTAGCAGTT
Source organism: Hyperoplus lanceolatus (assembly GCA_026929865.2). NCBI lineage: Eukaryota > Metazoa > Chordata > Actinopteri > Uranoscopiformes > Ammodytidae > Hyperoplus > Hyperoplus lanceolatus. The sequence continues at coordinate 21,119,686 of CM049405.1, forward strand.
TGAGATGAATCAACCTGTCGTATTACACACTTTTACTCCTCTTCTCTCTTCCACACTAAAAACATGATTAAGATTCATGAATACAGTGTCTCTATAAGATGTATATCTCTTGCTGCTACACCCCCCCCCCCCCACCCACCCCTTCATTTCTTTCCTCTTTCTTTCACCCATGTTCGTGATCAGCCCTTGTTTGCCGTTTTAGTGTTTTCTATATAAAAGTGTCCAGCAGGTTTTGGCTCCGGCTTTTATAGTTTGCAGTAAAACGGGGGGAAAATGTAAAAAAAAAAAAAGGAACAAGGGAAGAGAATTCAGAGGAAGAGGGCGGACCGTTTCTGCCTTCTTGGAGCCGAACATGAGACATTAAAGGATCACAGCTGCTGGCAGTTGCTTCTGGGGTCTTACGTGTAACATGTGGTCCTTTTTCTAATGCTAATTTAATATTCAGTGATTTCCTCACACAGACATCTCACTGTTGCCACATTCAGCTCCATCATCTACGGAGACGCACTGTTGAAGTCATATTTTTTCTTGTTCTATTTTCAACCCCTCGGAATTATATTGGATTACTGTAAGGTCACCAGTCTCTGTTTAGAAAATCTAGAAGTAATGAGTGTTTTTCACTGCTGGGAGGTTCCTTACAGCAGACAGTAAAAAAGACTGCCAACTTATGGGTTTGCAACATTTTGGTATCTCATTTATTAGCTGGTGTCAGGCAACAGAAAAAAAGGCCATGACTAAACATTGAAGTCATAATATGAACTTTCACAATAGGCAATTTTGCATGGGAAAAATAAATAGGAGAACACATGCTATATGTATGGCGGGATAGTACTTTAATAAATAAAAAAAACACTACTCTCATTCTTCCTGTACTCCACCCACTCTTCTCTCTCTCTCTCTCTCTCTCTCAGACACACACACACACGGACGCACGGTAACCCCATGTCGTGACCTAAGGCTATAGCAGCCTGTATTCTTTCGTCCAAATCCTCATAAACTTGTACTGCTGCTGGAAACAACACAACCTGGATTTACAAGACCGCTGAGGCAGTATGTGTGTGAGTGTGTGTGTTGGGATACAGGGTTGCAGCCAGGCCACAGAGACACAGCAAGTCTGAGAGAGTGGATTGATTGACCACAATGTCGTGAGGAGCAGAGGAGTAGGTGGCACACACACAAACACAGCCCTCTTTAGCCATGCCCCTGAGTCTACACGAGTATGGATGTGTGCGTGAAAAATACATCCTTAGCCTTTCTGACAGTATGTGTTGAAAACGAAATATGATAAATGATGTTTGGATTCGGGGTGTCAATGAATAACTAAGTAATTGACTACAGATTGAAAGATAGGCAATAGGCCTATATGCTATAAGCCAACCTTTTTAAATCTTAACTTTATTTAAACTTTTGCAGAAAAAACACTCCAGGATGAAAATAAAAAAAGCAAATGTACAATCCAATGGAGACAGCTACACAAAATTGTTTGGTCAAACATAGATCATGTGCAACATTCGTTTGCAAGAGGTGAATCTTTCTAATTTAACTTGTGTTGCTTGCACAAGCTGGTGCGGTTTTGTTTTTGGTATTGATATATTCACATTCAGCATTGGATTAATGTTTTTATCAGTTTACCAGGGTTCAATTCACATGTATTCAGATGAACTGATGCCAAAAGAAGAGAAATTTGACTTTGTCCTGGAAAAAACTAGGGAGGGGTTTAATTTTTCACTATCTGGCACTGAAATGAGTGTGTGTGTGTGTGTGTGTGTGTGTGTGTGTGTGTGTGTGTGTGTGTGTGTGTGTGTGTGTGTGTGTGTGTGTGTGTGTGTGTGTGTGTGCGCACGCTCGTGTGCAGGCAGTATTTAAAGAACATCAAAAACACATGTCTGGAGCCTGATAAAAAACATTTTAGGCACAGGGTAATTTGGCATTATCTTTACACATACACAAGCACACAAGTATGCTCCTTGGATGGAGTAGGTCAGGGAACACTGAAGAACTTCAATATAAAGTTTGGTTCATTGAGACCTTTCCTACTCTGAAACACTTTAAAACCTTAAAAATTACTCATTCAGGATTGATACTAGCTGTATTGCTATTCAAGATATAACTCAATCAAGCTTGATGTAACAAGATTATATAATGCTAATAATTTAAAAAAGGTATGTCTCACAGTAAAAGCTTGAAATTAATAAATTAATTGCAAAGCATTGTTGAAAAGGCAGAATTATTTTGATAAATAGTGATAAAGGTGCACTATTCAAAAACAAGCAAAAGTGGGAATACATGTGAGGGGAAAGCAATTGGTAGTATTTGCTGGGTGCTATGTGACAATGGCAAGGTTTTTCAGTTGCAGTTACTCACCTTAGGTGTGAGTTAAGCTTAAGCCAGGTGGTGTTGATAGCTAAAGCAGAAACCATTCTCTTTATCAGAAACAGATGGATGACTTGAGATCAAGAAGCACAGAAGATGAATTATCTGTTGCTTATGCCTAAAAAAACAAATAGAAATAGGGCAATAAAAACAAGTAAACCACAAAATAAGAAAACAGATGCTACATTTGAAATCTTGTGTATTTTTTTTTACTGTTAGATGTGTTTTACCATGTAGACAAAACTACATGTTTGGTTAAAACTGTAAACAGCACTAGTTGGCTAAAGGTCAAAGCAGTGATAGTTGAGCCCTTTTAGGCTGAAGACGATAAAGTAATTGCACAGGGCCACAGCCACCAGGGGGTCTCAAAACCACCAATTTATTATTTGTTAAGTCCCCTAGTTATTCATAGTCATTTATTCATAACTATATTATACATCGATTCACAGGTGCTTGATTGGTAGTGACCCTACTAGCAGTAGCTATATCTTACAATTTGCCTCCGTATGTTTTTTTCCTCAGAATACAAAAGTCAAACAACGCCCTCTGGATCCATGGTATATGGAAGAACGAAGCAGAACTTTTCAAAGATCAAGAAACAGATTCAACCTCAAGACACTCCAGCAAGGAAAGCATCTACTCTGCTTCATCTCAGATTGTCTGTTCAGTTATCACAGAGGCAGTGGATCGGGCTGCTGGCAATGACAGTGAGCTGGTGCAGTGTATCTCCTGGTGAGAAGCTGAGGAACTCTCTATGTTAGATGACCATAGAAGTCAATTGTCAGCAGCCTGTCGCACCGAAGATAAGGTGGAGCGGCAGTTGCAAAGGTTATTTCACCTCCAGGGAGTATTCACAGAGAACCAAGGATGGACACTGGTCCCTGTGATTGATTCAACACCAGGACCATCAGGACAAGAAGGACATCGTGGATCTGCAACTAATAAGACGGATGTGAAATGGGCAAGCAGAAGTGGCAGAAAAATAAATAAAAAGATGAAGAATGCATGGTAAAGTTATTTTAAATGGAAAAAAAGAGAAAATGGTCCAGCTGACAGAAGAGCAGGATTTGGACGAAGACTATTGAGTCAGAGGGTAGTGACACACAATCTGTCTCCCAATGCTAGAGTGAGGACACCATGGATGTAATGAAAGTAGACTGGAGCTCTGCCCTGACTGCACCAGACGTAGTGTTGTTTTTGTCAACGAAATGTATGACAAAATATCGTCGTCAACAAACCTTTATCACATGACAGAAACGAGACGCAACGTAAATGGTGGTCATGTGACGAAAACTATAATCAAATATATAATGCTTTAATGTTGACGAATAAAAACGGGACTAAATGTAGTTTACAAAAACGAAAACTCTGCTAAAATATCTCTTCATGTTCATTGACAAAAACGAGAGGACATAAAATGTTATAAGGCTATTTTGTCTGGTCCAGACAGTGTAACAGAGGATTTTAATGGAGTTCAACCTGGTCACAGACGTGGATGCAACACCACAACACTCCCCTGGCCTGCTGGAAAGAGAACATGTTGGTGATGTTGTCAGTTCAGCCAGGAGCTCAATATCTCAACATCTCAAGAAAATAGTGTGACAAAGCTAGGACAGTTGTCCCAGACTAAGATGGATGCACCTTCTCAGGAGGCAGACGAATATGTCTGTGAGACCTTTCTGGCTGCCAGTACACAGAAGTGTATAGTGAATTTAACCAGTTAGATCATATTGAAAGGAAGAAAAGAAAGGCTAGATTACCCTTATTAACTCATATTTTGATGATAAAAGAGGTGATAAAATGGGTAGATTTTACTATTCTCTTTCATTTTACCCAATTGCATTGTGTTTTCTGCAGTAAAATGGGAAATCAGAGGGAAAAATTTTTTTCACTTTAATTTAAAGGCGGGTTGCCAAAAAGTTTCGTTATAATGTAAGTCAATGGTAGAAATCTAAATTTTTGTATTCAATTTGACATTATTCAAAAAGTAATAATGCCCCAAATTCAATTTTCTCACCTATTGTTCAGATGGGTGAGCCGGTGATACTAATAATAATCAAAGTTAAAAAAAATATTTGAATATTGAATTTTAGTGTATTTTTCAATAAAGCGGTTGGTGGTATATGATCAAAACTGGCATCTAAAGGGTTAATTTTTAATTGTGATTAATTAAATCATGACATAGATTGAATAACAACCCCTTCATGAAAAAAATGAAAAAAAAATTGTGGAAAAAATATTGATCTATCATCATTTTAATGCAGTTTAAAGGTCAAAATACACAAAATGTACTTAACGGTCCCAGTGTAACTTTTTTTTTAATAGGGCATAAGGGTTAAACACGATAAGACAATATGAGATTTCAGAGTTCATAGTACAGTGACATGTAAAACAGCTTAGCCCATATGAGGGCTGCATGGTGAGATATATTCCTTTCATGTTTCTAAGGCAACTGGATTTATTTTCTTCCTGAACTTGTCTGATCTGAAAGCACGAGTATCAGATACCTGAAGGACCTTTACAATGTGTACTTTAATTTTCCTACCCAATAATATTTTACAGAAAAAAAATATTACTCTTACTCAAGCAAAGTTATGTGTGCAGAACCTTTCATTCAAACACAGGATTCATTGTAGTCCTACATTTGTTTGAAGTATTTAGTTAAGGACCTGAGTATTTCTTCCACGTGAGGTTGTGAAGTCAAACCTAAGTTGACTTCTCCTATTGTCTTAATGTTGTCTTAAGTTTAAAAATAAAATCTGTTTATATAATCTTTTCGTTTGATTTTTAATATCCTCAAAGGGCAAGAAGAAGGAGGACAATATGGCCTCAGCTCAGGATTGGACTGTCAGGACCAATATACCTTCTCTGCTTAAGAGAATCATTCTGTGCTGCTGTTCTTGTGATGTTCTTGTGACCCCTACCCTTACTCTATTCCCTCTCTCTTCCACCTCCCATTCCCTTCTGCTCCCCTCCCCCCTTTCACTCGACTTCACCCACCATACCCCTATGGGTATCTCCTCTCAACTCTTTCAACCCCCAACCTTCCCTTTACTCCTTTCTACTTCTCCACTCCCTCCCCCCACCCCTCATCTCTTTACCCCCTTCCAATCCCTCTACTTCCCACCCTTCTCTGTATTAAAACATTTGCTGTCTGTGTGCTCCTTTGTAAATGATATGCTGGTTCTGGTGATATGTTGGAAATAACTGTAACAGTACAACCTAATGTCCCTAAGAGGGTGTTAATTCTGCACTGCTGGACCATGGTAACGCATTGGTTTCCTCCATGTTTTTACCATGTTTGAATGACAAATTAACTGAACTGAACTGATTATATTTAATAATTTGCAAGTGTATAAGACAGGACAAACAACATGCCAATGTGGAGAAAACTTGTATAGAAAATAGCAAATGTGTGTATTTATTTGACCTATTTATTTATTTTTTACTTATTTACTTCATTTGTTGTGCATCTGTAGGCTACTCGTTGTTAGGGAGAGGGTGATGAGAGGGCGAAAAGGGTGAACAATGTTCGCTGTGTCTAATATAATTGTTATTCACATTATAATTTGAAGTGATAATGACTGAAAAGCAATAAATATATATTGTTTAAAGAATTTAAAAACTTAAATTCATGCCTTTCCAAGACAGTGGTGAACTACCTCTGCTGATGAAAATCATGTATTATGGTTCAAACCTAATGAGCAGCTAGTTAATGGATTTGAGATTAAATTAGATGGTTTTATTTTGAACTACTTTTTGAACCATTTTACATCTACTTTTTCAAGATCAAGCATGAACCTAAAGATGACTTCAATGTTGTCCTGAGTATGGCATCAGATAAGAACTCATGTTTTAAGATAAGGAGAGATATCGTCTCTTTTATTCCACGCGGGTGTATCTTGTGCATACTTTACCCATAATGCAATTTGCCTCAATTGCACAGATTAAACTAATGTAGCCTGGAGCTGCCCGCATTGAGTTGAGAAGAGGAGCAGTCTACAGAGGTCTGGTAAACACTTCTTTCTTACTCCACACCCAACTTGCAGTCTGCCTAAAGTAGTCATGCACAGCCAGACCAAACTACAGCTCATAGTATGCCTCAAGTGACATCAAATTATGCAATTTATACTTCACACAGCTCATTTTGGTTTGAAAAAAAAGTCTTCATACTAATGTCTATTTATACACATGAAGTTGTAGTCCCAAATACCCGTATACAGATTTTGAAGCCTTAATTTGGTGGAGTTCCCCTTTATAACCAAAATTATTATTTCTCTGGGGAGCATGAATGTGCTCAGCATACAGACATTGAAGAAGAATCATAAAATAAACTGTAGATGCCAAAAACATGTACGGCAAGGAGGCGAGGGAAAACAGAGCAACAGACACAACCTTATTAAAGGTTAAAAATTAAAATTTACATTCAGGATCTCAATTTTTACACAGGGGTTGAAACTGCAAACATCCAATCGTTTGTTCAGAATTCCCTCCTGACTGGTTACATCCTTACTTTTCCTAATTGTCATTGGTCATGCAAATTCTTATCAAATATTAAGTGGAAGTTCTGAACTTTTCATTGGTTTATGCTAATTCTTATAAGTCAGGTCCAAAAGTACTCTTGCAATATGAACCAAAATGACCTATAGTTGCTGTTCTTGGTAATAAATGATGATTAACATTTTTATTTACGCTGTCAATACAATTTCTGCTACATCATGCACCATCAGCATGTTTACTCAAAGTCAGCTTGATCCCTAAATCTGACAGTGTAACTACATTTAAATACTGGAACTATCAGCAGGAATTTCCATCACAAAACACTGAATAATAAATAAATGGGGAAAACCCCTAAAAATGCAGATGCTTTCTTACAGAGCACAGCAAGCGAAATTGTTCAGTGTGAAAATGATGTGAATCATATGCCATGGTCTTTGCTATCATCCAATCTCAGCTAAACTGAGCATCTAGTGTATGGGAGATATTGGTCTGAAATGTTTGACAGTAAAGGAAGGACCAAGCTTTTTCACTTAGGAGAAAAAAAGAAAAATCTCTAGATATAGATATTTGTTTTATTCCTGATAGAACTTATAGGAATACATTTATCCAGGAAAAAAAGAAAAAGAAAAAAACTTGGATGGTTAAGGAAAAAGGAAGAGGAAGGTTTGGAGAGCAGAGGGAGGAAGAAGACCGGCGAAAAGGTCGGACTAAATTCGACTGTCCATTGTGTGTGTTTTTGTTATGTGCTATATCACCCTGATGCCCGCGTCTGTTTGTGTATCCTGGTATGTGTGTGTGCCACTGCGTGTGTTGTATAACAGCATTACACATCCATGGTAACAGTGAGTTGTGTGCTCCCCTGCTTTATAAATACTAAAGAAATATGTAACGGTAATGGAAGTGTGTATATGTGTAATGTAAATATGGAATGTAATGTTAAGGCTGGTAGAGGTTCATTGAGGTTCATTCATTCACAGTACATGTCGGTGTTAGCAATCCGTGGGAGTCTCAAACTTAGTCTTTGGTAACTGGAACTATTGCAACATACTTGTGGGCCCAAGAGAGGTGATAAGGCCTGCAGCAGACAGAGAGAGAAAACTGATGGCCGGCCCATTGTGCGTTAGGGCTTCCAAAAATGTATGAGTTAATTGAGTCTTTGTTACACAACCTGCTGCAAAGAAGAAATTCAAGCTATTTCCACAGAGCCCACATTTTTTGACTGTGACAATGAAGGTGTGACTGATCCCCAAATTCAAACAAGTATCTTCTAAAAAATTTACTGAAATTTGTCACAGTATTCGTTTTTTTGTGTCCTTACATTTGAATAACTCCTTTAGATTATTTACATTTTTAAGTAAGTTGCCCCCTTTTCCCCCTGGGAAGAAAATCACATGTATTTGTGTGTATCTGAGGAGAGTTCACATGTTCCAAATTCTTATTGCCTGAAAAACCTTCAAGCTCATATGCATTGCCAAACCAGTCGACCCAGTCTGGGTTTAAATGTTGTTCTTTTTTTCTTGGCCAAAGGTTCAAATCGAGTTGAATTTTGTCAAAGTATGAATGGGATTTAAAAGTGGTATGTGTGTTGGTTTGCATGTGTGTCAATGTGGATGTTTGTAAGTGTGCGTGAGAGACGGCAGACAGAGGAAGGTTCGAATCATGATTTAAACCTGACACAGATGAAATTGTTGACAGTTAAAAAGCCCAAATGCTAAAAATAGCTTAATATTAATCCACCAATCAGAACAGAGGAATGAACTGCTGGCTGATTATTCAGCTAAACAACATCAGCTGTATAACTGCAGTGCTCAGAGAAGGAGAGAGAGACCGAAGAGAGAGAGAGAGAGAGAGAGAGAGAGAGAGAGAGAGAGAGAGAGAGAGAGAGAGAGAGAGATCCCTGCTGAAGCCCCACTGCAAAAAGACACTAAAATTAAAAACTGAAGGTCATATCCATGCGCTCTGGAACGTTTTTTTCTTCAGTTTTTTAGCACAATACGTGCGCTCTACAGCTTACGTGTGAGAAACAGAAACTTACAAATATAGAACATTTGATAGTTGATAGTAAACTCTAAAACTTTTTTCCAATTCATATTATTGCAGTAACCAATATGATCTATGCGTCATAAGTACTGTATGTCATTGTAGCAAAATTGAAGAGAGAAAAAATGCTTTACATGTGAAGGCTCATTAACACTGACTTGTTGGTGTTTTATTCACCATGCAATGAATGATAGGCCTATGTAATTTTTAAGATACCGCAGACGTCCATCCTTTCTTTTCTCTCTTTAGATTGTTTTTTTTAAGTTATTTTCTGTAATTGACAGGTCAATAGTGGGCTGTTTGCTGGTCTGTGTTTTGCTGAAGATATAGACATGCATTCTGTATTGTAGTTTTTGTAGTTTAAAATGACTGAGAAATCAAAGGTCAAAAATATATCCTCAAAAAATCCCCACAGTTGTTCTCAAACTCAAACGTTTCAGGGCTAAAATATTCTGGGAGTGCTATTCATGACAAAACTACTACTACTACTTCTACTACTTATAATAATAATATTAACAATAATAATACTAATAATGATTTTTTGTATTTAGGGTTGCAAAATTCCGGGAATTTTCAAAGTTGGAAACTTTCCATGGGAATTAACGTGAATTTATGGAAATTAACGGGAATATTGGGAATTAACGGGAATAAACGGGAATTTACTAAATTTGAAGCAACCCAAATGCACTTAATCCTTCTAACTATGTTATTTCAGTCCTAGCAAACGTTCTTTTTCAACTAAGTTTTATAGTATTTATGAACATTTAATTTCAAATCAGATTTTTTTTAAAAGCATATTGAGACACCAAACTTGATATCATATATTGAATTGATTTCTACTAGACCAGGTTTACAGAGGCTTCAACAGTGATTATAAATATAGTTGGGGAAAATATATTTTAGCATAATCTTGACTAAAACAACCAGAATTCATGCAAGGACACTTGGCAAGTTGCACATAGCACACATCTTACTGCATGGGTACTGAGGCCACGCCCCCTACATGCACTGTGCATTCCTCCATCACATGGGGGGCGATTTACTTTATTTATTGAATGGGTTGGGTCAGACAGATGAGAAATATGTTACACAACATTCATATTTTTGTTGTTCAGTGAAATGATTGATTGATCATAAAATAATCAAAACTTGATAAAGTTCTACTTACAAAAAAATCTGTTCAAATGTAATGTTTTTTTTTTATTGTATTAGTGTGCATGGATGTCTGCCTATGACAAAACATAGTGTTTATATGTTTAGATTTATGTTTGGATATGAAAAAAAATATATTTAAATGACCGCCATTTAGTTAATTTCTATAATTCCCAATTTTGAATATACCCGAAATTCCCGAACGAAAGTTCCCGTGGAAAGTTTCCGGAAATTTACCGGAAACTTTCCACCCCTTTGCAACCCTATTTGTATTATTATTAGACAGTTTGTGTGTTGTAAAAATACATGTAATCACACAATACACGACAACACCTACAATTAAGAGATCACATGACAAAAATATGTCTTGCATGAATGTACAGTAAAATAGAATAAACACAACTCTGCAGAGTTATCACTGCCATGGCAAAACATTTCTCTAAAGGCTGAAAAAAGATCAAATTGAGTTTTGCACTAATTTTGCTGATGCTCTTTCATAACTTTTCCACTACTGAAAGCTTAATTCTTACAGCATGAGCTTGGATAAATCACAAACAGGCGACAGAAAAATGCCTTTCTTGGTAAACCACTACTGATTCTACTTGTTATTGATTCATCATTGATTTGGCATTGTTTGCCTTGTTCACACTACAATGCAAGACTGGTGTTTTGAAATGTAGCCACTTTAGTATACCAAAGGCTCAGTTTTTAAGGTGTGAAAAGCAGTGGCTTAGCGAGGACATGACAGAAAAGTAGAGTCATAAAAAGAGACAGCAGTGACCATCTGGCTCAGGTCAAAATCCCACAGAGAGTGATGATCACAGTAGTGTGTGTGTGTATGTGTGTGTGTGTGTGTGTGTGTGTGTGTGTGTGTGTGTGTGTGTGTGTGTGTGTGTGTGTGTGTGTGTGTGTGTGTGTGTGTGTGTGTGTTTGTGTGTGTGTTTGTGTGTGTGTGTGTGTGTGTGTGTGTGTGTGTGTGTGTGTGTGTGTGTGTGTGTGAGTCCCCTGCAGTGAAAGGTGATGACCACAGCTGTGTGTTTGACCTCAAAACCACAGGAGGCCTCCCTCCTCCAAATCCTCTTCCTTCTTCATGTTCCCCCTTTCCTTCCCCAGATCCTATTTGTTCTTTTTCTCTTCTTCCTTCCCTCTGTTTTCTTCTTAACTCTAATCTGCCAGTCTGTTCTCTATCGAAAACACACCTTTGGAATACATAAAGTTTACTGAACACACACCATAGGCTGTAAGAAAAAAAAGGCATTGTGTGAAGCTTAGCGGGGCAGCCATTGTGGCTTCACCTCCTCCATTACTTTGCATCAATTAGCACATCACCTCTAAGATGTGTGTGTGTGTGTGTGTGTGTGTGTGTGTGTGTGTGTGTGTGTGTGTGTGTGTGTGTGTGTGTGTGCTGTGGGGGAAGGGATGTTAAGAATTTCTTTCTTTTCTTAATGTATTTCACAGCTTAAGTTTCTTTACAAAATCAAGATTTTACAAAACTACAAAGAGCTCATGAATGTTAATGCATTGTAATACATTAAACTACCTCAAAGTAGATATAAGTATATCCTTTTAATTTATTTTTTAGTTGTTTTTTAATTTTGTACTATTGGTTGGACAACACCTATATATATGCTATCTATGGAAAAACACGCATTGTCAACTACAGTGAACTATTGCCAACCACAAAATTCCTTATATACAAATCCTGCTTTTACATTAATGCCCGAGTAATAATTGTCTCATTACATATAAAGAGTGTCACAGGGGAAATATTTCTGTGTTGAGCACTTGCGAGCACCTTTCCTCTGATAATCATAGATTAAAGGTAACAGCAAACAACACCATCAGTGCAAAGCATGCTATTTTTATATTTTTTTTTCTCAATGCCCTTGTCATGGGGACACTCACCCAGGAACAACTGCTGGCGTAGTAAAAAAAATACCGCTTTTGTCCAAAGGGGGTGAAAGAATTAAAACAGACTGAAAGTTCCTCGAAGCACCTTTAGGATCTGAATTCTTCCTTCACCACTGTTGCTCAGTACCAAGACAAAATTAACATTTGGATAAATTGCATGTACAATATTACTTTATCCGGCATTGCCTGACTCTGCTGTTCCATGAACTGCATCTTATTTTTACAGGTACAAAATGCTAACGCAGTGTCAGTATGTCAGTATCAGTTTTCTGTTGAATGCTCGCGCTGAGGCAGCCTTGAGTTACAACAGGGCAAAGATGAGAAAAGGTTTGGACAAAGCATAACCAGCAAGTTTACATACCTACAATAGGTGAATGCACATTTGATCACTGCTGTACTAACTTCCCCCACCCTGCCTTTGGGAAAGCAGATCATATCTCAACACTCCTGTTCCAAGCATACAAACAAAGACTCAAACAAGACAAACCAGTTCCACATAACTGTCCAGTGTTGGGTGACCACACAGTTGTCACTCTCCAGGACTGTTTTAGGCTTACGGACATACAGTTTGTTTTAATGGACTCATCTGATGGCAATATCAATATGAACACAGACCCTGTCATAGGTACTGTGACACTGATGTGATGAAGCTATATGTGCATGGTCACTTCTCAAAACAAAAATCAAGCATTAGTGGTAAAGCACAATTCAAACTGGAATAGCGTGATGTGATCCACTGTGTATAGTTCTGGTGATATTACATGGGCCTCAGGTGGTAAGAATTGGTGCTCCTCCTTGATTGAGCACTGGTCTGCTCCTAAGCACTGTTGTGCACCAAGCCTCTGCTGTGCATAATGTTCACTTCTTCTTTTTCAGGAGAGAAAGTTGAGCATGGACCCGACTGTTATGACAAACCTTTACAGACGCACCATTGAGAGCATTCCATCTGATTGCATCTTTGGTTTGGCAGCTCTTTGCTCACAACAGCAAGGCCCTACAGAGAGTGGTTACAACAGCAGAGCAGACGGCTGGACACACACACACACACACACACACACACACACACACACACACACAAACACACAGTATGGAGGGCCAAAATGATAATCATGGTCCTTTACCACCCAGTGCACAAACTGTTTACCCTGATGCCATCTGGCAGATGGTATCAGTATCAGAGCAAAAACCTGCAGGTTGGCAGACAGTTTTCTACCTTCACTCCTTAATAAGGCTCTCTTACACGTAGCATTGACTTACTTATAGGACTCATCTGACAGTGAGTACTTTATGCTGCTACTTATTCAGCATTTGCCATCATTTAAACATGCAAAGTGAATTAATGTTAATATAACATGTTCATTTAAAGTCATGTGCAATTATCGCTCTGTGTAATATTTGAGAATATTCTGTTCTATGTAGTAGACTACTAGTACTTGAACATATGATTGCATCTTTACATCTACTTTACTTTTTTACATTTTGATCATCTCAACTTTTAATTTTAAGCCATGCTTAACTTTAGGGAGGGCTGCTACTTTGTTTCGGCCTGAGATATCTCAACATCTTTCAGATAAACTGCCATGAAATTCTTCACAGACGTCAATGGTGCCCAGAGGATTAAACCTAATCACTTTGATGATCCCATGACCTTTCATCCAGGGCTGTCATCAGATCAAAATTCAACTTCGTCCAATTCAGAGTGGAACACAATTCCAGAAAAAAAAATGACATTGACACAAACCTCAGCTTTACTCAGTGGTTACTGCTATCTAACATGGAAGCATTTTAAAATGATAAACTAAGATACATGACCATGTTACAAACCATATCTTCTCAACCACAGCATGTTAGCATTGTAAATTGAGCATTTCTTAGAGTGATCAGTCAGCCTCAGTCCACAGATCTGTGTCAGAAGCATAAAAACAAAAAGACATGACTTATACTCACACCATGCTAACCTTGACATTGCATTTGATGTGATTTTAAGTTTCCTTGCCCATGCAACACTTTGAGTGTAATTTACTGCTGTGTTTTTAATGGCCACATGACAAGCGCCCGTATGGAGTTTTTGTCCGAGTAGTTGAGATGTCAGCCTGTGAGCTTCCTGCTGCCCGCCACTGGACCGAGCACACACTCTGCTGGTCCAAATAAACTGTTCTTTCATCACTGTGTGTGTGTGTGTGTGTGTGTGTGTGTGTGTGTGTGTGTGTGTGTGTGTGTGTGTGTGTGTGTATGTGTGTGTTTGTGAGTAGTCCAGTACTGTGGGCTCTCTGTGTTGCACTGACAGACACAAACCAGCTGCCTGCATTCCTCTCTCTCTCCCTCCCTCTCTCTCTGCTAACTTCTTAAGGTCTATCTCCCATCCCCCCATTCAGTCCCACACATACTTCTATAATGCTATATATATACTAACCCCTAATGCAGACACACGTGGACACTCTTTCTGTCTCTCTCACACAAACATAATCACGCGCACGCAAACACACACACACACACACACACACACACACACACACACACACACACACACACACACACACACACACACACACACACACACACACACACACACACACACACACACACCACACACACACACACACACACAGACAGACAAGGAAAGCAGGCAGGAGAAAGCTCTATGAAGAAACGTGAAGTGAATGGAACATTAGAATTAGTCTTTTTTCATATGTTACACCATTCACAGCAAGCTTTAAAGCTGCCATTTTCCACACCCCTCACTCATCCAGATGTGATGTCATCTCTCCTTAGTCCGAGGTAACTCACTTTCCCACTATGTTTCAGCATGTTGGCTGCTGTTGCCTGCTATTTCTCCGTTCCTCCATTGTTGTTGCCATGACTACCTCTCTCTGCGGCTGCTGGCCTCACCTTGATAACATACTTCTTTCTATTTACCTTGAGTTTTTGGTTGTGGAGTTGCTGTCTATTTATGTGGGGAGTTAGATTCTGCAACTCTCATATACTCATACATTACACTGTAATACAATTTGTTCTTGTATTTCAAACCTGTCTTATTCTTGTTTTTATTTTCTATTCTTTTGGTATTATAACGATAATTGTTATATTTAATATTTAAATACATTTTTATATTGGGTTTCTTTCATGCTTTAGGTAAAGCAGTTTCACTCGCCTTATTGTTGAAACGGAGAAGCCTATACAAAAAAACGTGCGTTTCCTTGAACACTAACAAAGCATGCCCTTTTAAGTTGATATGGCGGTCATGTTAGGCAGCAGTTGCTTAATTATACATCCAGCAGATATTGACCAATAAACATTAGTATTCATTTGGAGTGGGGTTTGTGTCCATCGGATGAATGCAAGTACAATAGGCTATAGCCACTCTCCTTTTATCTCTGCTTTGCTATATACCAATTTCTCAGGGAAACTCTCGTTTTTTTTAGTGGCTTGATGCTTCATGTTCGTTAGATAGTTGCCAACTGTGTCTGACAGTCATTTAGTGTAGGGTAGGGATGGCACAGTTTTATCAGAGCGTTTTCACTGAAAACTGCTGCCTGTTGTGACCAGAAACTAGGGTGAACTAAAACAGTAAAGATTGCAGGCCAGACAGCTTAACAATGAGCTGAAAGTCGAGTCAGGTCAATTTTAGTTTATTTAGTCCCAAACAGCTCCGCCAAGCTTAGGGGAGCTCTAGAGTCGGATTAAAAGTCTTTGTGGGTTTGTCACTGAAAGAAACATATAAATCATCATGTGAATTCCTGTTACTGTAATATTTAAATGTTCCCTATAGCTGCTTTAATCTGAAGTAACCAGACTCATAGCGGAAATAAATACGGATTTAAAATGTCAAAGCTAACACCCTTTGCAATTATATTAAAACAGTACATAGCAGTACAAAGTGCCACAGCAACTGAATAAACAAAAGATGTGCTTTAAAAGGCCTCAAAAACACTTAATGCTGGTCAGACCGACTTTGTCAGCCAACATCTCTTCTGTAATCCGTCTTCAAATCTGAAAACCTCCTCCGACCAAACAAAATAAGCTTGTGTTTTTCCACCTCTATCCACATCTAAATAGTTGTTCAGTATTGGGTTTCACACAGTGGCTCAAATACTTTGCATGGCGGTCACGCTTCTGGCTACCCTTGAACTGAGCAAGCACAGTCCAAACCATCAGAATCTTTGCTGTTGTGTTTATTTCACCTTGGTCTACTGTAAATCTAGACTGTCGTTTGTGTAACACTTTTTTCCTCTCTCTCTCTCTCTCTCTCTCTCTCTCTCTCTCTCTCTCTCTAGCAGATGTCCAGCTGCAGCAGACCACAGTCCAAACAGTGAATGCCTGTCTGGAAGTCTGCTGGACTGCCCACATCTGCCTGACCACTGCAGATACTATCTACATAAGTACACACACACAAACAAACAGCTACAGTTTAAGATGATGAAGAGCGCCCATTTGACCTGGTGCGGCGACTGACTGCTGCGTCTTACACCGCAGGGAGGAACGAAAAGTGTGAGTGATGGATCAAAGTCATTTCAAGCCCACTTAACTGAACATTTGAATAAAGTGTATGTGTTTTCATGCTTTACCTTGTGTCAGTAAATGGGTGAAAATGTTACAGTCTTCATGGCAGCCATGGTCAGTCTGGTTTTAAGAGGTTTAACCATCAAACTCTGAATAAATTGACTGCATGAAAACAGCAACGATTATCTTCTTAATTACTGGTCGTCAAACATTGGCCTGCAGTCATCAACCAGACTCCTGCTCCAAATGTAAACCAATGCCATTTCTAAAGCAAAATCTATGAGCATTTGTTATAAAATACAAAATGAAATAAAATAAAATAAAATAAAATAGCCATGTCAGTATAAATACTAATAATGTCTAAGTAAATCCCAGATTTGCATGGATGTCAAGGGTTCTTTCTCACAAAAAGTAACTGCCACCCACAATTTTCATGTGATAAACTGGTGTTTTTGATTTTATCCTCCATCAAATTTTAGCAGGATCGCATTGTGATGTATGATACGTTTTTTATATAATTTAATCTTGATTAAAAACAAACCAAAAAATACGTAATTGACGTTTTTGTTTTACACATATAAGGACTTTGGTCTTACATAATGCATTTGTAATTTGGTATATATTTGCCATGGTGGGATTTATTATTATTTTATTTATTTGAAAACATTGAATATATAATGATGTTATGAGCCATATCAGCCATTTCTTGATTTGTTGCCTGGTGGGCTCATTGATCATAGCTCTCACATCCCCAAAAACCCATCCACTCACCCGTCTATCTATCAATACTTGCTTCCATCCTTCCGTAGTATCTCATATCACTAGTTTTGCAGGTTGTGACACCCACATAGTGATTTTTCCAATGCTCTCCTGGGAAATCATTGTACTCACACCATTCTTAATCAATTTCTTTAATAGCCAAACCCTGATGAAGTTAGTTTATTAACGTGAAAAGACGCCTGTTGGAAAAGCTTACAGCCAGTTAACAAGCAGACACCTTATTGTCATGCTTCCGGTGGACCAACCTCCACCGCTTTTGCTAATCAATATGATCTGCTTTTCAGTAATCAACATATTGCTGCTGAGTGTGATGAGATTGAGGTCAGTGTACATTGATCATAATAGAACATAGGATGAGTTTACGGACTGAAAACAACACAGCTGCTAATTAGATGTCCCTGCTTCACCATGCCAATAAGGTTTTAGACATATTTAATTAAAAAAAGTCATGTATCTGCCTGAATTTGTAAAACAGGCCTCTTAAAGCTGGTCATAAAGTTTTCCTTGTAAATCATTTTTTACTGTTAAAGTATTATTTCGTCTTTCTACCCTCTAATTTGATTGCGCAGAGTTTAAACAGACTGGAAACATTGATATATGCAAAAGGACAAAATCATGCAACACATGGCCTCTGCAGGTAAACAGTAGATGTCCTGGAAGTCCAAGATGCATGCTGTCAAAAAGTGTGGACACCCCAGGCAAACTCCCCTTCAACCCCATATTTTAATGGGTTTTGAAAGAGCCCGAAGCATGTCCCAGAATTCCATTTGTGAGAGCCGAGATACACATCTGTCTTTTTTTGTTTTTGTTATGGCCATAGCAGCATTAATCTCAATCAGCTCAGATTTTTGTGTTGATTTCTCTGGCCTATGTGCTAAAAAATAATAAAAAATAAAGCAAAAAGACATGTTGACAAGGCATGTGATCCTTGCTATGATAACAGTATAGTCACACTTAATGACTTGATTTGGATATTAAAATTGAGATCTGGTGCCATGATAACACAAGAAGAATTTAGTTAATCAGTGAATATGAGCATTTTGTCTTGACTGTATTGTAGGTTTCTGTATGTGTGTCTCGTATTTGTTCAATCTAGTTTCTTTATGGGGTTGTAGTTGATGAGAGAAATAACTCTAGGTATCTGCAAATCTAGTTGATTTCATGATTTTTGCAGAATTTTACCTAGTGGAATAATGTTAAAGGGGCCCAGAACTTTGGGCATTGAGCATGTCATTTTGATTTGTTTAGGTGCTGAATGAGACAAAGTAGTCCCTGACTGTCTCAGAAAGTTCAGCCTAGCCCTATAGTCTTTATAGCACTAAGGTCAACCACAAGCAGCACAAAGACTCTTTAGGACTATAGGAATGATGTTTTGCCTGAATCAGTTTTTAGATGTATATCTGTTTGGTGTCTGTCTAAACTCTTTTTTGTTGCCATTTCAACCTCATCTGTCTTCTTTTTTTGTGAGCCAGTTTACAGCTGGGAACTCCTCTGACTTTTCCTTTTGGCTTGGCTTCCCTTCCTGCTCCCTCTCCTTCTCTTTCTCCCCCTGCCCTCTTCGACCTTCTCTCTTCTTCCTGTCCCTTCCCCCACCCCAACCTACTCCCACCCTCTTTTGTCCCAATTGGGGTAGAAACACACCAAATGCAGCAGGGCCCCAGCAGGAACCTCCCGCACCTCCCACACTTGGTCGCCTGTGGGACGATCGATCATGCTGTCAATCCAAATTACCGCTGCTTTGACTGTTTGTTAGTCCCACAGAGCGATACAAATCAGTTCAAGAGCAGCATCTGACTGTTTGCAATGAAACCCCTTTAAGCAGCATACAGCAACAGGTACTTGCGGTACTTGCTGTGGTAGACTGGTTAACAGGCTGGCATCCATTTGGGTTTTATGTAGTAGTTAGCTCTCTGTGCTGCAATGTGTTTACATGTCCTGCACACAGAGAGGGACTGTGAGTGTGGGGATTCTGTGAGGAGATACAGAGAGCTCAGCTTCACAGCTGCACACTAAATTTCTGCGCCCGTCAAAAAGCTTTGAACTAAATAGACATAAACACAGCATAAAATAGAGGGGGAAATCAATTAATGGAACAATAGGGTTTATGCTGTTGTTATATTAAAAAAACATGGATTTTGTACAAGCTTAGACATATTTTCTTAAATCTGCCAAACTCTACCTGTAACTGTTTTAATTAAACCTGCAGTGTGTAGAATTTTGGGTTTTATTTCCTAGCAGACTTTGTAGAAAATAATTATACTATCCATAAGTACGTCTAATTTAGTGCATAAAAGCTGTTTTTTTTTTTTTAGAATTATAATTTTTTCCCTTAGAAAGGGTCTCATATATGTCCATATTTCTCTACACCTTGGACCAAGGCCTTAGCACCGCCATGTTGGAAGCGTCATAGTTGGAATGTCATCAGGTGCATTGTTTATAATTTAGAATTGTTCTTGTCCTTGAAGGCCACTGTAGCTTCTGTTGTTATTCAAAAGGGGTGGGGTTACCCAGGGAGCGTTGCATTCTAGAACTTTCTAGAATTTTCAAGAATTTTCTTGATGATGTCATATTACACAATGCACCTTTAAGCTATATTGTACTTTCACCCATTTCACTTTAATTTTGGCCATTCTACATTGCTGTCTAAATGGTTCAATGGTCTTGGCTCTTTATCAGCTTGTTGTGTATTTGATGTATTTATTTGTGTGCCAAGAGGAGCAATCTTTACTTTGGTTGTATGCATGACAATGGGACTTCATTGTTAATGAATTGCCATTTGTAAACAATAATGATTTGAAAGGCATACACATATGAGATGTGTGCAGACTATGTTCATGCACCTTATTTAAAATGTCCACTGTTTCCTATAATCCATAGACTTTGTGCTGTTCTCTTCTCGACCAAAGCAACACACTATAGGCCTATTTGAGCAAAAGTTAACTTAAAAATACATTTTAACACTGCACTCATAGGCTGTTCTAGCACAGTTTGTTTTTCAATAAATAGGACATGAGCATAACTCGTTCAATATCAATAGAGCCTACCACAAAAAATGAATCCCAAGAAGAATTTGACAAATGTGTTTATGTGATGCTATCCTTTTTCTTTTCTTTTTCTTTAGGTTCTTTTTTCTTTCTTTTTATGTAGGCCAATGCCAAAAGGTACGCTAAAACATTGTAGCCTACACCACCATCTACGGCCTATGACATTTACATTTTCCTGAAAATCGCAAATACGTTCAAGTTTTTTTCTGAAATCCTTACTAGAAAAATGGAAATCTCTGGTGTAATGTAATTACTGTAACACATTGTCTCCGATAGGGAGTAAAGGCCAATCATGAACGAGTGCTGTAGGAAAACAAACGCTAGGATTGGCTGAGACGCGGCCTCGGTTTCAAGGCGCCCTGCGTTTTGTCGGAGGGTCTTGTGAATGGAGGGGGCGCCTGGAAACCGGTGGAATCTGCACGGAGTGAGGAGAGCGAGCCTCTGGACTTCCAACCGCTCAGCATTTGAACCGTCGCTCTGTGTGAAGTCAAGTCGAAAAACGATGGAAATTTAAGCCATTTTAAGCTCCAAATGCTCCTTCTTTTGCGCTAAAGCGACAACGCTCGAGTGTTTGACGCGCCGGAGAAATTTGGTTGTGCATTACTTCAAGAAAATGGAACTTTAGGCGCTATTTTCGCCGGATCGGGAGTGAGAGTGGACTGCTTGGAGTCACTTACAAAGACCATTAAGAAGTCATGACACGACGAACGTTTCACTTGGATTTATCTTCATAAAAACGAAGAAAAGACGATTACGACCATTCCCAGTCGATTTATTCGGACTACAAGCCAAGTGTTGCGACACTTACTGCAGATTTTCTTCGCTTTTCGACCGTTTTCAAGTCGCCCTACTTGGATCAAAGTTTTTTCCAACCCTCCCCCCTCCTCCTCAACTATGGCGGCGGCCAGGTCCACCACTGGCTCTGTGTTGCTGCGGATCATGTGGCTGGTGTACGGGCTGTCCTTCCCAGCCTCTTCTGCTCAGAATTACAACAGCGAGAGCGGCATATCCATTCCGGAACACGGCTTTTGCCAGCCCATCTCCATCCCGCTTTGCACCGACATCGCCTACAACCAGACCATCATGCCGAACCTCCTGGGCCACACGAACCAGGAGGACGCCGGACTGGAAGTACACCAGTTCTACCCGCTGGTGAAGGTCCAGTGCTCTGCGGACTTAAAGTTCTTCCTCTGCTCCATGTACGCGCCGGTGTGCACGGTGCTGGAGCAGGCCATCCCCCCGTGTCGCTCCCTGTGTGAGCGTGCACGGCAGGGATGTGAAGCCCTGATGAATAAATTCGGCTTCCAGTGGCCCGAGCGGCTCCGCTGCGAGGCTTTCCCCGTCCACGGAGCCGGCGAGATCTGCGTGGGCCAGAACACGTCCGAACCCAGCAGCCCGGCCTCCTCGTCTTCCCCGTATGCTCCCGAAGCAATGACCCTTCCCCCGAACATGGGCCGACCCAACCAACGCCCGCCCTCGCACAACCAGGGAAACCAGTTCTCCTGTCCTCTGCAGCTGGAGGTGCCGACCTACCTGGGCTACAAATTCATGGGGGTGAAGGACTGCGGTGCCCCATGTGAGCCCACCAAACCCACAGGGATCATGTATTTCCGGGAGGACGAGGTCAAATTCGGCCGTTTGTGGGTCGGTATCTGGTCCATCCTGTGCTGTGTGAGCACCTTATTCACGGTGCTGACATATCTAGTGGACATGAGGCGATTCAGATACCCCGAGAGGCCCATCATCTTCTTGTCCGGCTGCTATTTCATGGTGGCGGTGGCATACGCCGCCGGATTTTTCCTGGAGGACAAAGTGGTGTGTGTGGACAAATTCAAGGACGAGGGCTATAGGACTGTGGCTCAAGGGACCAAGAAGGAGGGCTGCACCATCCTCTTCATGGTATTGTACTTTTTCGGCATGGCCAGCTCCATCTGGTGGGTGATTTTGTCCCTGACCTGGTTCCTCTCTGCCGGCATGAAGTGGGGCCACGAGGCCATTGAAGCCAACTCCCAGTACTTCCACCTGGCTGCGTGGGCTGTCCCTGCCATCAAGACCATCACCATCCTCGCCATGGGCCAGGTGGACGGCGACGTGCTGACGGGCGTGTGCTTCGTGGGCATCTTTAATGTGGACTCCCTCCGAGGCTTTGTACTGGCTCCTCTTTTCGTCTACCTGTTCATCGGCACGTCCTTCCTATTGGCCGGCTTCGTGTCCCTCTTCCGGATCCGCACCATCATGAAGCACGACGGCACTAAGACGGAGAAGCTGGAGAGGCTGATGGTTCGCATAGGCGTGTTCAGCGTACTCTACACGGTACCGGCCACCATAGTAATAGCATGTTACTTCTATGAGCAAGCCTTCCGGGAGCACTGGGAGCGCACCTGGCACATGCAGACCTGCAAGCGCTTCGCCGTGCCCTGTCCGGCTCACAACTTCGCCCCCATGACCCCGGACTTCACCGTGTTCATGATCAAATACCTGATGACCATGATCGTCGGGATCACCTCGGGTTTCTGGGTCTGGTCCGGGAAGACCCTCCAGTCGTGGCGGAGTTTCTACAAGCGCCTTAGCAACGGTAACCATGGAGAGACCACGGTGTAAAAGTTCAAAAGGATGAGAAGACACCAGAGCTTTGGATATAAATAAAAAACCATGGAAAAGAGGTCAAATAGCTTTCATTTTTTTAAACAATTTTTGGACATATTTTTTCATTTGATCCTTGTCTTTTTAGGTTGTGATTGCAATTCATGCTTTCGGACACACAGCCAAACTTTATATTCTATAGAAGTTGGATGTATTTTCAATATTTCTTTTTTCCTCCATCATCATCGGACAACACACAAGCTCTGCATTTGCTCTTTGGATTATGAACTGGTGGAAAAGGCCATAGTGGTCCCTGGATTGTAAATGCCAGACTGATGACTTTAGTATATGAAACTCTCTACATATTATTGATTTATATCCTCCTCAATATTACAATTTGAATGTAATTCCTATATTCTCCGGTGGGAGTTTCTTGCTGGACAAAACTGTAACGGAAAACACTGATGGCTCAAGCAGCGTGGCCTTCTGTCCACACTGCAGCCAACAGGTCAATGGTTTGATCCCTACAGCAGCCACACAACCCTGACTGCCTGGGCTATACATGTACATTTCAGGTTGCTCTGGTTTTTAGCTTAAGACTGAAATGTATTAACACACATGTTAGATATTGCAGAGTACAATCTCGTTTGTTAATCTGAGAAATCACACATCAACTCGAGATTCTGCCATTATGTGCCAAGTGGCTTTTTTTACTCTATTTTTAACATTGTTCAGACTGTTGAGTGTTTGCTCCGATGGTGAATGAAGTTATGTAATATTTGCACAACTATCCTAAAGGTTAAAGGTGTTAAAAATGACTGACTCATCACAGGATGACCTGGATCAAAACGGTGAGAAAGACCACACACGCACTCACACACGCACGCACACACACACACACACACACACACACACACACACACACACACACACACACACACACACACACACACACACACACACACACACACACACACACACACACACACACCGGGGCCTCCACTCTTTGCTATGAAGACACAACAGCTCATTGTTTGTCCCTCTGTGTGGTCTCCCAACTGTTGGACCCCCCTCCCCCCTCCATCAAAAAGACTTTTTAAGCTTTTAAGGCATCCAAAGCACCATTTCAAGGCTCCACATTTAATCGGTACGGGCTGGAAGTGGTTGCTCATGTTTTTACATGTCATTATACCATGGATTAGGATGATTCTACACATTCACACCTGTATTCTACCCAGTGTAAATGAATTTATCTTAATATCATTTATAATTTCACTCGTAGCGTTGAATGGTTTTCAAGAGCAGAGTGAACATTTTACTGTTTTATGGATTTTTTTTATTTTGCGTCTCGGTGGCAACCTTACTAAAGCCTTCAAAACCCGGAGCAACTGCGTTTATTTTCTTAGCGTCTGAAAACAGGACTTTTGTTTGATGTTTTAAACCAGGGAAACACCAGGAGAGAGGTCAGAGGTCACAGCCTTGTGGGAATGTTTTTTTTATTTTGAGAGAGTGTGCATTGAGTGTTAAGCAGAAGTGAGAGAATCACTGGTGATAATATAGCAGGTTATTACAACAACATTGTTTATCTTTGCTGGTGACGTTAAACATCCATGTTGACTAGTGAGCTGTTCACAATCATATATTCACTTTAAACAATCGGAAAAATCTAATACAATTTAAGCTGAACCTGTAAACTAAATTCTTGGATCAATAAAATAACACACCCCAATTGTGTATTTTAAGATTGAGCCAGTGATTAAGTCCCGTTGGTAACTCATTGTTGTATGCCAATGCCAGTTATTCGAACTGAATCATTCGTCTCTCACTCAATAACACAGTCAGTAGGAGATCGTGTGGTGAAACCTGAGCTGAGACAGCTGCAAGTGATTGCCAGACGCTTTTGTTTCTTATAGAGAATTTCCTCTACATTGTCACATGTACATGACAAATGGGAACACCTCAAGCAATGACAGAAAAAGCTAAACATTATGACCATGTAGAAAATACACACTACGTGCAAATTATAGTAAACTGTTAAAAGTGCTGTGTATACAAGGAATGTCACATTTCCCACTTCATACCTCAACCCCTGGTTAACACTCGTATGTAGGATTAAGTTTGGCAACAGGGCAACGATCCACTACACGAGTCATCTCTCGTACATCATGTTTTTACCTAAAAAGGCAAAAGTATTCTGTGTAATTGTCTTCGGCAGCTGAGATCTGCTAGTGTAGATGATACCAGACTGATGTGTTTGTCTTGTACTAAGATTTCAGAAGGATTATGAGTGTGTGGGGTTTTATTGTTATTGGAACATAAACAAACTACTAAGTAAACGCAGCCTGTTTTTAAAGACGTACTGTATTTATGGGGATACTCATTTTTGTCTTTTTACTTTTTTTTAACGAGATAAGCCTCTTGTATGTGTACAGTTTGAATAAAAGCGATAAGGTTTGTAATGTGGCGATCCCTGTGGTTTGTGTTCAGAGATGAAGTCATGCGCACTTTGAGCTTCACAGTAAGTGTGTGACCTTGGAAACAGCAGTTGACAAAACCAATCTTAATTTCAGTGAACCTTGAGTGCAGATTGTTTTGCCAACATTTGCACAGTATTTATTGTTTAATGATGCAGCAGAAGTAAAAGCAAGGGTGTGTATAGATGCTTGGGTCTTTTCTTTTTAACCACCCATAACCAATTTTGTCCCTCACTGCTTTCACTTATTGCCAGAACCGCAGTGAAAATACTAAACACATGACCTTAGACACATTAGAGACAACACACAGGCAACATTGTGATGCTGCTTTGCAGGACATTCGGCCAAAGGTGAACAACACAAGTCCTTAAATCCTCAATGTTATCGACATTAAACCTTTATTATCTGCACAGTTTTATTATTATTCTAAAAGGAAGAATGCTGTTCTGTGCCACTCATTAAATAACAAGTTATTGTAAATATACAGTACATGTTGTACAACTTCACTTAGTGCTAAGTCTGTGTAGCCTGTTGATGAGCAACATAACTTCCTGACAATAGTTCTTAAGATACTTCTTAGTAGTGTTGCTATTTTCCTGGCATATCTGTTGAGGAAGGTTGCACATATCAATATGTTGTACACAAACATATACCAGCATTTTACATTGGAGTTCATTTGATTCTGCCATGGAAATCCACTGCTTCCTTCCTGAACATATTGTATTGTGATACAACAGCATCCTCTACAGAAACACAAGTAGAAGTACACAAATGATGTTGAAAACGTGCAGGACATAAAGAGCCCATTGTATTGACAAAATGACTGCATTACTCTGCTCCTTCATGTAATTGTAGCTGGATATAGGAAACCCAGCTAGAAATGCTTAAAATGTATATTTACTATTTACAAATACACTAAAATATTTACAGTATTGGTTTAATATTTGAAATTCACTTATTTTTCTACTTTATTTTAGCCTATATATTTTAATAGACAGGATATTACTTTTAGTTATGTATATTTTTTGCCTTCTTTTTTCTACATACTTGTATTTATAACAGGCACCTTCAGGATTGTGACTGCATTTTGTTGTTCATTTTGCAATGACACGGTGTACAATACAGCCCCCCACATAAGGTATGAAGCATGGGCCTATTACAAGAGCTACATAGTTGTTTAGCCTACTACCCAGGGGGCAAAGTGATTTTATGGACATGGAGCATTGTAAAAGGTTGTTCACCAAAAATGACATCTAGGACCTTCCACGAT
Organism: Hyperoplus lanceolatus; assembly: GCA_026929865.2. Taxonomy (NCBI): domain Eukaryota; kingdom Metazoa; phylum Chordata; class Actinopteri; order Uranoscopiformes; family Ammodytidae; genus Hyperoplus; species Hyperoplus lanceolatus. Next base: position 21,146,313 of record CM049405.1, read on the forward strand.
CACAACCTGGGTGGACAACCTTGTCAACAAGCTGCTGGAAAGCTACAGCGTGCCGACATAGCAAATCAGAACCACTGTGGGGGTGAATTGGGTAATGGGGAATTTTTTGAACTTATAGATATCATTATGAAACTTTGCCAGTTGATTACTGACATTAAAACAAAAACTTTTTGTATTACAGTATTTTCCAAAATGTTTAAATAAATATGAAAAATCATCAATATCTTACTAATGATGCGTACATTTGCATATCTGCAAAGCCCCAAAATCTAGATATTGGAAGAAAACAAAGTACATTTGTTTTTTAATTTTGAAAACAAAACAAGTGTCCAACTGCCTGAAGCCTTTTCTAATCACAGTTCAAATTTGATAATGTGCCATGGACCAAAAGTGTCCTTTTGGAATCTCCAGCTGGTATTTTAGGAAACGGCTAGACATTCCCTTGGAAAAAACAGTGTAAAGAATTAATTTTCTATGGGTAATTGATCAAATTTGAAAAGTGATTAGGAAAAGCTTCAGGCAGTTGGACACTTGTTTTGTTTTCAAAATTTAAAAACAAATTGACTCAGCTTTTGTCCAACATCTAGATTTTAGGGCTTTGCAGATATGCAAATTTACGCATCATTAGTAAGTTATTGATGATTTTTCATATTTATTCAAACTTTTTGGAAAATACAGTAATACAAAAAGTTGTTGTTTTAATGTCAGTAATCAACTTGCAAAGTTTCATAATGATATCTATAAGTTTAAAATATTCCCTATTAGCCCACCCCCATTCGCTTAAACAGTGGATCTGATTTGCTCTATGTCGGCCCCCTGTAGCTTTCCAGCAGCTTGTTGACCAGGTTGTCCACCCAGGTTGGGATCCTGGAAGGTCCTTGATATCATTTCTGGTGAACAACCTTTTACAACGCTCCATGTCTGTTTAAAAAAAAAAAAAAGGGGGTTTTGCCCCCTAGGTATACTCCAAATGACATGAAGGCTGAGTGTGATGTGTAAAATCAGCGGAGTTCCCGGATGGAGATTACTCATTAACATTCTTATCTGATGCTGACCTCTGGTGGCCACAACTACAAATATACAATGTTTTTCTTTTCTTTTTTACATTCAGTCAAGTAACTTGTTCTGACTTTATATTACATCATATTATCAACTTTGTTACATTTATGCACGCTTTAATTTTTCTTCCAAACTTTTGTTCAGTGATTTAATTCATGTAGGCCTACCTGGTCATCACTCAAACATCGTTATTATAACAGTTTTTCTGACGATCCACATCATGTCTTTCAGATAGCCTAAAGTAAAAATAACTGTGGCCTATGAATGGGACTATCCTAAAGTATTAGCATTAAATCACTATGTTAGAGAGTGTTTTGATATTTTTTAAATTTCACAGATCTCCTTTGCAAAACAAGAGCGCTCCAGCTGGAACTCCTCGGATTATTAAGAGATAAGGCCTCTTACTGTTTCTAACTCAGAACTGATTCAAAGTTATGATTTATAATGACACAATCTTCACAGTTTAAATTACTTTTTTCCTCGACTCATTTTGACCCATGTAAGCATATAAATCTACTTATTTGACAAGTGCTTTGAGAATAGGTCTTATTGCGTGGGCATTAAAATTGTGTACTTGTGTTTGCAAAACATTGCAAAAAGAGAAGGTACCCAGTGAAGTTATTGAGCACTAGTAGAGCACTGTATACTGTCACCTGGAACAGCTTTTCAACAGTAGCAGTTGGAGACACCAACGTCGGATATTTTTAGATCCTACATTTTACATTGAACATTTTAGTCTGTTTATTGGTTTATTTGTATCTATGATTTTAAAACACACTTTGGAGACAAATACAATGGCTTTTAACCACAGAACAGAGATTTAAAAAAAAAAAAACTCTTAACGCTTGCAACATGATTAAAAACATTTATTTTCTCTGAAACAAAAAGCTTTTACATGATTGTCTTATCTTCGGTAGTTTAAATCCATACATAAAGGGGGTGATCATAGGTTGGAAAATCAGGAGATACACACTCAAAAGAATGCGTAGTTTAGTGGGTAAAATAGGCATATCTATTTTTGAATCAACAAAGTGAAAAAGGGTGCCCAAAAACATGTTTGTCACTGAGACAATCTGAGGTGTGACGGTGCTGATGGCCTTTTGCTTGCTTTCTTTAGAGGCATTCAGACAAACGGCCACTATCTTCATGTAAGAGACTGTAATCAGACTAAATGGGATAACAACAGTCACAATGGCAAAAGGCAGGTCCGATATGCTGGTTTGTATTGAAACTGAACATGCAAGTTTCATTACTAAGTGGGGGTCACAAAACACTTTGTTCATGACATTTCCACAAAAATTCAAACCAACAAGGAATGAAAAGATCAATATCACATTAAGAAATGAATACATCCATACAAGCAGAATGATCATACCTACTCTCCTTGTGTTCATGATGACATTGTAGTGTAAAGGATAACAGATAGAGACATGTCTGTCATAGGCCATGGCTGCTAAACTGCAAAACTCAACGGAAGCAGATGTGTAGATATAAGACATCTGGGTGAAACACCATGGCAGGGTGATTTCATGGGTATCTGAAAACATCTGTGACATCATAAGAGGATACAGTGATGTGCTGCCACTGATTTCATTCACAAATAAATTACATAGTAATATATACATAGGCTCATGCAGGTTTCTGTCTGCATATATGACTATAATGAGGAATGTGTTGGCTAAACATATTGAGAAGTACCATAAAAGCATTATGCTGAAATACAGGTATTTTGACTGTCCAATGTTACCATAAGCACTCAGCACAAAATACACAATCTCAGTTGAGTTCTGGTCTAAAGTAAGTGAAAACATGTTTTTCTTTAGAAAAATACACAGTAAAGAACAACACTACTCTACACACTAATGTGCAACTGCACACAGAGTGATTCACCACACTGTTAAAAAAAACAAAGCTACATTCATTATGGTCATAAAGGTATATGCCTTTGCTTATTTGGATAATGGATTGTGATGCAGATTTACAAAGAACGAATGCTTGTGAATCTGGATTTCACACATTTGAAAGGTTTCTTTTTACTCACCCATGACACATTGTGAGGATTCTAAATGTGAATAATCATAGAACAAAATTAAGCATACAGTAAATGCACATCAATTAAAATTCCCATTTTAACCATATGAGCCAAGATCACTGGTATCTGACAAATACTAAGAAAGCCTCCAGGTGTCTGCCACTACTCTCCCAACTGAAGGCAAAAGCCTCTGCCGAACCTTATACACTTAGTTGCACTTGGTTGGGCAACACTAGAGGGCGATGTATGATAGACTCAAATTGCTTCCTGGTAACTCGAGGAGACGTTTTCATAATATTCCTGTTTACCTCAAACAGCTTCTAGTTTCATTTACTTCATCATCTTCACTCAGACACACTCAACAACCTTTTTTTTGTTGTTCCTAGAATATTTAAAGAAGTTGGGAGACGAGCATTTAAGTTTAAAGCACCTTCAAATTGGAATAATTTGCCCTTCTCTCCCAGAGCAATCACTTCTTTACAAAGCTTCAAATGTGAATGTATAAGTTTGTGTTTGTCTTTAATAGTTTGTTTTGTGTATTGTATTTGTAGTTACTGTATGTTTTTCTGAGGACCCTCTCGGAAACAAGATGCTACATCTCAAGGGGCATATCCTCAAATAATTTTTTTTTAACTGCTAATACCAGCCGAAGAATGTTTATAAAATATCAAAAACATAACATTTTTGAATGTTTACATTTGGTGAACTTTTCTTACTTTGTTTTCAAGCCAAGAATACAGAGGTACATCCTTTTTGGCAACTGTCAAGTGTATAATCAACACATCCCATTGTTTCATCAGATGCAACAGCATTCCTGCACGTCTGAGTGTTTCATATGGGAATATCTACGTGTCCTCTCATGACTGTCTTAAACAAGTGTGTTTCCTAGACCAGGGGATCCAAACTTTTCAGCCTGCGACCCCCAAAACCCTGGAGGTGGCATATAATGTTGCCCACACTCACGCATTCACATTAGGCCTTTGCTAACATGGGCATTAAAACAACATGAAAGAACAACAGTCCAACAGCCTTACTATTCATTTATAATATCATTAACGTTAAGCAACTCACAACGGCTACTTGCTACTGAACATAACTTCAATTTGCACATTTTGGCAGCAATGTCTCTTAGTGGCCTGAGGGCTTTTGACATGTGCTTAAGAACCGTTAGGAGACGATTTATTGTCAAATGAGGAGTTGTATTACTCTACGATATGAACTGATCCAGCAATTTTAGATTTGCCTTTGGCGTAGTGCTCAAACTTCAAAACACTTTACAACTTCCGTTTTAAACCGATGGACTATGGCAACAGGTGGTAATGACATAAATTTGCAAATGCCCAAAGTAGCCGTCCACTCAACCGTCGCTGCTTAAAGTCCCTACTATTGGCGTTGCAGCAGCACACCACACACACACACACGTGCAAACCTTTATGTTTCTCGTTCTGAAACAGAGCTTAAAGGTACAGCATGGAAGAGGAAAGGGTGGAATTTTCCCAATTTCCGCAACTGTCAGCACTTGTGGTGCTTTCTTACTACATGGTACCGACTCTACTCTTCTCTACTCTTCTCTACTCACTCGCCTTTTGGGGTTTTCCTCTATGAAATCGTACCTGGTTTCAGGGAACTGCTTTCTTCATCATCAGTACCATATCCTGCACAATACGGTTTAGCAAAGCTACTGCACTGGTAAAACTTTTGGAGCTTGCTTTCTTTATAGTTTTGTTCTACCATCTTTCAAAACTGGCTTTTCAGACATGATCCTGGACCACACTGTGGTTCCTCAAGATAATACAGCCATTCCTCACATTGGTGGCTGACGAGAAAATCCAATGTGAGCTGGACAGGGCCACAATTGCATGTTTGTTAACGTTAATTAAAAAATAAATAAAACAATAACAGCCTGCTATGACACGTAACGTTTCTCTGAGCGGTAAAGGATCAACGTTATTTCTTCCAAAACATTTTTTTTGACAATAATCGGCCTGATGAAGACTGAGTAGAAATGCATTGCTGCTAATGTTAGCCACTAGCGTCATTATGATGACCAGCTACACAGAGGCAGTACTATCATGGGTACTATCCTGTAATGGAAAAGGACCTCTTGGAAAAGCGCCAAAAAGGTTGAGATGACACTCAAACTGATTCTGTCTTTTCCTCTGTCTGGCAGGTGGCAGCCTGAATCTATGCATGTTTTGCTGACATCGCCAAGTAACTGTCTGCATATCACCTGAAGTTAAATCTTAACAAGGCAGGGCTTCTTTTGTCCCCATGGATGGCTTCTCCTACGACCTCTCATTTAACAGTAAGCACAGTGTGGTGTCCCAGCTTGGACTGCAAGATATCTGGTTGCATGGCAGGATGACCAGTCGCGTACTCAGACTGTTTGAAGGGCAGGGGCGAAAAAATAAAAAGGGCACATTCTGGACAACATGGGGCCCAACCAGCGCACACAGTGGCTTTTCTAACTCAATGGTGTTTTGTTCCCCCAACGGAGCCTTAAAGGCAGCGCTGCCTGGAAGGCCCAATCCCCTAACCTTAGCAAGCGCTGCCGAGAAGGGCCCGTTCATGGGAATTGTTAAATCTCCATGTAGCACTTGTGTCACTTTGCAGTTTGGTTTATTTGCAGCTATAGTGCTTATGTGATTCTTGTTGTTCTGTGTTTGTACCTTCATTGTTGAATGCACTTAATGGAAGTTGCTTTGGATAAAAGCGTCAGCTAAATAAAATGTACAGTAATGTTACAAAACATCAAAGACTGTGTTGTAGATGTTATATAAAATGTTTGGGCTCATACAATTAAAAGGGTGGTCGGGGGGTCCCCTCCATAAAAAAATTAGCTTTCAAGACACTGTTTCCCCTTATTCTAGTGACTTAATAAACACCAAAATGACTTTGTGCACTTTCACATTTTAGCCAAAGAAGGGAGGATGCCTTGCTGCTTTCATCTTTACTAACTGGAGAAAATTCAATGTGATGCTACCATACAGTCTTTGACCACTGACAGCCAGCTACGGAAAAATTAAAGGAAGCTTTCCTTCATGTTGAGGTGATAGCTGACTATTATCGTCTCTCTTGCATGAAATGACCTACACTTGAATGGGGACCGGATCTTGAACGCTGAAAAAATGTACCGTACGGACGGACATACTCTTAATCCGCTTTTTGCTTGGTTATCCAGTGGAGATTTAAGAACCACTCGATGTAGCTGTTTGTCATAGCGACACCACATGAAAGCAATGCCTCTTTCCCATTCCCCGTTCGTCGGCTACCAAAGAGAGGAACGTCTGCACCTCATTAGCTAACCACAACATGTTTTTTCGGTTTGCCATATTCTTGCTACAGAGGGCACATCATCATCATTTAGGCCTATTGTATGGAGGGGCAACCTAGGTCACTCAATAATTGTTGTTCACGTGTACAGGGCAGCCAATAAGACAATTTCTCTCATTTTCACCACCATAGAGGGCACTTTAGCAACACTTTTTCAACCATGGGGGCACCAGACGGGCAGGAGGGCACTAGAAGGGCACTCATTAAGGCAGGTAATCGAATTTTCTTGGTCTAGAGGACACATCATCATAATGAATTGTATGAAGGGGCACCCTAGAGGGCACCCAATCATGTTTTGCACGTGAAAAGGGCAGTCAATAAGGCATTTCCTCTCGATTTCACCACTCTTGAGGGCACTTTAAGGCGCTTTTTCAACCATTGAGGCACAAAGGGGGGGGGGGAACCCCTTTAGCTACCCTGCTCATTTACCTGCTCCCCTGTTTTCCACTCCCCTTATCATATACTCACTAGATATTAGTAATGTGTTGGGTCATTGTTGTGTTTAGGCCCAATCCCAAATCCCAATGGCCCTATCCCCTGTCCCTCAAAACAGAGTGTCAATGGGTATGGGTTTGAATGAGGCTAAGATCCTGGCTCCGGTCTACGGGCCAGTCTTGGGATCTAGATACTAGAGATCTTTTTTGATATGCTTGACAATTTGAAATGACAACAACAACTTAACATGAACAACAAAATGAAGATAATACAATCGTCATCCTTTTAATATCTTTATTACTACATATTCACAGACATGGATTAAGCCTAGTTCTGGACTAAATTGTACTTTCAATGGACAATCTCCATTCAAACTTCCATTTAGTCCAGGACTAGGCTTGATCCATGTCTGTGAAACTGGCTCATAAAGTATGTGCGGCTGCCTAAGAGAAAAAAAGAACAAAACTACAAAGCTGTATTTAAAAGTATGAGTATGTTTGGCCATTTTGAATTACAAACACATTTTAAACATAGTCCAAATCTAACTAAAATAGTTCAATTAATAAACATAATAATAAATATATAATGCATAAAAGTTACACTCTATGGCACCAGACACCAGATGCATTGTTTTTATTTAGTACCTTCCTGTGTGTCTATGTGACACACACATACTTTAATCAAAGTTTGTCTAAACAGTGACTGGAGACAATGATGACACCAACCAACACATTTCCTATGAGACAACCTGAGTCGTTCTGCCCATACACATGGGATTGCCATGTAAATGACCAGATAATAGAGAATTGCTGATGTAACTCCCTCTATTGTGACGCAAAAGTACATTGTAAACATCGTGATTAATACTTAGGATCTAAGAAAAAGTTTATTGCTATGGTCAAACTTATTTTCTAGTATCTTTGCACTTTTTTCAAGCATATTTCTGCCATGTATTACGGTACAACGCTAACTTGCGCCTGTGCAGTGCAGCATATCAACCCGCAAATCAGCAATAAAAATCAGTTTTTCTTCTGGCCCCATCGGCAACAGAACAAAGCTGACTTCCGACTTCATAAAAATACTGACCTATCCCTTTAATTACTAAAGATAATAGTAAATATATCATACATAAAAGTTAAACTTTATGGTACGAGATTCATAAAGAATCATTGTTTTTAATTAAGTCCCTTTGCTGAGGTGTTTATGTGACACACACAAACACTTTAATTAAAGTTTGGCTCAACGGTGGCTAGAGACAATGATGGCACCAACCAACTTTCCTATGAGACAACCTGAGTTCAGCCAATACACACGAGATTGCCATGTTATTGACCAGCTAATAAAGATGTGCTGATGTAACTACCCTATATTGCTAAGCAATGTCACAGAGACACAAAAATAAAGAGTAAACATGTTGATTAAGCCTCAGGGTCATTAGTCCACTAGATATCTATATCCCCAAGACATCAATCTATTGGTGATGTTATGCTCTGGGACCAACAGAAAAACTCCCTCTACAATGAGAGAATGGTAGATACTGTGTACTAAAAGCTATGAAAAAATGTAATGTCTATGATTTATTTTGGGTTAATTATTAAGCATTACCTGTCCTAATACCTCATTTTTGGAAAAGAAAAAGTAGGCCAACATACAACATGTTTTTTTAGTTTAAACAACAGGCTGTAGCTGTGCCTGGCCAGCTTTGAAACTTTGCTTCATGCAGATAGTGGGAGCCTCATCGGGACATTTGATATAGAAAGGTGGTGGGCCAATTTACAAATGCACCGCAGAACATTTGTCGGGCTCTGTGGCCTTCTAGCACCCCAAGCACCAGTGTCATTCTTATATCCAATTTATAAGCAAGGGAGATGTTGCTGTAGCAGAAGTCAGCCTTGCACTGTTGCAGACAGGGCCAGAAGAAAAAAGTTTTTTAACCACATATATAAATGCTAACCTAAAACCTATATATCCGTTTAATTGTACACTAAACTGAGATTTTTTACACAGCTTAAATTTGCCACCAGACAGCCGTTTATTTTGTTTTCTTGGGTCTCTTCAATAAACAGCAGTAGTTTCGAGTCGAGCAGCTGATTGGCAGAGTGGTATATTTTTGTTGCCCAACCCGGGTCAAAGGGCACCACTTAAGTACTTCCCCTCTCACACTTGTATGTTTTCATAGGAGCTGTAGTTTTTTGTGAAACTGACAAAGTAATTGTTAATAGTGCTGTCAGCGAAAGCATAGCGCGTAACATACACACATTTTATCGCATTATTAGCCTCGCCTTTGGCGCACCCATAGATAGTAAATAATATGGATGTAGCATCCGGGCTGACCTCAGTTATTCACACGGTATCCAATAATCCTGGTTTGTGCGCGTCGCCATTTTGTGAGAGTTTTACTCCGCCTCACGTCGGGGGGAGGGAGATAGCTGACGTATACCTCCGAGGCAAAGTGAGGGACAACGGGCGGAGAGCTGTCACTCAAGAGATCGCGCCCATACATTTTAACCTCCAAAAGAATAAAAACTAGCGTGGTCCAAAACATTCACCCCCCTCAGTGTTGACATGGAGATATGACCTAAACATACAGACTAAAATGGTTTTGTGGACCAGGCTGTAAATAGGTTTAATAAGACTTTGAAAACAGTCTAACAAGTGAGTCAAAGAAAAATTGCTCAGTCTTGGTACCACCCCCAGTGGCACTTCCGGGTTACTACAGTTGTGGTCACTTCCTTATTGGATGCTGGTAAAAATCGCTGAGGTTGGGGCTTGGGCGCACCCTAACATGCTGCCGCAGCAGCAGCTTCCTGCTTTGTATTGCCACGTTCATGGCTATGAACAGCAAAAATACGCTTCAGAACGGCTTGCTTTTACTTTAACCCTAGAACACCAACACTAAATATTGTAACACTATCACTAACGCTATAATATAACCAATAAACTTCTCAACAATTTCCAGCTAGGTGAAAATAGCAGCAAACCGAGATCGCGACCCTCCTAAGAGGGTCCGGGGGTATGCCCCCCCGGGAGATTTTTTTAGGATTTTAAAGTGAAATGCATGAATCTGATGCACTTTGAGAGGGAAATTAAGAGGCTAAATCTAAAGAATTTTCTATGAAAAAAAATGGAGACACTGTGTCAGATGAATTAGAAGTTATTGGAGAAGGACACATGGATTTTCCATAATAATATTAATTTAAAATAAAATACTATGCAGGGTCCTCTGGGATGGGCTTGGTGCTCTTTTTCTTTTATGGGACATATTTCTCTGTAATATAATGAGTGCATTTAAATTATTTAAAAATTAAAAGGGCCATATTACATTATATTTTTAAAATGTGCCACGGGCTAATCAATCAGTGTTGACACCCCTGCACCAGTGGGTTAACTAAGAAATGAAAAAAAAAAAAAAAAAAAAAATTCAAAGGGCCAAATTATATTATAGTTTTAAAATCGGCCGCGGGCCAATAAAAAGCGGGCCGCGGGCCGCGGTTGGCCCACGGGCCGTAGTTTGGACACCCCTGCTCTAAAGAAAGCAAGCAAAAGGCCATCAGCACCGTCACACCTCAGATTGTCTCAGTGACAAACATGTTTTTGGGCACCCTTTTTCACTTTGTTGATTCAAAAATAGATATGCCTATTTTACCCACTAAACTATGCATTCTTTTGAGTGTGTATCTGCTGCTTTGCCGACCTATGATCACCCCCTTTATGTATGGATTTAAACTACCGAAGATAAGACAATCAATTAAAAGATCTTTGTTTCAGAGTAGGCTACATAGGCCTACATATTTTTCTTCATGTTGCAAGCGTTAAGGGGGTTTGTATCTCTGTTCTGTGGTTAAAAACCATTATATTTGTCTCCAAAGTGTGTTTTAAAATCATAGATAAAAAATAAACCACAGACTAAAATGAGCATTAGTACAGTAAGTGATAGGAAAGTGTTGGGGCGGCAGTGGCGAAGTGGGTAGGGTGTTCGCCTCTGGTGTGCAGGGTCGGAGGTCCGATCCCCTGTCTCCCCGCCACATGTTGAAGTGTCCATGGGCAAGACACTGAACCCCGAATTGCTCCCGATAGTTAGCTTAGCACCCTAGTGCTAAGCCTACCCTGCGTGGTAGCTGCTGCTATCGGTGTATGAATGTGTGTGTGACTGGGTGAATGTGTACAAAAACAATGTAAAGGGCTTTGGGTCTGTGATAAACGGAGATATAGCGCTATACAAGTCCATTTACCATATACCATATACCATTTACCATTTGATAAAAAAACAATATTGCAAGACTTTAAATGAGAAAAATAGAATTTAAACCATTCAACAGAATCATTTCTCAGTTAAGCTGCTGGAAATCAGAGTAATCCTCAATGTTTCTTCTCAGCTGAGTATTCTCCCTTTTCTGACAAATGTCTAAAACCCCTTTATGTATTATCTAAAAATATCCGACTTTGGTGTCTCCAACTGCAACTGTCAAAAAGCTGTTCCAGATGACAGTATACATTGCTCTACTAATAACTTCACGGGATATAATTTCTTTTTACAATGCTTTGTGGACACAAGTACACAATTTGAATGCCCACGCATAAGACCTATTCACAAAGCACTAGTCAAATAAGTAGATTGGAATAATAGAATTCTAAACAAGACTTCAAAAATCCAATTAATTGTGATTACCTACAGAAAATCTACGATAAAAACTACATTTCTTGTTTGACAGCCCTAATTGTTATAAACATTAGAATCACCAAAGGTTTTAAATTCGTATTGCAACTGCTCTAGTGGGCAATGATCTGTCTTAAAATTATGTAAAGTAAAACCAATAAACATGCTATATTTTGGGGAAAAGATGGCTAAAAGAAATACTGAATAAATTACAGAAGAGACTACAAATGTTTAGTGCAGACATGACGTCTGTCTTAGTCACACAGGCCTTTAAAGGGAGAACATCTTTAACATTCAGCCACAAGCTCACAACTCAGCTGTGCTCAACACTAAGGGAAGTGGACACTTAATAACATTTTAACATTTTTAAAACACTGCATCCTGCCCTCGATATACTATTTTTCAGTTTGTCTGCTTTGAATTAGAGGATTACCACAGAATGAGTAATGCATCTAGTATAGTTTTATTTTCACTGTCTGGCTTCAGTGCAACAGTCAACTACAGAGTCACACTTTTTTCTCTCACTTTACTCTGTTATAGTCTAATTATAGTGGTAAATGGGTCTCTCATTTTAACCATAATACTGGATCAAAACTTACATGAACCCATGTACATTTTTGTGTGTAATCTTTGCATCAGTGGACTTTATGGGGCTGCAGGCTTTTATCCTAAATTTGCTTATGATCTTCTGTCTGATATTCATGTGATATCATATGTGGGATGCTTGTTGCAAGTGTTTGTTATTTATGACTATGCTAAAGTTGACTATTCTAATCTAGCTCTTATGGCTTATGACAGATATGTGGCTATATGTCGACCACTGGAGTATCACTCTGTGATGTCTAAACAACGGACAGCTGTATTAGTCATTTTGTCCTGGTGTGTTCCTGTGTGCTGTGACAGTGCAGTGGTAACTTTGACATCCACACTGACATTATGTGGCTCTCAGATACAGAAACTCTACTGTGAGAACTGGGGAATTGTTAAACTTGCATGTGGTTCAACAGCAGCAAACAGCATTGTTGGACTTTTGATTATTTCCTTTTATTGTGCACATGTCGTCTTCATTGTGTGTTCATATGTATTGCTTGTAAAGGCTGCTATACGATCCCGTGAAGGGAGGAGAAAGTTCTCACAGACATGTGTACCACATTTATTGTGTCTGCTAATTGTCACAGCAGCTTTGCTTTTTGACCTCATGTATTCAAGGTTTGGATCAAACTCTATCCCACAGAGTTTAAGGAACTTCATGGCCATACAATTTATCATGATCCCACCTATTTTTAACCCTATTGTTTATGGTCTGGTCCTGACTAAAATTCGAAGCAGAATGATACATTTCTTTATAATGGCTGGTCAAAGATGTAAAATGAGACTTAAAGTTTAAGATATGTAACCATTACAGAATCACTCTTTCAGACTCAACACAGGCCCTTGCTGTTTGTTATCTGAATGATATTTTTCAGAATTTGAGCAAGACCGTGTCATTGTTTATTGGAATTTGTTTGAACTCGACACCATTGAAAATGAGGGTCACCCCTCAATTGGTCTCTCGAAGATAAATAAAAGTTAAATGAAAATGAAAAATGAAAAATTCACATGTGCAGTTGATAAAATCAGCTTTAAGGTCAAAAGAGTGCTGGTATACACTTCTGTTCATGTCTGTCGCATGTATTGTGGTGTTAAATGTCACAGCTGCTTTGCTTTTTAGGAACATTGACAGACGTCAGTTTGCAAATGCATTTAAGGTGTTAATGCACAACAGCATAAAGGATTAAGTTAAGATGTGAAGTGTTGTGCTTTTGGTTAGATTTATTATGTCATCAACAGAAATCAAATCAAATCAAGGTGTTTTGATGGTATGAATGGAAATGTGTACGATGGACCTGAGAGCTCAACAGACTGTAGCTTAAAACACATGCAAATAAATGAAATAAAAAAGCAAAAAAAAAAATGTCTTCACTAATTTGACAACACATGTGAAGCATGCAGAGGAAAGCTTTGAAAGCTACAGAAATGTACTGCAATACAGAAAAATTCTCCAAATTGACTAAACTTGAACACATTACTAAAAGTGTCAGTGTCGATGCTATTTGCACTGATTTGGTTGTGCTTTCTATATATGCAGCATTTTTTTTAATATATACAGCCCCGGAAAAAATTAAGAGACCAGTCTGGATTTTTCTTCAATCTTCATCTCTACATAATTTATTGAAAATACTCTTAATGAAAAAAAAGTATTGTAATTTGGTAGAAATGTTGTCAGTAGTTTATATTATAAAACCAAAATGTTCATTCTACTCAGACATATGCCTCTAAAGAGTAAGACAAGAGACACTGAACATTCGGAGTGGTCTCTTAATTTTTTTCCGTTGCTGTATTTCTAAATGCAGTGCATAAGTTGGGAAATTGTTGAGGATTTTTTCTTGATTGGCCTATTGTCTATTTGCAAGTGTTGTGTTGAGTTGCAGTGTGCTGAGTTCTCATTACCACAGTAGCTATGGCAATTCAACTGTCAAAGCAGACTGGAGTAAAATAGATTAAATGACCCCTCTTTGTTTCAGCTTCCACAAATGTTGCTCATTTATGAGCATGAAGTTTAGAAAAAAACATTTTAACATTTAAATGTGTATCATAATAATGCAAAGATTATTTGCATTAATTTTCTAAACCTGTTTATTATTTGTTTGCCTGGTCTTACATATGAACTCTGATGTGATTGTTGATCAGAGTTAAACGTTTCAAGGATATCTTTTACAAATTGTTCTTTAGAAACAAAGGCTCATCTGGGACTTGTGTAGCACATTACAGCTTAACATCTCCACTAATTCTACAATTACATGAAGAAGTAGATTACCATGCTGTAATACAGTCCTTTCCCATGTGATATCATGAATTTGCTTGAAATTAGCAAGCTAAATTAGACTACTCACAGAAAGTAGCTAAACAACTCAAAGCTATTTTATATACAAACATCTATATTATTGATTAGTAAAAAAAAATCATTGATATTTTTATAATTATTTTTAGTATATTCTTCTGGACAAAAGGAAAATGCTGTTCTGTTAGACCATTGAAGCATGTTACAATAAGAAGAAATAGCAAAAAAAATTCAAATCAGGAATTTAAGATATCTTTTACAGTGTGCACAAATACTTCCGTTTAATCCAATCACTGTAATGTAATGTAACTTTATTTGAACAGGGACAGTGTACAAAAGAAACATTAACCTTGTTTAAAACAAGGAGAGATGCATTGTACCAGGTTTTAGCAAACTGCTATTTTTCACCTGTAGTCCCTGATTTGTTAAGAATATATGTGATATTGTATTTATTTATGTATTTGTTTATTTGATAGGGACAATGCACAGCTCATTAGCAGTACCAGAGTTAGCTATAAGCTAATTTTCCTCTGTAGTCCCCCCTGGGCAGGAAACAGAGGATCACATCTCTGTCAAAAGGGAAACCTAACATTGAAGTATAAAAACAATAACACGAGGCGCTCCGGTGGCGTAGTGGATAGAGTGCGTTCCATATTTGCTCCGGCCTTCATTGCAGTGGTCGCGGGTTCAAATCCGACCCGTGGACCTTTACTGCATGTCATCCCCCCTCTCTCTCTCTGTCTCCCCATTTCAACTCTGTACTATCCAATAAAGCTTGAAAAATGCCAAAAAATATCTTAAAAAGAATAAAAACAATAACACACGATTTTACAACAGTAAAACACAACAACACAATACGAACAATAACATAACAACATTTAGGACACCACAACAACAACAACAACAACAAAATCACAACATTGGGACACCACAACCACAGCACAGCATTAAGACAACAGTCTGTGCATGATGGGTACATGTTTGTGTTGATTTTGGCCATGATTTCATCTTAAATTTAAAACCAGCAAAGGTGTTCCACTCTCATATCTCACTTGGTAATGAGTTCCAAGACTTTGTGGCTCTAACAGAAATTACGGTATGTGCCAAACTCAATTGATCTGTACTACACAGTCCCTTCTGTTGGACGTCCTAGTAATCCTCCCATTGTCTAAGCGCATTGACACAAATTCATTTAATGGAGGAGTGGCCAAATCATTCATTATTTTGTCAATTAAACATACATAAGGAAGAAACACAAAATTGTCAAAGGTCCCGATGTGTTTGACTGTGAAATTTTGTTATAGTGTTTCCCAAAATGTTGTGTTTATTCAGTTCACACATACAGTGTGTGCGCACACAAAAACTTTGAGCCTTGAATTACAGTAAACACTATTTAAAAGTGAAAAAATATTCTGTCTTTAAAAAAATAAAAATTAAATCATAAACTTGAATAATGTTTGGTTAATGTCTGGTTACCTTGATTACACAATTTAAAATCCCAATGAAATAATACAAGTGATGTAATTACCAGGCTTGCATATCTTTACTATTGCTGATGAAAGGCTGCTGTATGGGTATCATTACTGTGACCTCTCTGGTGGGCCAAAGTAGAAAAACAACATGCCTCAGGGAACAGGGCCGGCTACATCCTGCTTATTATGACCCAGAGAACAATGTATGCCTGCCTCATGGGATGGCCTAATTATACATATTGATTCATTAATAAGAATATTAAGAGACCCGACAATCCAAATGATTCAGAATGTCATATTTTAGTCTAACCTTTTTATTTGACTATTATTCTCATTTAACACTGACATTACCTGATGACACCAAAAGCTGTCAAAAAGTTCATTTCAATAAATCATACCTCAGAGGGGATGCTGTTGGTGGTGTTGTTTTTAAGAAGTGACATAGAGTGGTAATTATAGTGAAAGTGGTCAACAGGTCATTAACTCCCAGCTCCTCTGAGAGCAATTATCAAAACAACACCACTCTGGAGAGCCAGTCCGGCACTAATTCACACAAACATGCTTTTCAACCACTGCACCTTTAATCACCTACCCACAGAAACCAGAAGCAAATACATTCATATGACCAAAGGAATTTTATTATTTGTTTAGTAAAAAATAAAAAGGAATTCCGTAAATTCAGCTGTTTAATCTGTAAATGTATTCTTATTGTCAGTCTTCATTCGTCTGTCTGGTTAATAGGAGTACATGATTTAATTATTTGCGGCGGAACTGTACATGTAATGCAATCAGGTCAATGCAATAAACCACAGCCTTAAAATGTCCCCGGAGCTGATTCCCCAACTCTCTGAGAAAATGTCAACTTTATTTATGAATACATTTTAAGGAACCATACGTACCTAACTATTCAAGGGGTAGTTCGTTTTTTTTAAATGGGGTTGTATGAGATACTTACGCATTCATTTTAAGGCGTTTGGAAGAGACAAAGCTGTAGCATAAGTCAGCCATGAACTGTTTCAGAGGGGATAGCAGAAAGACGTTTATATGAATAGGCCTACACATATATGAATAATTCACTACAAAATGTATATCTGTTCATTTAAATGTAGGATTTTTTCACTGCTGATTTGCGTACTTATGCGCTGCATTACACACAAGTTGGCATAGCTATACATGGCCGAAATATAGTCGTTATGTAAAGGGAGAAATACTATACCTCCTTAATTTGGATTTGTAAATTATTTTTTATCACTTAAAGGTAGGTTTTCTAGTAAAATAACAAGAAAGATAAAGATGTGTGGGGAATGGGGATTTATCTTGTTTCTTGTTTTGAAAAAGCCCCTCGCTTTTGAAGTGTTTACTCTTGTGTAGCTCTTCTAAGAATATGTTTCCTGTAGACCTTTCAAAATAATACTAGAAAACGAACTGCATCCGCAACAAAGATTGGTCCATGGCCCCAGCAGGCACATTGTCGCAGGTATTTGGTTACAACCGGAAGTACTAATTGGAAATTTGAGAAGTCAGGAGGTCACCAAAACAAGAATTGTACATGTACCAAATTTCATGGCAATTTAGTGGGGGAATGACCAAATTAGGAAAATCTGTGATGTTGAAGAGATAAATCCATATTTGGCTGTTATTCTGTCACTGGAGTTTGTTGTTATCCCCCCAGTTTTGAAACCTCTCGTATATGGCTTTAAGTTACCAGAAATTAGAAAACACATTTTAAGGATGTTATTGTGGCATAAAACTATCTCTTTAAAATGATCGGTTAAAACCCCATAATGGAATTTTGTATGAACGAAATTTCATTAACCTAGACTTAGAGCGCAAGATAGTATACAGAAGTTAGGAACAGTTTGTTAAAGGAATAGTTCAACATTTTTCATTTTTTAGCTTTTTGACTCTCTCCAGCTCAAGAAAAGGTGAAAGAAACAGTTCCTGCAACTGTGCGTGCATTTTTGATGAAGAACTGGGCAAAGGTTGCTCATCCAGGTTATTTTATTTCAAACACTGGTAGTCAATGGGAGCCGGTCAAAATATTAACTTTACAACATCACTCACTGCTCCTTTCTACTTTTGGGACTTGTTTATTTTACAAGTTATGTTGCACTCGGTCATTTAAAAACAAAATTGATACTGGAAGGAAACCAGGAAATGCTTGTGACGGTTACGTATGTACGTATTGACTGGTAGTCAATGGGAGCCGGTCAAAATATTAACTTTACAACATCACTCACTGCTCCTTTCTACTTTTGGGACTTGTTTATTTTACAAGTTATGTTGCACTCGGTCATTTAAAAACAAAATAGATACTGGAAGGAAACCAGGAAATGCTTGTGACGGTTACGTATGTATTTGATTCTAAAATGACGTAATGTGTTAAAATATAGAATGGAACATAACATGGTCAATAAACAGGTCCAAACAAGAACACAGGAGTGTTATGTGATGGAGTAATGTTTATACAGTATGTTCACCTGCTCCCCTTTAGTAAAAATAATCTGACATTTTGATTAACTTTCACAATGAAGCCGAATGAAAACAGGTTGAATGAAGGAATGACCAAATTAGGAAAATCTGTGATGACATGGTCAGAGTCAGACAGCATAAAATGCCCTACATCCTCTGAATAGGTTCATTTGTGTGTCCATAGATCTAACTAAGAGCGGTATGAATGACAATTGAATATTACCCCTACCCCTTTTTGGTATTTATGGTGAGTGTAAATTATTTTCAAATGCCTGTAATTTATTTGCTTAGCATTTTATCACAAAACTGCTTATATTTTCCTTTTCATAGATGCTGCAAACTCTGTCACACCAGATCACTGATATCTCCAGACAGGAATGAGTTTGTCCAACAGCAAAGACTAAAATACTGAAATCTTTGTTGGCAATTCATTGAAGTGGAATGGAAAACAGTTCTGTCTCTTTTCTCTTTAACCTCACCATGTTTGTGAACATTGGACACTACCGCTATCCAGCCTTTGTTTTTTGCCTCTTGCTCTATGGCTTCATTATCTCTGCTAATTTCGTCATAATAATGGTTATATATCGAGAAAGATCACTACATGAGCCCATGTATCTGTTTATTGCTGTATTATCTTTCAACTCTATGTGTGGTTCAACAGGCTTTTTCCCCAGATTCCTTATGGACCTCCTGTCGAATACTCATATGATCTCCCGTGCTGCTTGTTTTACTCAGATCTATGTTATTTACACGTATGCTTCCTGTGAACTGACCATTCTTGGCATTATGTCTTATGATAGATATGTCGCTGTTTGTCATCCTTTACACTACCACGGTAAGATGACTTCTCAAACAGTTTTAAAGTTAGCAGGATTGGCTTTGAGTGTTCCAGCATTGGTTCTTTCAGCCATAATTTCTTTGTCTGCCAGGCTTCCTTTATGTGGCAATGATATACAGAAAGTGTTCTGTGCCAACTGGAGTGTCGTAAAATTGTCATGTGTTTCCACTGTTGTGAACAATATTGTAGGTATGCTTTGGAGCATAGGTGTAGTTTTTCTCCCTCTTACTCTTGTCCTGTACACATATTTGCGAATTTTTCTTGTTTGCCGAAGGAGCTCAGCAGAATTCAAAGGGAAAGTATTCCAGAGTTGTCTGCCACACATGATCACATTTGTGATTTATTCTATAACAGGATTTTCTGATATTGCCTTGAGCCGGTATGATGTTGAAGAGATAAATCCATATGTGGCTGTTTTTCTGTCACTGGAGTTTGTTGTTATCCCCCCAGTTTTAAATCCTCTCGTATATGGCTTTCAGTTACCAGAAATTAGAAAACACATTTTAAGGATGTTATTGTGGCATAAAACTAGGCCTATCTCTTAAAAATAATCGGTTAAAACCACATAATGGAATTTTGAACGAATGACATTTCATAAACCGAGACTGGGAGAGCAAGATAGTATACAAAAGTTAGGAACAGTGTGTTAAAGGAATAGTTTAGCTTTTTGACTCTCTCTCCATTCCAAGAAAAGGTGACAGATAACGTTCCTGCAATTGTGTGTGTATTTTTGATGAAGAACTGGGCAAAGGTTGCTCATCCAGGTTATCTTATTTCAAACACTGGTAGTCAATGGGAGCCGGTCAAAATATAAACTTTACAACATCACTAACTGCTCCTTTCTGCTTTATTTACCAAGTTATGTTGCACTTGGTCATTTAAAAATGAAATAGATACTGGAAGGAAACCAAGAAATGCTTGTGATGTTACGTATGTATTTGATTCTAAAATGACGTAATGTGTTAAAATATAGAGTGTAACATAACGTGGTCAATAAACAGGTCCAAACAAGGACACAGGAGCGTTAAGTGATGGAGTAATGTTTATATTTTCACCTGCTCCCCTGTACTACAAGTGTTTGAGATTGAGTGCACACACAGCAATGCACACACAGGAATGGTTTCTGCCGCCTTTTCCTGAACAAGAGAGTGAGGCAAAAAGATAAAAATGTAAAATGTTTAACCAGTCATTTAATGCCAGTAAAAAATATCTGACATTTTGATTAACTTTCACAATAAAGCCGAATGAAAACATGATGAACTGATCATGCCATTTCACATTTTTGTCACAAATTTTTTATCAATCCTTTGCCGATGTACTGTAAATTTGGTTGGTTACCAGTGTTGGCTACAGTTAAGCAACTGATATGATAACCTGATGAAAAAATATTAATTTGTATAGAATTTTACAAATAAAGATTTAATAACAAATGGTGTTAAAGGTTTTTATTTTGTGAGTTTGTAGTAGAACATTATAAATGCACACTGTTAACACTGAAATAAGTAGTTAGAAAACCAATGCATGGTATTGGATTTGTATGTGATCCAAATGGTGGACACGGGTCATACTTTACTGTAGTAAGTAATTTTAGGTTATTTTTAGCATAATAGTAAGTCGGCATAGTTGAAAGACAGAGAAGGGTACATCTATCTTAAGTAGTCAATTATTTAATTCACAACCTGGCGAGCATGCTGCGTGACCCAGATCAAACACACACAAGTTGTTGCGTTACCAACAGGTGCATGCTGGGTCCTGCCTCAAACAAAATATTGGTCCCTATCATATGTGAGTTATTCATGTGCAACATTGCTGAAGTACAACCATTTTACCATTTTGAGCCCCACTGCTCTCACTCGGGGAGGAAAATTGATGATAAGAGATGTAAGAGAGTGCAGAAAAAGCTGTGTAGAAAATGCTCCTCGCATGTATGTATCGTTAAGGTCAATTTGACAATAAATGTGTTTGTGATTTGTGTATGATAACAGTGTCAGGTTAGAAAAGAGTAATAGGCAGGATCTGACACAACTTCAGGGCTTGTGCTCCAGTGACCCTCTGATGTGCCAGCAGCAGCATCGTGAAAGGCGGAAGCAGCACTAGGCTTGTTTACAGGCATAAGCGATATGCTACACAGAAAGTTTTGTAAGTCGGGTTTGGATAAACTAGGAAGTGAATGAGCTTTTGTGCACAGCATTTAGAAAGAACAGGTTGACGACGTGTGAAAAAAGTCGCAGAGTAGCGTTCTGACTGACTTTGCAAAGGTGAGACTGCGCTCTGTGGACGTGATTGACAAGTGTCCACAGAAAAGCAGGTGATGCGTGAATTTGGAGGGGGGCTGTTGCCGTGCCCACCCAATCAGAAGCTAGGAATGGTCCTGGTATAGTAAATACACATAATATAATTGTCTGAAAAAAGGGGCGCACCCTTTGGGTGGGCTAAGCTCACCCTTGTCCCTGGCTACCGCCGGCCCCGCGTGCCAGTGAAATACCATGTTGCTCTCTGACTGTGTGCGTGCATTACACACTGTGCATGGAAGTGAACGTGACCTGAAAAGTTAACCTCGGATTACCTCACAGATGAACTGATTCAATTATTAGCTTATTAACTATCCAGACCAAAATATTGTATTCCTTTTTTTGTATGATAACTTACATTTGCATAATATTTTATATTATCAAACACACAAACTCCAAAAAAAATATATATATACAGTAGGGGAGAACGGGGGAATCTGAGGCATCGGGTAATGTGAGCCACCCCCTGTATCTAGGCAACGGAAAACATTTATGGTCATGTGAGATATATGTTTTTAAGCCCCTCTCATTTCCCCATGTCCCTGGAAGAGAGGGCCTCATGGTGCTGTGGTAAGCATGTTTTTTTTCACCAAAATAGGTATTTTGCATGTAAAAGTAAATTTTCTTGCTGTCAACTTAATCAACTGTTGTGCCAAAGCAAATGTATTCACGTAGAAAAACTTCTATCAAATGTGTTGATGAACTACCAACATATAAAAACCATGTGATGATATTAGCTAAAGATTAGCCTGAAATGCTAAGAGAGGTAGTTTTTTCTCAAATTGTGGTGGTGGGGGAAAGTGAGCCAAATGCTGTGAGACACTGTCTCACTTTCCCCCACCATGAGGCACAAGTTAAGTTTAGTCTTAAACATATTTTATTGTAATATTACATAACATGTGTTTTATTTTAATGTCATACACATTGTCATACACATTGGCCATCATGCCAAGGAAATACGCCAGGAAGACGACCTGGGGCAACCACACGGAAAGAGCACCTTCTCATCTTTCCCTGTAACCTTCAGGGCTGGAATGTAGAGTAGGCCTAGTTGTAGAGTATGACAGACTGATGTTATAATCCAGTTGGGTCTTCTCCTGTGTTCTGAGTCCCAGGCTGTTCTCGCTGGTTCTGATTTTCCTATGCTTTGACCCCCAGACACAAGCTGGCTCTAAAGGCCAGGACACACCGGCCCGATAATCGCCGTCGTAGAGTCGGGAGGGGGCGGGGACACGAATCTGTTTGGTGTGTGCCGTGAAATCGGTCGTCGTAGATGTCGTCGGGCTTCTTTTGAGCCGACGACATCGGTGGCGGGCAGTCTTTCAGTTGGAGCAATTTGATTTGTGGAGGGCTAGCGAATCAATGAAGCCCGGAAGTGAGGCGGGTAGCACAAACAGCTAACAACAGTTAACCATCGTTTTAATGTGTTTGTTTGTTTGTTTCGTTCAGCGAGTACTCACATGCATCAACCCTTGTTGACTGCTCGACACCATGCTCGACACTCTCTGCTAAAAATGGTTCTCTTTATGGTCGATAAATATAAATACGTATTTATATCTATGTTTATGGTCTAGAGAGCCGTCCCATCATTTCCGGCTTCCGTATTTTTTCGGGCCACAATACAGATTAGCGCCGCCTACTGTTATGGAGACATGGCAGTCTCCATTTTCGGGTAGTCGGACTGGTGTGTCCTGGCCTTAAGGGTCCTGTGTTCTGACCCCCAGACTGTGTTCTAATCTAACTGGTTCTATCTTTCATTTGAATCTTATTAAAACATTTTGAAATATAATATGTTGTATTTGATTTTGTTCAGAGTTACTTTCAAGTGTTTAGAAAATTGGCTTTGCTTAATTGACCAAAACCCATCATTCTTTTACTAGTCCGACATTAGTTCTGGAATGTGTGGCTAGCTTTCAGGATTCTAACTGTTACAATATGTGTTGTTATGGTGGTTTCAGAGTGAAAAAAGTAAGTGGATCAGTTTACCCCCAGCTGGTTCACTTTACCCCCTTGATTTTTCTGGTCTGTCTCAGTTTACCCCACAGCTGGGGTAAAGTGAGCCACATGACAACTTTTTTTTAAAACAATCATATTTTCACTGCCCTTTGTCTTGAAAAAAATCTGCTAATGCCCATTTCTAGGAAACATCCTGAATTAATGGGAAATGTGTAAATTTGAGTGATAAATCATTTTAGCTTGCTTAGAGGGGAGCAAATGTAAAAAGTGGCTCAGATTACCCCGTTCTCCCCTACAGTAATATTTTTTTCTACTTTTTTTTACAAACCTTTTATCCCACTTGACCTCTTTACATACATATCAAATATTAATTCATTTGTAATTTCTTTTAACCCTTTACATGCAAGCTTATGTGATGACGTGAGCCATTTTTATTAAAAAAAAACACAATAATTGAAAAATTTCTCATATAATAGCTGCAAAGTGAATTTTTTTGAGTGGGATAATTAGACTCTAGGATATGTTAATTATTTGCAATAAAACTGCTTTTGATACATGTTTAGTATTTTTGCAGTCACAGCGTAAAAAAAGTGCAAAAGGACAAAAACGTCCCCAAGAGCACCTAAGGGTTAAAGTGGGGCCCCCTGGCGGTCGGGGGGCCCTAAGCAACCGCTTAGTTCGCTCATGCCTTGGGCCGGCCCTGGATGACATGACAGGAGTGAGACAGCATAGAATACTCATCCTCCTCCCATTAGCTTCATATGTGGTGTGTACCAAGATCGAAACGAATAACACTGGAATTGTACTCACTCCTACAATGGTATCTATAGTGAATCTGTAGGACCAGGTTTGTAGGATTTTTTTTTATCAATACCTGTACTTATTTTTATTAGCATTTTATCACAAAATGGCCTAACTATTCCTTTTCATGGATGCGGTATACTCTGTCACACCAGATCAGTGATTTTTCCAGACAGGGATTAGTTTGTCCAACAGCAAAGACTTCAATACTGAATTATTTGTCGCGGATTCATTGTGAGTGGAATGGAAAACAGTTCTGTCTCTTTTCACTTTAACCTCACCATGTTTGTGAACATTGGACACTACCGCTATCCAGCCTTTGTCTTTTGCCTCTTGCTCTATGGCTTCATTATCTCTGCTAATTTCGTCATAATACTGGTTATATATCGAGAAAGATCACTACATGAGCCCATGTATCTGTTTATTGCTCTACTATCTGTCAACTCTATATATGGTTCAACAGGCTTTTTCCCCAGATTCCTTATGGACCTCCTGTCGAATACTCATATGATCTCCCGTGCTGCTTGTTTTACTCAGATCTATGTTATTTACACGTATGCTTCCAATGAAATGACCATTCTTTGCATTATGTCTTTTGATAGATATGTCGCCGTTTGTCATCCTTTACACTACCACGGTAAGATGACCTCTAAAACTGTTTTAAATTTAGCAGGATTGGCTTTGGGTGTTCCCGCATTGGTTCTTTCAGCCATCATTTCTTTGTCTGCCAGGCTTCCTTTATGTAGCAATGATATACGGAAAGTGTTCTGTGCCAACTGGAGTGTCGTAAAATTGTCATGTGTTGCCACTGTTGTGAACAATATTATAGGTATGATTTTGACCATAGTTACAGCTTTTCTTCCTCTTATTTTTGTCCTGTACACATATTTGCGAATTTTTGTTGTTTGCCGGAGGAGCTCAGCAGAGTTCAAAGGGAAAGTATTACAGAGTTGTCTGCCACACATGATCACATTTGTGATTTTTTCTATAACAGCATTTTGTGATATTGCCTTGAGCCGGTATGATCTTGAAGAGATAAATCCACATCTGGCTGTTATTCTGTCACTTGAGTTTGTTGTCATTCCTCCAGTTTTGAATCCTCTCGTATATGGCCTGAAGTTACCAGAAATTAGAAAGCACATTTTAAGGATGTTACTGTGGCATAATCTCTTAAAAATGAGCAGTTAGAACCACACCATAGCATTTTGTTTATCAATGTAATTTCATAAACACAGACTGTGAGAAGATGATAGTCGACAGGAACAGTGTGTTAATGCCAGGAAAAATAATCTGGCATTTTGATTAACTGTCACAATAAAGCTTGATGATTACATGATAAACTGAACAAATTTCTGTGTCTGCTACAGTTAGGCAACTGATAGTCTCGCAAAGCCGAGTGTGGAGAGAGACGGCTCTGCCCACTTAGATGAGAGGAAGAGTTTCCCGAAAATCTACATGGTTTTTTGTGATTGTGTCAGGTTGCTCTATAGCAGTTTTTAACAAGAAATTAAGACCAGAAAAGTAGTACAATAGGAGATCTTTCATTCATAATTTTCAATTAAGCATTTTTCTCATATTTGTGCATGAATATGCAGCAAAATCTTTGCAGAATTTCCTCTCTGCATTTATGTATCGTTTAATTCAATTTGACAGTAAATGTGTTTGTGATTGGTGTATGATAACAGTGCCAGGTAAGAAAAGAGGAATAGGCAGGCTCTTACATAACTTCTGTAAGGACAAGAGGTCAGAGCCTCTGCTCCAGTGTTAAGTTAAATTTTAGTCACACAATAAGAGTCAGTGGAGTTCCTATGGTTCCTACACCTTTCTGAAGTTTTCAACTGTTTCCGTCATGTTGTGACTGTCCAGTGACTGAGTGGTTGAGGTTTCCCAAGGAATATTTACAACCGTATGTGATGAGTAATTTGTTGTCCCAAACTCACAGTTTAACCAGCTGAACATGGAGCAAACAGCTAGACTTTTACATGACTGAATGAACAAAGGGACATTATTAATTAATTTACATCTGTGCACAGTGCACTGAACAATAGCAAGGTATTGGACTGCCCTTATTCACCCAATGGAGTATTCAACAAAAGACAAGCTTGAAGCCTGGTCTGATCTGATGGTTTTTCATTGGCCTACTTGTTGCAGCCTAACCTTCCTATTTCTAGCAAATTTTAAACTGAAATTAAAGGCAGGTTGTTCGATTTCTCTTCAATGCAAAGTTATTACATCATTAGTTATGCCAAATGTCCTCTAAGTCAATTTATTGTACATTTCTGTAATATGTTCCAGACATACAGATTAATAGAAATTAAGTTTCTCTCCGACCCACGCTGCATTAAGTACAAAAGAATAAAATTAGATAAGATGAAATAAGTAAAATTTACAATAAATAGTGCCAAAGGTATAAGGCAAAACCATCGGTATAAAAAGCATAAAAATAAATTGACATGTGGAATAAGGAATTTCCTGGATGTATGCAGATGCAGGTCTTTAAACATCACATTAATCAGAATAAACATTGATGGCAAATTACTTGAAAAAAACTGTTATTGTATTCCAAGTCACTGATTGGATTGTTTGAAATCCCAAGTCCACCACATCATTATCTGTGACTGGCGTGAAGGGATATAAACTGATGTCACAATGCCAGTTGAATGCTAAGGGCTGATGTTTTTTAAGGTTTCTATTTATGATAGAGAAAACTGTATGCCGGATAATGTTTCAGCAGTTATTTTGTTTACACTGTCAGGAATAAGTGGGACATCCAACTATAGAGTCACTCTCTTTGCTCTCAGTTTACTATGTTATGGTGTGATATAGCTGGTAAATGTGACCATTATTGCGATAACGATTGTGGATAAAAACCTTCATGAACCAATGTACATCTTCCTCTGCAATCTGTGCATCAATGGACTTTATGGGACAACAGGCTTTTACCCAAAATTCCTCAAGGATCTTCTGTCTACCGCTCATGTGATCTCTTATGCTGGATTCCTTTTACAGGGTTTTGTATTGCACTCTTCAGCTTGTGCAGACTTCTCTATTCTTGCCTTGATGTCATATGACAGATATGTGGCTATATGTCGCCCTTTGCAGTACCACGCTGTGATGACTACACAAAGGATTTGTGTGTTCATATTTTTTGCTTGGCTTCTTCCCTTTTTCCTGTTGTTCATTAGCACAATAACAACATCAATGTTGATATTATGTGGTTCCCACATACCAAATATTTACTGTGTTAATTTCTTGGTCGGTAGACTAGCTTGCTCTGCCTCCCTAGCAAACATTATTGCTCCAGCTTTCAATTATACTTTTTATTTCGGCCATGCTATTTTTGTTGTTTGGTCTTATGTACATGTGATCAGAACATGCCTTACATCCAGAGAGAACAGAAAAAAGTTTATGCAGACATGTTTGCCACATATTCCTGTTTGATTATTGTTGTTGTATCTTTGCTTTTTGATTTGTTGTACATGCGATTTGGATCAGCAGAGTTATCACCAGGTGCTCTGAATTTTATGTCGATAGAATTTCTTGTTATTCCTCCGATCATCAATCCCCTCATATATGGTTTCAAACTGACACAAATAAGAAACAGAGTTATACAGGTGTTTTGTGTTAAACACCTCTAGACTGGGGGGAAATGTCCTTCTGTGGGTAGAACTAGCAATGTTTTATCAGTAGAAAAAGGTTGGATGGTCTACTACATCATGTTCTGCCCAAGCTCTTTAGTGCATTAGTGCAAAGAACACTGCTGATATTAAAGAAGCAAAATGTAGGTAGAATGGCCTAAAGGAAAGGTGGGTGGAGGGTGGGTACCGGACAGGAGTGTGTTAGTTGTAAAACTAGCACTGGTATTACGTCTACGGTGCCCACCATCTCTACCATTATGTCCTTGAGCAAGACACTTAACCCCAAAACTGCTCCAGGGGTGCTGTACTATGGCTGACCCTGCTCTCTGACCCCTTCTGACGTGTGGTAGATTGAGAGAGGATATGCGAAAAAATACTAATTTCAATGTAACCAACAATTGACTAATAAAGTGACTTCAAATGTTTGTAGTATAGTTATCTTTCTCAATATTTACTCAAATTGACATTAATGTTTTTCATAATCAAAATAAATTATATTTAGCATAATGTCTAATAAATATTTTCACCTCAGTATATGTATCTGTGTCTTATCTGATAAAAAGAGTGTCATGTTTTTGTGTGTGTGCAGCAAAATCTTTGCAGAATTTCCTCTCTGCATGTATGTATTGTTAAATTCAATTTGACAGTAAATGTGTTTGTGATTTGTATAATAACAGTTAACAGTGTTAAGTTCAGTTTTAGTCACACAATGAATACATAAAAGTCAGTGGAGTTGCTATGGTTCCTACACCTTTCTGAAGTTTTCCACAGTTTCCGTCATGTTATGACTGCCCAGTGGCTGAGTGGACTGGTAACAGTTGATCAAATATTTCATTTTGAGGTTTCCCAAGGAATATTTACAACCATAATGTGATGAGTAATTTGCTGTCCCAAACTCACAGTTTAACCAGCTGAACATGGAGCAAACAGCTAGACTTTTACATGACTGAATGAACAAAGGGACATCATTAATTAAAGTGTATCTGTGCACAGTGCACTGAAAAATAGCAAGGTATTGGACTGACCTTAGTCACCCAATGGAGTTTTCAACAAAAGACAAGCTTGAAGCCTGGTCTGATCTGATGTTTTTTTCATTGGCCTACTTGTTGCAGCCTAACCTTCCTATTTCCAGCAAACTTTAAACTGAAATTAAAGGCAGGTTATTTGATTTCTCTTCAATGCAAAGTTATTACATCATTAGTTATGCCAAATATCCTCAAAGACAAAGTCAATTTATTGTAAATTTCTGCACTATGTGCCAGACATACAGAGGAATCGAAATTAAGTTTATTTTCGACCCAGGCTGCAAAAAGTTAAAAAAAAAAAAATTAGATAAGATAAAATAAAATAAGTAAAAATTTATTTAAATAGGGTAAAACGTATAAGGCAACACCAAACATTATGAAAAACATGTAATACAAATTGAAATGTGTAGTATGAGGAATATCCTGGATGTATGCAGATGCAGGTCACGTAATCACATTAATCAGAATAAACATTGACGGCAAATTACTTAAAAAACTCATTATCTGTGACTGGCAAGAAGGGATATATACCGATGTCACAATGACAGTTGAGGGTGGAGGGCTGATGGTTTTTTCAGATTTCTATTTATGATAGAGAAACCTGTATGCATTTCATTATAATGTTTCAGCAGTTATTATGTTTACACTGTTTACACTCCATCTATAGAGTCACTCTCTTTGCTCTCAGTTTACTGTGTTACGGTGTGATTTGGGTGGTAATAAATTACTCAAGGATCTTCTGTCTACCGCTCATGTGATCTGTTATTCTGGATATATGTGCAGGATTTTGTAATGCACTCTTCAGCTTGTGCAGACTTCTTTATTCTTGCTCTGATGTCGTATGACAGATATGTGGCTATATGTGCACGGCTGGGCCTTGTGGCAGATCCGGCCACTGGATACTCGCAAATAGGCCACCCTTCTGGACCTGGCTCCAGAAGGGGGGCCCCAGGCGGGGTCTCTCCTCTTCTATATTGCCTTTTTGAACCATTCTTATTTGGGCCCCTCATCTGAGACCACTTTGCCTTGGGAGACCCTACTAGGCGCACTAGGCTCCAGACAATACAGCCCTCATGTTCATATGGACACACAAACCTCTCCACCACGATAAGATGATGGTTTCCGGAGAGAAGTCAGGAGGTCGCCGAAACGATTACAATTCCTGTTAGACCATTAATATCTGTGCCAAATTGAATGGCAATCTAGCCAATAGAGATGCTATTCCAGTGTGGAGCGCAGTAGGGGACTGACCACATTAGAAAAACATGTAATTACATGACCAGAGTCAGACAGCATAAAATACTCGTCCTCCTCCCATTAGCTTCATTTGTGCTGCCGACCACGGATAATCCGTGATCCGTTGCACCACTAATTATCTCCATCAGTTTGTTGACACACATTAACGTCATTAGCATCGCTGCTGGCTTTTTCTTTTTCTGTGACCCTTTTTCATATATTCGCTTCATTCTCGGTTTATCTCTTCTTTCTCTTCCTGCTATTTACTGTTTTGGATTTTACGCTGTGAACATGTAGCATCATAAGCGCTATGAGTGTGATGTAACATGGAATAGTCCATGTAGTGCAGACTGAAGGGGGTTGCACTGTTGGCAGAAACACCATCAAAACATGAGTAATTAGACATCCCGATGCTACTATTGTGAAGATATTTTTATAAAAACAATAAATATGGGGCCAAAATATAAAGAGGGCGTTTGGGGGCCCCAGAAGGCCTTATAGGGCCCGGGGCTCCAGGCAAATGCCTGGTTTGCCTCATAGTACGGCCCGCCTCTGGACGTGCCGGTGATATACCATACCATTGTTGATCTCTGACACACTGTGCATGGACTTGAACATGACATGAAAAGTTAACCTCAGATTACCTCCCAGATGAACTGATTCAATTATTAGGCTTATTAACTATCCAGACCAAAACAATTTATTCCTTTTTTTGCATAATATGATGTGTATATCAAACACACAAAAAACTATATGCATATTTTTGTATTATTTAGGGGGGGGGGGGTCTGGCGGTCGGGGGGCCCTAAGCAATCACTTAGTTCATCATGCCTCGGACCGGCCCTGAAT
Source organism: Hyperoplus lanceolatus (assembly GCA_026929865.2). Taxonomy (NCBI): domain Eukaryota; kingdom Metazoa; phylum Chordata; class Actinopteri; order Uranoscopiformes; family Ammodytidae; genus Hyperoplus; species Hyperoplus lanceolatus. Next base: position 21,177,288 of record CM049405.1, read on the forward strand.
GACATCACCAGAGTAAGACAGGATGAAATACTCCTCCTCCTCCTCCCATTAGCTTCATTTGTGGTGTGTCTATGGATTATACCAAGATTTAAATGAATAACACCTGAATAGTACTCACTCCTACAATGGTATCTATAGTGCATCTGTGGGACTAAGTTTAAGATTTCTTTTACCAATACCTGTACTTGATTTGCTTAGCATTGTATCACAAAACAGCCTAAATATTCCTTTTCATAGATTCAGTGCGAGTTAAATGGAAAACAGTTCTGTCTCTTTTCTCTTTAACCTCACCATGTTTGTGAACATTGGACACTACCGCTATCCAGCCTTTGTTTTTTGCCTCTTGCTCTATGGCTTCATTATCTCTGCTAATTTCGTCATAATAATGGTTATATATCGAGAAAGATCACTACATGAGCCCATGTATCTGTTTATTGCTCTACTATCTTTCAACTCTATGTGTGGTTCAACAGGCTTTTTCCCCAGATTCCTTATGGACCTCCTGTCGAATACTCATATGATCTCCCGTGCTGCTTGTTTAAGTCAGATCTATGTTATTTACTTATATGGTTCCAATGAAATGAGCATTCTTGGCATTATGTCTTATGATAGATATGTCGCTGTTTGTCATCCTTTACACTACCACGGTAAGATGACCTCTAACACTGTTTTAAAGTTAGCAGGATTGGCTTTGAGTGTTCCAGTCTTTTTTATTTCAGCATGCTTGTATTTGTCTGCCAGGCTTCCTTTATGTGGCAATGCTATACAAAAAGTGTTCTGTGCCAACTGGAGTGTCGTAAAATTGTCATGTGTTGTCACTGTTTTGAACAATATTGTAGGTATGCTTGTGACCATAGTTACAATTTGCCTCCCCCTTATTTTTGTCCTGTACACATATTTGCGAATTTTTGTTGTTTGCCGGAGGAGCTCAGCAGAGTTCAAAGGGAAAGTATTACAGAGTTGTCTGCCACACATGATCACATTTGTGACTTATTCCATTGTATTATTTTGTGATGTTGCCTTGAGCCGGTATGATCTTGAAAAGATAAATCCATATGTGGCTGTTATTCTGTCACTGGAGTTTGTTGTTATCCCCCCAGTTTTAAATCCTCTCGTATATGGCCTTAAATTACCAGAAATTAGAAAACACATTTTAAGGATGTTACTGTGGCAGAATCTCTTAAAAATGAGCAGTTAGAACCACACCATAGCATTCTGTATGAATGTAATTTCATAAACACAGACTGTGAGAAGATGTTAGTCGACAGGAACAGTGTGTTAATGCCAGGAAAAATTATCTGAAATTTTGATTAACTGTCACAATAAAGCTCGATGATTACATGATAAACTGAACATGCCATTTCACATTTTTGTCACGTACAAATTTCTGTGTCTGCTACAGTTAGGCAACTGATATTATTATATGATGGAAAAATGTTGATTATGCTTGAGAAACAACAAATGCAAACACTACTATGACTTAATTTCTTTGTACCTAACACATATTTTCATTTTATTTTAAGTGCTCTCATTTTAACTCAACTAAGTGTTGGACATAAAAGTTTTGATTAATAAAAAAACAGAACAACACACAACCTGGTTGTGTAATAGCATTCATTTGTAAGGGAAGATCTTTGTTTACAAACTGTACATAGGCCTACATTGATTTATATAATGTGTTAGTTATGTCCCTATATATATATATATATATATATATATATATATATATATATATATATATATATATATATATATATATATATTGTATATAAGATATAAGCTCATAGTTCAGTTTAAATAAATTGGCTATCACAGTGACTATGTTGAGTTGATATTGAAATTATATTGATATCAATTAAAAAAACAAATTATTTTAAATATACAGACCCTAATACTGAGTATGTGCTGATATGTGATCTCAGGTGTTGTGCATCACACATCACCGGCCACAATGCCTTGAGTATCATGTTGCGTGTGGCCCATAGAAAATGAAAAGGGCTGAACTTTGCCTTGCATCATGTACAGGTCTCCTTCCTGAGCAAATGGAGTCATTCACTGGGTTGGATTTTTTTGTATTTGGACAGCGTTACTGGAGCTATGTTAAACAGCAACAAGTAGCAGCATCCCCAACCAAAAGCATTTACCTCAGTGTGACTAGTCAGTGGATCAAAGCACTCATGCATTGATTGAAATAAAGTTGAGGAAAAAGGGAGAATGAGGTCACTTTTGTGAGGAAAATGGGTAATTTACAATGTTTTTAAGGTGCAGTCATGCCAACTAACTGATCTGTTATGCTGGATGTCTCATGCAAGGTTTTGTAATGCACTCTTCAGCTTGTGCAAACTTCTCTATTCTTGCTCTGATATTGTATTACAGATATGTGGCTATATGTCGCCCCCTCTGCAGTACCACTCTGTGATGACTTTGCTTCTACCCTCCTTCCTGTTGTTCATTAGCACAATAACAACATCAATGTCAAAATTATGTGGTTTATCTACTATCTATGGATTCACTCATACCAAATATTTACTGTGTTCATTTCTTGGTTGGTAGACTAGCTTGCTCTGCCTCCCTAGCAAACATTATTTCTCTCCAGCTTATTACTCCAGCTTTCAATTATACTTTTTATTTCGGCCATGATATTTTTGTTGTTTGGTCTTGTGCATATGTGATCAGAACATGCCTTACATTCAAAGAGAACATAATTAAGTTTGCAGACATGTCTGCCAAACATACTCTGTTTGACTATTGTTGTTGTATCTTTGCTTTTTGATTTGTTGTACATGTGAATGGATCAAAAACTCATCACCAGGTGCCCGGAATTTTATGTCAATAGAATTTATTGTTATTCATCATTAATCCCCTCATATATGGTTTCAAATTGGCACAAATAAGAAACAAGAGTTATACAGTTGTTTTGTGTTAAACGCCTCTAGACTGGGGGTAAATGTCCGTCTGTGGGTAGAACTAGCAATGTGTTAGAAGAAAAAGGTTGATGGTCTTGTTCTGCCCCTTTATCAAATAAGCAAAATGTATTTTTTTCTTCTAATATAGCGTCACCCTCTTAAAATAATGGCCTAAGTCATATTTTCAAGTTGTTCAGAAAACAGAAAAAACTGAACCATATATAGAGTATATGATATTTATGAATCATTTCAAACAAAAAGGTTATGACAATAGATGACTATTGATATACAAATAAGGATGTCAGTCAATTGTGTAACATGAGAGGATAAAATGACTTAGGCCAATTTATGAACATACCTTTGCGATTTACGCAATTTTTAACCTGACTTGGGCCAAATTAATTCTGGGATAAGTAAGGCAAAACAGTGCATTTCTTTTTTTTCCCAACTACTGTAACATACCATGAGGAAGGGTATGCCACAAACATTTGAATATGCTAGTGGAGCACACATAGACTCATGAGACAGAGGGATGTGAAATGTTAAACCAGAGGAAATAAAATCCTAGACTTGCATTATGCCAATGTGAGGGAGGCATACAGCTCCTCTCCCCTCCCACCCCTCGGCCAGTCTGACCACAACCTGATACACCTTACACCTGTGTACAAGCCTGTAGTAAGCAAGCAGCCGGCTACCACCAGGACTGTGAAGGTGTGGTCTAGAGAGGCTGAGGAGGCCCTGCAGGACTTCAGCCAGAGAACAGACTGGGATCTGTTCCTGGAGGACCACGCAGAGGACATTGAGGGACTCTCCCATTGCATTACAGATTACATCAGGTTCTGTGAGGACAGAGTTGTACCCATCAAGAAGGTCCCATTATTTTAAGAGGGTGACGATAGTTATCTTTTCTCAATATTTACTCATATTGATATTTTTTCATAATTCAAATAAATGATATTTAGCATAGTCTCTATAATAAATATTTTCACCTCAGTATATGTATCCGTGTCTTATCTGATAAAAAAAGGTGTCCTGAAAGTTATCTTCATGTTTTCTGTACATTTATCCATTCAGAATGGACAATTTCACAAGACTTAACTGAAAGCCACTGGCCATTTGGTTTGAGAAATTCTCTCACGTTCACAAAACTTAAAAAAATAAAAAACATGCAAAAATATCAAGTATTTTGTTCAAAAAACAACATGTTGTCAAATCAATATATTCCTTCATTTAATGATTTCACAATGGAAAAGAAAATGCTAAATACCGCTATCCTTTATATTCTTTTCTCAAAAGATGATGCCCATACATTACTATTTTTTTTTACTTTTCTGGATGTCCTGTTGACATATACAATATATTTTTTTGAAGAGACTTTTTCCGAGACAGATTTTAGGCAATTATTTAATTTGTATGTGTAAGTCTTACAATTAGGACGTTCATAATAACACAGCCTTTGTACTGATTATATGAATAAAATAAATATGAAAGCATGCAGAGGAAACTTTTGGTGAAAATATACTGTGTATAAATAACTCTTATTATGAGCCTCTTTGATCCATGTTTGCAAAAAGCAGCACATAAGTGGAATCCTTCATAGGTGAAGGACTGATAGCTGATGAAACAGTAGTGCAAAGGACTTTCCAAAAGGTGCATCAGAGATTCATGACAATGCAAATAATGTTTATCAGCTGTAAATAGACGTTTTCAATTTTCTAACACAGTTAATCCAAACCAGTTTGATGTGTTCTACAAAAACAAATCCTTTATCAAAACTGTTATGTTGTACTAGTTACGATATCTACTGTACATACATCTTTGACCAACCTAACCTAATTTGAATGAGTTGCTAGCTGCTGTTTGCAGACTGCACTGAATTGTGATGTTAGCTTGGCTGGCAAAGGTAAATTAAAGCCACTACGAGCAGTGTTGGGAACGTTACTTTGAAGAAGTAATTAGTTATAGTTACTCACTACTTGTTCCAAAAGGTAACTGAGTTAGTAACTGAATTATTTTATAATAGAAGTAATAGAATAATAGGTTATTTGCATTAGCCTACTGTAAAAAAAAAAAAAAAAAGTTGTCAAAATTTGGATTTTTCTGAGCAGTTTTTACAAGTCAGTTGAAATGAGTAGAACAGACAGGTAGGCCTAATTGTAGGCTACATAACCTTCAATATTTATTGCACATCAACAGACAGCAAGAGGTTTATCCTGCACTTCAAGTATTTTGTTCTCAACAAAAGTAGTAGAGGAAACTGCTGAATGTACCTTGCTGATCTGCTATATCACTGGATTCACTTCAGGGGTGTCGGCTAAAACACCACTTAGACTATGAAGCATGAGACGATGAGAGGAGTAAGGATTTATCCTATGTTTATTTCCTTCTTTAACATGCACAGCAGCATACAGATCCCAGGAAAAGAACAATAGCAATATTGGGCTCCTGATGACACGCTAAACAGCTGTTGCAACCGGCGAATCGCGGCCGTTTAATAACGTGCATAAATTATACTTTATAGAGATCGGGAAACTCCATGCACTTACTCACAAGGGCGATGCAAACAAACTCAGGGAAAGCACGTTTCAACCGTGGATTGATAGGTGGTTACTGCGGCAACGTGCACGCTCACACAACAGAGAGAGAAAGAAAAAGAAACTTCACTAAACACGCGCTCCGGCTGACTGACGTGACGGCGCTAACTGACAGTTATAATGTCATCCTCACTGAATAAAACACAACTTAAAACACACCGGTTTCCTCACTAGCAGTTTGTGTAGTATGGAGCCAGGGGTGCGTTCGGATTACACAGTTTATTCAAACAATTCATAGTAACGCACCGCATTTAAAGCTGCAGTTGAGAGTTTGTTTACTGTAATATTTGGCAAAACTGTCATAATAGCCATTCAGCTATATGTAGGTGAAGTGGTCTGAAAATACTTTTTTATCACTTTGCTCCCCCCTGCCTCTGTGTGCTGCCCCCCAAAATTGCCACCGCTCATGTTAATTTTGACTAATCAGAGCGAGGTCAGATTCTCCGTTCTTATTGGCTGTGGGACCTTGGCAACGACGTTGATGCGTCAGTTGCGTGAGCGTTCACGACCCTAGCAGTCTGACACTAGCCTACTGTTTGGTACTAGGCTACTACGGCGGACAGCGAGTAGCAATGTCTTCACAAACGAACCCTCAATTTACCATTCCCAGGATACCAACAACTAACACCGCAAAGACAGCAAAAAAACGAGGAAAGACGAATGTTGAAAAGTTAACTGCTGAAAGGGAGACGGAGAGAGCTCGAAAAAAAGTAGGCCTACACCGGCCATGTCTTCTTGCCCTATCACATCAAGACCTCTCCGACCGCGACCTCGTCCCCTTCCTCTGCCCCTAGGCTGCAGCAGGACGCCCGCTGGCCCTATATAGCCAACTCAAAGCTATTTTGTCGCTGTATTTAGTGACTTTTCAGCCCCCCTGGCGACTTTTTTTTTTTCAAAACAGCGACAAGCGACAAATCTAGCTTTTTTTCTGGTGTTACTGGTGACTTTTTTCGCCAAAGCAAGTATCACCTCTTCTCAACGAGCAGCGGGAGCCTGACACGCAGCCCGCTCCTCGCGCAGCAGCCCCGAGCAGCCCCTCCCAGCTGCGGTCAGAGCAGGAGCATAGATAGCCTAGTAGGAGATACAAACACACCTCTCCGCGATACACACACCTCTCCGCGATACACACACTCCTCTCCGCTCTGTTACAATTAGTTTGCTATCTTGCCTGGCTGTTACAGCTACTTTTGTTAGGCCTACCAGCACACTTACAATGATTTTAAGCTAACATACATGGTATGTCTGTGATTAAAATGTATGCTCAATATGTACGTACGTAGTTATCATTACTAATGTTTAATCACCTCGGAATCGGACATGGTGTTTGCATAGACGGATTATGAGATAATGGGCCCCTGGGCACAAACTCTTAAAGGGCCCCCCACTCCTCCCTATCCAGTCAGGTACACTGACTTTTCCAAACAGATACATACAATTAATGGCAAAAACATATTAAGGAAGTCTCCCACAGGATTTTGGGATACTGTGAGAGGGACCCTGGTCGTTGTTGGGGGGTCCGGGGGCATGCCCCCCCCCCCCCCGGATTTTTTTTTTTAAGCTTTTTAAAATAAAATCCATCAATCTGGTGCACTTTGAGAGGACATTTTAGAGGCTATATCAAATCCTGAGATGCAGAAGGCACATTATTTTTCAGATTTTTCTAAAACAGGCAGCACTCTTTACTCTGCAACTGTAAAAACAGTACAGTAGATTGGTCTGCAGACCCATGTTCTATGATGGACGGGACCATTTCAACAGATAAAGGGTGGATAGCTACTTTATATGAACAGTATATAATTTAAACATAGAACACTTATTTCTGTATGTGTGAGGGGGCCTTCAAGGCCCCTCATGGAGTCCCTTAGACAGAGCTAAGACTATTGCTTTTGTATTTCTCCCCTACTAGTTGAGGGGCCCATGATGATTTATATCTTGTTACATTTTAATGAGTATCAGTATCCTTATATTTAGGCTATTCCTTTTTGGAGCCTGTTATTGACTTGAGTGACTGAGCTGTTTGACTATGCGACATGTAAAGTTACTATCAGTCTCTCTGGCTTAAGGCCCCCCTGAACCCTTGGGCCCCTGGGCCTGCGCCCGGTGTGCCCGTGCAGTAATCCACCCCTGGGTGTTTGTCTCCTCAATGTAACTCAATTCACATGAACGCGCATAGCTGTCGTTCGGAGGGAGGAGCTACAGCAGGTAGAGCGTTGGGAAAACAGTCGTTGGGATCCCAACGGCTGAAACTCTCAACTGCAGCTTTAACGTTCAGTAACGATAACGGCGTTGTAACGACGGAAAAAGTAATTTGTTAGATTACCCCGTTACTGAAAAAAGAACGGCGTTGACTACGAGTAACATGGCACCGTTGGCGACTCCTTTGGACAAAAGCGGTTGTATTTTTACGACGCCAGCTATCATGAAGCTGTTTTCTAGCTCGTGCCGGGCGTGCGAGATTCAAATGATCAGGAAGCAATATAGTGCATGTCCGTGTGTTGAAAGTGTGAGGGCACCGGACTCTTTTCGGCTCCGTGAGAGTGGTTAGTGACACAGCATCAACTAATGCCAGTCAGTGCTACACACACCTGATTGCAATGAGTTGATGCAGCAGTGTCACCTAACTACTGTCTCTCACAGAGCTGAAAGATTACGTGTCCTCACCAGGGCCGGCGGTAGCCAGGGACCAGGGTGGGCCGTGCCCACCCAATCCAAATTTATTTTTTTTTTTAGGTGGAAGTCCAGACCCACTATCGGACAGACCTGTTCATTCGCTGTCCAAGAAAATGTCAAATAAAATTCAGACAATAAATTAATACTAAAGAATATACCATTACTATGCATTGCTTCTATTGTATTATTGGGTGGGCAGGACAGCCTGCCTCCAAGTTACCCACCCGCTTATAGTGGTCACTGATCAGCAGAGCCGGCTCGAGGCATAAGTGAAATGAGCGGTTGCTTAGGGTCCCGACTGCCAGGGGGGCACTCGGGACCCTGTGTGTTTGATATCAACATCATATTATGTAAATGTAAATTATCATACAATAAAAGGAATACAATGTTTTGGTAGATAGTTATAAGCTTAATAATTGAATCAGTTAATCTGGGAGGTAATCCAAGGTTAACTGATCACGTCACATTCAAGTCCATGGCATGCACAGTGTGTATTGAGTTTATTTAAAAATATTTGAAAATGGGGCTGCCCTCAGTTGCCCATGCACTGTGTATACTGTAATCTATAGCCTATTTCAGCCTCGTCTGTGGAAAAAAAGATAACTGGACAACAGAGTTATTCTGCTTCGTTCCTCTCACTGCATTTAAATTAATTCATTATATTACAGAAAAATATGTCCCGTAAAAGAAAAAGAGCACCAAGCCCATCCCAGAGGACCCTGCATAATATTTTATTTCAAATGTATATTTCTATGGAAAATCCATGTGTCTTTCTTCAATAGCTTCTAATTCATCCGACCCAGTGTCTCCAAATAATTTGTTCACACACAATTCCTCAGATTTAGCCTCTTAATCTTCCTCTCAAAGTGCACCAGATTCATGCATTTCTCTTTAAAAAGGTAAAAAAAAATCTCCCGGGGGGCATACCCCCGGACCCCCCTAGCAGGGTCGTGACCTCGGCCGGCTACTATTTTCACCCAGCTGGACATCAAAGGCAATAGTGGAAAGTAGTGTGTATAGTATATAGCTCTGGACTACCACCATCCAGGTTGCCCAGTCCCAAAGCTTTCTCTTCAATAAGGTCAGGCTGCCTACAGGTAATACTGCGATTAAGAAAAATAGATACATTATGTTGTATATAATGTATATTATATGTTATTCATAAACATTTTGGAAAAAAAACATGCAAGAATCAAGTCTCCCACACAGCAACACTCAAAGTTTATTTGCATATTGTGTTCTACACAATTCACTGTAAATGTGCCAAAAAGCAGACGCAGAGATCTTACAAGGGCAAAAAAATTCTGCTTGCGCGCTCTGCGCGCGCTCGCATCTTCGGTCTCCCTGAAAAGTGTGCCCACCTAAAATTTCTACAGGCCCACCCAAGTCTGACTTTCTAGAACCGGGCCTGATGCTAGTATAGACTGATTCAGAATAAGGAGTTTTCTCAAAATCATGAAATGCTAATGCTGGGCTTACACTAGGCTACACAACTTTTCACGCGATTTGACAGTCGCACACAATCTTCCAATGTCGGACTGAAATCACAGAAGTCGTGCTAGAGTTGTGGCGCGCGTGTAACATGGTTGGTTGAGTTCTTGTTTAAATCCAGCTAAAATGGTTCAACAGTGCCATCTACTGTCGTAAACGTGTACCTGCACGGAGTAGTTGGGTCATTAGGGCAATGAATTCTGGGGATTCTCCAAAGCCATTGAGAGAATTCCATGAGGTAATACGTGTGTTGAGTCTGTGCGCATATTTGATAATTAACTATATGAACTGTAGTTAGAAGTTGAGCTGGTTATGTAAAGTAAGAAAATATATATGTTAAAGATACGTTTCGCCATGTTTTTGCTTGTTTTCAAGTCCCCTTTTGTATGTTTTATTGGTCGGGAAAATTCCTGTTTTAAGCTAGCTCACGTTATGTGCCATCTTTACAGTGAATACACTTTTGTCCGTGCCCACGTTGATGACTCTCTCCGCTGTTGTTTTCTATAAAATATGCAGGTATGTACAGTAGCTATGTGTTACTTTTGCAAGGTGTTTTAATATTGTGCAGCTATAATATTGTCTGCTGGTTTATGTGTTTTATTGTCACTTTGTAATACATGTTAAGAGGTTACTAAAAATATGGTAATAGCAGGTTAATGCACTTATGTGAGCTCTGTGAAATTAAGAATGTATTTTTGTTATTATATAGGACATTTCTTTATTGTTTAAAAGAAGAGTGAGACTTCTGTTATGCTTTATTTATTTTATTTATGTGAACCAAATACCACTATACGATCACACTGTAATAGTTACAAAGCCATTGAGAGAATTCCATGTGTGAACACACTTTTGTCCGTGCCCACGTTGATGACTCTCCGCTGTTGTTTTCTATAAAATATGCAGCCAGCCAGATGCAGAGCCATTAAAAACTGCTGTTGCCAAAACCTGGTGTTGCAATCTAAGCCTCCCCCTGGCGGCTTGCTGGGAAAATATGTTGACGCATGTGTGACGTAGTGTGGCAGGTGTGTTATGGGTAGTCAAGAAAATAAATGATAACGTGGTGGTATCAGCCGAGCAACTGGTGCGATTCGTCCTTTTCTTTTTATAATAGTAAGATATACCAGCTGCTCCCAACTACGGTTCGGAGCACGTAAGATGAGAAAGTAACACTGGGGGCTCGTCCGGGATTAAACAAAACAAGAAGAAAAGTGAAGAGAAAAAGAAAAAGTTACGTCGGACGGTCGGACGCAGTATGACGGCGCTCGGAGCTAGAGCTAAAGGTACCACTAATGCTAATGCGTGGAATAAGAGGCCTGTCGAGATGGACACGCCAAACGTCAGCACCAACCCATTTTTAATGGATATAAGAGAGACTGATATGGACGCAGTTAACAACATGGACGGCCGATACGCCGACTGCACTAACCCCTTCGCGGCTAGCATGGAGCTAACGGCAGCCGTGGACGGAGGGACGGTTCACGGCCAGACGCCGCCGCTCAACCTAGCTTTCCCCATGAGTTTTCCCCCCACGCCACCGCCATCACGGTTGACTAACCCGTTCCTAACGCCCGTGGATTAAAATGCAAATGGTGAGTCCGAGCACTTTATTCAGCAAACCTGTGACTGTTCAAAACATATGGCAGCCAACCCAGTTGCAGCTTTACCTTACGGGTCGGAAAATAGCCCTGCTCAAACGTTTGCCCTACATGCCGCTAATCAGCAAGCTAACCCATTCACCACCATGAACTATACGGCACAAAACCCTTTCGCCCCGGCCCGCGCACTGTTCCCCCAGTTCACATCGACGCCTTTTCCTCCCTCTATGCCCCAGCCCGTTGAACGTTGTGGAGTAATAAGCTATGATGATAATGACTATGCCCCACACCGCAACACCTACCAATACGGCCAGTCAGCTGCGAGAAGGGCCAGGTCGGCGCCACGGTCATCACACACGGCGCCCGAAGTTGAAACAATGGACACTAGCGACGATGAACATTATGGATATAAAGAGAGAATTCCAATATTGAAGCCAGGCCATTTTGATGGAACAGGCTCCTGGAAAGACTTTATTCACCGGTTCGAAAGCTGTGCAAAAGCAAACCATTGGTCAGAGGCAACCATGGCGGTTCAACTGAGATTCAGCCTGAATGGCGCGGCTGGAGCTATCGTCCATAAAAATCCCAGATCTGACCGCTGGAGCTACCGGCGCATTGTGGCTGAAATCGAGACTGCCTACGGGCCGCGCTCTGAGCATGCAGCAGCTATCGGCATTGAACTGAGACAAAGGGTTAGGGGGCAGAACGAAGCGCTGCACCTCTTAAGGGATGATATCTACGAGAAAGTGTCCATCGTGTATGCAGACCGTACTGAGCTGGAGCAGGATGCCATCAGTGTGGAGATCTTCACCAACGCCCTGGCCGACGCTGAGGTGGTGCAAAAACTACTGGAGAAGCAGCCACGTACCCTGTCCAGAGCATATGACATCGCACACAGCTACGAGACCACAAGGAGGGCCGCCAGAACAGTCACACAATTCATGCAGCCTGGCCAACGCAGTCTTTTAAATCAGAGAGCCAGGGCCGCCACGGTACGTGAAAATAACAGCATGCCAGCTTGTGTGGAGCCAGTGGGGGTAGCTGTTTGGTCCATCGACTCGCCAGAGAGGGCTCCAAGATCCAATCAGCAGTGGCGCCAGAAGAGGGACACTAATTCCAAAATGCCTATGGGGGATGTTCAGTGCCACAACTGCTCCGGTCTAGGGCATATGCAGAGAAACTGCCCTTCTCCCCGTCGAACCAGACAGAAAGCTCGGACAGTCAATAACAACACAGCACCCGACACAGGTATAGTGGTCACCTCTACTGCAAGTCAGGAAGACGACATGTGTCTTAAAATATTCATATATGGACTGGAAATGTGTGCCCTGCTTGACTCTGGTGCTCGGAGGAATGTGTTGCCCCTCCATCTCTTCAACTCCATTCCCACAGAGTCCAGACCCCCAATAGAGCCATCGGTCGCACAGGTCCTGCAGGGCATCGGCCCCGGTGGTCTGGCAGTGCTGGGTGAAGTCAACCTACCAGTACAAGTTGGGAGCCGAGCTACAAATGTGAACTTTATTATGGCCGACACAGCAGAGAGCACCGAGGTTATACTGGGGCACCCTTTCCTACATCAGACAAGTGCCCAGCTGGACTATGGTCGCCGTGAGATAACCCTGTGCGGAGAGAAGGTACCTCGGTTTAACCCAAGCCATCGGCCCCGGGTGCACATTGTTAGAGTGGCCCGCACTACAGTGTTGGAGTCGGGGTGTGAGTATGTAGTCCCCGGCACTGTCCACCTCCGCCATGCCGCTGACGGAGACCTGATGCTGAGCCCAACTAAAGGTTTCATCGAAAAACACCACGTCCTAGTCGCTCACATCATCGTGCAGGCGCAGCGGTCCACCAACGTTCCCATCAGAGTCTTCAACCCTGGTGCCTTACCTGTCACGTTGAAGAGAGGCGCTGTGGCAGGGATCCTACAACCAGCAACGGTGTTAGGGGAGCTGGAGCCCCAGCCACCTCCGGCCCCTGAACCTATTAACTCTGTCTCTGCTTCTTTACCCATCCACCTTAAGGTCCTGTATAATGAGAGCTGTGCTAGTCTGCCACAGGGTGACCATGAGAGGTTGGCCCGCCTGCTACGGTCTTACAGTGACGTCTTCTCTACGGGGCCCACTGACCTTGGCCGCACTAGCCTCGTGCAGCATGACATCCTCACCACCCCTGGCCCACCTGTGAAACAGCAACCACGCAGGATGGCTAGAGACAAATAAACTGCAGCAGACCAGCAGGTGCAGCAGAGCCTGGACACTGGTGTGGCCCAACCCAGCAACAGCAGCTGGGCTGCCCCAATCGTTATGGTGAGAAAGAAGGATCAGACGTCACGGCTATGTGTCGACTACAGGCCCTTAAATGAGAGAACCATAAAGGACGCTTATCCACTGCCCCGCATCCAAGACACCTTAGACACATTGTCCACCGCCAGGTACTTCAGCACGCTGGACTTAACATCAGGATACTGGCAGGTGGAAATGGCGCCGAGAGCCCGAAAAGCCGCAGCTTTCTGCACCCGTAAGGGCCTATTCGAATGGAATGTGATGCCTTTCGGACTATGCAATGCGCCGGCCACATTCCAGAGGCTCATGGACCGTGTCCTGGCCGGGCTACAGTGGGAGACCTGTTTGGTTTACCTCGATGACATCATTGTCCTGGGGCGGGACGGCACTGAAATGTTGGCGCGGCTCGATCAAGTGTTCAACAGACTACGCGCGGCCAACCTGAAACTTAAACCTTCAAAGTGTTTCCTGTTCCGAGAGCGAGTGGCTTACCTGGGGCACATCGTCTCTGCCAAAGGTGTCGCCACTGACCCCCAAAAGATCCAGAAAGTGATGGAGTGGCCCGCACCACGAAACGTCTCTGAGGTGCGTCAGTTTGTCGGCCTGGCTTCGTCAAAGATTTCGCCACAGTTGCCAAGCCCCTCCATGAACTCACCAAAAAGTATGCACGCTTTAACTGGACAGATGAATGCCAGGAGGCATTTGAGCAACTGAAAAGCCGGTTGACGTCGGCACCCGTGCTGGGTTATCCCCTCGACAGTGGCGAGTTGATCCTCGACACAGACGCCAGTGACTGGGGAATCGGGGCAGTCCTCTCCCAAGTTCAAGACGGTGAGGAGAGAGTGCTAGCTTATGGGAGCAGGAGAATGTCAGCCACTGAGCAAAACTACTGCACAACCAGACGAGAACTCCTGGCAGCTGTCGAGTTCACCTCTCATTTCCGCCAATACCTGCTAGGGAGATCATTCATCATACAGACTGACCACAGCAGCCTGCGCTGGTTGACTCGGATGAGGGAGCCTGAGGGCCAGCTGGCTCGCTGGCTGGAAAAACTAGCAGAGTACGACTTCCAGGTGGTCCATCGTCCAGGGAAACACCACCAAAATGCGGACGCACTCTCCAGAAGACCCTGCCGGACGTCGTGCCCATGCACAGTGCCAGAGCCTAACCTCAGTAACCAGCTCCAGCATAAGGGGATCCAGTGCAACATGGTTGAGAGCCCAGCTGAAGAGGATGCCGGGGAAACTCCTGCGGGGCAACCTCCAGTGGGGGTAGTGGTGCCCGAAGATAGCTATGGAGGCAGCCCCGCAGTCAAGTCTAAGTATCTTCCAGTGGGGGTAGCAGACGCTTTCAGTGACAGTCAAGCTGGTTCTCTGTTCCGTCCAGGTGTCTACAGGGTGAGTGAGCCAGCCCAAACCAACCTGTTCGGTGGCTGGACCCAAGAGCAGTTAATCAGTGCCCAAGAAGCTGACCCAGATATAGCACCAGTAAGGAAGTGGATGGACGAGGGGAGGGGCAGGCCACCCTGGGCTGACATAGCACCCTACAGCCCTGCTACCAAAGCCTACTGGTCGCAGTGGAAAAGGCTCTACCAGAAAGAGGGAGTTTTGTTGAGGAAATTCTACTGCACAGATGGAAAGGTGTTCTATCCACAGATCCTGTTGCCTCAAGAGTACCGCACCTCAGTCACAGAGCAATTGCACGATGGCCCAGTCGGCGGCCATTTTGGAGGGGAAAGAACACTCGCACGTCTCAAGGCCCGGTACTACTGGTACAATATGAGAGATGACGTCACTCTGTGGTGCCGCACCTGCACCAGCTGTGCTGCAAAAGCCCGCCCGAAGAAAACACCTCAAGCCGCCATGGGCACAGTGAGAGTTGGTGCCCCCTTCGAACGCATTGCAGTTGATTTAATGGGACCACTAA
The DNA here is from genome assembly GCA_026929865.2 of Hyperoplus lanceolatus. Lineage (NCBI taxonomy): Eukaryota > Metazoa > Chordata > Actinopteri > Uranoscopiformes > Ammodytidae > Hyperoplus > Hyperoplus lanceolatus. The sequence continues at coordinate 21,192,752 of CM049405.1, forward strand.
ACGAAACCGAAAGGCACAACCGCTACATAATAGTGGTACAAGACTACTTCAGCAAATGGGTGGAAGCCTACCCGGTTCCCAATGAACAAGCAACAACAGTGGCCGAAAAGATTGTTTCAGAGTGGGTGTGTAGATACGGGGCTCCACAGTGCCTACACAGCGACCAAGGTACCAATTTCGAGTCAGCTGTGTTCCAGGGAATGTGTGAGCTGCTGGGAATCGACAAGACACGGACCGCGCCGTTTCGCCCGCAGTCAGACGGCCAAGTAGAACGCTTTAATGCCACCCTGCAGAAAATCATAGCCACCACTGCAGAACGATGTCACTGGGACTGGGACATTATGACCCCATATGCAGTCATGGCTTACCGTGCCTCCAAACACAGCTCCACGGGCCTGACACCTAACATGATGCTGTTCGGACGGGAAATTACAGAGCCAGTGGACCTTGTTGCTGGGTTGCCACCTGACTCAGACAACACTGCTACCCCTCCAGCCTATGTCGTACAGCTCCGGGAAAGGCTGGAGCTAGCTCACCAGTTGGCTCGGGAGGCGCTGGGAAAATCTGTTGAGCGTGCCAAACGACAGTATGACAAAAATGTTTGCAGAGTCCAATACAAAGTCGGTGATGCAGTATGGTTCCTAGTCAAAGGCACCAAGAGAGTAAAGAACAAAGTGCGGAAGTTCCTGCCTTCCTACGAGGGTCCGTACTTCATCGTGGGTGTGCTGGACGACTTGGTCTACCGGATTAAAAGGGGTCCGAGGATGAAGATGAAAGTCGTTCACCACGACAAGCTTAAAGCTTACCATTCGAGGACAACACTAGACAACGGCTGGGTCTTTCAAGAGGCTGAAACGTGGGCACCAGTGGAGGCGCCATCCCCGTCGTCAGACCCTAGCTCTTCAGAAATCGACATCAGTCCCCTCGACCTTTGGGGCACATCACCAGAGACGGAGGACCCTGCTGTGGAGGCCCTTCCAGGTCTCTTCTCTTCACCGCCAGCTTCGCCGAGCAGCAGCCAGCTCCCTTGCCACCCCGCTGAGCCTTCACTGGAGGAGGCTGGGACCCCGCATATGGCCAGGCGAGAAGCTGCTCGTCCTCTTTTGAACTCCACCCCTCGGCGTCGACCCCGGAGGGTCCGCAGAGCTCCTGACATGTTTGGTGACTGGATTGGTCACTGAGCATATTTGCCTGAGGTTGGGTGTAGGCGGATCGCTGCCCTCCTCAGAGGAAAAGAGTTCCAGTAAAAAAAAAAAATAATAATAATAAAAGACAACAAAAACAAAAGAGTTCCTGTGTTGTCAAAACGAAAAAAAAGTTACAGTTCGACAATAGCAAAGAGTTCCAGTTCAGTCATACAAGTTTAACTTGACCGTTGAAGTTAAAATGTGAAGTTACAGTATGGGCGTAATATAATTGTTTGTTTCAACAGTTGGTAATTTGAATACTAATGGGCCGCATAGTTTTGTTATAGCATCTTAATGAGCATGCGTGTGGAAAACAATGTGAAAGAAGAAAAACGTTATTATTTTGATAAAAAAAAAATATTGCCCTATTTTTGCACTTAAAAATCCTGCACACTGGAGTAACCTTACGCAAACGTTAAATGGAGTGAGTAAAATAAGTCACATTTTTCCCCTTTGGATGTAATTGCCATGTTTAGGACATTTGCTTACCTGTACGAAAGAAGGACTACGCAATATGCTTTAATTGACATTTATGGACATTGCCTTTTCACCTTAAAGCTATACTGTACGATCATCTGCAATATGCACTTTTTAATATGTTGTGAAAAGTGCTTTTTACACCCCAACAGCAATAAATAACTTATGGGCAATGAAAAAGAAACGAAAAACCCCCAAATTCTGTAACTTCTATAAACCTGTTAAAATGCTGACCAAACGGAGACGTTGGACCCTTATCTAAAGAACCAATCACAATCCTGCGCGTTCTCTCCCCTCTGTGTACGAGCCTGAGCGCGTTCACGGAGGGCAGAGAAAGCGTTGTTGCCATAGTAATCATAGATACATCAGGTCGGCAATCAGGCCACGCCCCCTTTGGGGGGAAAACAAACCGAACGTGCCATTGACTATAATGCAAAATTGCGGTCCAAAACAGCACAAAAAGAAAACGATCAGAGGTAAATACGTTAAAATTTGACCGACCGACACAATGTCAAAATCCTTCACAACAACTCTGCTGGCTGGATAACGTTAAAGACACTTATAAATGACTAATTTGGTCAACCTAAAACCATGTCTTTTTAGTCTCTCAGCATCAAGCTGGCGCAATGATCCGACCCATTGGCCAGAGATATCATGCCCTGATATATATCTTCACCTCACTGAGTCTCTATGTAAGCTGATTAGACGTGAAATAATTGTTATTTTAAGTTTTGTTGTCTGTAATAATGCTTACTATGTTAATAGTATAGCGCTATGCCTTGACTAGACTGTACCAACTGTTCTAACGGCTCATTACGATAGCAAACTCCCACTGAAATGCAGAGCTCGGGGGAAGCCGGGAGCTTCCTGCTGTCATACAGACCTTATTTAGGGGAATTTTTGGGGGCATGGCGAAGGAATAAAACCATGATGTTTGTTTTTTACCATGTAAACCACACAACAGCTCAGGACATTGCAGATTTTAGCTTTAACGGCTTATTTTGAATGATCGCGCTGTCTATGTCTATGGAGTAAGCGGTATTGTTTTCCCCCCAAAGGGGGCGTGGTCACGAGCGTTCAGTCCAGGTGACGTATTGCCGACCTGATGTTTAGTAGTGCATGACAGTGGGTTAGACCTAGTTGAGGTAGCCTGCACAATGGAAGAGAAACCTAGACAGAAGTTACCACTGCCACCGTTACTTGCACCTGCTCACCATTTACAAAAGGCAAAGAAAAGAAAGAAAGACATCAAGAAAAGAGCAGTTACATACAGCTCGAGGTGGACAAACGGGAGTCAACATTGTTCAGTGATGGCGAGAGCTGAGGATGCTGAATGGCTTGGAAAGTGACGCCATGGTTGCCGTCTTTCTCTTGTTGGACAGGTAAGCCTTTGTTTTGTTTCCTGTAAAATGTGTGTTATGGCGAAGTCTAGCCAAGGAAGCTATTTATGTTGCGTTAGCCATATTAGCCCGATGCTAACGTTAGCTCCCCAGTCGGCTAGTAGGCACATTACGAGCTGCATTAGCTAACGTTGCCAATAATGTTCCTTTCTAACTATATTATTACTCTAATGTTATGTGGTCGTCAGCGTCTGAGCATGTGTCATTTTAGTATTGGCGTTTCACAAATGTGCTGATGCAGTGTCTGTTTTTCTTTTTTTAATGATTGTTTTATAGTTATGACAACAAGGCTAATTCCTCAACACTTGAAACACCGATCGATGAGACCACCTCCTCCTCCTCCACCTTTGTCAAGTATTTATCCAGAGTCTCTCGGTGAGTAAAGCTTGATATAGAAGTGAATATGTGTGCTATGCTACAATACTGTTCTCTATGATGGGTAATACATAGGCCTAGACAATGCGTTAAATTATATAGGTATCAAATATATGCGCAGACAGTGGGTATAGACAATGTCAGTTAGTGTATATGGGGGGAAAGAGAAAGTCACCTACATATATATTTATATACTTTTTTTTAAATGTATAAAATGAACATAATACAGGGTACAGCTTTAAGATAACCCTTTTATGTGGAAATTCAAAATACTATACAATGTCAGGTAAAATGAATGCATCACTAAACTTACAATACTTCTTCTTATGCCAGGTATGGAAAAGTGTACAATAAAAAGTCCAGGAAGTGGAGCCTGTACACACTGAAGGAAGAGAAGGACTACCGCTACATCATAGACCTCCAGGGTGAAATTCTCCAGGAGAATTTGTCTGGGTTTGGGGGCTTCTGTTGGGTGTCCCTGCACCAACCAACCAGGAGCTGTTGCAGACTCAACTAAGTAAAGGACTAGGTTAGTATGCTTACATTATTGTATGAGCATACATGTTCTACTTTGCTATGTAACACAGCATATGAAAACCCATTTAGCTCTGGTCTAAGGAATGCCAAAGTGTAAAGATTTGTGTCCGGGTTCCACCAACCATCATGAGGTATAATATTACAGATCCAGAAGTGCTGGTCAACCTATTATCTGAAGAACAACAATAATACTAATAACAATGGATTGGATTTTTATAGCGCTTCTCTATGCAATCAAAGTGCTAGGATAAACCACATGTCATGAAGGCTTTTCTCTGCAGCTCTTTGTAAAACCCCTAATACTGTTATTCATTGTGTGTGTCTTCTGATATTCTCTCCTAAGGACAGTCACTGCCACAGCTGATGCAGAACCAGACCAGACCTGTCTGCGAAAACTGGACCCCTGGACAAAGTTTATGACCATGTTTATATTGAATTAAAAAAATATATTGTCACACAACATTGGTTGTAATTATTTTGTGCAACATTTACAGAGACGATAAATGTTATGTCTTGATATCCGTAATAATAACAACATTTTAAAGTAATTTTACATTTTTTATTCAAACATAATATCAAAACAAAAGGACTAAGTATCTTCAGTTCCTCCTGGGAATAAATAGAAATATAAAACTATGTACACTGAAATAAATAACTTATAAGTACAGATACAATTAAACTATTTGTTTATTGCAACCTGATGTGTGTCCGCTCTACGTGACTATTGAAATTTAAATGAAAGATACATGTTAATTATCAGCTGTGTGTTCAGAACACCCGAGTTAAAATTGGAAGACTTTCTCTCACTGAAGAATTTGTAAATACACTGCATGTTATGGGACTGTAGCCAAGGTCAGCAGACACACTGACTGTTTTGAATACTTTTGCAGAGGTGTTTAGGCTACTAGAGAAGAAATGGACAAGGCCATATCTGCATTGTCACAGGGAGAGAGGAAAATAGAGACCTAAAATTATTTGTGTATTAGAATGAATCTTCTTAAAAAAAAAAAAAAGAAAAAAAAAATGTGTTCTAACTGTAGTAGCTGTGTATCTGTGTATCTGAATCTTATGGCAGTGGGGGCGGGACTCGATAAGCCTTTGAATTCTCCTGTTACCCTTCGGACGATAACACAAAGTAATATGTATGAATATGCAATGTGAAAATTATGTATTATGTGTAATTGTCCGGAAGAATAATAATAAATAAAAATAAATAAATAAATAAAAAAATTACACGGTCAGTGACAAAAAGTCAGACGCGAGGTAGACGCGCAGTAGAGGTAGGATGTGTGTGGGGCGCGTTAGTCGCCTGAGCAGGCACTTATTTCGGACACTTTTTCCTTGAAGCCTCGGCGGGAGAACCAGGCTGACAGCCGCGCAACCTTAACACTTTACTGTCAAATACAGGGTTAGGAGTTAAAGTTATTGGGGGACGAGATCAGCAAATAAAGATGGTCAAATAACTAAAGGAAGTCCCCCGCTCGGAATATTGAATTAACCTTTTTTTAATTAAATAATCACTGTCGCGTTTGCGGAAATAATATTAATCTCAAAAGGAATCTAGTTGTAGTCTTGCAATATGAACCCCATGTCTTTTCAAAATCTCACTCTGTGACTGAAAACTAATGACTAGTTGTCTTCAGGTGTGAGTTGATTGTCTTTAGATGTAAGAGGGTTTCAGTTTTCAGTCTTTTCAAAGTCTTTTAAAAGTCCTCTAGTGTAAACCCAGCATAATTAGTTGTATTTATTATGATTGGCAAATGAACAATATAGCATCGTTTGGACCAAAATAACTTGGGCTCTTTTGTACTGTACAGTCATATGAAAAAGTTTGGGAACCCCTCTCAGCCGGCATTATAATTGACTCTGCTTTCACAAAAAATTTATAAAAGTGGTATATCTTTAATTTACCAGGAACAGCTAACTACTGGGATGTTTTCCAAACAAAGATTTTTTGAAAAGCAGTATTTGGTTGATGAAATAAAATAAAATGTGAAAAACTGGCTGTGCAAAAATATAGGAACCCTTGTGGTTTTGTTGATTTTAATGCCTGTAACAGCATGTAAAACTGATGACTTTAAACACAAAGTTGGTTGGATTATGTTGTTAAACCTTGAACCTCATAGAAATGTCTGTTTAATCATGAGAAAATGTATTTTAGGTGCCTAAATGCAAGTTGCACTTCTCTTTGACTCTCTGCTGAAGTGAGACAGAATGGGATCATCAAAACAGCTCCCAAAAGATCTGAAAAACAAAGATTGTTCATTGTCATGGTTTAGGGGAAGGCTACAAGAAGCTTTCCCAAAGGTTTCAATTGTCAATTTCGACTGTAGGGAACGTTGTCAGGGAATGGAAGGACACAGGCATAGTGGCAGTTAAACCCAGGCATGGCAGACCAAGAAAAAAACAGGAGCGGCATAGGTGGAGGATTGTGAGAATGGTTGCACACAACCCACAGATCACCTCCAAAGACCTGCAAGAACATCTGGCTGCAGATTGTGTATCTGTACATGGTTCAACAATTCAGCGCAATTTGCACCAAAACATCTGCTTTTTATAAAGACCAAATAACTTAATTTTTGTCTCATCAGTCCAAAGCATTTTCTTCCAATATGAATCTGGCTTGTCTAAATGAGCTTTTGCATACTCTATGCAACTGTATCTGTGGCGTGGGCGCAGAAAGGGCTTCCTTCTCATCACCCGGCCATACAGATGTTTTGGTGCAAATTGCACTGAATTGTAGAACCATGTACAGATACACAATCTGCAGCCAGATGTTCTTGCAGGTCTTTGGAGGTGATCTGTGGGTTGTGTGCAACCATTCTCACAATCCACCGCATATGCTGCTCTTGTACTTTTCTTGGTCTGCTAGACCTGGGTTTAACTGCAACTGTGCCTGTGTCCTTCCATTCCCTGACAACGTTCCTTACAGTCGAAATTGACAATTGAAACCTTTGGGAAAGCTTCTTGTAGCCTTCCGCTAAACCATGACAATGAATAATCTTTGTTTTTAAGATCTTTTGGGAGCTGTTTTGATGATCGCATTCTGTCTCACTTCTGCAGAGAGTCAAAGAGAAGTGGAACTTGCATTTAGGCACCTAAAATACCTTTTATCATGATTAAACAGACCTTTATATGAGGTTCAAGGCTTAACAACATAATCCAACCAACTTTGTGTTTAAAGTCCTCAGTTTTACATGCTGTTACATGCATTAAAATCAACAACACCACAAGGGTTCCCATATTTTTGCACAGCCAGTTTTTCACATTTTATTTTATTTCATAAAACTAAATACTGTTTTTCAAAAAATCTTTGTTTGGAAAACATCCCAGTACTTAGCTGTTCCTGGTAAATGAAAGACATACCATTTTTATCTTTTTTGTGTGAAAGCAGAGTCAATTATAATGCCGGCTGAGAGGGGTTCCCAAACTTTTTCATATGACTGTATTTGTTGGCATCACTGTCTGGCTGTACTGCTCTAAAACTGGAGGACTGTGTAGAAGGGTTGCAAAAGTCAGCACTCACATGCTCTCACACACATTTTACAATGTGCTGAAAGAAAAACAATGAAAAAAATTTTTTTAGTGAAAGTTTATTAATTTGGCTATTAATAAAGTAATAGAGGTTCTCTACCCTTACAAGTTTACCAGAAGATGAATAAGTTAGTGACGTACTGATATCACAAGCCTTAATGTGATGCATATTTGCCTTTCCAATGTAAGTATTCCCAATGGTTGAGTTGCTGTGGTAGTCAACGCTTTATAATTTGAAGGTAGGAGGAAAACCAGAGCAGGCAGTACAGTGTGACCACTCTCTGCCTCTGTTGTTGTAAGACCTGACAGCTAGAACTAAACAAATTTGAAAACTGTGGGACTACAATTATTCTGATCATGGATAATGTTTCTGACATAAGAATTTTCACTCTCTCAGGGATAAATGAGACGATGAATTACAGGATTGCTATCTTTTCGCTCACTTTAGTCTATTACTGTTTGATTTTGTTTTTCAACATCTCTGTCATCATGATAATCATATTTGACGACACCCTGCATGAACCTATGTACATCTTATTGTGCACTTATTGTATGAATGGACTTTATGGGACCGCAGGTTTCTATCCCAAATTCCTCCTTGATTTACTGTCTTCTTCTCAGGAAATCTCATACGAGGAATGTCTTTTACAGGCTTTTGTCATGTACTCGTTTGCTTGCAGCGATGTGTCCATTCTAGCAGTCATGGCCTACGACAGATATCTTGCTATATGTCGACCCCTGCAATACCACTCTTTCATGACTAAGAGTAGGCTCTCTCAGCTAGTATGTTTCTCCTTTTTAACACCTTTCTCTGTTTTCTCCATCAATGTTCTGCTGACATCGAGACTAAAGTTATGTGGTACAAACATTCATAGACTGTTTTGTGTCAACTGGATAATTGTTAAACTTGCTTGCCTGGAAAGTGACACATTTTCAAACAGTTTATTTGCATATTTGACCATTTGTATTTATGTGTCTCATGGGTTTTTTATCATATGGACGTATGCACATCTTATCACAACGTGTGTGAGGTCCAGTGATGACAGGGTAAAGTTTATGCAGACATGTGTGCCCCATTTAGTCTCTTTACTCTCGTTCATTTGTGTGGTGTTTTTTGATTTGATGTATATGCGATTTGGCTCCACAGATTTGTCTAAAAGCCTGCAAAACTTCATTGCTTTAGGATTTCTGCTTATTCCTCCTGTGATGAATCCTCTTATATATGGATTTAAACTGAGCAAAATACGAAACCGAATTCATGGTTTGGTTAATTTTAAAAGAAAAGTTTTCCGTTAAGTTTACTCTCAAAATGAATTTGATATGACAAACAAAAAGCCTATTCTTTACTTAAGGGTATATAATTATCTCTGGGTTAAGATGCAATATGTTATGATCTGTTTTACAAGACAAATAAATAAAGACCTCAATATATATTGACTAACAAGATTGTGTTGAAGGTTAACCAACAACGTGGTTGTATTTAATATATGTGTATTCTGGTATACCGCATATGACATGTATGAAAAAGTGGACATATTTATCTTCCATTTTGATCCTTCCTGCTGCATGTAATGTATTCAAAGTATTGTAAAACAGGAATGTGCACAGACAGTTCAAGGGTCTTATAAAAAGTAATTCTTCTTCCCCAATGTCATTTTCCCACTCCTCAGTGTGAAATGTCTGTCATAAAATAGTATAACATACAAATATTGCGTAACTTTACTATGCAGGAAAATTTATCTGGTTCACTTTTAAACTTAACTTTGTGAACTGATGCTCTCTTGTTGTGCTGCCTCATCCTGAAAGTACGGAATATTCCATTTGTCACCATAATGCATTGCAATAGACTTATTGTTACATTAAAACATAATACAACATATTATGTCACTATAATGAAGTGTTAAACTAAAAAGTTTTGGAGATAACTGGAGTAAGAATTTGTTTGTAAATAGTTCTTGTTCATAATTATCCAACCACTGCCTGGCTGCTACTTTAAAACCAACTTTTTAATGAAACTTTCCTTTATCTGCATCTGTCATCTGTAAAAAGTTATCTTAATGTAAACAGAGTGTTATTTACAAGAAGCCCACATCATTGTAAAAATGTCAATTTTATATAGGCCTAGCTTGCATCTCAATGGATGTGCCTGATGTCCTAAGGTCAAAATTATCCTATGTTTTAATTAATCAATAACATCAATAAAGTTCAGTATGTGGATTCTCTCCATGTTTCACCGTCATAAAATGTGTTATCCTGCATCTGTCTGTAAAATATGATATAGATTGTTATTATTTTCACAACTCAGTCAAACACGCTACAATAAATATCTTCTAGCTGTTGGAAGAAGTTGTCATTTGTACTAACATAATGAATTAAGGGTAAAGTCAGCTAGCCAGGTGAGAGGCTCCATAGCATGTGAAATCCAGTTACATTGTAGGCTACAATGTACAATTCTACAAATTACACTTTGGCTCAATTTGCTTTACAATCTGTATAATGTACAAAACCCCCCTTACCTGTCCTGATACCTTTAATACCCTCTCCCAGTGCGGACAGATGCAAAATAAAGTAGCCTATGTTGTGTGTATGAACAATGAGCTGACCTTATACACTAATGTTTGCTTTTGTTAATACCAGAGGGATCAGCACAGTTTACAAGTAAAGCTTTAGAATCCTTCATCTCTGAGCCTCTCTGTGCATATTCCTCCGAAACCTAAATTATGGATCTGATCAGCTGGGGTCTTTCTGCAATGGATCAAATTTTCTCAACGAGAAAAGGGGGCAGAGGAGAAGCCTCCTGTCCTGATGGAACCTTTGTGGCTGGATACACCTGGGACGCGTGGGCTATTCAATTCAATTTGTGTCAGCGAAACCGTGAATGTTCTCTTTCACTTTACATAAAAATGAATGCAGAAAAGGCACACATTGCTTCATAAAAATTCACCAAAATGCAGGAAATTAAGTGTTTAATGCTCAAAATGTTCTGGGGGGGAACCCCAGACCCCCACTTACAATATGTCCACACCCAAGGTTTAATTAAAACCTGTCCTACGACTTTGCAATTCATGAATTTGTTTATTTTAATAAGATTTTTGATGTTTTATCACATTTTCCAATTGTCTTTTATTTCTGATTTATTATGAACAATATGTAAACTTGCAGGACACTAGCAAAAATTATTGGGTGGGAAAGAGGACACGGTTTTGGGTCCCTCGGCCAAAAAATCTCACTCCAAACTTTTGGTAAAACTTGGCAGCCCTGCCTATTGGGGATAAACCCGGTCTTATCTGTGTGAATAATGGATTCTATTAATTTGTTTAGTCTATTTGCCAGAATTTTTGTGAAAATGTTGAAGTCCAAGTTAAGTAGATATTGGTCGATGTGAGGACGGGTTAGTTTAATCTCTGTCTTGTTTTAACAAGAGAGAAATGTTTGCGTTATACAGTGTTGGTGGGAGTCTGTTTGCTTCGGTAGAGTGGGAGAACATTCTATGCAAGATCGAAGTTACTTGGTCATCAAACTTCTTATAAAATTCAACTACGAAGCCATCTGGCCCAGGGCTCTTGCCGTTATACAGTGATTTGATAGCGTCCGTGATTTCTGCAGGGGACAGTTAAGAGTTTAAGGCCTCACGGGAGGCGCTGTCTAGCTTTTGTATGTCTAACTTGTTTAACCATGCGTCGATATCACCCTTAGCTTTGGATTTATAAAGCTCCTGGTAGCCCGTTTAGTTGGATGCAGTGTTAATTTCGTTGACTAAGACTATGACGAAAAATAATCGTCAACAAAGTTTTTTCACGGACGTAAACTAAATAAAAACTAAATAAAAAGGCAGATATGATGACGAAGACTGAGACGAATATAACTGACACTATAGTCTACGAATAGGAACGAGACGAAACTGTTAGGGTGGGACGAATGGAGAAGAGATCCAATCAGAACTACTCTTTTTGTGGGACAAGTTGAGAAGAAATCCAATCAGTGCAAAGCAGCGAATGCAACCCTGTGTCGGTGAAAATGAGAGGCACCTATTTGCAGACCCATGGGGGAGAGGAGCTCCACCGGAACATTTCTTCTTCGTTTTGTTTTACTGGCGGCGATCACCTAGCGGTGAATAATAACAAGACACCGTTTCCACCAGCTATGGTGCTAGTAGACAGTAAAATAAGTCAGTTTGTTAAGGGTCCCAAGTCGCCAGGACAGTAGTAAAAAGTAGATGTTGCTGTAGAAGATGAATGAAGCAACAAAGCTTTGTGTAGGCCTACATCTTCCGAAATCCCGTTCCTTTAATTCACAATTATCACAAGTAGGTCAATCACATACAATATAAACTCTTAATAAAACACAAAAAGTGCCACCACATTAAAATATACAGCTCATTTTAAAAAGTGGGGTGAAAGACATTAAAGAGATCCTATTATACTACTTTTCTGGTCTTAATTTCTTGTTAAAAACTGCTATAGAGCAACCTGACACGAATCACATCACAAAAAACTATGTATATTTTTGGGACACTCTTCCTCTTACCCTAGGGAGCACAGCAGTCTCTCTCTACACACTGACTATAAATCATTATAACAACATTTATAGGTCATAAAAGTCGAAAAGTATCATAGGTCCTCTTTAACATCTGACACATTAGTTTCCATTCTAGATCCTGATTGATATATTACCAGATCCCTTGTCCTCTAGTGATCACAGTTTTAATTATTATATAATTTCTATATTCATATTAGGCTATTGAACGATCGATGCTCGTCTGTGACTTTGTGATCACGCAAGTGAACAGTAACGATCGCGTGCAGCCACAGAATTACATTTCAACCAGACATAAATAGCCTATGTTCAGTGGCAAAGACGTTAAAAAACTCCTGTTAATAAGTAAATAAATAATGAGATACATACAATACAATAGGTTTATTAATCTGAATGAGCATGTTCACGATGTGTAAGGTGGCCGCATATGAACGGCACGAGGCGTGAGAACTATGCTACTGATCAGATAAATGATTGATCAAACGTAAAATCATCAGGAAATGATAAAAACATCCCGATGGAGATTTCTATGGAGTGATTTTGCTTTAGACTGTACAGGGTCGCGTTGTGGCAGTGACACTCTTTCGTCAGTCGGAGCTGCAGCGTAAAGTGAAAACAAACTCAGAGTAGGTTACAATTCTGACCAATGAAATGAGTTCAGGGCGTGGCCCCATCGTGCTTCCGGTGGAGGTCCGTTTCTCCATGGGTCTGCAAATAGGTACTCTTGGAAATCGACGGGAGGCCTCAGGCCGCCCCAGTGTGAGCGGGTGGAGTGAGCCGCTGTGCAGAAAAACTCTGCGGCTTGATGGACAAAAATGATAGTCAGGGATATCTTGCCCGTAACGTTGTCTAGGGGAGCGGCTAAGTTCCGCAATCTGTTTGTAGTAGGCTATGTCTCGAGCTTGAATACACAGAGCCATGTCCCCAAACTGACTGCGCATCTATATAGGAAATTAACTATGAAACTGCCGCCTCCCTCCGTTAGTTTCTGTTTTCACCCGAGTAAGTTACAATCAACTCCGACGCATGGACAGCGTTCAATTAAAACCTCTCATTTTATTATCAAAAAGGCTTTGATGCAAAAGAAGTCCGAACACACAGCGGCAGCAGTGTTGCTTAAAGGAAAGTGCAGTTGCTCAGTTTTATCGGCACCTCAACTGCGTGCTGCTGCTGCTGCCCAGGGGCGGCCTTAACGATCTCGGGGCCCGTTTCAAGACCTAGTGTGGGGGCCCCACTTTTTTAAAATATTTTCTTTATTTTAATTTTTTTATAAATAATGCTTGTGCATGCTCCCCGCAAAAAGAAAAAAATATTGTGGAATCCAGTTGGTTAATAGACAGATCATGAGATAATGGCCCCCTGGGCACAGGCTCTTAAAACCCCCCCTCCACCCTATCCAGTCAGGTACACTGATTTTATGTGAGATTATTACGAATGAAATAGAATACATGTTTTGTATTACAACCATTAAATCTGTGTCTGTATTGCATATTCAAAACTTAATACTATTCAATGAAGAAAGAAACACTTAGTCGACTAAATCCGCCGTAAATTTAGTCAACTAAAATCATCTTATATTTAGTTGACTAAGACTAGACTAAGACTAAAAAATGTCAGATGACTAAAATAGGACTAAGACTAAATGGTGTGATATTCAAAAGACTAAGACTAAATCAGAATTTGCTGCCAAAATGAACACTGGTTGGATGGCCCATGCCTTGCACGTTCCAGCTCACCTGCTTGTATCATCACCCCGATTATCATACATAGTTATACCCCATAATACACACGCAGTAACACAGTAGTTTGCTCCAAACAAAAAAAACAATTAGACCACTAATATAAAAACACATACAGCCCTCTGGAATGCCCTCCCACCCTCCCCACTTTCCCAAACAAAGCGAGGGAAAATACCCTAACATACTGTAAACAGGGGTTACTCCAGCCATTTAGCCTATTCAGCCCAGAGGCCAGCTAAATGTTACACTGAAAAAAACGCTAGCTAACTAAAAGCTTAGCTGCCCCCCCTCCGATATACAAATAAGAATGTCGAACATAATAACGTTTCACTTTGAAAAGTGAACAAGAACATATCTTGTGTTAACAACCTGTTCCTGGAATATATCAAGGCACATTTATAACTAAACAAAAAAAATAAATAAAAAATAAGGCGTATAGCAGTGCCGAATCTATAAGCAGATATGTGTCTGTGGGTCAGCTTTAGCCGTGCTTAGCCTGGCCCATGATAGCCGAAGCCCGCCAACCACTCCGCATCGGCGGGATGAACATAAATAAACATGAAAAAAGGTGCAGCTGGGCAAAAAATACTGTCCTCTGTCTTAAAGCTTACCCCATAATAAAGTGACCATGGCTCCAAGTCGAAGTTCGTTGTAAGGGTTGGTCAGAAGACCCATTAGCCGACGTTAGCCCGCTAGCCGATATAGCCAACTAGCGGTCCTTAGCTCACTGCTGACACCGGGATGCCCGGTATGTTGTCGGCAGACCTTGTGGCCTCCTCCGGGGTGGCGAGCATCGATGTGTCGGAGCCCCGGGTGACTCGCAGCCGAGCGGGGTAGATGAATCCAGTACGAAAGCCAGTGTCTCCCAGCCTTCTCCTCGCATCCTTGAAGAGCCGGTGATGCCTCATTATCTCCGCCGGGAGGTCTGGGAAGATATGGATCCGGTAACACTTTACAATAAGGTACACAAAAAAAGAGTAGTTACCCTTTTTAAAAGGTAAATTTACCTTTTTAAAAGGTAAATTTACCTTTTAAAAGATAAATTTACCTTTTTAAAAGGGTAACTACCCTTTTCAAAAGGTTAGTTACCCTTTTGAACTAAGGCAAGTGAAATTTGCCTAAGTCGAGAGTTTGAGAATGCTTTTCCTCTAATAACTTTCAAAATGTTCAACTTTTTCAGGAGTTTGAAATTACCTCCTCTGGAATGGGCCCCATGACCCCGAAAATATGAAAATATATGAAAATATGTATGTGGATCTGAAATGTTATTTTCCAAAAATGACTCCACAGCCCCATTCTAAGTGGATGGAGAAAATTCAAAAACTTACCTTTTCAAAAGGTAAATTTACCTTTTAAAAGCTTGGCCATCCTGGAGGAGTCCTTCTTAGTTGCGCTGCCTCCCCAACACACCACAGCGTAAAAGAGGATGCTGGCGACCACCGACTGGTAAAACATAAGCAGAAGTTTGCTGCAGATGTTGAAGGATCGCAGCCTCCTTAAAAAGTATAATCTGCTTTGGCCTTTTTTGTACAGATGGCTGGTATTTATTGCCCAGTCCAGCTTCTTGTCCAGCCACACTCCCAGGTATTTGTAACTGCCCACAGTTTACACCTCTACCCCATCGATTTCCACTGCTTGGGGGCGTGGCTTTGCCTCCCAAACAGACTGAGTATAGTGGAGTTACAGCAACTTGGCGTCAACTTCGAAGACGGCAAGCTACAGCGAAGGCGTTTTGAAGGTAAATTTACCTTTCCAAAAGGTAAATTTACCTTTTGAAAAGGTAGGTTTTTGAATTTTCTCCATCCACTTAGAATGGGGCTGTGGAGTCATTTTTGGAAAATAACATTTCAGATCCACATACATATTTTCATATATTTTCATATTTTCGGGGTCATGGGGCCCATTCTAGAGGAGGTAATTTCAAACTCCTGAAAAAGTTGAACATTTTGAAAGTTATTAGAGGAAAAGCATTCTCAAACTCTCGACTTAGGCAAACTTCACTTGCCTTAGTTCAAAAGGGTAACTAACCTTTTGAAAAGGGTAGTTACCCTTTTAAAAAGAGTAGTTACCCTTTTTAAAAGGTAAATTTACCTTTCAAAAAAGGTAAGTTTACCTTTCCAAAAAGGTAAATTTATCTTTAAAAAGGTAAATTTACCTTTTTAAAAGGGTAACTACCCTTTTTAAAAGGTAAACTTACCTTTTTGGAAAGGTAAATTTACCTTTTGGAAAGGTAGCTGTGGAGCTTAGCTATCATGACTCTGGGACGTGCTGGGTCATTAGCAGGATGTGATCCAAGCCTGTGAGCTCGGTCCACCTCTATTACTACTAACTATTATAAGTTAGTTTTCTGCTCCTAGTAGATCCTTAATAAAGCTGGCGAAATTTTTCGTGGGGCGACCACCTTCAGCTTTTTCTGGTAGCCCGACCACTTTTATGTTTTGGTGTCTCGAGGTTGATCACTTTGTCCTGGAGAAGCTTGTTAGCATTCTCTAGCCTTAGCCCCTGTTGTTCTAGGAGGGTTAGCCGGGTCGCTGCTAGCTTCTTCTGCCATAGCTATCCGCTTACCGTGTTCAGACAGAGTAGCCTGCGTGATTTGAAGAGACGCCTCCAGGGCTTGAAATCTGTCGTGCATCTACTTACTCAAGTCACCTATAGCTTTGAGAATGACGGCCATGCTAGGGGCACCATCCGCCATTGTTAGCTCTGATGCCTCGCCATTAGCCTCCTCCTCAGCCGGCGGAGGTGATGGGCTTTTCGGCTTTTTCCACGGGGCATTTTGTTTCGTTGCCGGTTGTAACGTACAGAGCAGCACTCAAATTGGGAATTGTGCAATAAATTGACTTTTTTTATGTAATACTTAGGGCTGTCAAATTAACGTGTTTTTAAAAAAAAAAAAATTAACGCAGATTAATCGCACTTCTATATTGGCCTTTGACCCAGTGCAAAAGAGGTGAGATGATAGCGGAGCTGCACCTGTATCTTGCGGACACGGCCCGCACGGGATTAAAGAGTAAAGAAAGAAGCAGGGGAAAGGGGCTGAGGGCTCTATGTTATGGGCTGCTCCGGGCAAATAAGCATGAAGGTAGGAATACGTCTTATGTTATTCTCGCAGTGTCTGTGCATTATTGATTTAGTGGGTGCATGCCTAATTAACAATGTAGGTTCAAAACAGTAGGCCTATCTCTCAATCTTCCTCGTGTCTCACTTTTGTTTGCTAGTTGCGATCGTCTCAACAGACACTCGCCCCCTCTCACTCTTCCTAGCATATGCCTGTCTTTTTTCCTCCTTTGTGTGTGTGTGTGCGACATTTAGCCTGTTTGTTTTTTTGTGATTTTTTTTCTTTCGGCGCTAGTAGTTCCTAAATATATTTAATGTAGAAGTCTGGCTGAGGGGAGGAGACAGAAGTTACGAGAGACGGAGAGAGAGACGAACGGTAGTTTATAAGCCTACAGTTGTTTATAAACAGGCATAAAAGTGTCATATAAGTGTGCGAATAATTTAGATTAATTAATCACAGAGCCTGTAATTAATTAGATTTTTTTTAAATCGCTTGACAGCCCTAGTAATACTACACTACATCGGAGAGGAGCGCGAGTCAAACACGCCTATTCCATCGCATCTACGGTAATTCTAATGCATATAAGTGTAGATTTTATGACGGATAAGCCTCAGGATAGGATTTTTTAATTTTTTTGACAGATGAATCTGCTGGTTGTTCTGGTTACTCCTCCACAAATTTTACTAGACCAATGACCAATGTTTGAATTCCCAATGGTTGTGTTGCTGTGGTAGTCAACACTTTCATTAATTGAAGGTAGGAGGAAAACCAGAGCAGACAGTACAGTGTGACCACTCTCTGCCTCTGTATGTTGTTGTAAGACCTGACAGCTAGAACTAAACAATTTAAAAACTGTGGGACTATAATTATTCTGATCATGGATAATGTTTCTGACATAAGAATTTTCACTCTCTCAGGGATAAATGAGACGATGAATTACAGGATTGCTATCTTTTCGCTCACTTTAGTCTATTACTGTTTGATTTTGTTTTTCAACATCTCTGTCATCATGATAATCATATTTGACGACACCCTGCATGAACCTATGTACATCTTATTGTGCACTTTTTGCATGAATGGACTTTATGGAACCGCAGGTTTCTATCCCAAATTCCTCCTTGATCTACTGTCTTCTTCTCAGGAAATCTCATACGAGGGATGTCTTTTACAGGCTTTTGTCATGTACTCGTTTGCTTGCAGCGATCTGTCCATTCTAGCAGTCATGGCCTACGACAGATATCTTGCTATATGTCGACCCCTGCACTACCACTCTTTCATGACTAAGTGGAGGCTCTCTCAGCTAGTATGTTTCTCCTTCTTAACACCTTTCTCTGTTTTCTCCATCAATGTTCTGCTGACATCGAGACTAAAGTTATGTGGTACAAACATTCATAGACTGTTTTGTGTCAACTGGATAATTGTTAAACTTGCTTGCCTGGAAAGTGACACATTTTCAAACAGTTTATTTGCATATTTGACCATTTGTATTTATGTGTCTCATGGGTTTTTTATCATATGGACGTATGCACATCTTATCACAACGTGTGTGAGGTCCAGTGATGACAGGGTAAAGTTTATGCAGACATGTGTGCCCCATATAGTCTCTTTACTCTTGTTCCTTTTTGTAATAGTTTTTGATTTGATTTATATGCGATTTGGCTCCACAGATTTGTCTAAAAGCCTTCAAAACTTCATTGCTTTAGGATTTCTGCTTATTCCTCCTGTGATGAATCCTCTTTTATATGGATTTAAACTGAGCAAAATACGAAACCGAATTCATGGTTTGGTTAATTTTAAAAGAAAAGTTTTCTGTTAAGTTTACTATCAAAATGAATTTGATATGACAAACAAAAAGCCTATTCTTTACTTAAGGGTATATAATTATCTCTGGGTTAAGATGCAATATATT
Source organism: Hyperoplus lanceolatus (assembly GCA_026929865.2). NCBI lineage: Eukaryota > Metazoa > Chordata > Actinopteri > Uranoscopiformes > Ammodytidae > Hyperoplus > Hyperoplus lanceolatus. The sequence goes on from CM049405.1 coordinate 21,211,504, forward strand.
ATGATCTGTTTTACAAGACAAATAAATAAAGACCTCAATATGACTAACAAGATTTTGTTGAAGGTTAACCAACAACGTGACAGGTTGTATCTTAGGGGCACTTTACTCAGTGAAAACGTGACAGTTTTCCCGTTTTTGGTTAAGAAAAACCCCCGTTCAGACACAATTTATCTGACATCTTCACCCGTACACATGTTTTCAGAGGAAACGGGACAAAATCGCTGTAGTAGCAGTGTAGCACCCATGCCAAGCCAATAGTCAGTGGTGACACAGCCTAGTACAATTTGATGCATACAACCTTACTGTAACCGAAAAGTAATGCCATTAACGTTCATAAAGCGGTTGGTGTAAGCTTGGGGTTACAAGTATTGTAAATCACAAGCTTTCTGTCCTCTTATTTCACCGCATTGAACTCATGAAAACAGAAGACATGCTGATAGTGAAGGGGCCTTGTGAGCGGCTACTTTCCTGTTAGACGTACTTCAAAATAAAAGTCGACTAAACGTCGATAAAAGTCAGCATTTCACTGGACGTTTGTCCAGTGAAATGCTGTTAATGTTTAGCCAGTGAAATGCTTTTACTGTGAAGCCGTAGCCTTAATGCTCCTTTTGTTGAACAGTAACTTAACCGCTGCACGCTGAACTATGGATAGTGTTTTTTTAATGTAGAGAGAGCCGTGTCCCTGGCATATAGAAACTACACACGTTTATTTTGCTAGAAAAACCGGCAGAGCACAAATCTTTCCCCAGAAAAAGTGTCGGGTGGTCTCAATAACTTACTAATCGCTTAGACTAAATTGGCGAGTGTTATATTTGAGCTGTGCACGACACTCTCCGCTGATCACAGTGATGGTGCCGCAGAGACACCTTGCATTCTGGTGTGATAGGCTATATATGCATATGACATTTATGAAAAAGTGGGCATATTTATCTTCCATTTTTATCCTGCATGTAATGTATTCAAAGTATTGTAAATCAGGAATTTGCACAGACAGTTCAAGGGTCTTGTAAAAAAAAGTAATTCTTCTTCCCCAATGTCATTTTCCCACTCCTCAGAGTGAAATGTCCTTCTGTCATATAATAGTATTGTGTAACTTTACTATGCAGAACACTTTATCTGGTTCACTTTGTGAACTTAACGTTGTGAACTGATGCTCTCTTGTTGTGGTGCCTCATCCTATAAGTATATTCCATTTGTCAACATAATGCATTACAGTACACTTATTTTAAAACATAATACAACATTTTGAAAATACACTATAATGAAGTGAGATAACTGGAGTAAGAATTTGTTTGTAAATAGTTCTTGTTCATAATTATCCACCCACTGCCTGGCTGCTACTTTAAAACCAACTTTTTGAAACTTTCCTTTATCTGCATCTGTCATCTGTAAAAAGTTATCTTAATGTAAACAGAGTGTTATTTACAAGAAGCCCACATCATTGTAAAAATGTCAATTTTATATAGGCCTAGCTTGCATCTCACTGGATGTGCCTGATGTCCTAAGGTCAAAATGATCCTATGTTTTAATTCATCAATAAAGTTCAGTATGTTGATTCTCTCCATGTTTCACCGTCATAAAATGTGTTATCCTGCATTCGGCTTAAATATTATAGATTGTTATTATTTTCAGAACTCAGTCAAACACGCTACAATAAATATCTTCCAGCTGTTGGAAGAAGTTGTCATGTGTATAACACAATGAATTAAGGGTAAAGTCAGCTAGCCAGGTGAGAGGCTCCATAGCATGTGAAATCCAGTTACATTGTAGGCTACAATGTACAATTCTACAAATTACACTTTGGCTCAATTTGCTTTACGATCTGTATAATGTGCAAAACTGACCTAAGACCTTTAATACCCTCTCCCAGGGCGGACACATGCAAAATAGAGTAGCCCATGTTGTGTGTATGAACAATGAGCTAACCTTATGCACTAATGTTTGCTTTGTGTAAATACCAGAGGGATCAGCACAGTTTACAAGTAAAGCTTTAGAATCCTTCCTCACATTTGAAGAACAAACTTTTTTTTAATTTCGGCTTATCAGGCCTTTCTCAGGATGGTGTGGGCATGTACAGACCTTTGCTTGATTGAAAAACAATTTATGATGGAATCATCCAGAAATTTGCTCCCCATTTTTTTAATTAGCTTGATGCATTCACCTCCAGTCACAAATTTAATAACCCTTCTTTTCCACTTTGCACCAAGGTTGATATTAAACTTTGGTCTGCAAATTGGGAGGCTTCTCATTATCCAGACAATTTGAGGTTAGGCTGGGACTGATTTCTCCCTAAGGAATTACGGATGTTCATTAATCTACTGTTCTGCACCAATTATAAATTGTACTATGGAGTATACTGTAACATATACTATATGTTACAGTATGTTCTAGTTGTATTACAAAATAATACAATGTCAGAATGGACTTTGTTTGGCCAATTTAAATGTTTAAGTCACATTGTCACACTGTCCAAATAAGCATTGTTGATACATGTGCACCAGAATCTAAGGCTCTATAGCAGTTTAATTTAATAAATGTAGAATTTTGTTGTTAGCTCATTCATTCAAACTTTTTTTAGGTTTACATATTCTGTAAAGAAGAGATTGGATATAGACTAGAACAGCCAACAACATGCCTATTTTTCCTTATTTCCCCTGAGGGTGTCATATACTATAGTGTACAGACTGTGAAGCCCATTTAGGCAAATGGCAATTTTTTATATCGGGCTATATAACACTGATTTGATTTGATTTGATTTGATTTGATTTGATTTGATTTCTTGGAGATATTTGCAATGAAATTAGAGATAGATAGTGTTCCCCAAGCTTTAGCAATACTATCTGCTAGTAATCAGGAATGTATGTCAAATGTGTCTCAAAAGGCATCAATTGCTTTGGCTGTCTGTCTCCATTATGTTCTGCTGGGGCCTGGCTCCTCGGACTAGGAAGCTGCCCAGCAGAGCGCCAGCTGCAGCCCCAACAGCTGACCTGACACTCAACCATGTATGCCCCCTGGAGGAGCCAGCAAGGGCCCCAGCTGTAGCTCCCAGTGCAGCCACTCCAGCCCTCAGCCATGACCAAGTCCAGTAGGCCTCAAGTTCCCACGATTGGTATGCTGTATCTCTCTATGGCCGCAGAATCACAAGAAGAATCATTGAATTAATATACCACCATCCCAGCATTTCACTCTGCACAGCAAATTAAATGAATGTAGCGATAATGTTGAAATTGACCAGTTGGAACATGGTTTTGACTGTAGTGTGTCAACTGATTTTATTACATTCACAAGAACACGGTGTCTCTAAAACATAGGACAATGTAAGTTAGACCAATTGCCAACCTAGTCCAAGCTGACTTAAAAATATATTTTTCAATATAATTGAGGGAAGTGAGGGCCGCCTTCACCTTTTATGAACTTTTTCATGGGTTTTCAACATTGCTATTGGTCCCTGGTGTGTACAGAAACTAAAGTATGAGAAAAAACAACCCTGTCTTTTTTTCTCCACCTCCAACTTTCTAAATAACCTGTATTCAAAATCCCCAGTCAGATTTCCCTCCCCTTATGATGTCACAAGGGGGAGAAGCCACACACCTGCATTACCAACCTAACTTAGCACTACCTCCAACTGTGTTATGCACACCCCCCAGATACCCCTGAATCTTACTAGCAGTTAGATTCAAACCGGTAGTTAGATTCAGGGCCAATCAGAGCAGACTGGGCTTTTTGGAAGGCTGGGCTTAAAGAGATGGGCCCTAAATGGAGCATTTCAGACAGAGGCTGAAAAGAGGAGATTCAGCACTGTGAGAAATAAAAAGTTTTTTGGACACTACACCATGAAAATGTTCTAATACAAACCAAAAAAAAATGTTGAACCTGAAATTAGCATTATATTTGAAGAATATGGTTCAGTTAGAAGTACCTTAGTCAAAATAGATGTATTTTGGTTTTCTGACATAGATTTTACATCTTTTTATGTATATGCTTAAAAAAAATTCACTCACATCCTTGTGTAGCATGTTGTCATTGTCCAACGCTAACAGCCTTTTCTCTGCTGCCTCTGTAACTCAAAGAGATTAGCGTCAATGACTTATATGATGACAGCCAATCAGAAGGTATTCATAATTTAATTTACTTCATCATTCCCAGGATCATTTCTCTCAGGATCTGTGCTGCTGGTTGGGTCGTACTTACTGGGTTTGATGATGTCTCCATGCTGGATTGATGGTCCTCTGAAAGACCATTTTGGTTGTCGGCTAAGCTCCTCCAATGACTGTAGGTCCGTCATTGTTTTCCTGTGGTTGTTGCCTTTGATAAAGAGCGCAGGATTCATGTATTTTGTTCTATCGGTTTCATCTTTATGATATTGTGTCTGCATCCCTTCGATTATGGCCTTCATTTTGTCCTCATTTTCTCTCTTCAGCCGTTCAATTGTCTCTTTCAGCTTTTTTGCTTCTCTTTTATGAGTCGTCACCACTTGGTCCAGCTCTTTGTCTCTCTCTTCACACTTTTTCCTCAAGGCTGCTGTCTCTTGCTCTTGTTCCTTCACTCTTAGCTCTAACTCTTCCTTTTCCACTTCAGAGCTTTTCTTTGTGGCTTTTATCAAATCGTCTTTTACAGAACATTTTTCACTCAGGCTTGATATCACACTGTCTTTCTCCAAAATGACTAGTTTGAGCTGGTTGTTCTCCTTCTGAGCCTCCTCCACTCTCCTAGCTATCTCTTCTTTGGAAGCCTCATTTGCCTTGCCTTCTGTTTCTCTAGTCTTTTCCATATTCACAGACAGAGCTTCAATCTGCTCATCTTTCTCTTTAGTTTTCTTAATTGTATCCTCTACTATCCTCTCCTTCTCCTCGACTGTTTGCCTCAGGAGATCATTGTCCGTCCTTGTCTTTTTTAGCTGTCTTGCAATCTTTTTGGAGCTTTGATCTAGCTTCCTGTTTCTTTCTTGGAGCTTCACAAAACTGTGCCGCAAGTGTCCTGTATCATTGCCCACCACTGTTTCCTCAATCTTTGCCAGCAGTTCTTCAACCTGAATGTCACTGGCCTTGTTTGAGTTCCCAAAAACATGATACCTATTTCCACATTTGTCCACCAAACACTGAAGGGCAGGCCATCTGTCAATGTGCTCCTCAATGGGAGTGACTCCCAGTTTGTCTCCCCAGGTGAAGAGCACAATGGTTCGATCCCACATCCAAATTCCCAGCAAGCTCAAGTGTTCCTCAGCTTTCAACCTGTCGGTTTCAGTGAAGGTCTCATCGCTCCGAACGACCACCAGAACAGCATGTGGAATGGGGGCACACAGAGATGCACTGTGGGTAATCTGTTGTTGTACTTCGTGTGGTGTGTCCTCAGCGCAGTATCTCCCATGCCAGCCAGGAGTGTCAAGCACAGTGACTCGTTTTCTGTGAATGTCACCCTGTCTCTCAGTGCACTGTAATGTTGGCTGTCCTGTTGGAAAGACTTCATCACCAAAAATGGTGTTTCCGGCCAAGCTCTTCCCAACCTGCTTCGGGCCCACAATGAGAATTCGAAGCATTGAAATCGGCTCTCCTGGTTTTTTACAAAAAGCAGGATTTAGGCAACAATATTACACAGGAATACACTTTAATGTCATATTTGGACATTGTTGGACAGTAACAAAGTAAATTAACTTGAGTACTGAACTTAAAGGTCACATATTATGCTAAATGCACTTTTTAAATGTGTTCTAACATATCCATGGGTCCACGGTGTGCCTAGAGACTGCCAAAATATTAAAAAAAATAACAATCTCTCCTGTTCTCACTCTCCCCCTTTCTGAACCCCCCCCCCCCCCCAATATACTCCAGTCAGAATTCCCCTTTTCTGACCTCACAAACTGGAAAGCCAGAAGCTTCCACTGTGCAGCCCACACCCCTATTTCTTATTGGTCCACGGCCCTGACAGACAGAGGGCGAGGCGTATCTGGCTTCGCTTCCGGACAGAGGGCGGGGGCAGCTCAAATATTGTATATTTACGAGGGGAGCGGCAGCTCTTTTTAAAAAATAGGCCATTGTGAGATTAGCTGAACATCAGCATAGTACAATAAATTATCTGAAAGTTTTTTCAGCAAACAATTAAAGAAAAACGTATAAGGGACCACTAAGACCATATAATATGGTGTACAATAGTACCGAAAAGTGTATAATATGGGAGCTTTAAGAACATCTTTTTAGAATATGTACTTTACTTGATTATCTTTTTCTTTGGAACGTATGACTTTCACTCCACTACATATCAAAGACATACTTTTGATTTTCAAATGTTGTCATGATTGCAAGTTTATACGATCAACGATGATTAAGATATCATTTTATAACATTATAATTTGAGCGAAATATGTGTCACTTCACCTCACAATTTGATCCCTTTGTCTTATTGGAACCCAAGTCATGTGTTAATCCTTTGACTATATATAGCAAAAATCTACATTTTGTACTTTTTAATACTTAAGTATTTTAACAGCATATTTAAGTTGCTAACTATGGGAGAGTGGGGTGAGTTGTGCCACTCTTTACTCAAAGTGACTTTTAAGTGAGGCCTTGACAGTAATGTCTCCAACAAAAATATGTGCGTATGTGTGTGTGTAAGACAAATCCATTAGAAAAATTACGCATTTAAGGTTTATTTAAGGTAAATAAAGTATCTTTTTTACAAAGATTGAAGGTGAATTTTTTTAAACAAGGCCTGGCAGGTCTATGTGGTTTTACCTGAAAAGCTCACAGTGACAGTCACCATCATCATCATCATCATCATTATAATCATTCAGGCCATCTGAACTCTCATCAGTGGTGTCCTTAAGTGGAATGGAGATGTCAGTTTCTTCTAAGCTACTGCAGACAATCACTTTATTTTTTTGTGACCAGCGTATACAGTCATGCCACTGGCAAAAGTCACCCCAGGCCCTTTGGCACAAATCACCCCAACCCCAGCATTTTGGAAAAACAAGTTGCAGCAGTTTAGGGCTAACATCGTGCTAATTGTATAGATTCATAGTGTAGCATAAGGCACAAAAACATGTGTCAAATGTTTTCAAACTTGTCTTTACTTGTTCAGACACAATAATCAAAAATCTTTGATAATAGAAATGTTGCTTTGAAAGGCAAAAACAGTTTTTTTTTTTTAGATTAAACGTGCTTACATCTCATTCCATGTGTCTCCCATCTTTGCAGGATGAGTCAAATGGATGGGTCTTAAAAAATCTGTGGTCACATGACCAATTTCTTCTGTGGTTTTCTAGAAACATGGGGTGGCACTACTTCCCTCCCTGGCACAAATCACCCCACTCTCCCCTACTCCTATCCACTGTTTGGCACTGGGCAGGAAGAGTTTTGCAAATGTGTGGGCTGGAAAACCGAAAACAATGCGCTGTCTATATGTGGTAATTCAGTTCATCACTTCGAGTGGCTCTTTCTTATTTCACGTGGTTATTTAATCCAGTGTTATAATTGAAATATAGCTGCTTTAACTGATGCTTACCCATTAGAGATCTGAGTGTACTTCTGGCTGTCTGCACTTTAATTCGCCTCAGATTCAGCCTCTCTTCTAGCTCTTTTCTTTCCTTCTCGGAAATTCTGGAGACTTCCTCATTTGTAGTAACATAACCAATTCCTCCTGCCTTTATGTTTTCTGCAACCATTGCATCGATCTTCTCCAACAGTTCTGCAACTTGACTGTCATCATCCTCACCCCAAATGCTTGTGTTTAATAGGTGGTATCTATTTCCGCACCTTTCCAAAATTGCTTGGAGAAATCTGCATCCTGCAATGTAGCCCTCCACAGATGAACCTCTCAGTCTCTCACATCTGGTGAATATTACTATTGTGTTTCTCCACACTGTGTCATTAAGCAGCTCAAGAGGTCCCTCTACTGTCCACTCCTTGCCTCTGTGAGAGCTGATGGGTATGACCATGAGGAAGGAGTGAGGTCCTGGAAGGCACATTGCCAGACAGGCTGACATGTTGTCATTTATCAGGCCGGGGTCTCCCACAGAATAGTGGATCCACCTTTCTGGGGTCATGATGACAATGACTCTACGGCCACGGTCATGAAGGCCCTGTCTCCTGACACACATCTTCACGTCTCTGCTGATATCAAACATCTGGCGCCCGAGGATGGTGTTTCCTGTCAAAGTCTTCTCCAGCCAGTCGTGTCCCAGGAGGACAATCCTCAGCTCCCGAAGACATTGTTTTACCCCTGGCAGAAAACAAGATATGTGCTATGACTCATCAAATCTAAGTCCTTGTAAATGCTACTTATGCTGAAAACCTTATCTCACAATCCAAATGAAAGTTTACTGAACATATATCATATAAATAAAGATTAACTAAATATGTTTGAAAGGGACACATTTTCCAATGAACTTTGAAAGATCTATTTTCTTGATATTGAAAGTTCCTTCTAGACCTTGGAAAAAGTGGTTGATGGATTTGTAGACAAGATTGTATACAATTGAAAGCTCCAGAACAGTTATCAAATGACTGTGTTGTGAGATCGTATCGTTATTTAAGGTCCAGAACGAACTTTCACTGCAGGCCAACACACAATTAGTCTTTATATTAATTCAGGAGAGTGTTTTTTCAAGGTCTGTGTACTTGTGTGTCCATAAGCTGCCATATAACCGTAAAAAAGACTAGTTAAATGCTAACACTTACACTCAAAGTTATGCAACTTTAAAGGAAGAACATTTATTTCAACAGCATACCTTTCCGTGTCAGTGCTCTGCCGGCCATTGAAACCCTGTCTTCCATCTCTTTTTCGGTCAAATATATTCCAATAGGCTACTTATAATACATTTTAAATAAGTGTTTTACCCAAACACAGAAAATCATACTGTCAGTCCTGAATGTCAGCCTGCACTTTGATGTTTGACTCTGCTTTCATTCTGACAAGGGCTCAAAGTCCAGCCAACTCGACATGTCATAGGCTATATCACTTATCAGAGATACCGGATGTAATTAACATACAGTGAACATATTTGTAGCAGTGTAATTGCACAAAGTAACTACTATGCCACCAGAGTCTGAGTTCAGTATGTTTATAAATCTTGAAAAAAGGGTAATAACTTTTGTTGAAATACACTGTAACTGAATAACACTAGACTTTTCATACATTAAACTCATAATACCCAGGGATTTATTTGAACAGTAAGTACAGCAAAAAAAGAAAAGCAAGATTCACATCCTTTCAGCTTCCTCAGAAGGCCTTTTTATTCAGAGTTAATGCCACAGTTGTTGCATTGCCATTTTGCGAGAGTCCCTGAGTCAGAATTAACTTGATTCACATGCAATGATTAATTACAAAGAAGGAAAATGCTTTGTAAGCTTCATCTGTGACTTCAGCCTTCTGTCTGCTGTTAGAGGAGAGGCATTACTGGATTTTTTTTACAGCTATATGACAAAAAAACTGAAAGATGAGAGTACATAACCTTTGGAGATCATTTTGTAAAACTGTACCCCCAGAGGCCAGCTCAGTTTGAATCTTCTGTTGTAGTGATTCCATCAACTGTACATTTGGTTGGAGCCCGAAATGCATGGCCCTTCACTCAAACGAGCTATTGCAAAAGACAGAAGAGCATCTCTGCCATTTCTAAAAGTGATCATCATACTCATCATTTACATTTTTATACAGTCTCTCAACATCCTGTCACAATATGTCCAAAATCTCCTCGGGACACTTGGACAATTGGTTAGTGTCATTCAAAAAGTCTACTGCAAAAGAACAGCAAAGTACATCTCTACAATTCCTAAAAGTGAATGTGACATTCATTTTCCTCATGTACATATTTTCTGTTAAGTCTACACACAGTCACACTTGTGCGACTCTACACTGCGTCTTAATGGGAATTTGTGAATGCATCATGATAAATGAAGGAGAATAGATGTACAGACTGATTCTATGAAAATGGTTTTGTTGATTTGAGGAGAAAAGATGGAAATTGGAAATGGTCAAAACATGTTTTTAGGACACTCATCTGCCTTGGCCTGCTTTAAGCAAGGCAATATTCTTTTTATCCGAACAGCTATTCAAACAGAGAAACTCACACAAACCCAAAAAAGTCAAAGGAGTAAGAGTTGCTTTTTGATTCAATCCTTTAATATTCTTAAGTGTTGTATTTGAAGAAAACATAAAAATAGCGTTAGAAAACAAAGCTGACGCAAGAGGTATCACTAACTGAATCATCTTTGAGATAAAAAAAAAGCCCGAAAGTGATTTCAATTTGTTATTTGATTCCATTCAAGTCCTCAGAAGAAAACAACAAGTTAGTTCTATTTATTTACTGAATAAAAAACATCCAGTGTAAAAAGACTTTTCCAACTCCTCAGCATCCTTGTTGCTTTGGAATAGGATTTTTACTGAATGACGGGATGAGTTGGACTGCATTCACATCTGATGTGTAGGGATCACGGGAGAAACACAAAGAGGCTAAGATACTGCAGCTTGTAACAAATATTTGAAGTAAAGCAACGTATCTGTATAAAATGTGAACTGATTAGGAACATAGCTGCTTAAATAAGAGACTTTATAAATTTTTATTTCTAGTTCATTAGTAACTTTAAAACTTTAGAACAAGCTACCCAATAACTAATCCCAGTAACTTGCTATACTGGAGGAATTGTTTTCTTTCAATTTTCACTCCTTCACTATCAGAGGGACTCAGTTAGCTTCTACATGTTCACACAAAGTTTAAGCAGCACTGTCTATTAAGGCTTGCATGAAATCTGACTACGGGGAGACAAAGTACACAACATATTCCTGCTCAGGAGTGATGATTACACAAAATTAAACCAATAAAACAAGATGTATGATTAGTATAAAATGTGGCATGGTGGGGGGGGGGGGGGGGGGGGACAAAATATCCCCCTCCATGTCTTGCTACCATTTTAATTTATGACTAGGAGATGCACCCATGTACTGCAGCAGCTACCGTTTCATTTGTCACAGTTAGAAATAACCCTCTCTGAGATGACTGACTTGTAAAATGGTGAAATATATGGAACTTCCAACTGTCAAGTGCACCAACAATGGCTAGAACATCCAGAAAAAACAAAGCTGTCTTCACTTGTGTGTGTGAAAGCAGCTGATTTTAACTAACGTAAAACCTAGTTACAAATGACTTATTTTATAAACAGCTTTCCACTTAAAAGATGACTAATTTTCCTTTGGTAATCAATCCAAATGAATGCACTCTCCTCCATCATGCACCTTGATGGGAGTTAGGTGATATATATTAAAACTTAAAGTAGAGGTAAGTGGTGCAATTTTTGTTTGTTTAATTTATTTTTCAAATGGGTGACAAATAAGCAATCCCTTGCCTAAGCATCTTAATATAAGGCAAAGGTTAACACATTACTACTAGTCTATATGTGGACAGCAAAAGCATATGCTAACAGCTGTGAGGCTAAATGAGGACAGCTTGTGACCTTTATCAGCAATGTGGATCCACTGACAGTGGACTAAACAGTCCCATTAAACAGAATGGTGTGTTCTGCATTTCTGTCAACTGTCAATACTTGCATTGGGTGGGGGGCACATTATTTTTTCAAAATGCAAAGGAGGGTGGAAATTTTATCCTGTTGGTATAAAGCGACTGAAAGCAAGAGTAGAATCTGTGAAATTAATTTAAATTAATCTGGGTGTTTGAGCTGCAGGCTACGAATGAGACCTGTAATAGATACAAGGTATCCTTTATGAGGACAGTTTGGAACCTTTGCTTTAGTTTAAGATACAACAGCCCCTTCAAGTCAATATGTTAAGTGGTCAGTTCACCATAATCATTCAGTATCTAGCCCTAGAAATAAAGATAATGTGAGATGTTTATTTAGAGATCTGTGCCCTGAGACTTCTGCTGCTAACCTGCTACAATGGAGGTGAACTGGTGGTGCTCAAATTATTCGATGGTGAAAACCTCAAGCTTGCAATGTCTCTTTACAGACATTTTTTTATATTTTTTTTATTATTTGGGCACCATGGATAACATTTCATTAACCTACATAGTATTGGGGTGGCAGTTGAAGGGGCACTTGTGGCCCAAACCATGCACATATAAAAACCCAAACTACCTGATTGGCTAAATAACTCAAAGTTAAACTCAAAGTTAAATGGTAAATGTTTTTTTATTTGAGTGAGTCCCACTTAGTGATTAAAATAAACAGGTAGGGAGATGTCCTATATGTTCCAGATTGCTGCTGCAGAAACACACTGTCCCTGGTTGGAGGTTTGGATTGAAATGGTCAGATATGGATCAACTTGTGTTCGGCCAAAAGAAAGAGCCCTTCACCACCCCTGATTGGTTGTGACTGAGACAGGAAGTGGAGGTAGGGAGCACAGAGCAGGAAATGGGCTGACTGGCTGTCCATGTGACTTCAGACAGGTTAGGAGCTTAGCCTTGGATGTTACCAGGATTTAATGAGACTTGGATGAGGACAGTGTGTCGCTAGCTGGACTTAGAAAGATGCAGGGGAATACTGCATCTCCCCCTCCTTGTGTTCTGTTACATCAGCGAGCTTGAACCCCAGATCTCCAATGCTCTCTTTCACTCAGGTGCCATTAGTATTTCTAACTCTGGTCTGTATTATGTTTTCACAGCTGTGTCTCTTTCCCGGCCTGCCAACTGACTCATCAGTAGGAGGAGAATGGAGCTTGGTAGGGTTAAGACACCGCAGGGCGACCATATAGGAACGAGGGGAGACAGCCTTTAGTTTTCTTTCTTGGCCCCCGTGTTGCCGTAACTGGAGCCTGTCTTGTTCACCTCTGTGACCCCTATGAGGCGGCGTATAGCTATGGAGGCTGTGGAGAGAGAAGAGAAGAGAAGAGAAGAGAAGAGAAGAAAAGAAAAGAGAAGAGAAGAGAAGAGAAAGAAGAAAGAGAAGAAAAGAAAAAGAAAAGAAAAGAAAAAGAAAAGAAAAAGAAAAGAAAAAGAAAAGAAAGAGAAAAGAAGAGGAGAGAAGAGGAGAGGAGAGAAGAGAAGAGAAGAGAAGAGGAGAAAAAGAGTGGAGTGAATGAGGATAGCAATCCAAATGATAAACACCACTGGGCTTATAGCCAATTCCAGATCTTGACCTATCTGTTGTTAAGTCTAAAGGCCAGGACACACCAGTCCGACTACCCGAAAATGGTGACTGCCGATTCAGGGAGCTCCAGTCTTCCCGTCACGGCCGGAAAAGTGCAAAGAACACACCAAACCGACTGTTGCCTTTCCATACGCTCTGCGCTTGCGCGGGACGTAATGGCTCCATAACAGCAGGCGGCGCTAATCTGTATTGTGGCCCGAAAAAATACGGAAGCCGGAAATGATGGGACGGCTCTCTAGACCATAAACATAGATAGAAATACGTATTTATATTTATGGACCATTTTTAGCAGAGAGTGTCGAGCATGGTGTCGAGCAGTCAAACAAGGGTTGAAGCATGCGAGTACTCGTTGAACGAAACAAACAAACATATTAAAATGATGGCTAACTGTTGTTAGCCGTTTGTGCTACCCGCCTCACTTCCGGGCTTCATTGATTCGCTAGCCCTCCACAAATCAAATTGCTTCAACTGAAAGACTGTCCACCGCCATGTTCAATCGGCTCAAAAGAAGCCCGACGACATCAACGTCGACCGATTTCACGGCACACACCAAACAGATTCGTGTCTCCGAGCCCTCCCGACTCTACGACGGCGATTATCGGGCCGGTGTGTCCTGGCCTTAAGAACCACAGCCATCTGGGTAAGGCCCAAAAGTAAAAAACTGTGTCCATTTTCATTCTAAAAAGGCCACTGGTGCAGAGTGTACAAACCTATGATAAGGAAGATCATAAAGCCAATGATGAGGAGGGGGGAGCCACTGACGGCCACGCCACAGGCAAACTTGATAAGCGGTGAAAGCAGCAGGGTGGCCCAAAACAGGAAGTTGAGCAGCGTCCATATCCTGCGATGGGGGACTACTGTGGGTCCAGGGAACTTGCCTTCCTTGTTGTAGTTTTCCTGCAAGACATCCTGAGCAAGACAGGAAAAACAATTTGTATATTGGTTGGTAATGAATGTGTCATTTGACCTGAAATAATCTAATTAAATGGGGCTACAACTACCATTTACCATAAATTCAACATAAACTTGGATAAAAAAACACAACAGTGATGACTTGATAGTCAAAATATCTGAGGTACAATTTTAATTTTTTTAAATTATTTTGAGTTGGGTCTGGTCCACATTTTGATTATGGATTGGGCTTTTAAATTCCTTAGCTTACCTTTTCCCGGTAAAGATTGTGCAACCACAGGGCACACTCTTTCTCATCATCAGGTATTTCCTCCACAGGGAACCGCCTAGTTGGGAAAGAGTGAAAAATTAAATTGGAATCAAATGATATTATTAATGTTTTATATAAATATATAAAAGATAGATGTACACTGCACATCCCCCTAGTCTTGACACAGGCCTTAAGATTCTAAAAACTACAAAGATTAGAGACAGAATAACTATATCAAACAACATTAACTCACTGAAATACAAATAGGACAACACACTGGATGATACATTAATGTGTAACTATGCCGTCTCCGTTTATAACACCACAGAAAACACGTGAGATCCAAAATTAAGGAAAAAAACAACAACTGGACCCCTAAAAAACAAACAGGTTTTGGATGTATGCTGAAAACTGTGCAGAAAAGGGGCACACACACACACACACACACACACACACTAATGACAATTTGAATGTTGAGGATTGTGCACACAGAAGAATTTAAAGTAAGCAAGGATGAATAAAGGTGTTTCCCCCACGTTCATTCAGCAGCGGCGCAGCGCCGCCGCTGAATGAACGTGCGCCGCTGCTATAAAAATCCTTCTCCTCCGCATTTTCTATTTTTTTTTTTTTTTTGGTACTTAGCTCCTTTTAGAAAATGGGCAGCGCGTAACGTAAATTGCGCAGCATGCGGCACATAATCACGTAGCCGACATCAAAGAACAGCGAGTGTGGCAGTTGTTGGCAGTAGTAGCCTACACGGTTGCAAAGTTACATTGATTCTAGCAGCTAGTGAAGCGGAAGAGCGAAGAAAGAAGGAAAGAGAGAGAGAGAGAGACAGAGAGAGAGTAAGTTGCTAAAATGTGTCGCTACATGACCACCAGTGTTAAAAACCCTCAGCCCTATCGTAATTTTATTTTATCTAGGCTATAAACCGCAACCGTGCCGTTTTTCCTCTAGTAGACTACAGAGTGTGTGTGTGTGTGTGTGTGTGTGGTGTGTGTGTGTGTGTGTGTGTGTGTGTGTGTGTGTGTGTGTATTTTCGGGAACTTTGAAAAATTAATCCATACTGTTAGATCCGATGTTGTTCTTTATTGCCATATACAATCTGTTTTCATCGCGTATTTTAGTTAGGGATTTATGCTAATCGCCTGCATGTGGGCATTAGCATGAATGCAGGGAAAGGGAAAAAGCCTATGGACTTTTTAAAAGAGCATGAATAGTTTCTATTATGTATAACTTATATTTATTTTATAATTTTCGCATCATTTATTGACTCCCAAGACAAAGAAGAAGTGTTTAAGCAATAACAAGCTCAATCAATTTGCCTTTTTATGTCACATCAATAAATAATTGTGAGATATTTTTAGCTTTTTTACTGTCTAATTGATAATTTCCTACATTCAAACGACATCACTGCAGCACACATATTCTGATAGTCCAGGTTGTGACCCAAATAAATGATAGCTTGACAGCTATGCATTATAGGGGTGATGAATGCAATCTTGATAAGAGAATAAATCCAGGCGAACCAAAACATCTCAAAAATGGCTTAGGGCTCAGAGGTTAAAAGGCTGGTACAAGCTCTTAAGGGATGCACAATGTATATATACATAGTTAAATAATATATATTACATTTGCAGATGAGTCTAAAAAGCTGGGTGAAAAAGAAAGGCAGACGGGGACAATGGAGGAGCTGAGGTTAGTAAAGCAAATTAGGGAAGCAAACTTTCAAGCTAATGAGAATTTTCTTTTGGATTTGAATGTATAATATAGGTGATATTATTTGAACATTACAAATACATGTATATAGGGTAATTTGAAGGAAACAAATAAGATTTCTAGCATTTCTTACTTGTTGTTTAAGTGCTCAAGTTTATTACAGAAAATACAGGTAGACCAAGTGAGCGAGGAAAGAGAAGTGACAGAAGCAAGGAGAAGAAGAGAGAGAGGGTGCAGTGGTAGATCCTGAGAGGTGTTTTGTCCATGATTGCAGGAGATTTAATTTTTTAACAATGTGTCTTATGTAAAAAAAAAACAGTGTGTAGTGTTTTGAAAGAAGTGTGTTGGAGAATTTCAAACACAGTGCAAAGCACTTATTGTGTTTGTAGGGTTGGTGCTTGTGTTTAGGGCATGGTCACCAAAGTCAGAGGTTGTGATGCTTTGGGCATAGCAACCACTTTTAGTGTTTAAGCATTAGGCAAAAATCTGTAAATAAAATGTGCAAATTATTTTTGCCTTGTGGCATTTTTTGTTTAAATATTAATTTCTATACAAAAATGTCAAAATCTGTAAATGAAGACACAAAAGGCAAAGTTACAACACCAATAATCCTATCTACAGTAATACACAGGACTGTGTGAATAGGATTAGTGAATAAGTGCATATTCTCCTCTCAAAGTGCACAAGATTCATGGATTCCAATGTACAGGGTACAAAAAAAATTCGGCCGGGGGGGCATGCCCCCGGACCCCCCTAGAAAGTTCGGGGACCACAGCACCGCTGCTGAAAAAAATCCTGCGGGAAACACTGAGGTGAGTGACCGTTACAAGAATTATGTGTACTTTATTGTAATTATTTTTACTTTTCATTATTCCCCAGCTCACTTAAAGCCACTACGAGTAACATGGCACGTTGGCGTCCCCTTTGGACAAAAGCGGTAGAATTTTTACGACGCCTGCTGTCGCAAAGCTGTTTTCTAGCTCGTGCCAGGCGTGGGGGGGGGGGGGGGGGGGGGGGATGAGGTAAGTGTGTTGGCAACGGGGAAACAAAAGCCTCGTCCCGCCCGTAGCCTATATCACTCTCCCTTTTAGCTTTTCTTCATTGCATCCTCTTTTTTTTCTTTGATGGTTCAGCCCTGTTATCAGTCATTATGACGACAAATAACTGTCTCAAACAAGGCTCCCGCTCCCCTTCCCTCACCTGGAGGGATAGGCTTCTCAAATCGCGTTGCAGCGCCACACTGAAATCTGCGACCAATACGGATATGTGACCATAGAGCCTGCACGAGCGAACCGAAAATCGGACTGGGTGTGCGACCAGACCAAAAGCAGTGATAAAAACTATATAAAAACGTCTTTCTTTGCACTGATGGCCTTGTTTGCTGTTGAAGGTAATTTATGATTATCAGAGGAAACATGAGGCTGTTTAAAAGATATTTAAATGTTACTCGTAGCCGCTTTAACTGAACTAACTGTTGTCCACATTAGCAACACTTGTGTCCTGTTATGGCAGCTTCTCACCACAAGGGGACTCCCTCAACTCATTTTTGTGCCCAGTGATTTCAGTCTCTTTAGTTTTACTGACTTCAGTTCACCCAGCCATGTTACCACAAAATAATGTATATGTATTCGCCCCCACACCTTTCCAGACATTAAAGCGTGAGTTAACCCAATTTATTTCTGTCTTATGGCCAGCCATTTACTCATCTGCAGTGTGTTCGGAAACAATGAACGTGCCGGAAAAAAAAGGCCAACATTATGAGTACTCTTGGCATCAGTTTCAATGTTATGGGACAAAAATACAGTTGGTAGGATGCACAATGTGTTTATGAAACATTCATATTTTCCACCTGAAGAAACTCAATACTGCTGACAGTGAAATGCATTTTTACAATCACAAACAAGCACAAGGTATCAGCGGCACTCACCGTACACTCATGTCAGCTTTGTATTGCTTTCCATTGACAATGCCCAGGAGTGTGGGAGTTTGTTTGTCTTTGAAGTTGAGAGTCACATCATACACAGCTTTAACTGTTAGGGAGGGAAAAAATACAGATAAACACCACCAATATGCGTTTTGAGAATGAAAGAGAGTGAGTGTGAGTGTGTGAGTGTGTGTGTGTGTGTGTGTGTGTGTGTGTGTGTGTGTGTGTGTGTGTGTGTGTGTGTGTGTGTGTGTGTGTGTGTGTGTGTGTGTGTGTGCGCACACCTGTGCCCTTAAGACACTGCATTGTGGTGGTGAATCCTTTGGTTCGGGGTAGCAGGTGGTATTTGAGCTTTGGCAGACCTTTACTCTCTGCAACCTGCATACTGATTTGGTGCTTGCTCTCTGTAAAGCGGGTTCCTTCGCAATACAGCAGGAACTGTGGAGAGAGAAGAGCTGTGTGACTTAAGGGCTAATTAGATCAACTGCTGATCTACCTTGTCTCAGATGGTGTACTGGTCAAGGAGTCAAGGTGAAAGTCTGTAAAACAACATACTTTATGCCTTCAGTAAAGATGGACCACAAACAGCAGCACCTGCTGCTTATTTACACAGAAAAGAGGTAGAATGCCTCTTCAAAAAACATTACAAAAACACTCTTCTGTTGAGATTTTAAATACAGCTGGTGAACTCAGAGAACTTGTATCAACCTAGATAAGAGAAACTAGGACAAAGGGCAGAATTTGGATTTCCTCAAGTTTCCCCTAAACATACCTAAGAGAAAACTTAGATATAATGCTTTAAGATTAAGTCCAGTTTATGGCAACAGTTTCTATTGGTAGTTAATTAATACAATCTACTTAACAACTATGGAAATGCGAGCCGTCACACAGTCACAGTTTTTGAAACAATTTCCTAAAACATTTACTCTTTATTGCTTTAAAAAAAAAGTTATATCATTAACTTGTTACTCAATGTAAATTTCTTACAGACTGACTTTGTAGTTGACATTTCATCTACTGTACTTGCCATAGTTGACCGATTATTACTCAAATAATAGGTGAAGCATTTAATTTTACCTAATTTTTTATTTTTATTTTTTGATCTAAGGAACTGTCAAAGGATGATAACTAGTGGAAAGGACAGATCAATCCTTAAAAAGGAGAAACACATTGCAATAAACCAGAATTTTCTTTTAAATGTCCAAGCCGTTTTATCTCCATTACGCATGTCTTTCCTAAGTAGATACTTCATAATCTTGATTGTGCAACCAGGTTTACAGCTTCGGCATTTGTGCAAATGGACATGTAGTAGCATGGGCATGAATCTTGGCACATGGCTAAACCTACACACAGCTTACTACCACACACTTACATCAGAAGACAGAAAAACACAATATGTCTGACGTGTACCTACCCACATACATTCAGGATAGTCTTTGAGGCTGTTAAGTCCATTGAAGACAGTAACTCGGTCCTCTTCCCACTTTCTTTTGCAGAAGACTATTTCTAGGAAGTACCAGGTCCAGCCAATCAGAGGAACCTTCAGCAGGTCGTGTTTGGCTAACACTTTTGAACTCTAGAGACGGACGACAGTTATGTGAATTTTATGATGAAGTTGGAATTTTCAAAGTCTAGCCTAATCTTTACGAGCAGGCACTGATTGAACAATGTTTAGATGAAGGTCTGAATATCTTTTTTGAGCCACTAAAAGTTACAGCCTTATATTGCTAGGTTACTGACCCCCAGGACACCAAATCTTTCACATATGGTCCAGCCACACAGGAAGTCAATCTCAAAGTTGTGGTTGAGGATGACGATGACATGTTCTTTGCCAAACTTGTCCACCGTAGCTTGGTCACAGTATAAGGTGCAGTCTGTGCTGGACCACCACTCCAGCAGCATCACCAGCTCTGCATGGAGACAACAACCCAGCATGTCAATTGGAGAGGTACTGACAGAACACTCCAATGTGTATAGTATTGAACATAAGAACTATGCTTTAAAAAGTACCAGTTATAAAAGATTTTCCTCTGTATACTAGGGCTGGCCCGAATTATTCGAATATCCGAGTATTCGTTTGTTAAATTAGTATTCGGAGCTCAATTCAGTATTCGGGATATTCGTTTTTTTTTTCAAAACATTTAATTTTTTTTTTTGCAAAGGTAGCTCAAACTGCAGTATATTTTGTCAGCAAATAATATTTGGATATACAAGTTATAAAACAATTGTAAAATACAAATTAGACGTTCATTTAAAATATATTATCGAATTATTTGAACTTTGACCTAGTTGGCCGCTGCCCTTTCAATGTGATACCGGTGATATCAGCTGTAGTAGGCTACGTGATGTTACCAGAGTGAGGCAAACTAAAAGCGGCACCAAGCGCAGGAGGGAGAGAGAGATGGAGGAAGAATAGATTGTGTTCCTAATAACTCTATAGGCTACCACAACATTAGCGCGATTTCAGAAGGAAATGTAATGCTTGACGTAATGCTAACGTTAGCTTAGCTCTGCTGTTTGTTTACATTCAGCCATGCTGTTCAGCCATCATCAACCTTGACTTGCTTGCATCATGGGAATAGGCTGTCTATAGTGGATATAATATAGACACAAAAGACTATCAATATTGGATCTTTGTATGGATTTATAAAAATCGCCGAAAAGATGCACGTTCCTGGATGAATTGATAAGCTCCTGTATGGGTTACGATGGCGCAGAGGACAGCTGATTTGGAACAGCTGTTTGCCTCCACGGGGAAAAAGTAAGGAACTACGACTTTACTACCGTTCGAAAGTTATTAAAGCATCAACAAACTACGCAGCTTGCCGTCTCGGCACACACACACACACACACACACACACACACACACACACACACACACACACACACACACACACACTCGGTTACAGTGAGTACATTGTCATTATTAATGTTGGTTTGATGGTGTGTTTTTCTGGAACGAATATCCGAATATTCGCTCGGAAAAACCAATGAATACTCGAAGCCTGAAAAATGGCATTCGGGCCAGCCCTACTGTATACATGTCAGGTTTAATTGAAGAGTGATTCATGCTGAAAAATAGTTGTTTGTAGTGGAAACCCTACAGAGAATTCACAGCAAACTTTGTAGGTGTATGGAGCGTTTCATCTTATTTGAGATCATTATTTTGGTGTCAAATGAAACTTGCTATTTACATTCAAGCAAAAAATATCACTTATAGCAACAATATACAAAACCATCTACTCACGGCCCCAGAGGGAGTAGGAGAGCCGGCAGTTGATCCTGCGATAGAGCTGCCTGTTGATTGGCCAGAGCACACAGGTGAGGAGCTGAATGAAGTTTATGATGAGGCCGCTCACCACAAACACAAAACCCATCAGCAGCTGCAGGATAAACAGGCTCTTCAGGTAAGCCATCAGAGCCATGGCTGAGGAGCCTCGAGGGCTGAGTGGGCTCCTCTGGACACACTATGACCAACCTGACGGAGAAACAAAGGCAAGAGTCACCACGAGAAAAAACGCTTTACTAGAAGAAATGTGGAGAGTAAGGTGGAAGTTCTACATGGGTCAGGGGTCAATTCTGACAATCACTTCCTGAGACCAGTGTTTTAACCAGGTGTCATTTCTAAAGTCACCATGCAATGCATACTAATGTTCTGGGTCCGAGCTGAACAAAGTGAACCCTTAACCTTAAGAGTCTAGGAAGATCAGCTCTAATCTGTACAGTTGACGTCAAAGTGTCTGCCAACATGAGACAAAGCATAACTATAATCCGAGAGACACATAAGACATGCAGTAAATGTGTTATACGTCTATTGTTTATGCTTTTAGAAATTCAGACAGACGGCAGGTTGTCTTACCACGGTGGATCCGTTTATAAGCCGCGTTTACACGGTCCGTCAGCCAATATTACAGACCTGAAGAAAGACAACAGAACAGAGGTTTAGTGAACATTGGCAGAAAAAACATTTTAGATTACGTTATAGTGACATTAGTTTAAGGATTTTTTTTAGACTGTTGCTTCGACATAACAAGCTAGTATAGAGAATAAACTGATAGGTAAAAGATTGGTCTGTGTATTATGCAAGCATCTGTCACAGAAAACATTTTCATAGCTCATATGCCGTCAAAAGTAAATCTTGGAACCAATTAGCTCAGCTGTCGTTTTGTTAGACATCGCCAAACACCACAGAATACTGAGCAGACACCCTTTGCTTGTCAAAGCACAGTCACAAAATCAAGGATTTTCTTTGCTAGGAGTGAAAATTACTATCAACGAGTACCCATGAGGATAAGCACAGGATAACCAGCCTTCGATGGACTGTTTACACCATTTACATCTAAACTTTTGATAGATTAAGTCACGCCCCCTTAAAACAATTTTGACAAACTTTTATACAGAGTTTATTTTCTTTGTGGCAATCTATAGACACCCAGTCAACAGCTTTTTCCCCCCTTTATAAAACTTTCTCTCATTATTAGTCGTTTCTGTCAACACGAGAGCATAGGATCAAATCAAATCGTCATACACCACAAATGTCTGATTTGTTCTAAAAAATATAAGTCTCGGTTTACATGAAATTATTGTCTCCAAATTAATAGAAAAGAAAAAAAGGCATCCAGTCAGAAAAAAATTGTCTGTCTGGTCTGGTGCAATGCCAGTCTGCATGCTAAACAACAAGGGAGAAACAGAGGAATTGTGCCAGTGTGTTGCACTGGCAAATGTATTCAACCAGACACTGTCTTGTTCACTTAGCATCTGGCATGACTACATTGTTGTTCCTTGAAATACTATTATTATTTTTCACAAGGGTCACCGCAAACAGAAATGAATAAGTAAATTCCAAATACATTCGAATGTAATTATTACAATACAGCCTAAATATAAATTACCAGTAACCCAGTACACATTGATTTCAAGCAATCCAAATGCATTTACTGGCATCTTTCACCTCAAGTGATACACCTATAGTGTTTCCCGCAGGATTTTTTTCAGCAGCGGTGCTGTGGTCCCCGAACCCTGTAGGGGGGTCCGGGGGCATGCCCCCCCGGTCGATTTTTTTTGTACCCTTTACATTGGAATGCACAAATCTGGTGCACTTTGAGAGGAGAATATGCACTTAAATCCTATTCAAACAGTCCTGTGTATTACTGTAGATAGGATTATTGGTGTTGTAACTTTGCCTTTTGTGTCTTCATTTACAGATTTTGACATTTTTGTATAGAAATTATTAATATTTAAACAAAAAATGCCACAACGCAAAAATCATTTGCACAATTTATTTACAGATGTTTGCCTAATGCTTAAACACTAAACGTGGTTGCCATGCCCAAAGCATCACAACCTCTGACTTTTGTAACCATGCCCTAAACAAAAGCACCAACCCTACAAACACAAGTGCTTTGCACTGTGTTTAAAATTCTCCAACACACTTCTTTCAAAACACTACACACTGTTTTTTATATAAGACACATTGTTCAAAAATGAAATCTCCTGCTAAAATGGGCAAAACACAACTAAAATTTGAAAAGAACACAGACTCACACACATGAAAAATAAAAAATAAAGCTAATTGAATACCAATCAGTGTGAGCCTTAGCACTACAAATAGACCTCAGGTGAGCTGAGCTCCTTTGTGAGACAGTGAGAGTCAGGGGAAGAGAACAAGAGAGAGTTGCAGGAGGATGAGGACAAAGAAGACAACAGACGGAGAACTGTGAAGTTTTTGCTCATCCACAAAGACTACATCCAGCCTGGGAGCATTTAATTCTCCTTGTCCCTCTCCTTGTTCAGGATATACCACTGCACCCTCTCTCTCTTGTTCTCCTTGCTTCTCTCTCACTTCTCTTTCCTCCCTTACTTGGTCTACCTGTATTTTCTGTAATAAACTTGAGCACTTAAAGGCCTTTAAACAACAAGTAAGAAATGCTAGAAATCTTATTTGTTTCCTTCAAATTACCCTATATACATGCATTTGTAATGTTCAAATAATATCACCTTGCATTATGCATTCAAATCCAAAAGAAAATCTCATTAGCTTGAAAGTTTGCTTCCCTAATTTGCTTTACTAACCTCAGCTCCTCCATTGTCCCCGTCTGCCTTTATTTTTCTAATCACCCAGCTTTTTAGACTCATCTGCAAATGTAATATATATTATTTAACTATACTCAACAAAAATATAAACGCAACACTTTTGTTTTTGCTCTCATTTTTCATGAGATGGACTTAAAGATCTAAAATTCATTCCAGATACACAATTGTTCCATTTCTCTCAAACATTGTTCACAAATCTGTCTAAATGTGTGATAGTGAGCACTTCTGCTTTGCTGAGATAATCCATCCCACCTCACAGGTGTGCCACATCAAGATGCTGATCTGACATCATGATTAGTGCACAGATGTGCCTTAGACTGTCCACAATAAAAGGCCACCCTGAAATGTGCAGTTTTGTCTCACAGCAAAATGCCACAGATGCCACAAGCATTGAGGGAGCGTGCAATTGGCATTCTGACAGCAGGAATGTCAACCAGATCTGTTGCTCATGCATTGAATGTTCATTTCTCCACCATAAGCAGTCTCCAGCAACTTCGCACAGCCATTGAAGAGGAGTGGACCAACATTCCACAGGCCACAATGGACAATCTGATAAACTCTATGCGAAGAAGATGTGTTGCACTGCATGAGGCAAATGGTGGTCACACCAGATACTGAGTTCTGAGTCCCCAGACCCCCAATAAAGCAAAAAAAGTGCACATTTCAGAGTGGCCTTTTATTGTGGACAGTCTAAGGCACACCTGTGCACTAATCATGATGTCAGATCAGCATCTTGATGTGGCACACCTGTGAGGTGGGATGGATTATCTCAGCAAAGCAGAAGTGCTCACTATCACACATTTAGACAGATTTGTGAACAATGTTTGAGAGAAATGGTACAATTGTGTATCTGCAATGAATTTTAGATCTTTAAGTCCATCTCATGAAAAATGGGAGCAAAAACAAAAGTGTTGCGTTTATATTTTTGTTGAGTGTATGTATATATACATTGTGCACAGTGCATCCCTTAAGAGCTTGTACCAGCCTTTTAAACTCTGAGCCCTAAGCCATTTTTGAGATGTTTTGGTTCGCCTGGATTTATTCTCTTATCAAGATTGCATTCATCACCCCTATAATGCATAGCTGTCAAGCTATCATTTATTTGGGTCACAACCTGGACTATCAGAATCTGTGTGCTGCAGTGATGTCGTTTGAATGTAGGAAATTAGCAATTAGACAGTAAAAAAGCAAAAGGTATCTCACAATTATTTATTAATACGACACAAAAAGGCACATTGATTAAGCTTGTTATTGCTTAAAACACTTCTTCTTAGTCTTGGGAGTCAAAAAGTGATGAGAACATTCTAAAATAAATATAAATTATACATAATAAAACATTCTGCTTTAAAAAGTATAGGCTTTTCCCTGAGGTATCCTCTGACCACATGCTTACAGTCGATTAGCATAAATCCCTAACTAAAATACTCGATGAAAACGGATTTATATGGAATAAAGAACAACATCGGATCTAACAGTTCCAAAATACTAACTAAAGTCTGATGAAGCTCCTGTAAAGGCTATGAGTGATCCAAAAAGAGCGACAAAACACACACACACACACACACACACACACACACACACACACACACACAAGTCTACTAGAGAAAAAACGGCACGGAGGTTACGGTTTATAGCCTAGATAAAATAAAATTACGATAGGGCTCAGAGGGTTTTTAACACTGGTGGTCATGTAGCGACACATTTTAGCAACTTACTCTCTCTCTCTCTCTCTCTCTCTCTCTGTGTCTCTCTCTTTCCTTCTTTATTTGCTCTTCCGCTACACTCGCTGCTAGAATCAATATAACTTTGCAAACGTGTAGGCTACTACTGCCAACAACTGCCACACTCGCTGTTCTTCTTTGATGTTGGCTACGTGATGATGTGCATCACTGACGCGTGCTGTGTAATTTACGTTACACGCTGCCCATTTTCTTAGAGGAGCTACGTACCAAAAAAAAAAATAGAAAATGCGGAGGAGAAGGATTTTTATGCAGTTTCCCGCACGCTCACCGCCGCTGCTGAGTGAACGTGCGGGAAACACTGACCTATTACATCTATTAAAGTAAAACAACTCAGTAAAAGGACACACCAAGCAACCTTAAAATTGAGCCACATAATTGACGAAAGACCCGTCAATTGTGAGTAAGAAACAAGTACTACACAGTGCAATCATTCCCTCCAAAACATTGAAACACAATACACAATAGAACAAAGTAGTCTGTGAAGTAAATTATATCTTACATGCACATCCAGAGAACTTCAGCTCAGTCTCTTTGGCAGATAAGAATACTTTATGAATAACATAAAAACGCCCAGCCTTTACTTTGGACACACCAAAGTGTTGAAATACTGTCACGTGTGCATCTGTCATCTATCGCCTGATGGATCAGATTATCAGTCCACCACACATCTACAGTTGTCCCTGCATTACACATATATGACCTTTGTTCCTACTGGGAGAGTGGGAGTTGTGAAGAGACTCAATTGCTCAACTCACTTTCCCTTACATTTGAAAGGGTGGCAAGCTAAGCCTATAACACTAAATAATCTGAGGGTTATAGTGTAGTGAAGACAAGAGATGAAATGTATTAATGTTTTATGGCCAATACAAAAGAAAAAGTCTCGCATTGAAAGTGGAGAAAATATTTCTCAATGAACCCTAGTTAAAGCTGGGGTGGAGGATTTGGGGAGAAAATGGCAGTTGGGATAGAGATTCGAATCCAATACCTCAACCGCTCCACTGTTCTTTGGTCCCTCCCCTATGGTCCCTTCCTGACACGCTCTACACCAACAAAGCCGTGCCAATGTGAATGGACAGTCCCAACAGCCAATAAGAACAGAGAATCGGAGCCTCGCTCCGATTGGTCAAAGTGTCAGCTCATGTTAACTTTGACCATCCGAAATCATATACCCCAGCTTTAATCTCTACTTGTGTTGTGTATAATCAAATTGCTTATGAATAACAAACATACTGAAGTATAATCTGCTGAATATGATTGACCTTTGCCCCACACAATCAGATCCATTTCTAGATCAGAAGGTGAATCCTTAGAAATATTACAACTTCAAATTGTCTAATCAATTGTATTCTGTTTAGCAAAGTGGCTATCAAGTTTCCTGAAGAACATGATGTATGTTAAACTTTTTTTGGGCTAAGGTTATCCAAATAACGCAAACACACCTAACGTAGTGTGTAAAAATCAATTTGCGGAGGCCAGTAAATTGCTAAATGTTCCATCATTCAGTCTATGCTGTTTGGCAACAAGCAGCCAATAGGGAATTTCCATTGCCACCTTTTTCTATGGCAGCAAGCTGCAACTCTGTGTGATAGCCAAGTCAGTCAGATTTCCAAACATGCCATGAACTTCGTTCTCATTTAACTCCACATTCTCTTCTTCCTGCTGCCGCAAGACTTTTATGGAGCAAGTCAAAGCAGAAAAACCACAATGGAGTTATAATGGAGGCCTAGAGCAAAGTAATCATTGCTTCACTTTTCAAAATGCAACTAACCAGCACTACTCAACACATGTTTGCCAGGGGAATTGTTCTGTTAAGTGGCCAAACAAGGTCCAACATTTTATTACATTTAGTACATTCTTAATAGTTTTTGTTCTCCAGTTTTATTTTAATGGAAAAAGATCTCCGGCTAATCGATTAAAGAGCAGGGGGCTTGATTTTATTTTAGGGTGAATAAAAGAAAATTAATAATTAACGTAACGTTGCGTGCTTATACAAATGGGGGAACATTTTTTGAAAGAAAAGCATGACCCAATCAATATACAACCACCAGCTTTTGTTTGCATTTTGCACCAAAATGTATAAAATAGTAAAGATAAATTTGTTATTTATTTTTATTTATTTGGGACCGATATGTTGCAAATTCATTAAGTGAGTGACATTTAATAAGGATCAATCTAATTTGATTTTCAAACTGTTGTAACACTACACATGCATTTAGTACGATAGTTGAAAAACCACATTCTAGTGATTCAAGGTTTCTTAATTTCCACAAATCTTTGTCATTCATTAGAGCAATTTATTTTAATTTCTCAGGTGACCTGTACTGCGATATTGGCAAAAAGCAAATATCGTCTGATAATACTAGCCTGCTGTACTAAGTTTGCGCTACATGGGATTGCTATCTTATGTTTATTACATAAACAATAATGTAATTAAATAATAATGTATTTATGTAAACAACCAACCAAGCCAAAGGAAATCATTCCATTTATCTTGGTCAATAGATGAAAAAGTTATGTTTAGGGATGCACCGATCCACTATTTTTAGTTCCGATCCGATTCCGATATCTGGGTTTTGGATATCGGCCGATACCGATACTGTCCGATACGATATCATAATTATTATACAATTCTTTGTTTGTGGTGACTTTATGTGTAAGGCTAGGAAGGCTTAAGCAATTCTTATTTAAAAGAGCAAGAAATACACAAATCCATTCAGGCCGGGCCGAATAATTCGAATATCCAAAAACTTGTTTAAGTTTGTATTCGAAGCTCAATTCAGTATTCCAAATATATATATTTTATATATATATTTTATGTTTTTTTTTTTTTGCACAGGTAGCTTAAACTGCAATATATGTTGTCAGCAAATATTACTACTCAGATATACACGTTATATATATACAACAATTGTTAAAATATAAATGTAATGCTCATTTAAAATAAAATATCAAATTATTTGAACTTTGACCTAGTTGGCCACCGTCCTTTCAAAGAGCAATCGGTGATACACCAGCTGTTGGCTACATGACATTGTCAGAGCGAGGCAAACTAAAAGCGGCACCAAGCGCAGTAGGAATACAGAGAGGGAGGAAGAATATCAGCATATGTGTTTCCCTTAACTTTATAATACAACATTAGCGTGATCTCGGAAGGGAAAGCAGTGCTCGGCAAAATGCTAACGTTAGCTTAGCTGTTTGTTTTCATTCCCTATGCAGCACTGCTATTGCCAATCAACAGTGACTGCCTTGCATCATAGGAATACGCGGTCAATAATGGATATAATATGGATACAAAAGACTATCAATATTGGATCTTTTGTATGGATTTATAAATCCCCGAAAATGCATGTTCCAGGATGGATTAATAAACTAGGATGGCACAGCTGATTTGGAACGGTTCGCTTCCATGGGAAAAAGTAAGAAACTCAGACTTTGGTGTTTTTTTAGAACGAGTATTCAAATCCTATCTCTCTCCACCGAACGTCGGCATCTGCTCGTGCGGGGCTTTCGCTCTTTCATAGTTTATAAAAAATAAATTAAAAAAATAAATTAAAAATTAAATTATTATTATTATTTTTTTTCTGATTTTATATCGGAGCTGTCAGTCCGATATCCGATCCGTAGATTTCGCCCGTATCGGAGCCGATACCGATACTGGATCGGATCGGCCCCATCCCTAGTTATGTTTAGTCAACTTAAGAACAATTGATTGGATTAGTGCTCTATTTCAGCTATTTAGGTAAGTGCAATATATAGAGTAGGCCGTTACATCTCATTTTGATCAAATTATTCCCAGTTGACCCACTCTCTAGGCCAAAAATCAGATTAAAAACAAAAACCCTGATCTCATCACATTTAAAAACAAATCAACTTTTCCCTATATTCCCAAACTTGAGGTGTTCTCTTGTTAAGGCCATATTTGTCTTGCACTGGGTCTCAACAGCCTCATATAGCAAAGAGGGCATAAAGAGGTTTAGAAAAACAAACAATGTGTTTCGAACATGAAGAAAGCCAGGGCCCATCTGTGCCACCACTTAGCCTGGAGGCAAGATTAGAGACGCTACCTGGGTTAAAGCTGTTTAAGGCCGGACAGCTGGAGTCTTTGGTGTAAGAACGGACAATGAAATGTACACCAAAAAGATACCAGTGCATACTGCCAATCAGCCGCCACATGTACTCTGCACCTTTGTCAAGTCATTTAACACGTAAAACTTAAATTTAGCTCGCAACGGCCTGTATCCATTCAGCACTATGGACAATAGATTTATACCCTAAGAACAATGCTTAATCCCATCTCTTTCACAAGGTCTAATAAATCTGGTGAGGCCCATCCTAGCCCAGCCAACCCACTGCTCTCGATTTGAACTTACCAGTAGACGTAGTAGGCCATTGCCAGGACCACCAACGCCCCACAAATCCCAGTGAAAATCATCACTGTGCTCTGGTTCAGCATTTTGGCTCCCAGTATGTCACCAAATCAAAACATAAAGAAAGGGCCTTCGGAGAGCAGTGGGCAGTCACAGGCTGTCCTACTTCATGGCCATTGTAATCCCAAATAAGGAAAGAGGGGGATTATGATGTCAGCCAGAACACAGAGCCAGATCCCAGACCCCGTTGGAGGAACAGCTTTATCAGCACACGAGTTTACTGATGTCAAGGACCACCAGAAAAATGTCCAAAAGTAATGGATTTTCCAGTGAGAAGCAACAAAAACTTCAAAAAGATCCCTTCTTACTAGAGTCCACTAATGAATAGCAGAAAGACTGAAAGGTGGCTCACTTCTGGAAGGAAGAACACATGTACTGTAGGAAGTGTAATGCGTCCCCATCCTCTAATCCAGTGGATCAGATTAGCGCTGATTAGCAGGATATTGGCACCCTGGATAAGTCACATTTCATTAACGTTAACAAAGAAGAAGACAGGGCTCTCCCCAACCAGGGTGGAGTTAGCAGAGAGGCATCAGTTATGCTTAAGGAACCAATCATAATGAAGAATTTCCTGTCTCACCTTACTGCTGGCCACCTGTTAGTACCACCTAACAGAAAGTGTCAGTAGTTTCCTTAAACAATTACTTCATGCGTGCTGCCAGACAGTGCATTGCTTCTCTCTGATCAAGTTTAACGGGATGAGTAAACCCAAAGCCTGAAAATCATCCTCACTCTCTCTCTGTACGTTATTTACAGCACATCTCTATTGCTGCTCAGCCACACAGAGATGGCAAACGGGGCTGCCAGCGGACAAGCCAACGAGAGCCTTCGGGTTCCTACACAGGGCCACTGTCAAATGTGGTTCAGACAAGCTGGAAGAGATGCAGAAATAAACTCAAGCGTTGAGGCAAATATGTCAAAGGTTACAGTACAGTCCTGGGGCCGTGCAACAGGGTGCTAAGGCCAAATATAAACTGATAAAAATACATTGTGATAGTTGGACAATGAAGGTCATTTATGTTTCAAAGCATAAAGCGGTCTCAATCCTGTACATAGCAGTGAACACTCTCTACAGCTATACAGTTGATCGTTGTGCCATATATGATACTTTAAAGAGGTACTTCACCCTACCTGTGTTAAGAAACTAATGTTTTAATTATATCACTGATGGGAGATATTTTTTTTGAACAAACTTTTTAGTGAAAAAAAGGAAAAAAATATATATCAAACAATCTTACAATATGTTGTTTCTTGGGGGATACATTTGGCAAGACAAGCAGGTTTAGGATTCAGGAATTACTGGAAATATGCAGATTACCCCTTTAGGAAATTCGAAATAGATCAGGTTTTTTAAGTCACTCGTGTCAAGATATTTAAGATTATCACGATTATCCCAGTAATGAAAATTTACCGGGATCAACATATAGTGAGCGATAAGATCTTCTATCCTCCCATCCCTATTCCCTACACAACACTTCCCGTCACTGCAGCCAAAAGTTACAAACATTCACACATGGCCTAAAGGCAAAAAAGGTTGACAAAGTGCAGTGCAGTTTATTTCTGTAAAAGGGACTGTGCCCTTCCAATTATTTTCAAACAATTGGATTTGATATTGAAAAATGGTGAAAACTACTTAAAACGGGCCACGCAAAAATACAGTACGGTTCAGATCATGTAGGACAGGAAGTATTTAACTAGTAAGGTAAGGAGCATGCTGACGTATAATGCCCTCGCGAGACCACTGGCATGTAAACATGGCCTAAAGAGGTTTACAAACGGTTGTATGCTCCTTATGAGCCCTGCATGCTACCTGTGAACCCTGGATGTAGATGTGGCGTGATGAGCGACGCAACTGAAAAAAAACAGGGTACTTCTTGTTGTATTCAGCAAACATAATGGGACTAACGGTAAAAGGAGGAGGGGGAGTTAGAGGGTGAAATTGTCTGACGGCCAGAGCATGAGCACTCTGAGGCGAGTATGAACACTCAAAGTTACTTTGCAGTAAACCAGAACATTCTGGATGTTAATAACATTATACACTGCAAGTCAAGGATAACAGTCCAAGAAGGCACTGCTCAGATAAAGGCTTATCTTCGTATGGTAATGGTAAATGGACTTGTATAGCGCTATATCTCCGTTTATCACAGACTCAAAGCGCTTTACATTGTTTTTTGTACACATTCACCCAGTCACACACACATTCATACACCGATAGCAGCAGCTCCCACGCAGGGTAGGCTTAGCACTAGGGTGCTAAGCTAACTAAGCTAACTATCGGGAGCAATTCGGGGTTCAGGGCCTCCGACCCTCCAGAGGCGAACTTCCTACCCACTTCGCCACTGCAATGCATGTAAGCCTCAAGGTCCTAAAGGGCAATACTTTGACTTGATTGGCTGATAAAAGGTTCAATAGTCTACTATGTGCAA
This sequence comes from Hyperoplus lanceolatus, assembly GCA_026929865.2. Taxonomy (NCBI): domain Eukaryota; kingdom Metazoa; phylum Chordata; class Actinopteri; order Uranoscopiformes; family Ammodytidae; genus Hyperoplus; species Hyperoplus lanceolatus. The sequence continues at coordinate 21,244,088 of CM049405.1, forward strand.
ACATTCATGTTACTGGACTTTGAACCAAGATTTTTTTTAATTAACATGTATACACATTGTATGATGTGGATGATCTCAGATATACAGCCTGGGGAGTTTCCAAGTAGATTATCTATAACTTGGACATCATTGCAACACGTGCATGTCTTATTATATGATACATTATTTCTGTTTACACTGATAAGGCCCAAAGTGTTGTAGGAAATTATAGCTACTTTGACACAGATGTAAAGTCCAGTCTCCCGGAGTTAAAAACAGACAGTCACCAAGTTACATTCATTGCTGTTTTCAGAACATTATAGCCATGATTTTTTGATAAATGAAGAAATGGCCTGCGGTCAGCAGAATGAAGTCATGACTACCACCAATGCTGCAATTATTAGACAATGAAGATGTAACAGTCATTTTCTCAACAGAAAATTAACAGATTGCACTTCAGTTAGGGCTGAACAATATATCGAATTTTCATCGCGATGACGATATTGGCTTCCCACGATGACGTGTACATGAATGTGCGATATTTTAAATGTGTGCTCAGCTGCGAAGCAAATCAATCCCTCCCCAAACCACTCGCTGATCATGTGCCTGTTCATGCTCCAACCTGGCAACCCCAGGTTCCCCGAGAGCTGTCAATGTAAGTCCAGTGGCTCCGCCCCCAAAGTGTGAACAATTTTCTGCCCGCATAGACAGAAAGCACTCCAAGAGCCGCGCGAAGAAGCAAGCTGCTGCTGCTTATCGCGCGAGCGAGAGCAGACATCTGCGCTTGTGAAATCAAATACATCCCCTTGTTAGTCTCTTTTTTTGTGTGGGACCGGATTTATAACCCATTATTACATGACACTTTGCCAGGTCTGTTATCCAGCCAGACCGCTGTCAAGAGTATAATGTATAGCGAACGGGTCACCTAAGGACCTACGTCATAGTTTTGATGGATAGACGTCCACAAACAGGGCTACTCGTTCAGAAAACAATGGAATACTTTTTCAACACGTCTTTGCATGTATCAGGAGAGCAGGGAACACAGGAGTCATGGTTAATGTCCGACAGGACTCCAGCAAGACGACGTGAGTACGTTTTGCTTCAGGCTGCAGCCCGCCATGTAAATGTTCGGCAGTCATTTTCTCCGTGAATTGCGTTATAGATTTTGGGGGATAATGCTTTGTTAGCTAGATGGAGCTCTTCTTAAGCATGTTGGCCGATTACATTTACTGTTTGTACAGTGTGCGAGTCTTGAGTTGTGTTAGCAAAACAGTAGGTCTGTGGCTAACAGCTGAGCCGGAGCCTTCAGTCAGCTGAAGCAGTCTAGCTGGGCGAGTAGACTATTCCACCGTTGCTAATTCGTATCCTTGGTCGTTCCTATTTACTGGCGTATTGAACTACGTTTTCATTACATAAGAACCTAGTGGGTTTGCAATGAATATTCCAGTTATTAGACAAGCTCCCAGGGTTGCTAATAACTCCATACAGTCAGTGCCTCAGCATACACACGACCTGAAGCGAAGATGAAACCTCAAGTTGGCAGTAAAGGCATGAGAGGCAGCAACATTTAACTAACGTGTTGCTGAGTGTTACCTGCCACTTCCCGTCTCCGTCCTTTCAAATAAAATTCCGACATAGTAGAGCCATATAGGTTGTGATTTATTTTGACAGGGCGCAGCTCATAATATACTTATTTTAGTTATACATTGTGGGCACAATTTTATTTAGTTCAAAATCAAGTTTTATACACATCCATCATACAGGTACAATGAATGGAGTAAAATATTTTATATTTTGCTTTTAGGAGATGCAATGAGGTCAGGTGAGGAAACAAAGATGTGTTATTCAACAGAAATGTAGCACAAGGAAAAGTTAAAGCAGTGCTCTGTTGATTTGATTTTGAGTAAAGTTTTGGTGCAATATTTTGATTTATATTTTCTTTGTGGAAATGCATTGACTTCAGGTAAATATTTATTATATTTATGCAAATATATGTACATTATCAGTAATATTGCATAGCCGATCACATGGATATGAAAGCGCTGTTATGTTTACGTGACAATCCAATAAAAATATTTTACTCATTACAATTACTGAATAATCGTGGTAAAATATCGTGATATCAATATTGACCAAAATAATCGTGATAATCATTTTGGGCAATATCGTGCAGCCCTAACTTCAGTCGATTGGCTCTTTGTCCGAGTCATTTATCGGATAACTGAAAGTGGCAGGGCTCCAGACTAACCTATTTTACTAGGAGCACTGGTGCCCCTAACTCAGAATTTTTAGGGGCGCAAGCAGAAAATTTAGGGGCAAACATTAAATAGACCTGCAACGCATCTATTAAAATGTTTCCCAATTTTAACTATATTAGGCCTATTGATATTGTATTGCCAGCATGTTTTGGACCACACTGACAACAGATGATACAGTTCATTGCGGTTTTGATTTTGCATCACCATGTGAAATTCTTCAGACATTCCTTTAGGAAAAGGACTTTTTGTTTGTGCCCATTTTCACCACAACCACCTCTACATCCAAGCCCTCTGATTTGTCCTACTCTATCTCTGCTGACTCTTGGAAAATAGCCTAGTTATTGGCCCAAAAGTAACTAGTAGGAGCTAGGTGACATTATCAACTAATTTGCATTATAGCCTATGCTTTTCTGAAAGAGGCAAAATTAATAGAAAATGCTGACTAGGTAGTTTACAAATTAACTAGGCCTATTTACCATAGATAGTAAGCTATTTACATATTAACAAACTCACTTTACACACTTTTTTTGTTGCCATATTACTACAAGGTTAGCTTTTTTATAGATATGCAGTGGCCTATTGAATGTGAACATAAACAATTTTCGTGTTCACAAACATCCCCTGACACACGGTGCTGTCTGCTGGCTGCTGCAGGTGGTGGGAGGTTTCTATCAGACTGCCCGTGTGACAGAGTGCTGTCAGCGGTGAGGAGTAGACAGCTCCGTTGCTACTCTGCTCTCGCGCGCGGTTAAAAAAAGAAATCGCAAGATGTGTCTCTGGACTCTAACAGCCTTATCGCTACAGCGGAAAAAGTCGCCAGTTGGCAACATGTTAACGAGGTGACGACAGCGGGACACTGAGATGAGAGTAGGTTACGTGATCCGCGCTGTTGATCGTTTAACTGATCACTCGCGGACTCTCTCTCTCTCTCCGTCTCTCTCTCAAAGCACTAATAATAATGATACAAATGTCGGCGAATTTTCCGTTCGCGCGCGTGCCCGTAGTTTTAAAAACTACTCGCACTGTCTCCAAAAATGGTCGCGAAATGCGAGCATTTGGTCGCAGTCTAGAGCCCTGAAGAGGTATAGGCTAGACGATAGGCCAACATATTATCTAATAAATTAGAATAGTAAATAAAACTAGAAATGCAATTCCTGAAGAAATTGCGGAGTGAATGCTGCGCTGCTGAACTGAAGCTGATGCTGAATAAACGTCACTGCTGAATTTTGATGAAGAACGAAGGATGAATATATCTGAATGAACAGAATGGTTGAATAATACAATGTATGAAAAATTTGGAATATTTTGAAGTTTGAATGGAATTTCTAGCTGAAATTATGAATGAATTATGACCTTAAAATTTGACCTCTAAACTCATCTGAGGTCATAATTGAGTCATAATCAACATCTGTGCAAAGTTAGAAGAAAATCTGTAAATCTAAAATCTTGCATTAACCGGGATTTGAACCGCCAATCTTTGGTTCTCTACAATTATATGAGGTCATCTTTGAGTCATGATTGACGTGTGCAAAGTTTACCTGCACTCTACATTCTAAAAACGTTTTTCTCCAGGGTGGTCTTGAGCCTGCAATCTACAGGTTATGAGCCCTAAGCTTTAACCACTACACTACAGCCCCACACACAATAAAGTGAGTAGGTAGCAGTAAAGAATTGATTGCCCATAGGGCTGGGCGATATGACGATATCATATCGTGGACGATATGAAAGTGTCTACCGGGAGAGATTTTGCCATACCGTTTATATCGCAGAGAAAAAAAGTTCATGTGGCGGGAGCATAGATGGAGCGGGAGGCAGCTGTCCCTCCGAGTCCCTACAGTTACACTGCAGTTACACCGCTGCGCCACACGGGGGCTCTGCAGCAGAGTTCTGGGCTCCAATACAGCTTCTCTACCCGTAACAGAAGAAGCCTCATCTGTTGCTCTAGCTGTCTAGCTCCGGTGCGCCGTCACTTTACAGTTAAACCAACTCCGTGTCACGGTGGCAGAGCAGCTGGTTTTAACAGTCAAAAATGTCATCAGGCAAAGGAAACTTGCTTGCTGCTTCAGTGTGCTGTTGCCGTGACGCAGAGTTGGCTTGTTATAAGCCGCAAACTACATGGGTTAGCTCTCGTGAGCTAGCTGGCTAATAATGACATCTTTAGCCTACTCGGGGCTTCACCCCCGTGCTGTTATTGTTGGAGACAGCCAGCAAGGCTGGTTTTATGTAACTTTAAAACATGTCAAACTTGAAAATATTATTTGTGTTGAAGCTGGAGTTAAAGTATTACCAGATATTTGCTCATTAGTTAATTTTGACAGCTTTTTTAAATGAAGATGAGCAAATACTGCAGGAAAATTCAAGTCTTTCATTATTTTGATGTAGGCTACTATCAATAGGAAAATGTAGGCTCTTTGGTTGATGCTGTCATTTTTATTTTGCGCTGACTGACTAAAGCTAGGCTGGTGTGGTATTTTGTATGGAAATTTAAGTTCCAAGCAAAAGATGAAAATAATCTAATGTGATTAAAGTTCAGTACGGTTATTGTAATGCATTGAATTTTAAGGAAAAATACTATATCGTGATATATATCCATATCGTGATATAAAATTACCTATATCGTGATATAAGATTTGGTCCATATCGCCCAGCCCTAATTGCCCAGCAAGTGGGCGCAGCTGTTGTGATTGTAGGTACGCACACAGGATTTATTCGAGATGTATAACTCCGAACTACTTCTTCTTACCCGCAAACCGTGTAACTGAAAAATGAAATGAAGTTACCGTGAGAACCAGAAGACATTGATGAAGATTCACTGTCAAGTTTGTTTCTTTAATGTAAACATTTTGGAGTTGAGAGCAATTTTCGTTTAGATTTTTTGTCGTGGAATGTAGAATCTCATTTAACAGGGGAGCAGATGGCACCGTCAGTTGGTTTTGGTTAGACTTTTTTCCGCTTTGAAGCTCACAGCTCCCAATATGTATGTCCATTTGGCTCCAAAGAAACATTTTCTGCGACCGTAACCAAAATTATCCACAAGGAGTTAGATTTTTGGGAGTTGACGCAATCTTAAAAATTTTCTGGTGCCCCCCCCCCTTCTCCACTCTGCTAGTTGATGCGCACACTCTAAATATCACACTAATTGATGTTTCATGCGTCAAACATGGCTGATTAATTTGAAAACTATGCTCTTTTTTTTAAAAAAAGGTTGAATTTTAACAATGAAAGACGACAGATAGCTGAACATTTGGTCGAAGAATTGAACTTTGTAGGATGAATTATCAGGGAGCTGGAAGTGTTTGAAATAATTGCAAAATGCTTTGCGTTTTGCAGATTTCCTCATCCATTCCGTAGGAGGATTTTTTGTGTATTAAACCTTTAATTATCTCTGCAGTTATGATTTTTATGAAAAAATAGTTAATTTTAGAAATGTGCTCCTGTGCAAGACGAACATGAAATACTTTGAATGGAGTTCCTACGATGAAGTATGAACGAGTAGGAGGAATCATAATTTTGTATGAAATATTAATTTCATAAATGGTTCATTTTCTTTGAAGTTATGAATGTTATGAAAAGACTGTTCACTAACAATTGTTGTCTGAACTGTGCTGAACATTTGGATACTTGAATCAAGTTTGTCGGATGAATTTTCAGTGAGGAGGTGCGATTTTAAACATTTCATAATTTGTTAAATTGTTTATTAATTATGAAGTTATGATTTGATTTTTTTTGACATTTTGAATGAAAGCAATAATGTGAAAAATGGGCTGAATATGAGGATAGTTGAAGGAAGTTTGTGGAATGAAGCATGTTGAAGATCTGGCCCCGCGTGAATATGGCGGAATAATAATAATAATAATACGGAATAAATACGCAGAATATTCACACCAAAAAAGTCTACACAACCCCCGGTGAAGGGCTGTTGCATGCTGACACACCTAGAGTGTACAACAACAGTTTAGATAGGCCTACTAATGTGTCTACATGGCCCTGTAAAGCCAAACGCTGTATCGACGGACTATCCACGCGCGGCTATAGCAAGATTTTAACACTGTTTTGGGATTGTGAGAGCACAGCTGCCTCTTGGACAACACATGAACAGTCACAGCATTATCACTGGTAAACGTTAAACAACAGTAATTCAAAATAAACACTTGTTAGAAAAAAAACTGTCAGGATCATCAAGGAAACGTTACTTGCCTGTCACGAACTGTTCACCTCGTGGGTTGTTTAAATAAAAGGTTCGAACCTAAAGTTAGCTTGAAGAGCAGAGCTGAATGAACTCCAGCAACCTTTTACGTCTGGTGTAGTGGCACGACATAAACGTAACGAAGGTCGGGACCGAGACAGTTGGCTCACGTGACATGGAGAGAGGCACAGGCGGTGTAAAAGCTTTTTTTTTTTATGAACCCTGAGACACTTTGCTATCTACTCTGCTTCATGCCACATTATATGCAACTTCAGTGCAAGCCGTTGTGCAGCGCCATGCCTCCCAAGAAAAAAAATGCCCAGGTGCCATAGCTAGCTTGAAAATGCTAAATAAACACATAGCCAGCATGCACCTTGAGTCCACCCAGTGACTGGTCTTATCGTTTGACACATGTCCTGACTGCGGCCGGGGACCTTAAATAAGCTAGCTGCGCGGTGAACTCAAAGTTGAACATCACAGACCATTCCACATATCTCCTCGAGAAAATAAAAATAAACTAAATTAACCTTCTACTGCGGAGACAGCACAGGAGTAAACATTGGTTGACAAGAGATTTAACCTGTCGTTAATGTTAAACTTCCCCGAGCAGCACAAGGACAGTCAGCTGCTAACTGTGCGCGCTAGCAGCATGCTAAAATACACAACACGTAATAACTATGTAGGGAGAGGACGGCGTTTTCCATTGTTCATTTGCTAATGAGTGCTACATGTCCCACGTACATTATCTGAAAGTCAACTGACCTGTGCCGCTTGCTAATGGTATGCTATGCTAGTCAGGCAGCTATCGCTAGCAGTCAGTGTCAGTAACAGTACGCACCTGAAAATTATCCACGGGAGAGTCGGGCAAGTCAGTGCCCAAGTTGATGTACTGTAAAGCTGCTTTTTGGCTGTAAAATAAACCTCTTAAGGTTCCCCTCTTACTTCTTCCGTTCCCCGTAACGCAATAAAAATTACTTGAGATCATGCGACTTGCGAGAGAGCTATTGTTTGTCGGTTAATGCCCCACATTTCCTCGAAGCCCATCTGGAGATAGCGTGCCCTACATCCGGTCCGGCCCCTCATTCTTTCTCAGATATATCATAAAATAAAATAAATACATTATTATATTTTTAAACAACGCGTCTGTTCAGCCCCACCATGAGCCCCACACTTCCCTGTCCAATTAATGTACAGGTAAAAGCAGTAGAAGTAAATTTACTGAAACAGGCTTTGTTTTTGCCGGTTTGCATAATATCGAATCAGTAGACTAGGCCTACTGATTCGATTTCATGACCAGATAGCCTTCATCAGTTCAGAAGGCAGACAATATTGCCCGAAATATTAAGTTATTACTCTGTTTTTTAAATTGAATTTTCATGATAAGTTGGCTATTGCCTTTGTTCTAGAAATGAACATTGACTAAGTAGAACAAAACATGCAATAAAAAGCTTGCTGTTTGATGCAAATTGGTCCCAATGACAGATAGAAATACCTGAGACAGCCAGGTTATGAATAACCCTAAAAACCAACATTCCCAAAAAAAGGGGGGGATTCAAAAAAAAAAAAAAAAAAAAAAAAAAAAAAAAAAAAAAAAAAAAAAAAAAAAAAAAAATACATTGAAGAAAAACCCTAAAAGAAACTGTTATTGCAATCCGAACGTGTAAACAATCTCTACAGGTCTTGGGGACTATAGGCCTACTACATTTCTTAAACCACAAAGAGCTGTGTGAACAAGGCCTATACATTGGCTCGTTCGATGTCACTTGAGGCACTTTGAGTTAGAGCTAAACACTGCTATTTTTTTTTTTTTTTTTTTTTAAATCTGTCAAGTTTGGAGTAAGAAATAAGTGTTTACCAGACCTCTGTATACTACTCCTCATCTTAACTAAACGCTAGCAGCTCCAGAATACATTAGCCACTTTTCATCCTTTTTTCCATCCCTTCAGTAAAGATGTACACATTTTTTTATTTTTTAAATAAGTAAGACACATTAAGGTAGAACAGAAAGGTAGAGCCTAAGGGTAGGGGTAATTTATTCTCATCAGCAGAGAAGGTATTTTGGTCCTGACAGCCCGAACCTGAGCTGAGGTCATCTTGTCCTCCTTCTTGCCCTTTGAGGATATTTTAAATCAAACAAAAAGGGTGAGTACACAGATTAAAAAAAACACTCACTGTATTTACAACATAAAAACAACAAGAAAAGCCAACTCACAACCTCTGGTGGGAGAAAAACTCGGATGCGTACATTCTTAAAATGCTTACATGACTTGCTTATGGAAGAGTAATCTATTTTATCAGTCAAATGTAATTGTTTATGAAAAGTTCCCATTGTAAAGGTCTTTTACGTTTTTTGAATCTGATACTTATGCTTTCAGATCAATTATACAGAAGAAGGGAAGGAGGCCTCTTTAAAATAGTACACTAAATCCACTTTCCTTAAAGAGCTGACAGGGATATGGGCTAAGCTGTTCTGTACTATTCTATGTAATTGAACTGTGAACTCTGAAATATAATTGGGTCTTATCTAGCTTTTCTTTCCTTCCTTTCAATATGGTCTGCAACATACCTTGCAGCAGAAGATCCTGCAGAATCTGCAGCTCTTTCCAGTGTCAGTAGCAGCCATGACTTCCTCATCCGTCGCAGCATCACTCTGACAGTTACCATTGCCAGAATCACCAGACTGGGGAGAAGAAGAGCTTATCACTTTGGTTTGAGTTTTGGACCAGGATGGGCCCTCGCTGTGCTCTTTGACAATGACCTTATCCTCCAGACATACTGGTGGATACAAACCCATTGAGTATGAAGATGGGGTGTTTACAGGCTTCTCTAACGTGGTGTCCTCATCTTCTCCATAAGTTATTAACTCCAGAGGACTGGAGTTCAGCCCTATGGAGCACACTGACGAGATGTTAGATGTGGCTGGAGGAGACAAAGAGTCCAGAAGACAACTCACTAGATGACAACCCGACAGCCTCGTCCATTTGTTTGCCTGAGACGGGCTGGAGCTAAGGCTCCCGCCATTTGTGTAAGCAGCTCACCCACTGTGTCTTCTTCTGGTAGACGTTGATGGTATGCGCAGTGCACCCGTCAATCCGTCTCCTTTTCTCTCTTGATCCAACTGTTTCTGTGTCTCCCGACAGCCTCAACTGTCTTCTTTCTTGGTGTACCTTTTGAACAATGGCCTCATTGAATTGTGGTGTCATGCTTACAGATGTGTACTCCTCACCAACCACATCACAGAGGAACTGTTTAAACTCAGCTGGAGTGTGTCTTCAGAAATGTCAAGCTTCTCCCTGAACAGCTCTTGAGAGCAAGTTTATGCCAGCCACCTGCTCCCACATACCTGGGAAGCAGTAGGATCACTTGTGGTCAAGTTACCATTTGGAGGTGCAAATTGCTTGACGGCTTTTGATATAATTTCAATAATGGTCTCTTTGACGAGCCTCAGCACCTCTACACATTTCAGCCAGTTCTTCTTTACGTCCATGTGGCAAAAACCTAGGCTCATTTCCCTTCGCTGGAATTGGAACACGATATAAAACAAAATAAAGTAGGCCTACACAAGAAATTGCACAATTGCATTCAAGCTCACACAGGATTTTCAGTGAGAAAAAACAGGGAAATTACTCTTCGGTAACGCTGTCAAAAAATCCCTTCATGTGTAATGGTGCATAAGGCCTACCAAACATTTTCCCCCTGAATCACAACCTTATAGCCAGTGTCACATCACTAGAATCATTCCATACCCTGACAATGTATGCATCTTTGATCAACTTTAGAACTCTTTAGCCCTCTGCTGGTGTTGTTGCATAGCTGCAGCATTGTGAAAGGAGACAAGCGGAGGGATCAGAAACTTGTAGGCATAAGCCTCAAAGGCCTCTCTGTGTTACAAAAAAGATCAGCATGTCTGATCATAACATATGGCATTGTATCTTGCTGGACTTTAAGGATTACACACAAACCAGTCACTAGAAACAAATTCATCCCATCTCGTGCAGTGAAACCTGGAATTTCTCTTTCAGGATATCACCCACATATATAAGATGTGTTCCAAACTTTGTTTACTGTACTCAAGTTGCAATATAGACTGAAGTCTACATAAAAGAGGGTTGCAGTAAGGCAGACATATTGGCCAGTCAGGCTATTTGGGTTAATGCTGGCTATTCATACTGTGACTGTGGATTAGTGTCTGCAAAGCAGAGCCATCACCTGGCCTTAATCACACAATATAGTAAGCATTCGGCAACAGACTTGCTTTTATTTGTGTCCCTATCTGTTTTCTACTTAAGTCATTTTCACAATACATGAATAAGATCATTCATGTATTTTTAATATCTTTTTATATGATTCTTATTTGAAGTAGCCTACACTTTTGCAGTAATTTAAGTCCATAGGGGAAATTAAAGTATTCACTTGGCATCTCTGCATCTATTGTACATAGGGTTGCAAAATTCCGGGAATTTTCAAAGTTGGAAACTTTCCATGGGAATTAACGGGAATTTATGGGAATTAACGGGAATATTGGGAATTAACGGGAATAAATGGGAATTTACTAAATTTGAAGCAACCCAAATGCACTTAATCCTCTTAACTATGTTATTTCATTCCTAGGAAGCGTTCTAGACAGTAAAAAACTGTTTTTTCAACTAAGTTTTATAGTATTTATGAACATTTAATTTTTTAAAGTTTATTGAGACACCCAACTTGATATCATATGTTGATTTCTACTAGACCAGGTTTACAGAGGCTTAAACAGTGATTATAAATATAGTTTGGGAAAATATATTTGAGCAAAATCTTGACTAAAACAACCAGATTTCATGCAAGTACACTTGGCAAGTTGCACATAGCACACATCTTACTGCAGGGGTACTAAAGCCACGCCCCCTACATGCACTGTGCATTCTGCCATCACATAAGGGGGGGGGGGGGGGTGTTTACCTAATTTATTGAATGGGTGGGGTAAGAAAGATGTGTTATATTTTTGTTGTTCAGTGAAATTATTGATTGATCATAAAATAATCAAAACTTGATAAAGTTCTACTTACAAATACATCTGTTCAAATGCAATGTTTTTTTTATTGTATTGTTTTGCATGCATGTCTGACTATGACAAAACATAATGTTTATATGTTTAGATTTATGTTTAGATATGAAAAAAAATCATTTAAATGACTGCCATTTAGTTAATTCCTATAATTCCCAATTTATAATATTCCCAAAATTCCCGAACGAAAGTTCCCGTGGAAAGTTTCCAGAAAGTTTCTGGAAATTTACCGGAAACTTTCCACCCCTTTGCAACCCTAATTGTACATTTTGAAAAAAGAACAGTTTTAATTACTTTTTGATCCTGAAGAACAGTATTCCCTTTTCATACATTTCAGCATTACCCTTATTCAACCAGAAATTGAAGGTGGTGGGAATATAAGTCTGTATCATTCACATATACTAAAGAAACTTGTATGCAGACATAGTAGATTAACCAAAGAGAACAGTTAGCTCCCTTATGTGAACACCTTGTAGAACAGTGGATCTAGGGTTCTCCTTTACCCAGACTTAGTAGACCATGAGGGGAAACAATTAGTCACTAAAAAGAAAAGCTCAGGGAACTGTTTTTGATACCCATCAATAAATTGATTAATAAAAAATAAATCAAAACAGTTTCAGTAAAATATTAATAATTTATTATTTCCATCCTTAAATTGCTGTATTCTAGAGCAGCAGCTTAAGGTTTGGCACTTGTATTTTCTAACATTATGTGTGAGGATCAACTATTACATTGATACATAAAAACATTCACTACTTTTTCTTCCTATACCTGGTTAAGGTCCATTATACAGTGTGTTCTCTCATACAAACCATTTTGTTGATATATGACAGCAGTCAAAATTGAAAACAACTATCATTAGTAAATCTATTAAAGATTATCTGTGCAAATACCTCAATTTGAGATGTTTAAGACATAGATCTAACATGTTATACATCCGCTAGTTTAAGAAATCAATGCATAATTATAAAAAAGTGGTGAAAACATTTTCAGAAAATGTATTAAAAGGACTATTTAAGACATAACCAATATTCGTATTATCATTTAAGTTTGAATTTGTGCAACAAAAATTAAAACTAATTGGGGAAATGGAACTGTATACACTACATATAAATTGCATAAGATGTCTCAACATTTTGTGGAACTAACAATGCACATCTCAACAGTTATTTTGCATGTATAAAGTGGTTTACACTCTACTTGAAGTGCAATGATATAACACCCAAGTACACTATAAGCACACTGCATGCGTTCATAACTTTTTTGAATTATAATAATCACTTAGTAAACTCACAATGCAATGAAATGTTTTGAATCTGAAATCATAATTAAGAAATTATTAGATTTATTCCCACCAGAAGCTGTCAACTCCTTTTGCTGTTGCATTATGGGTTACTTCTGGCCTACAGTATAGTTACATCACAGACAGTATTTTTATGTGCTTATAATGTCTTGAGAACTACACACTTTAAGTGCTTTATGTGACTAGTCCTAACTCACTATCATAGCCAAAACGAGTAGAGGCATGGTCGAGCATGCATCACTAGTTTGATGTATATTTTATTCAGCCTAATCGAGAAAAGTTGTGTTATAGCAGGAAGTTATGTTCACCATGTTAAGGAGGATTCAAGAACACTTACATTATTGTTAAACCTAAACTTGGCTAATGTCCTTTTTTCTTTTGAATGGCAGATAATGTGTATGCAGGCCATAGTACAGACACATATGGCAGTGGTTCCAGTGCGTCGGAGAGCAGAATGTGTATACATCAAATCCTGCTAACCTCCCTTATGAAAACATAGTTGTACTCCCTCAGGGAATTCTGTAAGGCAGAAACACTTGACAGTTTTGATGTGAATATCCTACACGCGTCTGGCCGACTGCCCAGATTTAAGGCTGATTCGTACCAGCGCAATGTGATGGTTCACACAATTTCTGGGGTTTTCAGAGTGAAGACTTCTGTAAAACCTTAGCTTCCAGTACAATGGCAGGATTCTCAATGTCGGCTTTGCTCTGAACCATTCTCAGCTCCAGTTGTGCAGGACTGGGCCTTTTCCCAGGGCCAGCCATCTCTGAAAGACAAGAGAAGGGTCCAATTATTATTTTTGGGGGAAATTTTCTTACTGGTCAGCAGTCAAAATTCTTGTTTGAGTGAATGCTAAGTCTGTGTATCTTTTTCTGTCTTTTGACATGCAGTTGCAAGAGACACAGTTACGTTGTAACTTAACTGCATCCTTCATCATGTATTTCACTTTGCAATACTGAACAATAGCAAAACCAAATCTGTGAGAAGGCAACTATGTATTGTAGAGTAATGTAAGATGTGTTTCGACAGTTCTTTTTTAAGACCAAATGGCCCCAGCATTAACCACATTACTGGTTAAGATATTGCTATCCCATGTGTGAAAATATTATTAAGAGCAAACAGTACTTCTTTATGTCCAGTAATGAACTAAAGATAAAGTATAGAGACCACATGACTGACAGACAACAGTAAACTCACACAAACCCTACCATTGGCATAAGTAATGGTCCTCTTAATGACATGGTGCATAACAGAAACTGTCTTTTCACAGGCAGCCTGTTGGACAACAGAGACATTACAAAAGGCTTAATTTATTAGGCACTATAGCAACATTACAAGACCTGACTCCATCAGCTTTTATATTTCAAAGTCATGTGTGTTACTGACCTTCAGGTCTTTGGGGTGATGGTGAGTCCAGGCTAGCAACAGGGCAGCAAACAGGTCTCCTGTCCCCACAAATACAGCATCAACTTTTGGGATGTCAATGCAGATTTTCTGACTGGTGTTGGTCCCATCTGGTTTTACTACAGCAAGGACACACATAGTATTGATACCAACTACCAGGGACAACAGGTAAAACTGTAGACCTAAATGAGACACAAGTATACTTCTGGAGTAAGCTGGTCTAATACTTTACCTATTTTTTGGCTCCCAAGAGCCACCAGGAACTGGTCCCCACGTTTGGAGGGCAGGTCTGTACTGGTGAGGACTACAGTCTCTGGACCCATTTTATGAAGCAAGTCCATCACCTGGAGAGTAGGAAAGGAACCATTTCCTCAAGCGTTGTACTTTTTGGTGTCACAACTTAAATTGCGTAGAGCACAATGAGATATATGTACGATACTCACCTCAACAGCATCTTCTTCTGTTTTGATTTTCTTCCCAGTTAATAGTCTATAAACAAGAGGGCAACAATCACAGATGTACCAATCGAGAGACACTCTTTCAACCATATGTGTTCAGACATTCATTAAAGTCACAGTACTACCAATGATCTGTGACTTTTGTAATATTTCTCCACTGTGCACTACATTTTGGTTATGATGAGTGGAAGTGCACTCACTCTGCTTCAAACTGGTTTGGGGTGAGAATGTCAGCCAAAGGCACTACTTTGTCCCTGTAGACTGGCAGTAGGTACTCTGGCACGTACTGAAACAGACAAAGAAAAAGTAAAAAATGTAATTCTCTTCTTTTTAACCTGGTTATAACTTATCATTCAGCCTTCACCCTCTTTAAGTCACACCTAACTTTTTAGAGTTATTGATTTCTGACAAACATGAATAAAATATAGAAAAATCATTTCCTTCCATTACTTACATAAATATTTGATACATTAAATAGCATAATATATTTTTTGTTTGTTTTGTAGTTAACTTTTTGAGTGGTGTTCAGGAAACGTATAAAAAGATTGAGATGCTAATTAGCAAAACCTCATCAGCTGTTTGCTGTGGAAGAAGAACAAGCAGACAACAATGTGAGATGCTTACCATAGCACCATGGTCTCCCATAACTGGGTCACAAACTGAAAGAAAGAAAGAAAGAAAGAAAGAAAGAAAGAAAGAAAGAAAGAAAGAAAGAAAGAAAGAAAGAAAGAAAGAAAGAAAGAAAGAAAGAAAGAAAGAAAGAAAGAAAGAAAGACTCAAAAGGATGCTTTGGAATTTCAATAAGGAATAGACAACACTCAGTTAGGGCCAGAACTAACGATCATTGTCATTATTGATTCATCTGCTGAATATTGTATTGTTTAACCAATCAATTGTTTGTGGTCTGTGACATGTCAGAGGTGAGTAAACAAGATCCCATCACTGCAACACATGTACACTCACCATACACCAGACTGGGATTGGCCTTCTTCAGCTCTTGTATAATGTCAACCACCGTCTCCAGGAAGGATGTGTCCCTGCTGTACCCTTGAGAATGAAAGTACAAGAACTCCAATTACTTATCAAGGTGTATCCACCCATCTGTGGCAGCCCATACAAACATGATGGTCAAACTTAAATCATCACTGCTGTTGAGAGTATACACTGCTTGGACTCACCTGTGAGGATGTAGTCATAGCGGTTCACCTCATTAAGCTTAATACCCTCATATAGCACATTTAGCTCCTCTGCAGTTAGCACTTGCCCTTTCCAATGGTCGTAGCCTAGGACACAAGAAGGATAAAGGACATTTTAAAAGACATTGGTGCGGAACTACAAATGCAAAAATCAAGTTTACTGGGGAATTGTGACAAACTAATAAAAAACACTGATATATGAGCCATGCTGTGTGTGTCCATCCAAAGAGACAGGGAAGTGTTTTCCTCCTCCTTCGCTCTGTATTCCCATCCCCCCACTCTCTCTGGTGAGGTCCCTCTCCTCCTGTGTGGTGTTCAGGGCCAAACTAGGCTTCCACACTGATTGAATGGGATGCCTGTATCCTGGCTGCCAGCTTCCCCCTTTCTTTGTCCCCCTTTTCGCCATTAGCCTAGAATAAACCCCTCAACGGCTCTTCTGACTGCAAATGATTGGACACGCATGCCAAAATATTCTTCACACTGAAGCACTGAGCACACACACACATCCCAAACCTGCACCCAAGCCAGCGTGAGCGCCTCCTGCAGCAAGGATTTAACGGAAAGCTTGAGGCAAAGTCTAGGCATGTGCTTTGGTAAGAGGAGAAAGTATGTACCAATAATGAATTATTTACACGTACTAGGATAGATAAACTAGCACTAGGATTACAGTATACACAGTAGATTAACTTGCAGTTCAGAGCAGACGTGTATGTTGATTGAAGTGATTTCTGTGTCAATGTGTCCTGTCCCTGTGGTGAAACCACATTCTTCACATACTTTGGTACATGAACCCCGGGTTATAATCCTATCCTCTCTGCAGGTGTTTGAGCCGACCAGTTACAACTGAAGAAATCCAAGATGTTTTCCTTGATGGAGCAATATTTTTACTGGCCAATTTCCAACATTAAAAAAGTTGTTGATTCTTACATCGAAGACAATTACAAAGCCAGACATAAAAGACATTCAACAGCCTCTATTTTTGAAGAGAAATGATTTCCTCCTAGCCATATGCTATGTGAAATGTCTGCATTGAATATATTTTACTGTAATTTATATGGCATATGTGTTAATTGTTGATCTCAGGTATGTAAATGCAATACTCTAAAGCAAGACTATGTTACAGTTTAAGTAAACCATATTATTTATATTTGTATTATATTTTTTGGAAATCAATTGTCTCTATTTTATCTCTTTGCATGCATTATGTTTTACCTCTTAATCCTAGATATTGTTTATGAGATAATAATAGACAAAACAGGAGGAGTTAACATGATAAAATATATATTGTTTTGCACTATAGGCAGCTAAGAAAATAATTTATATCACTAAAGAGCCACTGTTTTGCCAGCTACTTTACAGTGGTAAGTCTTATTTCAACATAACAGCGACGCCCTGGGAATTGTACAAAGTTCGGCATTTACTATTGAGTTTAGATTTTCAGAACGATTTAGAATACTTTTTGTTTTTCATTGTTTGACTTTGCATCATCATTTGTCCTTTAAAAGATGAACAAGTAACAATACAGTATTCATACCAGGCAACATACTGCCAGAGAAAGAACCAATATTAAATTGAGTTTGATTTCCCTGAGAAGAGAGAAACTGATCAGGAGAGAAATGATTGTTAGAAAACAAACTACTGGGGTTTGAACACAGTAGCCACCCATCTCCCCTCCTCTTTTCCTGACCGCTGAGCAAAGAGTTAATATCTTATTGAGTCAGATAGAGCCTTCACATACAAGCCATCCTATGGTTGAATACTACCTAGGCAAAGTACAAGAACTTCAGACACTGATTAACTCACACCTTATCCAACTAATTTAAAAGGCGCAATTCAGTCTCAATGTGTGTGGTCAAAGTCTACACAGAGAAAATGTAGATGTTGGATGACGTCATAATATGGATCCCCAGTTACATAGTTTATCATTATAACTATGGACTTTATGTACTCACAATCCATGTCACAAAAACGCAAAGTAACATATTTGAAATTTAAATAAAGGGTCGAGATGTTTACAGAGTGGAAAAAGACTCAAAGCTATTTCCTCACACAGGGCAATTTCAAAGCACTCGGCCAACCTGTGTGATTGGAGAACTGCACGGAATTTATGGAGTCCACTTCAAAGCCCAGCACCTGAGAAGAGAGCAATGAAGCAGCTGTTATAACAGAGAACAATCAAGTCTTTTTAAGGACTGGTATGAATGAGACTCTGGATTCCACTGTACTGTGGGAGCGGTGTTGTGTTGAATTACTGTGAAAGCAGCTCATACACATTGTGAACCTATTCACTTATATATTCTACTGTATTTTTTTATGTCACTGAAAAGGACCATACCTCAGTTTCGGCATATTTATTTATGCACAGCTAATATAAATCACACTACATTTTAATACTTTTAAATTATCCTTTAGTTTCTGAAGGCTTTAGCCTGCACTTAAACGTCCATCTCTCTGACTGCTTGAACATTAACTGTGGAGAGCTCTTGCTGGAGACATAGGACCGTAAAATAAATCCTGCATTGTTTGTGGGGGTAAAATATCACTAATTTCATGACCTCAAATTTACTGTATTCTGGTAAGTCAATTTCAATGAACTATGCATTAAAACCTGATTAACACTAAACAACGTTTGCAGTTAGTTTGCACCGTTTCTACCTGTGGCTGCAGAGGACATAACTGGCAACTATGAAGACTCCACATCATTTTCACATTGTGGATTTAAAGGGTCACTTGCTGGCTGCCATATTGCATCATATTTCTCATTCACTATTCTTATTAAGCCTACAGCCATTGTCTGGAGAGACACGTACAGTATTTTCGATTCCTGTCTGTCTGGCACAGGCCTATTGCAGAAACTGATATCAATACAATGAGGTTGACTTCATTGACACTGGGTTAGGGAGGTGCATTTAAAAATGGCTTATTATGTTTTGGGGAAAAATAAAAGGTTCCTGGATTTAAAAAAAACAAGACCACTTCCACAAATGAGGAAGTCACGCTCTGTAGCTAACATATTTCCCTTAAGCTTTACTCTCCTTATTTGTCTCTTTCTTGTATCTAAACTGAGAGGTTTCATGGAGCAAAAGTCTTACCTGCAGTGGGAATAATGCCGACTTGTTCCCGACGTATCCCCTGACAACATGACTCTGAATGGACAACACACGGCACTCCATTACCGAAATATCACGGACCGGACTGCGTTTCAAAACACCGAGCAGAGACCGCAGTCTGGTAGCTGCATTAATGCCTTGTGAAGCTTTGTCACGCTAGAACCAGTATAAGGCTGAAATTTAGCATGTGAGGAATAACTCCTGCTTTGAAGGGCAGAAGCCGCGCTGCTGCAACGTTTTCTTCAGGCAGCTGTCAGGACACCTCAGCTGGTGCATTCACAGGCCACGTGAATGTCGGAGACACCAGCTTCCCGACAGAAAAACACAACATAAACATAAGCCTAAACCTGCAGTGTGTAGAATTCTGGGTTTTATTTCCTAGCAGATTTTGTCGAAAATAATTATAATATCCATAAGTACGTTTAATTTAGTGCATAATAGCTGATTTTTTTTTTAGAATTCTTATTTTTTTCCTTAGAAAGGGTCTCATATATGTCCATATTTATCCATACCTTGGACCAAGGCCTAGTCGCCGCCATTTTGGAAGTGTCATAGTTGGAATGTCATCAGGTGCATTGTTTAAAAATTTGAATTGTTCTTGTCCTTGAAGGCCACTGTAGCTTCTGTTATTATTCGAAAGGGGTGGGGTTACCCAGGGAGCGTTGCAGTTTTTGTTTGTTTGTCTAATCTTAAAACAATAGACCTATGTAGGTCTACCATTGAAAATGCTGTACTCTACTTTAAAGTGAGTGTTTTTTTAATAATAGTCTGCATCAGGATATGTAGCCTACCTAGGCTAAACATATAGGCCTACAGATATAGCATATAGAATATTAGGGTAACTAAATGACAGTGTCCATGACATAGGCCTAGTCCAAAGCCATGACTATTGCATGTTGATTGGCCAAACACACACAAGCAATGTTATATCAGATTTGTAACCTCTGTCATGTCCTTTTAAATTCCCCATGTAGCACCAAATATAGGTGACATGTAATCACTTTTATTTTATTTAGGCAAAACAAATGTTTTCCTCCCAGCTAACCTCATCTGTGACTCTGAAGTCCTTGGACGCTGTGTATCACTCTGCACTTAGATGTATTAACTTTGATAATTAAAATAGCCTACTACATCATTGTGTAAAGGGATGGCTGGCCATCTCTCTATTTAATGTGCAATAGACACTGTGTTTTATTTAATTATATGGCCCTAACTGGTCTTGTTTGCGCTGACATGACCTCATTGTTGTATTTGAATATGGACCCTTATCAAACTCACTCCAATGAGTGATTACATTGCACATGTCCCCTGTTTTTATTAATTTGGACAATCTGGGTCTTCTCATTTTACACCAATTTGCATTAATCTGCAGGACAATCTAATCTAAATCTCACCCCATTTCTATCATAGGGGCAATTCATTTTTTCATCTAATCTTATTTCTGAGCTGAAAGACCAGCTATTCATCACTAAAACACACATGAAGATAGCCTGGAATTCCAGAGCTGCTGCAGGCAAATTTAAATTTGCTCAACCTACATTGTTCTAGATGTGGGTCTGGATTTCCAGGCTAACATGAAGCAGCTGCAGAGAAGGTTTTCTGGTGCAGGCTCATTACTTTTTATTGAGGATAGTACAGAAATATGTTCTTCAGAAATTTGAGCAAATTGGGTCAGTGGGCTCTTCCAAGCTCTGGATACATGCTTTAAAAAGGTAATGTTGTATGGATAGGTGTAAATGAACCTATCCATACATGCAATATATATATATTCTTGAAAAAAAAAGATTGAATTTAAACTGTTTTACAATCCCCTCTCTAATCCACCACTTGGAGCTAGAAGTTACTTCACACGAGCAACATATCTTTTTCTGATGCCTATGGATCTTAAGTTAATACATCCTGGCTGTCTGAGGTCAGTAAAACAAGGCTTTTAAGTTTGGAGTCAAAAACAGTGGTACACTGTGCCACATTCTGCTGCTGTTTACAACACTAACTCTAACTTCTCCTTCAGAACAGAGGAAAACCACTTCCAAAGTGTCACAAACCTATAGAGGCAAATATGTCATCTATTTCATCATGGCTATGACAGTCAGCGGCCTGAGATGTCGCCGTGTGTGTAGACGTGTTGCTTTGCTCGTCTTCTGACAGTCCAGACACTGACAACTCAGTCATCCTTGTCTTCCTATGTGTCTTCAGCGTCCTCAGTGCTAAAACCTTAAAGTGGTTCCTGAGTTTGTGGAAACGAGTTCTCCGGCGAGCGTTCCTCCTGAATGAAGCAGTAGAACGGCAGGTTCTTGGCACAGACCCTTGAGGAGATGAAGCCCAGCAAGCTTCCTGTCTGAAGATCTCCAACTTCCTCTGGATACTGTGGACCAGGACAAAGTATATAGATAAGCGCATTTAGTGTTAGTAGCAACTTTAGTATGTAGTTTTCCCCTAAATATTTGACTCATACGGGCCACTTCATTAGGATAACTGCCATAAGTCTACCTTTGAGATGCTTGATACTCAGCTGCATCATATTCACAGTTGGTTTTAATAATCCTCTATCAAGTACAGTTCCGAACCGCCTTTAACTGTCACCTAATTTTTTAATTTCATTTAGACATTTCTGACAAAATTAACAAAAACTGTACATTAAAAGCTTTGCCGCAGGAGACTAAGTGTTACTGCTGTTATCGTACATGGTAGTGGCCACTGAGTGAATCATTCTGACAGCACAAAGTTGTTCTCACTTGTAACCCGCTGCCTCTACGCATTTCATCCTTTGGCACTTCAAAAGCAGAAAGGTTAAAAGGCGTTTTTCCTTTTTCAGCTTCTGCGATTTGCACCATTGGATCATTTCTTCTAGATGGGTTGCCATGTCTGTGAAAGTGGAGGCCTCTCTCACTTGCTTCTTGAACTTTGGTTTCTTGCGTGTTTCCTTTGGCACGGGTTTGGCCTGCAGTACCAAGAAGTATGTAATCATTAGACAGGACGATTAAGTGACAATAAAGCAATTAAAAGTGGAGTCAGTGATTCTGGAAAACCGCTCGTTGTCAAAATCGCTTTGTCAAAATCAGTGAATTTCTCCCCACTATCCGCTACCTGTCCGTACTGTGTGTGGGCTGGAAAAAATGTGGTGTTATTACACTCTCTGTAAACTGTTATATGTAAATAAAGGGTATGTAAACAAAAAGAGGCCCCCCGTAGCTAGCAACATGCATGTTTACAGAGCCTAGGCTGTGTATTAATACCAGCCTTTTTTTCCACACACACACACACACACACACACACACACACACACACACACACACACACACACACACACACACACACACACACACACACACACACACACACACACACACACACACACACACACACACACACACACAGGGTGATATTCACAGATTTGGACAACAAGCATTCTCCAGAATTTCTGTCTCCACTTTCAAAAGGCCTGTTGAAAAAGTGTGCTCTCATACCTCTGTAAAGTTCCTGAAAATCCTGAGGAAAGGTTTCATGTCAGCATCATTAACTGTACCTGAAACAACAGAAAAAAACATCAACAATAGTTAAGTCAATACAGTTGTAACATGGTGCACTCTGTATGGTAAGTGAGCAGCACTGGGTTGAAACCGCTTCACCTTAAAGCTGGGGTGGAGGATTTGGGGAGAAAATGGCAGTTGGGATAGAGATTGGAATCCAAATACCTCAACCGTTCCACTTGTTCTCTTTGGTCCCTTCCAGACACGCTCTACATCAACAAAGTCGTGCCAAAGTGAATGGACAGTCCCAACAGCCAAGAAGAACAGAGAATCGGAGCCTCGCTCTGATTTGTCAAAGTGTACAGCTCATGTTTATTTTGACCAATCAGAAATCACATACCCCAGCTTTAACTCCACTCTTGTGAAAATCACATGAGGCTGAATAACAGATTATTTTATGAGCTACCACTAGCTGAATAAGTCAACCAAAGAGGTTGAGTTTGAGTGCAAAGGGAGAAAACTTCCTGGCATTAAATGCTTCTTACGGAACCTCGAAAAAGCTCCACACCTCTTTCAACAGCAGTACCAAGGTCTTGTTTAACCTTCCCTCTCTGTCCTTGGTTTTTGACTTTAACAGAAGAAATCTTGCTCCGCTGCTGTGAACTGTGTGCTGACGGTCTGCTCAGTAACACTGCATCAGAGGGACCCAGGAGCTCAGCCAAGTCTGCAGGCAGGGAGAAGTCTGTGAGGAAGGGCATGGGCTGGGCCAGGGCTACTTCTCTGAGGAAATTCAAGAGCTGCTCATACAGAGCAGACAGACAGACCAGGACACCACGGAACATCACCCTGGTGGTGCACAAACGCAAGTTTATTAAGGCCGTGGAAACACAACTCAAAGCATTTCAAATTTGGATTTTTCTAAAGAATAATTTTTGCTATTCGGAAGATTTCAAAATGTCTGCATCGTTTTGTATTTCTTATTAGCCTGTTTATACGCAACAATGAGTAAGAGCACTCACCATAGACGACTGAGCATGCTGGTTATCACCACGTTCAAGATGACATACTCCTCCCATTTCATCTGCCGCTTTGACAGTCTGAAGAAGACATCTTATTAAGGGAAAATCCATGACATCAAGTAGGCACACACAGGGTGCGTTCCAATACCTTCACTTCCATGCTATTTATTATGGTACAAAAAAATGTAGGTAGATATATAAGCAAAATGGTTATGTTCAAGCCAAGGCACAATGTTATGACGAAATATACAAGTAACCGTATGTCCCATATCTTTGCATACTGCATGCAAACTACATACTTTTTTATGGGCAGCTGCAGTACAGTAAAAAGGAAGAGTATGCAATTTGGTAAGCAGGGAGTTCCACAGTTGCAAAGCAAAAAATAAATACAAATAAATAAATCAGTGCCACCTCTGTAAAAGGATACAAGAAGGCTCTGCTGCAGCGATTCAATGTGCAGCTCATCAGCTGGGCCGCCCCCAGCACCTTGAGACAGAGCCACTCCAGCTTGGGCTGACTGGGGACATCACACTCGCCAGCCATGAGGCTCAGTCCTCTGAACACACACAAGCATTACACGTTTACAAACGATTACAGCCATCCTCATTAAACTACATGCATCAAAGCTCCATTGTGAGCATTTTAAAGAATAGCAAGTACACCACCATGGTTAAACTGATATGATGTGCATGCCATTTAGGTCAGCTGTCACATGATACAACATGTGTCACAAAGGGTAAAGCCTATGTTTGATCCATTCTGGCCTGTGTGTTCCTAAACAGCTGGCCAAAACACAGTGAACCAGCTAACTATCCAGCCTACCTTTGAATTCTATTGGGACACAGTTCAGTCAGCTCCTGAAGGGCACTGTCGAGCTTCATGCTCTTTAGCCTGTTTATGCATTGTTCAACCTGGATAGGAGAAGACAGGGAAGTCACACATACAGCTCGGTTAGTGAGTGAGTTATTTCGCTTTGTTAAAGCCCTCAATAACGGACTAAAACAGATAAACCACCATGCATCTTGTAGTCAGTCAATGTGGATGTTGTGTGTATTTTGTGCTCACCTGCTGTAAACCTTTGTAGGTCTTGTTGCCTCTAAAGCTGTTGTTGAGGACGTACATCAGTTCATAGAGAACTCGGATCTCAGTTTGAAGAATCTCACTCCCAAGGATTTTAAGCACCTTCTCGTTTTCCCCCAGCAGGGTTTTAACAATTAGATCTGCGTAAGAACGACAAATGTACAATGCACTCAACAGCAAGTACCATATCAACACTGCTGAGGGGTAGATCCATGCCTTCCCATGTGTACAAACGAGCGGCATTAGCCAAAGACTTAACACACAACGTAACAAAGTCGAAACATTTAATTAGTATCCGATCAATACCGTACCTGTAGTTGGTCTGAAACGTACACGGACACAAGAAACGGCACTTGGAAACGGGACGCTAACTCTGTTCCACGGCTCCCCAGCCATGCTTTCCTCCTGCAAGAAAACAAGAAGCACGCGGAAGTCAGCCAGCCAATTGTAACGGGGTAAATAGAAACGTCAGAGATCAGCTTACAGGCACAGTCAACTAATTGGCCTGTTCGCCTGTCTCCAGTAAACCCTGGGATTGAATTAAGCAAACATTGTTAGATGTTTGCAGTTGAATTGTTTGGAAATAAAATGAATGTTGTAGCCAATTTTTTCAATGATAGGCCTACCGTAAAAATATAATTAAAAATGGGAGTAAATCTGTGTAGTAAATTTAAATGTATCATCCCAGACGATCATTTGTAAATATGTGCAACAAAATAAGCTATTATTTATGCAAAATTAGGACTAAATCATATAGCTCATCATGTCACAAAAATCGTTCATTTCGTGATGTGTGAATAAGCTTTATTTATTTATTTATTTATTTATTTATTTATTATTCTTCCGGACAATTACACATAATACATAATTTTCTCATTGCATATTGATACATATTACTTTGTGTTATCGTCCGAAGGGAAGCAGGAGAAGCCAAAGGCTTATCGGGTCCCGCCCCCACTGCCATAAGATTCAGATACACAGATACACAGCTACTACAGTTAGAACATTTTTTTTTCTTTTTTTTTTAAGAAGAATCATTCTAAAACACAGATAATTTTAGGTCTCTATTTTCCTCTCTGCCTGTGACAATGCAGATATGGCCTTGTCCATTTCTTCTCTAGTAGCCTAAACACATCTGCAAAAGTATTCAAAACAGTCAGTGTGTCTGCTGACCTCGGCTACAGTCCCAAAACATGCAGTGTATTTACAAATTCTTCAGTCAGAGAAAGTCTTCAATTTTTGAATCGGGTGTTCTGAACACACAGTTGATAATAAATAATAGCAGAGCACATTGTATTTACGATTTCAAACCTTACATTTTGACACAAACCAGTTAAAATCCCTTTAGTTCAAAGTCCATGCTATTGCCTTCTTTAATCCAAAAAGTCCATGCTTTTGCCTTCTTTAATCCTCGTCCCTCCGGAATTGATCCAAATCCTCCTCCGTTTTGATTTGCACAATTTTGGCTTCTTCGGGTGTAGCTCCATTCATTTTGATGAAGATTCTTCCATCTCTCGTCCAAGTTTGTTGGACCTGTCCACATTTTTTAACCCTCTCGCTTGATAGGCCAAATAAGCCTTTCTCTTGGTTAAATTTTCACTCATTCCAATGTGTTCACCTTTAAGCTTCTTGCCTTGACTGAGCAGGTTTATCTTATGCTTTCTACTCACAAATTTCAGAATGACAGCACGCTTTTTGGCGAATTTCCCCTTCGGGAGAAGAAAACAGGACTCCACGTTCTCTAGATCCAGATTAATGGCTTTGCTTCTCAGAAACATTGCCACTTGTTTTTCCACCGTTACATTCCCTGTATCGCCCTCTTCTTCTCCATTCCCGGCAGCTGCATGCGACCAAGGTTTAATATCCAAACCAGTCAGGATCACATCTCTGTTTTTTGCTTGTTGTTCTTGTTCATCAATTTTATCTCCAAGCTCTTTCAAGAACAAATCAGGAACAAAACTGGATTTTGGGCCATAAAATATGCACCCAGCCTCCAGCTGTTGGTCAAACCTATCCAATTGGACCCACACGCAATAACATACACAATGTAGAGCTTATCCATGAGAACCAAATCAACTAAGTAATATGTAGTAGTTTCTCATGATAGTGCCGTGAATCAATAAATCTACCATTTTCCGATGGCATTGTTAAAAATAATAAAAAATGGGTTTAGAAAAGTACAGAAGCACATACCTAACCCACCTAAAATGATGTACAGTTAACAATGAGGTTTTAGTCTTGGCTGTGTTTGGCACAAGTGAACTACCACCTGGATGTGAACTGTGGCTAGGATTCTGAACTGGCAAGAGCTTTGCTACCTGGCGGCCCACCAAATGGCTGCATGCCTCAGACAACAGAGGTCATGTGCCCTTCCCATGTTCCATGCTTAGCGCTGTACCCAGGTTGGAAGAAGTCAGTATGGTCAACATGGAAGTCACCGTCAGAACTGACAGATACATAATTGATGCTGGACCAAAGGAGATCCCACATAACGCAACAGACATTATTGAGTTTGGTCATACTTCTTTACAGGGTTACTGCTCTAAGGGAGGATGTGCCAGCTGACTAAGATCTCTCATTTACATAAAGTAAAGTTGCACGCCATGATCTTGCAGTGATGAAAAAATAAACGGAACATAGAATTGAACAGAATAATTGCTACATTTAGATTAAATTCTGATAAAAAAAAGACATACCCACTTGACCACTTGTGTAAAAATACTTTTCCTTTATTTAGCGACAAGAACATGACAAAACAAAGACAAAAGAAAAACAAAAAAGTTCTATTCTCCCTGCTTACTCATCCAAGTGAGGACTTGTAAGTTCACTTCATCCATCACAGAATCATCCGTCCTTCCCTTCACTGTCAGTCCATGGCTGCCTCCTTTCAGCCAGAAAACCTCAATTGTAGCTTTCATTTCCTTGACCACCCCATCAAAAAGGACCTGAGCAAAGAATAAAAAAAAATAGATGTAGCAAAATCACAGCTGTGGCAAGTCAGGTCATTAAAACTAAAAATGGAATGGAATAAAGTAAAATACAGCACATGTAACAGCAGACTATCATCACCTGAAGACCTGACTTCACTGCCCAAACAAGGTTACTGAAGGAAATATACATTAAAGGTGGAGTCAGCGTTTCTGGAGCATTCTTGTTGTCAAAATCACTCTGTCTAAATCAGTTATTATTTCCAAATGATCGCTACCTGTCCGTAATGTGCGTGAGCTGAAAACATATCTGTTGTTTTACATAGTCTAGGCTCTATGAACGGACATAATGCGGGTTATGTTGGGCCCCCTTTGTTTACATACCAGTTTACAGAGCCTTATAGTTAGTGCTGCTTTACACACCCCATACACTCTTCACTCACACAGACACCGCACTCACTACTGATTACTGACATTCACACACTCTTTATTAGGTTACTTTACATTTGGTTAAACTAACTTTCTTGTGTGGTCTCCTCTTTTGTCCTTCCCTTGAGCCGGGATGTGACAGAATCGTGAGGAGAATCACTGATTTGACAACAAGCTTTCTCCAGAATTGCCGACTCCACCTTTAAAAGGCATATAGGGGCAAACTGTATAAAAGACATGTGACTTACAAATCATGAGTGTGATGAATAATGACATGTGTAATTGAATGAGTATAAACCCCCTACAGACACACCAAAGGGGAATGCTCACCTTGTCACACATGTTGTCCTCAGTGCCTGACACAAACAGCACGGGCATGTGTTGAGGTAAGCCTCTGAGATCTTTACTGCGCTGCCGGTGGGCGTCTGTCTGACCTGGGGGGTGCAGGGGGAAAGACAGACAGACGACACCCTGCACTGCACCCTCTGATTCAAGGCTCAGCTGCAGGGCTAGAGCTGCAGCAGCACGACATCCCATTGACCTGCCTGTGGAGTCGGGTCACACAGATACTCAGTGAGTGCTGTATTCATAATGTTGGTTTGTTTTCTTAAAGCTATAGTGCGTCACTTTCTCATATAAATAAATGTTGGTTGCATTCAAACCATCGCCAGGCGAGGTGACACAACGTTGATCAAGCCTATCAGCTTCACAAAACTCACTCTCACATTTCTCAGTGTCACAGCCTGGAGGGCAGAAATATTGAAAAGAAGCGCGAAATGTTTCAAATGTTGATCCTACTGCTAAGAAAAAAACTGGATGTGCAGCAGAAAAAACATCCATGTGTGATCACAGAAGGCTAACCTCATGTAGATGCACCGACAGTGTTGTTGTAATTACTCAATAACTCATAGGGGGCAACTGTAACATAGGTTACGCACTATAACTTTACCAAATTGCTGTATTGTTTCAGACATGGTGTAGGTCTGTTTACTCGTTGTGGCCAGTAAGCATAATATTGCTACTTACCTCCAACGACTATGTGCTTTATGACAAACTTTTGTAGAGATTTCAAGTAGTCCTAGAGAAAACACAGCATCATATTAATTCGGAATCTTCTATAGTAGCACTAGCACATAAATCCTATGTTATGGTGAATAAAAGGTCTTACTGCCGTTTCTTAAATGGATGAAGAAGCTTACCCACACAGCATGGTAAGCCTTCACTCTATAGCCCAAGTTTAAAGCTTTGCACGTGAAACGGAGACATAGGAAGCCGCCTGCAGCCAAGGCACGCGCCAGAGACACCAACTGTCTGAAGTTCATGTCTCCACCAGCCCCGTGTGTGAGAATCACCGCTGTGTGGACATCTGACGCAGGGAAACACAAGGCAGCATCCAGGTGCTTCGTCCCGAATGGCACCTTCACTGTTTCCTGCGAGTCAACGAGCAGGGATTAACAGTAACCGTAGACAAAATGACTGTGGATAGGCTACTGAATTTAAAAAAAAGTTAACTGATTTTGAATAAAAGACCCACCTACAGCTCTGTAACGATAGCATAAGCAACATGTTGCCACCTTTGACGCAATTTAAGCTCAGCTTATTCATGAGTACAAATTATGTAGGCTAGCCGCTAAAAGCTAAGCGAAGTTTTTATTAGCCTATAGACTACCAAGCTAGATGCATATTTTAAAAGCCATGGGTTTTAGGTGATTCACATCACTCTTTCGTTTGTTATCTTCTCGGAAAGTCAAATTTTGCCGTTGCTTCTACTTTCATATTTACCTCTTCAAACTTGTCCATGACAACCGGGCTTCCTCAGTTCCTCTCTGAAATCACAACAGTGCAACCGGACCACAAGTGGCCTCTACCGATCTAGAGTGCTCATTACAGCTTCATTAATCTTATAATGCAGCCTTGTTCACGGACCCTTCAGCAGGGCAGATATGCTTTATGACAATGCAGCTTGAACATAGAGATCCTGTATGCTTCAATAGACCTCATGTGATGGCACAGGTTGATTGGAAACTCCTAACCCTCTTGTTCAACAGCACTTAGGGCTACATAAAGGTTTTGCGTGGATGCTTTACAGTAGGCCTAGGCTTGTGTAAAATATAGATGTAGAAAAAAATCACTTTCTTATAACAAAAAGACAAATTTTTATTAAAAAATTTAGATAATGTGATATTCATACAATCAGTTCACACTTTGGCAGTATATATAAGATATGAAGGAATGCTCTGTTGCAGGACGACAGGTCAATCAAAGCTCATCTTTTGTCTGGAAAACAAACACAAAAAATAAGATTAGGAATTAAGATCATTGTGTGCCAAAATATATATTAATTTGTAAAAACCCAAGTAGGCTGTAGACTAGGCTATAACAGACCGACATAAAAACTCACTTTGGACATTAATGGAAAAGAGGTCAAATAGAAAAAGTTATTGGACTTTTTAGATTACAGTT
The DNA here is from genome assembly GCA_026929865.2 of Hyperoplus lanceolatus. Lineage (NCBI taxonomy): Eukaryota > Metazoa > Chordata > Actinopteri > Uranoscopiformes > Ammodytidae > Hyperoplus > Hyperoplus lanceolatus. Next base: position 21,274,420 of record CM049405.1, read on the forward strand.
GGTTGTAATCATATTGTAGTCTCCCACATATACTACATTTTATATGTTTAACTTACGTTACTCTTGTAAGGTGTAGTGGCACATGCCATACACCAGAGGGAGCCACACTCCATACAGAGTGGCTCTGTTGAGTGGAGTCTCTCTCTAGGCTGTGAGTAATACAAACTATTTTGCTTATACCAGTAGTTTATTTGAATTTTTTATGAAAAGTTAAACCCAATAATGTATTTGCCATAGTTATTACACGATTCAGTTTTTATTTTGTGCTACAGGTTTGCATTTCTGGAAGTCTGGTGTCCACATGATGTTTTCAATCAGGGCCATGCCCACAAAATGTACAAAATCCACTTCTTCATAGAAGACATTTGGATGTGTCAGAGCAGGAAAAGCCCAGGTTTATTATAGCAGAACAGAGCTGCTGCTAATGTTGTTATACCTGTTTCAAACTGCAGCACTGACATCAGTGAAAAAGCCATATATTTATTATTTTCTAATTTGCCACATACGTTTTAAACAGCTTTAATGGACATTCTTTAGACACCTGGGTACTGGTGGTGTCTGTTAATCACATTGAATAGTGTACACACTATATAGTGATAGGCAAAGTGAATCTTCGAACAATGCCAACTTGTGATTGAGGAAAGAATAACCAAACTGCAAGACACAAAGCAAGTCGGCTCTTGACTCAGTCAAATTGGTGTCATCCATGTTACTGCTGTGAAGCGGTGGGCTGAGGTGAGGTGACAACATAATGTCTTACCTTCATCTTGTGGCAGGAGCATGGGAACATCTCATCACTGGGCTGCTCTACAAGCTCCATGCCTTCACGGACCTTGGGCTCTGTGACCTGGAGTTTGGCATACTCCTGAAAGCAGAAGACTGAACTTTACAGAGAGAACTGTGACAGGCAGAGGGAGGCACATCGTGACACCAAGAAATGCAATTAGAACAAGTTTCTGCATGACGGGAAACCATCCTATCTACCCAGAGTCACATAATAAGGCCGTAATGGTGATGCTACTATTTTTAGTACCTCAAGCTTTTCCATTGTATTAACCTATATAACTCTGAGACAGTATAAAATGTTACCTGGAAAAGTTTGTGGTAGTAACAAAATATTATGTCTCCCGTAAGCTGATTGCGGGCAAACTGCTGCCCCGCCATAGCAATTTTCTTCACCTAAAAGGACATTAAAAGAAATATTGCAACCTGGTTATTTGTGGGTATACAGTACACACACACACACACACACACACACACACACACACACACACACACACACACACACACACACACACACACACACACACACACACACACACACACACACACACACACACACACCACTTTATTAGGTACACCTGTTCAATGGCTTATAAAAACAAAAAGCCAATCAGCCAATCACATGGCAGAAATTAAATGCATTTAGACGTGGTCAATACAATGTACTGAAGTCAAATCGAGCATCAGAATGGGGAAGAAGAGGGGTTTAGGTGGCTTTGAACATGGCATGGTTGATGATGCACGGCAGGATGGATCCATACTTTCATGTTGTTTACGCCAAATTCTGAACCTGCCATTTGAATGTCGCAACTGAAATCGAGACTCATCAGACCAGCCATGATTTTTCAATCTTCTATTGTCCAATATTGGTGATCCTGTGAGAATTGTAGCCTCATTTTCCTGTTTTTAGCTGACAGGAGTGGCACCCGGTAGGGTCTTCTGTTTCTGTAGCCCATCTGCTTCAAGGTTGGTCGTGTTTTGCGTTCAGAGATGGTTTTCTGCATACCCTGGTTGTAACGAGTGGTTATTTGAGTTACTGTTGCCTTTCTATCATCTCGAACCAGTATGACCATCCTCCACTGACCTCTGACTTCAACAAGGCATTTTACGTCCACACAATTGCCGCTCACTGAATATTTTTTTCTTTTTCGGACTATTCTCTGTAAAACCTAGAGATGGTTTATAGTGAAAGTCCCAGTAGATCAGCAGTTTTTGAAATACTCATACCAGCCCTTCTAGCACCCTCAACTTTGCCATGTTCAAAGTCACTTAAAACCCCTTTCTTCCCCATTCTGTTGCTCGGTTTCAACTTCAATAAGTTGTCCCGTCCAGGTCTACTTACCTAAATGCATTGAATTGCTGACATGTGATTGGCTGATTAGTTATATGTGTTAACAAGAAAATGAACCGCTGTACCTAATAAAGTGGCCGGTGAGAGCGTGTGTGTATATATATATATATATATATATATATATATATATATATTAATCACAGCAACACAGATGAGAAGACATTCTGACAAAATTAGAGAAAAATAATCAACTGAACAGCATTACAACACATGTACAACTCAACAGCCACACTTCAGCAGCATCATCATCATCACCTCTTTGTCATGGTTACGAGCCCAAAGGATCTTTTCCAGCAGGTCCCCGAGGTCGGCCCTGATGGGGATATAGTGCTTCCACGGCTCAAGCTCGTTGTAGAAATGCTCGTAGTAGCCAGAGTCCTGCTTTAAGACCACACTGTCGCCTGCCAACAGGTAAGGCAGTCGATACGCTGCCACCGTGCCGTCAATGTTTATTTGGTATTTGTACTGTTGGTGGACATGTAAAAGTTACAATTTGGTCAAGTTATGGTTAATGTGTTTGCCAGTTTAAACGTCTAACAAACACAAAGCTACACCACATGGACATCCTGTCGGAGTTGTCTTTTTGGGAACCAATATAAAAAGGTAGCATACATTAGGTCCAGTGTTTACTGGCCCTTGATTATTGGTCTGGTCCATCATAGATGAAGAAAAAGATGTGGGTTTTTACTTTCTTCAGCAGACACTAGTCTTTCGTGTAGGCAATCTGGGCACCCTCAACTTGTCTGAGCCTGTTAAGTCAAAATGCCTTCCGCTGGTTGTAAAACAATTAGCTAAAGGCTGAAAGGTGTAAATTATAACGGTCTGGCAGTTCTATCATCTTCTTACATTTACATAATTTTTTTCAAATTACATTACAGCTACGCTGGAGTACTCTCACCTTGAAAAAGTCAAAAAAGGAGACATGTTTGACCAGCGGCCCATAGAGGCTCTCATCATGTTTGAAGAAGAAGAAGTTGGTGAAAGCAGCATCTATCATGTCGGGGTGAGCCCTGGAGAGTTTGACCAGTTCCAGACGTTCCTGTCGACTGTCCCGGCCCCTCCAGAACGCTGTGGCATTCTTCTCAGTCCAGGACGGCCCTGTGTTGGCCTGCACCGACATCATGTCCAGACTCACTCTGTTCATTGGATGGACAATATGTTGTCCAAGATATTAATCTGGGAAAATGCTGGTCTAATTTACATTGATAACATGCAGAAACATAAAGTAGACATTGAGACAGTAACTAGAACCTCAGTCATGCATACATAAATCCCTCACCTTATTATTCTACCCAAGTAAAGGACCGGCATCATATTGTCTGCTTCGCCTCAGTACCTGTGAGTTATTTTTACCTTTCTATACCGGATGACTGTTGCAGTAAATTAAATACAGTTTTGGCGTGCAGGTATCGGCAGCTACAGATGACATCGGATACGACCTGGTGAGCCAGTATCTCTCATTACAAGTCAAGAATTTCTGCAGGGCAAACCGTCAGTGAGCAAGTGATATTTGCTAGGAATACTTTTTTTTGCTCGCACACACCAAGTGGCTGTCATTTACTGCATAAAAATACACGAAGCAACACTGAGGAAATAATGAGCATCTCGACGCAGGTTTATTTCGGTACCATTCTTACGCCTGCACAGTGAAAATGTCGTGGTGCGGTGATATGACATCCTGCTAATACAGCACGGTAATGTCGGCCTCCACCAAGAAGCAATGTACAAACCTTTCAAAGCCACCAGGCCTTCAGTGTGCCTTTAGTTATTTTGAGTGTGTATACAACAGTTCACAAATCTTTTTTAAGCTTAATCTAAACTTGCACATTTATACTATGGATATTGAGCCTCACCTGCCCATGCTCTCAAGGACAGACTCAGTCAGGTCATAGGTGGGCATGACAATATCTCTGGTACTATTTGAGCCGCACCAGGAAAAGATGGGATGAAGCTTGTCACTAGATTTCCTCTTCTCCAGCGGCCAGTCTCCCAGGTTAACAAAAAACTCTATATCGGGGAGCTGAAACTGAATTTCAAAAAACAACACAGAAGAGTGGGAAAATGTGAGTATGCTCTTTGATAATTAAAAGGGATCGTAAATGAAGAAACACTGCTCCATACTCATGCTCTCAAATTCATGAAAATGTTGTAAATCTTTGAATGATCTGAAATCCTTCTAAAGCATCCAAACCTTTCAATGAAAGCAACATAAATACACAGCATGTCTATTAAAAAAATGAAGACGAAGAGCTTACTTTTCTGGTGAGAGACAGCAAGATGGCATCCATAAAGATTCTGAAACCTACATGCTCTCCAAACGTTTGCACGTAGACCTAAGGAGAATAAAAACATGAGAGGAGGAGTTCAGGGAATTAGGTATTATGCTTAACTGCAAACTCTTTAAGTTGATTAAGACCATGTGATATGTTTGAAAGCCCTAAAGGCTCATGAGTGGCCCTGCATTGGGTTTGTAATTTCAGCCTTGTATTTTCTGTCAAGCGTCATTTCACAATTAAATAAAGAGAGAGAGAGAGAAAGCCTGATGAAGAATTCGGTCAATTATACTTTATATACTACATTTCCAATCTTAATTTTTTTGGAACTAGGTTTTATAGTTTTCGCACTGAACTAATTTTGTAAGTGGACACTCAACCTGCCTCAAAGCAGAACATAAGAAATATATTGCGGCTGTAAATCACTGACGACTGGATATTTACAGGTTGTTCCCAGGTATTGATAGCACTATGACAATAGGGCTTTAGACGTGTCCCTATCCTGGGAACCTGGATTGATGTCCGCAGTGGTATTTTGAGAAGATTGCACCCTTGAACACCTGGTTGCTGATGGGCTGTTCTTCCATGTGTGACACATAGCTCCAGGCTCTTCTGAACAACTTAGCATTATTATGACATGACCTTGAGTACTATTCAGCCTAGACAAATACTAACCCTCATCACCACACTACACTTTGGTTATGGTGAAGATACTTCACTGTATTTTGACTTTCTTTTTTTAGCTGGGGCATAAATGCACATTTAATATCTTTAATATGGTGTTTTGAAATTGATTGTGCATGTTGTTGCATATATTTTCTTTTTTTAAAGGGTGAGGTACCTTATTGTCTTTAACAGTGTAGTGGCAGAGGCTTTGTCTCTGTCCAAAGCGCTGTGGGATCTCCTGTGCATTGCGATCTGGATCGATACTAGTGTAGTGGGCCAGGTCCCTTTCTATCTGGGTGAAGGAGCTAGGACAGTGCATGTGGGCCTCCCACACAGAACTGGGCTGGGGGCAGTCACAGCCCTCATGGTAGTTTGGTCCTGAAGGGGCGAAAAAACAAATATACATCATCCATTAAGATCCTTCTCTTTCACCTGCCATAACAAAAATATTCCATTCTAGTCACCTTACTGTAGCCAGAAAAAGAAAAATATTCAATCATAAACAACATATTTGTAGGCAGTGTACATTGTGTTCTACCTTTAAGAACGAATGGCGACCCGGCTACGTGCTTGCCCTTGAGCATAACGTGGATGGTCAGGTCGGTGTATGTGGCGTACATTCTGTAGCGAACCAGGAAGGAGCCATCCTGTCGATCCAGGACCTGGATCCAAATCCTGGTGAACTGCTCCACCGGAGACGATATCTTCACCTCAAAGGTCTTCTCACCCGGGGATGTTGTCAAACTGTGGGAGAGAATACCACCAATGTTATTCCGTTAAAGAGGGAACGCAGCTGGAAAAACACTAAAATGCAACAGTAGTATTACCACCACACTGACCAAAGCGGTGAAAATGTATAATTTTTGTGTACAAAAAAAGCCATAATGAATGACAATGGACGAATGTGGTTAGTTTGAAGAGTGTGATATCATTTTCCTACCTTCCCGAACTAGACCAATTTTAACTGTTGGCAATTAATAGGTGAGTGCCTAGTTTTTATTATTGAATATGCCATAACAATTAAAAGGATATTTTACTTAATACCTTCTGACTACAGTGTAATTAAATATAACATGTTGTGCCTCAAAAACAGGAAGTCTATTGTTGCTAACTTGCTAATATTACTTCATGGCTTCTACAGAGCTGCCAAGTCTCACTCTTTGGCCGTGAGACACACGCAAATCAACCAGTTCACACTCTCACACGCCACACCTCAAATTTCTCACGCGGAGAAATGAATCCCCAAAATAACATTTGTTTTGCGGGACTTTTATTTTAAATTTCTCTCAAGTACATTCAGAAGATCTTTGGATCGTTTTGTATATTGTTTTTGGTAATTTAGTTTGAAAATTAGGTTTGCAAAGTAACAAATGGCTCATCCACCAATAAAAATGCTTTTATTCTTCTGTGTAATAAACTGTAGCCTATGTATTGTTGCACATTTATAGCACTTTTCATAACACAAATCAAGGTAGCCTAAGAGGAGCGACCAAGTAACCCAGATGTTTTATTTTAGCCTAGTAGTTTGCATTGGTGTTGAACTGTTCCCTAATTTTTTTCTTCTTTGAATAAAGCCTAATGCTGCTAGTAAAATACCATACTCAATAGTAGACATGATATAGAATAATTACCTTTATTACAGTTTAACCAAATGTTTTAACAATAGGCTACAGGAGATATTTGAAAGCACTACACATGCATTGTAGGCAATTCAATAAATTTGTGTCAGCGAAACCGTGAATGTTCTCTTTTACTTTACATAAAAATGAATGCAGAAAAGGCACACATTGCTTCATATAAATTCACCAGAATGCAGGAAATTAAGTGTTTAATGCTCAAAATTTTCTGGGGGGGGACCTCCAGACCCCCACTTATAATATGTCCACACCCAATGTTTAATCAAAACCTCTCCTACGACTTTGCAATTCATGAATTTCATAAAATTGCATTTATGTGCGCCTTGGGCCATTTTTGAGCATGCATTTCCTGAAAAACTGTTTGTGGCCATAGGGGGCGCCGTTTTTGAGATCAAATCCTGAACCACTGATACATTTCAATTTTTTGCAGGTCTGATGGGTACGCAAAGTTTTTAAAATTTTGCATGACGGGAAGGGGTGAAAAGTGCCAAAAATGACTAAAAATAATAAAGAAGAATAAGAATCCTGGCTAGTCCAAGGTGCTGGAAAGGAGGGTTCGGCCGATAGTCGAACCTCAGATTGAAGAGGAACAATGCGGATTCCGTCCTGGCCGTGGAACAACGGACCAGCTCTTCACTCTCGCAAGGATCCTAGAGGGAGCTTGGGAGTTTGCTCATCCAGTCTACATGTGTTTTGTAGATCTGGAGAAGGCTTATGACCGGGTTCCCCGGGAGATACTGTGGGGGGTGCTGCGGGAGTATGGGGTGAGGGTGTCTCTTCTCAGGGCCATCCAATCTCTGTACGCTCAAAGCGAGAGCTGTGTACGGGTTCTCGGTAGTAAGTCAGACTCGTTTCCGGTGGGGGTTGGCCTCCGCCAGGGCTGCGCTTTATCACCAATCCTGTTTGTGATATTTATGGACAGGATATCAAGGCGTAGTCGTGGTGGGGAGGGGTTGCAGTTTGGTGGTCTGAAGATCTCATCTCTGCTGTTTGCGGATGATGTGGTTCTGATGGCATCATCGGCCTGTGACCTTCAGCTCTCATTGGATCGGTTTGCAGCCGAGTGTGAAGCGGTTGGGATGAGGATCAGCACCTCTAAATCGGAGGCCATGGTGCTCAGCAGGAAACCGATGGATTGTCTACTACAGGTAGGGAATGAGTCCTTACCCCAAGTGAAGGAGTTCAAGTACCTCGGGGTCTTGTTTGCGAGTGAGGGAACAATGGAGCGTGAGATTGGCCGGAGAATCGGAGCAGCAGGGGCGGTTTTGCACTCGCTTTACCGCACTGTTGTGACGAAAAGAGAGCTGAGTCGTAAGGCAAAGCTTTCGATCTACCGGGCGATCTTTGTTCCTACCCTCACCTATGGTCATGAAGGCTGGGTAATGACCGAAAGAACGAGGTCGCGGGTACAAGTGGCCGAAATGGGCTTTCTCAGGAGGGTGGCTGGCGTCTCCCTTAGAGATAGGGTGAGAAGCTCAGTCATTCGTGAGGAACTCGGGGCAGAGCCGCTACTCCTTTGCGTTGAAAGGAGCCAGTTGAGGTGGTTCGGGCATCTGGTAAGGATGCCCCCAGGGCGCCTCCCTAGGGAGGTGTTCCAGGAGCGTCCAGCTGGGAGGAGGCCTCGGGGAAGACCCAGGACTAGGTGGAGAGATTATATTTCCACGCTGGCCTGGGAACGCCTCGGGATCCCCCAGTCAGAGCTGGTTGAAGTGGCCCGGGAAAGAGAAGTTTGGGGTTCCCTGCTCAAGCTGCTGCCCCCGCGACCCGATTTCGGATAAGCGGTTGAAGATGATGATGATGATGATGAAGAATCCTGGCGGTTTCAACAGGGCTTCGCACCGGTCGGTGCTCGAGCCCTAATCAAAGGAGGTTATGTTATTACACACGTATCATAGGCCTATCACCTATGCCAATTTGCAACTAGGGCAGACGTGTTTTTGGTTAAGAAAGTACGTTGGAAAAAGTGAGGGCTTGTGTTACATTTGAGTGCATCCATTTTTTGATGGGAAAACCAGAAATCTGGTCTTTCAAGCCTCACAGAATGAATCAGAAACCTTTGTATCTCGTTTAAGACCTCACTTGTTTTGGCTCTAGCAAAACTAGGTTTTCACACAAATAAAACGAGTTACAGGAGTATTTTAATTAATATGAATATACATAACTTATTTCTGCTCAAACTGACCTGGCTGCACCACCTCGTAAACTCAAAAGTAGGATGCTACGTGAAGCACTTGAAAGCAGCACTACTTGCCAATACAATGTTACAAGTTGTTGCGAATGGAAAAAGCCCCATTCTCCCACAGAGTAGAAGGCCCAGCGTAACTTACTTTCTCCCCGAGCTGTCCACCGCCTGTATGTAGAAAAACCGAGCAGGGAGGACAATTTTCGCCTCGAGTCCGGGTCCCCATATCAAGGTTTTGGTGGCACTGGGTACCGAGCCCGCCTGCACCCCCGGGACTTCATGTCTGAACACATTCAGACAGGAGAGCAGCAGCGTGCACAAAAATAGCCGCAGAGACATTACTGGCGTTGACTGTCCTATAACGTTAGCCGTCTCTCTTGTCCCTAAAGAGGCTCACTGCCCAAACGTGCCATTGCTGGTTTAAAAATGTCCACACATCAAGAGTATGAGAGGAAGTCTGTAACGTTAGGTAGCGTTTTAATGTGAGATTTTTCCGTTTCCATTTGGAGCAACAGTTCAGCGGTTGCATAACAATGGGCTAATATGTGGTTTACACGCGCACAATGTTATTGTTTTAATAATGACATATTTCCACAAATAAAAAGGTTACCGTGAGCTACTTTCTGTATCCTCGTGCAGTTTAGTAAACTATGCAAGATGAACATTTAACAAGGGTGGGATAAGAACGCTCGATGCGCGAGCTGATTGGTCATGATTCCACCGACTCCGGTTTTGATTGGCTGATTGGCAATCGACTCCTGATCTGATCTGAATCTGATTGTTCAGAAATGCGGAAGTGATATACCCGGTTTACACCGTCGGCATGATGCTGAGGGGAGGGGATCTTTCTTTATATGTCCATGGAGGGGATCGTGGTGGGGAAAGGTCTATCTACAGTATATGGGGAAGGTCCATGGGATGGAATTGCAAATGTGGCTCTTTGTATAGGTTTATCAGTGATATATAAGGCTATTGGAAACATGACAACGTATGGAGTGACTTTCTAAAGAAATATTGCACAGAATCCAAAACATTCCTGCTCTTACTGATAGAAATGTCTCATTTCCTTTACTTAATTTAAAATGAACAATATCACACTCTCAAAAATAGATAATTCAAGGCATATACTAGGTAATTCTTGAGAATATTTGTTGACACATAAGTTTTTGTCAAAATGAGTGAATATCTCCTCGCAATCTGCTACCTGTCCGTAGCCTATGTGCGCACTGAAAAAAAGGGTTAATACCATAGGTTAATAGAGCCTATGCTCTGTAAACTGGTATGTAAATAAATGGAATGTAGACACAGTGGACCCGCTTTGTCTAAAATGTCCTCGGCCGAAATTATCAGCAGTTTGGATTAATCCAAAATGATTTCTGAGATTTTGGTAGAATTTTGATACATGCTATGATTTATGAGAAATAATGATTCAGTAATATAGTAGCCTATATCTGTGATAATTGATAAATGCATTTTTTTGTGGCGAAACAAAATACACTTGCACTTTATACAAGCAAATGGGCCAATGAAACAGAGCTCTCAACTGTGTACATCAATCAATGTTTATTTCAGTTTTCTGTTGCATCAACATATTTTTCAGTTCTTTTTTGTCAAGTCATTTCTATTACACTATTATTATATCAATAAGAACAAAAAGTGGTAGAATCCATTTAAATAAGACAAACTTTGCTGCCATCATTGAGAAAACCAGAGAAATGCTTTTTCAGGATACTACAGTGAAGAACTACAGTGTTCCAGTGATTTAGACAGAGCCAGAATACCAGATACAGTGCCAGCAGTAACAGGTACAACATATACAGAGAAAATATCCCAAAGTCCCAGGGATGTCTTTATCTTTTGTCGTTTTTTGTTTCACACCTTCTCCCATAATTGAACTGTACAATTAATATAAAAATCAAAACATACTAACAAAACACCCTGTCAGAAGTCAGATTTTTTTGTTGAAATTGTTTTATTATGTTTTTTATTTTTGTGTGTTTTCTCTGCCACTGAAAGAACTGCACTGAACACAATCCAATTGACGGTACAGAGATAGGATTTTTTTTTTTTACATGTTTAAGACACCTCATGGAATCAAATCATGTGTGATTCCTAAAAATCCACTTAGCGTTTGCTTTCGGATTTTCAGTTGACTTGAATTTGGTGAAAACAAATGGGTTTGAAGGCCATTTAAAGCCTAAAGAATGCCCTGACAGGAAGCAGGCACAAATGTCTAGCAATGCAGATAGATGCACTTGTGTTCACTTGTTATTTTTTTGTGTATGTGTCGCTGTGCATATTTTTATGTGGGAGTGACGTAAATATGCTCAAGGCGCAATGCTTCATCTGTGTTAATGCTCATGTGCATAAAGGCCTGATGTGTGAGAGATGGATATCAATAATCCTGTTTGGTTTTTCAGATCAATTCAAAATACAGACAAATACACAAGTACAAAATATCCTCCTCAGTTAATGCTGTATGCCCGTGTCATGTGGCTACCCATTGACATGTACAACACAATCACAATATGATACACAACCAGGTATCATGAAACATTTGTTGTTTTTAACATACAAGAGCCTTCAGTTGAGAGGCCATTACCATCAAATATAGGACTGCGACAAGAGAATATCATAGTCATCTAGAACAATATTAAACAAAATAAAACAAAAACATATTTTGCCTTCAGTTGAAATCGTCGCAAAATGTTTTACACGTGTACATTTTTCATCACCAACTCACATCAGAACATCACTGAAAGAAATACTGTCACGTCTCCTGAACCATTCACTGATGGACAACCCACAAGGGAGTCAGTGGTCGTCTTAATGGAAGCGTTTCCATCTCCTCTTTGTACCCACGTCACAAAGACAGCGACAACCATCCAAAGTATCGTTTTGTGATTATGACGACGCAGAAACCACAACTTTTAAAAGGCTGAGGTGGAGAGAGATGGGAGGGTGTCATTAATTTTTTAATTGCTTTGATAGAGAAACCAAAGGAATTGTTTAACATTTGTGGCACTTTCTTCTCTCTCTCTCTCTCTCTCTCTCTCTGTCAAACACACACACACAACCTAATGGCTCACTTGTACAACTGACAAAAGGCAGCTAAAGACTCAAATGGTGAACCAGTGACAACTGAAAAAATCAACAATCGTATAATATCTTTCCTTTTATAAAGAAAAATAAACTTATTTGATTTTGATAAATGCCCTCTATGGACAACTCAAAGTAACAAAGTACTATGTCCTCTCTGTTCAGATCAAACAGGAAACAATTGATGACTACCACATATTAGCTCTTTGTTGTTAGTGTACAAGTGGATTCACTCATCTTGTTTTTATGGCACGAGAATAGCATATAGGTTCATACTAGTAAATGCAGTGTGCAGAATACATTTTGTCTCACACCAATCTGTTCTTTCCTTTCATACAACTGTAGTTGGGGACTGAGATGTTCCTCATCATCTTTTAATGCTTTTGTAAGTAGCAGCAGCAGCCAAAAAGTGAAAGCAAAATAGTGTGAGTAGACTGTGCAGAGGTAAGTGTGAATACTACTGATTTGTGTTTGCACGGTGCAGCCCAGAGTAATTGGTAAGAACATAGCATTATACTAAGTGTGTAGAGAAAGCTAAATATGTGTTCTCTGTATTGTGGAAAGTAATGTATACTGAGACTGAGGAATGAATCAAAATTAAAAAGGAAAAAAGAGGGAAGGAAACACAAGTTTTGGCGTAATAGCAATGCAGGTATACATTTCCCTTTTTATATATAGAATTTTGTCAATATTTCAAAAAATATAAAGTTTTCCATAGTCTCTGTTGTTGGCTTACATCATTAAATAAAACTTTTTTTATTTTTGTATCTCCTGTTAAAGTAGCATGCTGCATTTTAATATGGCAGTTGGATATTTTTTTAATAGTCATCCATTTTTGTTTCATGCATTTCTTGTTGGTTTCTTAACTTTTGAGTATCTATACAGTGAGGTCCAGAAAATCCAACCACACACACACACACACACACACACACACACACACACTCATGCAAACACACACACACGCATTCACACACAGACTGTGAGAGTCGGATATTTCCAGTTCCATCTACAGTCATCTTAATTCCGCCGTTCTCGTTCTGTCCACATCACAACGTGTTAAGACAAGAACTAGCCCGTCGACGTCCTTCAACATTGTGACAGCTCCGTACACATAGCCAGTCACTATTGAGTCTCTCCTCTGTTTGCGCCCTGTTCTCGGCATAAACTTCCCAGCAGTCCAAGGTGCGGCCTTAGCCCACTGTCCTACAATTAGAACTGGTACCACTTCTTGTCCTTGCACTTTAGCATCAGCTGTGAAGACAAAAGGTCACATACTGTTGATGTCGAGGCATAGCAAGTCATCACTGCTTCACCGAGCCAATTTCTTTGGAATAACAGCACATTTTTAAAAAGGGTGAAGCTGTAGTGTTTTTGAAAAAATAAACAGACGACATCATGGTGAAAATTTAACTGAATTTTCACATAATTACTTACTTCATATGAGGCAATAGTGTAACTTAAAAAGAAACACATTCTGTAATATATTTCCAAAGCTAACATCAGCTAAAAATAATTCATGCTTTTATTAAACATTTAAAACAAAAAACAAAAATATCAACTTCCATTATAAAAGACTTTAGTGACTTAACATTTTTCTTGTGATTTTTGAACACTTGTTTTTACCTCGTGAGCGTGTTTGGAGAAGGTTTCGGCGCTGGTCATCATCAGGACGGTTCGGTCCTCCAGTTCGCCCAGCCTTTCCCCTCTCTCGTCCAGAGCGATGCGAGCCCGCGCCAGGTCTCCCACCACTCCGCTGGCTGCCACCTTCATGCCCTCCATCCCCGCCTGCCCGGGGATGTGCTGGGCGAGACCGCGGGAAGCCTTGCCAGCTGATGCCTCGCCAACTGTCCACAATATCGGGTTGAAAGAGGAAAGGATGGGAGGAATATAGAGATAATAATTAACATTCTGGGTGAATACGTATTTGGGAAATTATGCATTTCTAGCCCTTTGCTAATTGTCCAGTTTCTTCTAAGTATGAATTAAAGGTGGAGTCAGAGCTTCTAGAGAATGCTGTTGTCAAAATCACTGAAAATCCGATCACGATCCACTACCTGTCCGTACGGTGTACTGTGTTCGCTGAAAAAGCAAAAAAAATGCAGTGTTAATACAAAGCCTAGGCTCTGTGAATGGGCATGTTGCTAGCTACCATGAGCCCCTTTGTTAACACACTATTTGTTTACGTACCCCTTTACAGAACCTAGGCTGTGTATTAACACTGGATTTCTTTTCAGCGTACAGTACGGATGGTAGCGAATCGTGGGGAAATATTCACTGATTTGAATGAAAAGCGTTCTACAGGATCACTGTCTCCACATTTATTTAGTACACCCTAGAATAAAACCTTTCATTCAGAGAAAAAGAAAAAAAGACAAAACACGCACAGAGCTCCTCTCGGTCGAAGTTATTGGAATTTCCTCCAAAGAAGCCCTTTAGAAAGCCTCTGTTCTGGGCTTCTGGTGTTTCTATCGGTGTAAACAGCTCTCCAAGCATCTCCTAATATCAATGAAAATTGAAGAAAAAAATATTAGCAATCAATTGCTTTTTATATAACAATTCTTTCCAATTAAGCACCAGAGATGTATTGCAGATTTCTGGTGATCACACATTGCCTTTGTTCCAGCTATTTAAAACATGCCATGGTACACATACATTTCATTGCATGATAATGTTGTTCTTACTGTAAGTTGTCAACATGCTGACGTTTTTTTCCTAAGGACAGGAGAGAACCAGACTACTATGTGAGTAAATACTGCTGCCTGTAGGTGGCACTATGGCAGCATCATGTCACAAGCTCCACTTCTGAAGGTTATCAGTGCAATGATGGCTCTAAAGAATAGACACACACTTTGAATATGAATGTGCCGCCTGTGCACACACACACACACACACACACACACACACACACACACACACACACACACACACACACACACACACACACACACACACACACACACACACACACACACACACACACACACACACACACACACACACACACACACACACACACATCAACCCAGTGGTGTACAGACAACATATGACAAGTGTAATATTTCAACATTGTCCTCTGTCCGAAGGCGTAATAATGGGACCTGCTTATTTACTGCGCCAGTACTGTTTTTGAGCTCCGAACAAAAAAATGTGAGATGACACAAATGGTCAGTCAAGCAAAATTGCACCCATCTTAACGTGTACATCATACATCCATGGATACCTTGCCTTAAACCGATGTTGCATCTCACTGACAGAGACTGTTACACAGGCTGACATAAACAGATTTTTAGTTAAGATAGGATTGACAGATAAATGGAAGGACAGATATGGAGCATGCCCACACTCAGACTGCAGCGCTGACCTGCAGGTTGTCACACATCTCCTGGCTGTATGTGATTCTTTGGATCTCTGTCGGAGAGCTAAGATAGAGTGCCTGCCCGCCATTGGTGAAGCAAAAAGTTCGTGCAATGCGCATGTCTGTCATAGGCAGGTAATTGACATCCATCAGCGGCCTCAGACTGGGCAAACTGTGAGCAGAGAGAGAAGAATAAAAGATAAGGTAGACACCAGAAAACATCTACTGTATATAATAAAAACTGTAGGCCACCAAGTAAACCAAGCACATCAGAGACATTTCAGCAACACCCCTAAAGAAATATAATTATCAGAATGAATCTCATCTCAATGTTTTGTCCAAAAAGTAATTAATTCGGTGTGAAAATATGACCAAAAACTTCCTTTAACATTGCCATGTACATATTACCTGTATAAATAACACTTCCTCAAATTGGACAAATACGATGAGATTAAATTATATTCTTAAATGTGAGATACAAAAGAAAACTGGACTTTTTTTCTGCACAAAAAACATTCTTGCCTGTTGCCAGACTGAGAGACAGAGACCAGTTTACCTTCATCCTACCAACCTATTTTACATACATGGACTACCGACAGGGTAGGCAAAAAGTAGTGAAAGAAACAACCATCATAGCAACATTTTAACTGTTTCCTTCTCAAAACCTTATTAGCCGTGTAATGAATGTCATCTGAATAAAAAAAATATATATTTTTTTATTTTAGGAAATGTTTAATGTGCATATTGTATTTGATGGATAAAGACTTTAATGCAAATTGCAGCTTTTAGCCCTAGTACAATCCACTGAAGAACTTTTTTACCCTTGTTTTAATCTGGTTTAATTTAGTTTTAAGTTATTTAAGTAAACATTATTTGTATCATATTTATATTTTGAGATCATCCAGACTCATTTTGACCCTAATATATAATAATAATTAACCCGCCATTGTTCATACGTACCAAAATGTCTTAATTGTATGTTTTTCTCAATGCAAAAGTAGAGAACGACCCTAGTGCCAGTATGAGCCCCTGTCGATATAGAGACTGAATGAATGTAAATCGAATAGACTTCCTATTTGTACATAACGTAAAATGTATGGTGTTCAGATGTGGTTCATGTTATGCTCAGTTCATACTGTCATGTGACAGGAGGAGCAAACATCGCCTCCTTTAAAATGACTGATTTGTATTTTTAAAAATAACTCATTAAAAGGGAATCAGAAAACAATTATATGAGGTCATTGGGGTCACATTGAAGTCAAGAAACATTGGAATTATAGAGTAAAGCACCTGTGAGATATGACAAAAACTGTACCTCCGGGTTCAAAATGACCTGTCGGTAGGATGACTCGCAGTGAGTTTAGATATAATATCTATAATTAAATCACAATGTAAACTTTACCAGGGGAAATCACTCCATTGTATGAACAGGCTCAGGCACTCTTAATGCAAAGTGTCAATATTGCAACTAAGTTTAACCCTCATGCACCCCTTTTGTTTTGTTTTTTGAATAACTTTGGCTGTGCTTATGTTAGCCTAATACATTTTGGCCAGGGTTAATTTTTATGCAGATCATTTCTGAATTTCTACTCAGCAACTTCATAGCACCTATAATAAAGGCAGGACATTTTTTGTTACACAGGAGACCCTCAGACTATTTTCTGCCGTCAGTCACTTCCATTCAAAACGGCCGTTTTTTTCAAAATTTTATCCTGCTGACAAACCAACATAAAATATATTTTTCTATTATTTTGTGCTTTCATCCTTGACAAAAGGCATCAAAATTTTTGATTTTCACCCCAACTACTAGTTGGTGCCCTTTAGGTATATTTTACATGGGGTTGAATGACAGGCTATTTCCTGGTTGTCAGTCCTGCAATATTGTTACCCCCCAAAGGTCAATGTCAAAAAATATTTCAACCTAAATGGTGTTGATAGGGATACCAGTGTGTGGTGTATATGTAGATATTGAGAAATTATGGTTTGTGTGTCTGTGTACAGACAGCCAAACTTCAAACACCCAAACTTGTATGTAACAAATGGCTCAATTTGAAAGCATTACAATCTGTAAAAACTTATCTTTTTCAAACCATAGCCATGTTGACAGACATATGTAAATGTGATGATATTAGGCATGCATCCCAAACTTAAGACACCAAAATTACACTTTTTACCCCACTTAGCTGAATTATTCATTTACTTCACCTTTTACTGATAAGTCAAAATGCTCCCTAAAACAAAACAAGAAAAACACATGATTTTTTTATCATTTTTGTCATTTTTTAGAGTTGCAGACCTATACATAAAAAATGAGCAACTCATGAAAGGTTAGGGTCCATATGGATACCTAAGGGTGTGTCTGTGTGTTTGTTGTGAAATTATTGTGTGTGCGTATGTGTGTGTCTTTGTGTGCTTCCATATGTATGCAGCTAAAAGGTGCTATTTTGGGGCTTTCAGGTGGCTGCTCACCCAGCATGCACAAAAGTTCACTGACACTCCCAAAACTGTGTGTGTGTGTGTGTGTGTGTGTGTGTGTGTGTGTGTGTGTGTGTGTGTGTGTGTGTGTGTGTGTGTGTGTGTGTGTGTGTGTGTGTGTGTGTAATTACACCACTTTTTGGTGCATAAGAATACTACATTCTCTTTGAAGTGATGCACACTCCTTCATCTTGCAGCATTATAAAGATGCCGATGAAGTGAAAACAAAAAACAAAAGTCTGGGAAAGTCTGGATTTGTTTACACAGGTGCAACACCGACCAAAGTTTTAAGTAGGGTGAATACAGGCATCTTGGGACATTTTCCGAAAATATATGTCTTGTGGAAGTTTTAGTATGATTCATAGGTCTTTTCCCATCACATGATACCATTGTAAACAGCTTGAGATCTCTACTATACAACTAGAGAAGAAAAAATAAGTCAAAATTAAACACAGGATGAATGACTCTTCAGCAAACACACATTAACCCAACAAACATTTTTCAAGGCATTACTGTCATCTTGGGACACCTGTTATTGGCATCTTGGGACAATTAAAACACATCAAATTGAAGTAATAAAACAGTAGCAATTCAAATAAAAAGCACTTTAATCTCAAAGGAAGGGTGCAACAGATTATCTTAATCATTGTTGAGCTATAATGCATAGGACAATCAAAAAAAATGAACTCAACAAATATTCACTAAAACTACAATTGAGCTAGCTGGCAGTGCTAATGATAAATGTGATGCTAATTGCTTGCTAGCTATTATAAACCGATTTTTTTATAATAAAAGCTATTTAGAATAATCGATTTGCAAATTTTACCATCTAAATGTATGAGGACAAAATTCCCCATTAAAATGACTTGAATCACTGTGTCCCATGATGCCAGTAATACACTGTCCCATGCCAATTGGCAATTGGCATCTTGGGACAGTGACAAAATCACATTTTTTTACAGAAAATAAGATTGATCTGAACACGATTTTTTAAAATTCTGATTGACCACTCTATTACCTAACATAACACACACACACACACACACACACACACACACACACACACACACACACACACACACACACACACACACACACACACACACACACACACACACACACACACACACACACACACACACACACACACACACACTATAAATTGTTAGCCTGTTCTTATGTTCGGTTAATGTTTTTTGTTAAATAAATGTTGTTGTTGCTCAAAAACTAAAAATGCATGAATGTCAATCTTTTCGTTGATGATTAATAGATCCTATCTCGTAAACATCTACACAAAAAAATCCACCTTGCATCTATTGTATGAAAAATGTTTCAGTTATTATCATTTTTGTATATAAAAAAGTGTAGTTTCATCACAAAAACTAGCCTGAAAAGGGTTAAAAACAATGAAAAATAAATGAATATCAAATATGTATATAAAGAGCTCAAGTGGGGTAAATGGTTTATAAAAAAAAAGTTAAAAAAAACATTATTGTATAAGGTTTTTATGGCAGTAAATTGGGAGTGGCTTCTTGTGGCCGCGAGGGTCTCCAGTGTAACAATTTATTTGCATCTGAGCATGCGCAAAAACTAAACATGCATTGAATTTTCTTTTAGTATAAATCATTCATATGCCCTAGACTCTAGTTATTCCACTTAAAAAAATCAACTCTGCATCTATTATATCAGAATTTTTTATTTTTTTTTCGTTTTTAGGGGGAAAAAAAACTAACTTTGACACAAAACCAATCATTTTAAGCATTAAAAGCAAACGAAAATCAACTAATATTAAATATGTATGTACAGAGCTCAAATGGAGTAAATGGTTTATAAAAAAAAAAGTTAAAAAAAACATTATTGTATAAGGTTTTTATGGAAGTTAATTGGGAGTGGCTTCTTGTGGCCGCGAGGGTCTCCAGTGTAACAAAAAAGTAAGGGAGGCACAAGGGTTAATTAAGTGTTAAGGCCGAAGCTGTGATCTCAATTATTATACAATTAATTGTGTAGCCCTAAGTCTAAACCAAAATGTTACTAGCAGAAAAAAACACAGCAAACTGCGATAGGTCATTTCAGGTAAAACACCAGGTTTTGTTTAATTTCATGCACAGACTTCAAGGTGGAGTCGGCGATACTGAAGTACTATTGTTATTAAAATCACTTTTTGACAAAATGTGTGAATATCTCCTCACAATCCGCTATCTATAAGTACTGTGTGTGCGCCGAAAAAAAATCTAATGTTAATACACAGCCTTTTCCCCGTAAACGAGCATTTTGCTAGCAACGGTTGGCCCTGCTTTGTTGACAAACCCTTTGTGTACATACCCGCTTACAGAGCCTAGGCTGTGTATTAACATGACCATATTTATATTAATCGATTTTGACAACGATCGTTCTCCAGAATCTCCACCATCAACACAAAGATGTAATAAGACAAAAGAAAGGGACAAATTCAAAATGTGCAGCTTGAAAACAGATGCTTGAGGTAATAATACCTGAGTGTCATGACGTGTCCGTTAGCACAGAAGCAGGCCAGGCACACACTGTTGCTCACCGACACCACATCCGCTCGCAGTACAAAGGAGGACTCTGTGATGTTGTGGACAAAGAGGACGGACTGCGAAGGCATCAGCAACACTTTGGCCTGCCTCTCACTGCACACCACGGCCAGATGTCCCTCTCCGTAGCTGTCCTGAGAGGACGACGGGGAAAAGTTGACCAGCTTGCGTCTCCGCGGTCGATCGGGGTCTTCGGGGGCATTCAGGTCCCGCCACACCTCGTAGGGGCTCTGAATGAGGCCGCCCAGGCAGTCCAAGAAGCTGAAGCGCAACACCGAGCCTTTCAGGGTCAGAACCGTGCCTGGAAGAGTCATCAAAAAGGTAAAAAGGGAAGGCATTCAGTCTAAAAATCTAATTTCCAAAGCTATGGGATATTGCCATGAACTAAAGAAGACACTGAATGCAAAAAAATAGAGTAAATGGGGAGAAAAAAAAAATCTATCCAAGCAACTGCACACATACAATAGTACACACATTTACTGAATAAGAAACGATCCGCTTTCCGCCGGGGGGTCCACAGTAAGACTTTGAAAAGACACAGGGAGAGTTCAACAGTACTTGCCCCACTGTTCACCAATTTTTTCCTTGGAACTGAATTTGTGACCTTCCAGAAATAAGCTTGCTTCTTGTACCTTAAGTCTAAAGAGAATAACTGCTGCTTCAAAGGCCTAGACTTCTGGCTCTATTGATGTTTTCACCCCTAGTAGACCGACCGAGTACTTTTTTCCTCAAACAACAGGGTCTGGACTGGCAACGCATACATGAGTTGCTAATTTTGGTTTAGTCAGAGCGCAAACACGATGGGATTGCAAAAGCTATCCTCGTCCTTGAGAACAAAAGCAAGTAAAGCAAGATCATGCATTGCAAATGCGCATCAAAGTTCTCTGAGTGTGAGTAAGGCACAGCAAGAGTTGAGCTTTCAAATGCTGCTCAGCATTTGAAAGCTCAACTCTTACGCAGTGCACTTCATGTCTGGTGTAGTGACTCATTTTAAAAGCTTTGCAATGCATCAACTCCGCATTTTGCTGTATGCCAAAGTGATTGTTTTGTGTCAAACACACAAGTGGAATTGAGATGAAAGCTACTGTTTCTGTACTCAAATGTCTTGTGATGAATGAGTGTAGCTTATATTATTATTTAATAACATCTTTACTCCAGCTGGTTCCAGTAAAAAAAAAAAAAAAAAAACATTACAACATAGTAACACCAGGGGAAAAGCGACATTATACTAGCAACAGACACTACAGTTTTAACATTTCTAGTGTGTCATCCGTTCATCCCACAAGCATATATGCATTTTTTTTCTTTTTTCTAATTAGGCGCACAGATTTCTGTTAATACTCAATATTAATGAATTGAAAAGGATCATAAAATGAAATGAAACATTTTGATATTAATGGTTATTATACTCTATGTAGAAAGACATGGCTGGCAGGAGCAGCGCTGCAGCACATTCAAAAATACTCAAAAGTCTTCTTCTTTTTTTGTCCTTGTGGAGCGTCAAACCATTCATCACAGCTTCATAGCCACAGGTGCGAAAGAAAAAATTCAATAAAAAATATGTACTGTGAATTGAAAATGCAATACCGTTGGATGTGTGAATGGCTCGCTAATGATGAGTGAACAGTTTCAAAATGATGGTGAGATTGAAATATTCATGGCATTGATATATAAAAACTCTATTTTGCCTTATAAATATCTTCCTTCTCGGCTTTCAATTTAATGTGTCCTTGTCCTGATTTTGTTGCAAAAATGTCTGCAGTTTTAAGCCTTTCAATATCTTTTATTAAAACAAACCTGATCTAATAATACAACAGTTTTTTTTTCCTTTTGAACATTGTTTTGGATCTGACCACAGTGACAACATTGGCGCAAATACGTAACACACATTCAAAAGGTAAAAGGTTGTAGCGGTTTAGCCAGATTATTACAAATCTAAGCACAGCAGAACTATGGCCAAGGTGAGAACCATATCTTTCCCTGTCCGAGCCTCATTGATACTTACTGCTTGGGCCAATAGTCACAGGTTCCTCCATCCTCTCCTCCTGCTCGGTGGGGATGGACATTGGGATGAGCAAGGCCATGCCTAAGCTGGTGCCCACCCACAGACACGGGGTGGGTAGGGCCACACTCTTGCGCCCGTAGGATTCTCCAAACTGCAGCGTGGTGATGGCCTCTTTGGTGTCTCGGTCGATGCTGGACACACTGGAGCTACGTGAACGGCTGAAGGAGTTTTCACGGCTCTCTGTATTAGCAGCCGCCGCCCAAACACAGAGATGCGGCACAGAAACAATGGGGTAGAGACGGGAAGCGATGGCATAAGAAAGGAGAGCGAGAGAGGAAAAAAGAGAGAAAGAGTGGAGTTGAGGGAAGTCGTGGAAGGGAACAGCAATGTGGTGGACAAAGAAGAAAGAATGGTGGTATGAGAGGACAAGCAGTTAAAAAAAGACAAAAGTTCACAATACGGAGAGGGAGAGTGCTAAGGACCGCAGCGATAAATATTCTTAAGGTCACTTGTGATATGTCTGCAGGTTGTATACAATGCAAAGCACTGGAAACAGAAAAACGCACTGGAATGGTGTGATACACTGAGAAGCAAAATCATCACAAAGGGACAACTGGACACAAACATAGTTTCACACCAAACCCTGCACGCACGAGCATGTGCGCGCCACACACACACACACACACACACACACACACACACACACACACACACACACACACACACACACACTTCTGTCTTTGTATATTTAGAGTGCACTGTTTTTACTCACTGATGAAATTCTATTCAGCAGCCTTGTGACACACTTAGATACACTGCGTCTTTTTTACCTATTGCAGCACACACACACACACACACACACACACACACACACACACACACACACACACACACACACCACACACACACACACAACAGAATGCACTATGCCCACACATACACACACACTGGCAGCTGCACCGAACGCAGAAAACTCCTTGGACTCTGTTTGAGTGCTATACGTGTGCAGGTCCTTCATTGTGTACTTGCAGCCTCCATCATGAAAGTATTTCTGTATTGCGGCATTTCTGAATTATTCAGAGCTGGGCAATGTGCCGTACTGCATTCCCTGCCTTAATGTTACACAGAGTGCAGACTTTATGTAAGAACAACTACAGATGGAAGCACAGCCTGGCAAACACTTTTATCAGATGTTCAATGTATTCATAATTTTCAGATACATTTCAAAGCATCATGAAAAACCAAACTCTGTAAAGGGTTGAAATGGAGGGATATACAATGAACTGTTGTAGAAAGATGGCATCACCCCACTCCTACACTACTGGAAAAGAGCAAGCACTTCTAATCATGTTTACGACGAGACAGAGCCACAGGACGGATTGACAGACTGACTGACTGACTGACAGCAGTTGATGTTTTTTTTGCAGTGGAAGTGCCCTTACCTCTGTCGCTCCAGCCGTAGGAGGCGGTGCTGTGGTGCTCGTCATGGGAGTACATTGTGACTCCGTGAAACTGCTGAAGCATTGCTCTCCTGGATGCATAACCTACTAGTGAACCCACAACATGGACCCAATACAAACAGACCACCACACCCGGCCATACCCCAAAGAAACAAGTAAACAGACGGGACGGACAACAGCAGTACCGGAAAATGACAGAAAGGGAGAGAGAGAGAGAGAAAGATTGGAGAGATTGCTTCAAATATATACAGAGACAGAGAAAGAGGGTGTTACTGAAAAAGAGGCAGATCATCTACATTTTCTCTGGTGGCCACACAACTTCAACTTGCTTATCCATCTTTTCCCTAAAACCATAATCTGCTCAATTTAACACTGCTGGCAAGAGTAGCAGGTTTATATGCTTCTAAATGGATGAATAACTGATACCTACATGCAGTCCAGCCTGTGTGGACTGTAAATACGTACAGTACAGCACGGCTGCCCGACAACCAAAGTTTTGATACTGCTTTTTTATGTGGCACTGCTGCAAGGGCAAACATTGTTTGGAGTGGATCCCAGTTAACAAAAACTGGTCCAAGGAGTCAAATTCAGAGATAATTCAATGCAAAAACAGACACGCA
This sequence comes from Hyperoplus lanceolatus, assembly GCA_026929865.2. NCBI lineage: Eukaryota > Metazoa > Chordata > Actinopteri > Uranoscopiformes > Ammodytidae > Hyperoplus > Hyperoplus lanceolatus. The sequence goes on from CM049405.1 coordinate 21,298,881, forward strand.
AACCCCTGCATGAAACAAAAGGTGCAGATCATCTATAAAGTTTGGATTATTTTATTTTCAAAATTCTGGTATTGTGGCAACACTGCTGTACGATGCTGGAACTGGCAGCCACAAAGGGAAAATAGCCCTTTCACCGTGAGCCTGGGTATATAGCAGCAGCTCAGTTTTTTTTCCGAGTGACACCCGGGCGTGTTTACGCCGTGTGACAGAGCCTGTGGGGTGCTGGCTAATGAAAGTCAGGCACAGTGGTACTCTGACAGGACACAGGGACCCCTGAGGGGCCCCTCACAGGGAGCTAGAGGCAGGCGGGGATAAGGGAACGCAGACAATCTGAAATGGTGAGACAGACAAAGTGCCCGATTTATACAGTGGTACATGCACATCCACCCACACCCAGCGCACAGAGACAAGGACAGACACCTGGAGACTACACTTTCTACTGTACTGTATGTATACCACCAATGACTGTGTACAAAGTTTTGTACCAGGTCGTATCAGATTTTAATTGTGCGATTCGTTGCGAATGAAGAAATCTTTGATTAAAATTAAATATTTTAACAATTAAAATAGGCTACAAAAATATTGCAGGGTACCAGCATGGACATTTTAATCACAAAGCCATGAAAAAGCAGGCCCACTGCTTTGGAATGTAATTTCTAGTGTGCAGTCAAACATAGCCGTAGTAACTGTATGTGTGGGTGTGGACTGGAGTGTCTTTTGAAAGCCTAATTAGCATCTGACCAGGTGGTCACTGAGTCACTTAAGCTCGGTGCTATGGTGCAGTAAAATATATTCTATTAATGTCTCTTTTACAACGGAATTTGACGATTTTATGGGATTCTGTAATACGTGGGTGATACATTTGTTAAGGGTTTCACTGTGTGGCCACAACAACTCATCTCTATAAACAAATAAAGCAACTGATAACATCACCGGCTCTCTGTCTTAAGGGTTTCCCTCTTCCCTAAGCAACCACTGCCAATGTTCGACCATTCCCTTAGGCAAACCTAACAGTATCATAACATTCTGTCTTTAATATTTAATAGGTGTGCTGCCTAACCGGGATGGGAGGTATGGATGTTTACATTACATTGAGTCTAGCTCCCCTTGCCATTTCCCTCCTTCGTCTTCTCGCCTGGCATGCAGGCCTCATTAACATCGGCCTCATCTCTTTGCACCGCTTGTTGACCTTTAATTATTCCAGTGATCCTGCTGGTTCTTCACCGTGGTAACCCAGTGCAGCTAATAAACAGTGCCAAAGCTATGCAAGAGCCAGAGAATAGGCGTCAGTCTACTGAGAAAAGCAACTGTTCATGCATAATAAACACTGCAGACTAAAAGGATATTCTCAGGTTTTCAACTTATTTATTGTTTTTATACTTACTAAGTGAGTTTAATTTAATTTGACCTTAACAAAGTTTCTAGTGATAGATGCGACCAGACAAGGGGGCTGCAATAGGAAAATATTCATCTATAGCATACTTCCGACTCAGAACAATCAAAACATTATATAAAGATTGAATCAAGACACAGCATCATGTTATCGTACAATAATATCTTCACTGTTGTTCTGTAAGTGGTAGGCTACGTAGCAGGTCAAATATTTGTTCCACACCACAATATGGAAGCATGATCAGTACACACAACATAATGTGTTATCAAGTTTCGGAAGGTAGTGTGTCCAGATTGGGGAAATGTTTACTGTATTGGGTGTGTTGAGATGGCTAAACTATGACTAAGTAATACAGAGATGTTAAGCTTTGGTTATTACAACTTTTTTGTTACTGGTGAATTTCTGACACTCTTTTTTATAAGTTATGGAAGAGCATTCATTGGACATGCCCATGTTGACCAAATCAGACGTATCTACACGGCCACATTAATTACTCTCACGCCAACATGCTAACACAGCCTGGTTAGGTAGTTATGGTTAGGATTCAGCACAGTAGACATAATGACTAAGCCTCGTGGCCTTGCAGAGAACATCCTTCTCTATCTAGCAGTATAACAGATTGCACACATTTCATGTTAAATCATCAAACAGTTTCTTATGGTTATATTCAGAGCTTTAAGATGCATTCAATCAATTGTGGAAAATAACTTTTAATATAGTTGGCATCGGTTTGGTTAGATAAAGTAGATACAGTACAGGCCGTGGCTTTAATAAAACATTTAGCTTATCCATTTGAATGAAAAACTGCTTCCCTCTCGGCTCTAGGTCACTGTTGTATAATATGGTCAATTAAGAAGGCATTGTGAACCCTAATCGCACAATTGATGTAGAAAGGTCAGCTGTGTCACAACAAGTAGCAGCTGCATCTATCCAGTGCATTATTTAGGAAAATTACTCTCAACAACCAAGCTTTGCAGACATTGCATGCCATGTTTGTGCCTGATGTGCGTGCAGAGGTGACAACAGTCACAGTGACATTTTGGGAGCCGTCACAGTGTTAAGTGTCCTATGGAGAGATTAGCACTGTGGTGACCTGACAAGAGACTTTATATTAATCTGATAGAGCCCCGACTAAAAGCAAATACAGACTGGCCCATGAGTGAGTAACCTGCAGGGCCACTGTCCTCTCCTTGGTGACAGAAGTTTATATATTTATGATGCATCAGCACTATGTGAAGGCAATGCAGTGCTGGTGGTGCGTTAAGAAGTCAGCGCTATGTTGTGGCTAGCGGTTTGTATAATTCAATGATCATGAAGACTTTGACTGAAGTACATGGACATTTTTCTCACAATATTCTGTGTGACAATCTGTTGCCTAAGGCGCCAAAATAAATTATCACTATCCACACTTAGAATTAGAGCAGTGCAGTGCTTAACTGCTTCTCTGCCTCCAGGGCCCAATCATCATCTCTGTCATATTTTATGGATTAACCCCTTCCTAAACCTGCAGTCTCTTTGGCCAGCATCTGCCATCCTCACTTTTATTGCCACCACCCACAGAAAATCCCCCAGCACCGTGATTTACTGTAAATACTTAAAGTGCAGCAAAGTTCCGCTCACGAACACGCTACGCGCCTTTGAGTTTTTGCAGTGGCTTTTTCCACTTAAAGAAAATACTGTGTTCTGAGTGCAAGAGAGAGCCATGAAAATGTCAAGCATGACAAGATAATGTCAGGAGCTCCGTTAAGATGAAAGAGTGGTACGTATCATCTTTGTCTGAGTTGGAGAATGCACTTGGTTTTAAAGACATAAGTATACGTAAGTAATTAAATCTTCAAGGATGGGCCAATGTATAACAAGTTGAAAAAGAGGATGATGTTTTATCAAAGCCTTCAGAGTATGTTTGGTTTGATTCAGACAAACAGGTGGGCCAATGAATACTGAATCTGTTGACATCGCACACACATAAACGCAGACACATTTTTACACACACACACACACACACACATGCTCACATATCCTTTGTAGCACACACAAAGGCAGCTTACACACACAAACACACACTCATTAAAACATGGATCTTCTGGTAGTTGTAATATAAACTACCAGAAAAAACTATATATACTCACAAACACATCAACTAAACATAGACTGAATGAAATGCGTCCCTCAGCTCAAACCTTTGTGGATAATGAGACATTTTAGGTGCGGCCACACTTCATAAATCTCATGTGTGCCTTTTTACCTTGTCTTCGACAAACAAAAACACCCAGGATCTATTTATGAGGAAACTAGGAAATATTACAGAAAAATAGGCAGAACATTTTACTTGAATGGGGAAAAATAGTATGGTATCATCAGGGCTTCTTTAAATGTGAAATAATTGAGATTTTCAAGAAAAAATAAACACTTACTATTGCAATAACCCTCAGGCCTGGGACATGGTCGACATAAGCAACACTGTTAGGGGACACAATGCAAGGGCAGTTTCTTGCATTCAAGGGAAGCAGAACCTGAAGTCCAAATTCTGTAAGGTGATGCTAATGCAAGCAGCTTCAGGTTTAAAGAGCTAAATGCAAAGAATGCTAAACAAATACAGATAAAGAAAGTGTTGATGATGCTCCTAACATGCAGCAGTGATATTCACTGATCACCAGTTACCTTTGTGTGACACCATTGCCTCTACATTCAAACATTACATTCATATTCATATAACAATAATTTGGCATAACAATTTGTTTTTGGAGGATATTAACACAATGTGTTTTCATTGAACACAAACACAGTTTAATAACAGTGGCAAACTTGCCACAAAATAATTTCTCAAACAAACAGTTGCTGGCATATTTTGCTAGCTAGCCAACAAAGCTAAAATTAGCTCTATGTTGTTTTTAAATTGTTTGTTAAATTACAAAATATGAAAATTATTTCAAAAATGTTCACTGTCTGTTGCCCTGCAGTATTTGCTGCTGGCAACTAAAGCATCATTCAGCCTTTTACGCTGCCATCTTGCATTAGCATACGCTTGCCTTGTGTTAACTATGTATACGGCCTACTGGGTTAGAGGATGGCATGCAAGTTGATGGAAAGGGATGGTATCTTATAGAGGAATTAGGAATGGGAGTTGGGAAGACGTGCACACACCTTCAGTGTGGGACACAGGCAAAGAGATCTCCATGCAAGCAGCGGACTGGGCCTTTCTGAAGGGCGGTCGGCCGGGCCCTCTGCGAGTAAGCCGTGGCCCCGAGTCGGGACCCATCGGGACACGAGGCTTCCCCGCCGAGCAGGGCTGGGAGGTGGGGCTAGTGCAATGTCCATTGACATGATCTGTAACAACGGCAAACCATTAGCAAACAATACAAAGAGGAAAATAAAACTTTCAAACATATTCTGATCCGATATCTATCTTCATAAGGCGTAGTCTAATAACGAGCAATACAATCTTGTTTATTCAAAACAAAGGAGAAATCTTCAAATAAGGGGAGATTCTCTCACCCTATTTGGAGAATTTGTCATCTTCAACTCAGTGAAATGCTACATGACCTATGAAGATGGATATTTTTGCAGTGCAAGAGGAGCAGGCCGATGTTGGAAATCAGATTGTCAACAACAGAGATGGAAGCGAGGGAGAGAGTGAGAGTGAGTGACAGAGGGCTTGAGAGTGGTTTGAGGTAAGTATTAGCAGGGAGAAGAAAGAGATGCTGGGACAGCAGAAGAGGGAGCAAAATGCAGAGGCTAAATGTAAATGCAGTTTCATCCTGTGCCAGGGAAGAAAAAAAACAGGCTTGTTTCATCTCCACTTTGTTTCTCTGTTCCTTTTTGAATTGTCCGAAAACATTGTTTTCAGCAAAGAATAGTATATTTTTTTAAAAGACCAGAAGCTTCATGATATTAATGGCTATAGCAAAAAGCTCTTAGTAAAGATTAAATGAATAGGGAAGGAAGAGAAAATCTTACATTTGCTTTTTTAATGCAAAAATAAATAAATTAGTACTCCGGTCAAGTTGGTTGGGTCACACAATAAGCTATTGATGGTGGTGTCAGACAGCACTTGTTACTTTCTGGAATTTTAGCCCTATATGGCCTTCCCTCTGGGACTGAGTTTGTTGGCAGCTTTGTACTCACTTAGTATACAGTGCTTGTGTGTTTGGGTAAAATAATTTGTTTGGAGCCAAACCTGATTAATGAGACGAAGAAACGCAAAGTGGGATTGTGTGGATTGGGTGCACTCGCAGTGTAGTCTGCCAATATAGTCTGAATTAACAGCTTCACGATACCTACTCCTGAGTACTCTCCCTCTCTCTCTCGTCTTGAGGGACAAGTAAATAAAACAGTGCCCTTTTCTTTAATGACATCCCCTTGGCAGTAAAACCAACGTTAAAACGTTTTGGGGAAGGCGAGTTGTCTGATCAAAAGCTTTCCTATTTTTATGTTACACTTGCTCTGTATGGGATCTAGAGACTCATGAAGAATGAGGATAATTAGCATTGTGCTAAGTAGTAAAAACACTAAAAAGTGTTCCCTTGGCACTGGCCTGTTAGTAGTTGGCACTGATCATTCATCTGTCATATCAAATCTTGGTCTCCTGTTGATGCACGAATGATTCGATTTTCAAAGTGGAGATGAAAAACTCCGGGGTGCCACCCAGTCCGCCACGTGCACCAATCGCCCAGTTTAACAGCAGGACGGACCGAGGAAATGCAGGGGTTGAGAGATGGCAAGTGGTTGTGAGCCAACTAACGCCAGAGCCACATGACAACACTTGTACCTGGTTTACTGTGAATTTCCAACAAAGGTGAAGAAAATCAATAATTTCCCCCGGAATGTTCTGAAGCAAACTGGTACATAGCAGAAAAAATACAGTACCATCATACAAACACACACCACCAACGCACTGACTACAACTACTACTGCACTTATCCATCGAGAGGACACACACACACACACACACACACACACACACACACACACACACACACACACACACACGTGTGTAATACTAAAAATACCGTATTTAATTGCCATAATCCAGAGGTGTTAGTAGGTTTATATTATTGCTATTACAGAGGTACCAGATTAATTAAGACGTATTTCTTCCCCTTTTCTGACAACTTGCATCCTACTGAGGTTGGATGAGGCAACGGTTGACAGTGTTTCCCGCAGGATTTTTTTCAGCAGCGGTGCTGTGGTCCCCGAACCCTGTGGAAAGCTAATTGAATACCAATCAGTGTGAGCCTTAGCACTACAAATAGACCTCAGGTGAGCTGAGCTCCTTTGTGAGACAGTGAGAGTCAGGGGAAGAGAACAAGAGAGAGTTGCAGGAGGATGAGGAGGATGAGGACAAAGACGACAACAGATGAAGAACTGTGAAGTTTTTGCTCATCTACAGAGGCTACATCCAGCCTGGGAGCATTTAATTCTCCTTGTCCCTCTCCTTGTTCAGGATCTACCACTGCACCCTCTCTCTCTTGTTCTCCTTGCTTCTCTCTCACTTCTCTTTCCTCCCTTACTTGGTCTACCTGTATTTTCTGTGATAAACCTGAGCACTTAAAGGCCTTTAAACAACAAGTAAGAAATGCTAGAAATCTTATTTGTTTCCTTCAATTTACCCTATATACATGCATTTGTAATGTTCAAATAATATCACCTTGCATTATGCATTCAAATCCAAAAGAAAATTCTCATTAGCTTGAAAGTTTGCTTCCCTAATTTGCTTTACTAACCTCAGCTCCTCCATTGTCCCCGTCTGCCTTTCTTCTTCTAATCACCCAGCTTTTTAGACTCATCTGCAAATGTAATATATATTATTTAACTATGTATATATACATTGTGCACAGTGCATCCCTTAAGAGCTTGTACCAGCCTTTTAAACTCTGAGCCCTAAGCCATTTTTGAGATGTTTTGGTTCGCCTGGATTTATTCTCTTATTAAGATTGCATTCATCACCCCTATAATGCATAGCTGTCAAGCTATCATTTATTTGGGTCACAACCTGGACTATCAGAATATGTGTGCTGCAGTGATGTTGTTTGAATGTAGGAAATTATCAATTAGACAGTAAAAAAGCAAAAAGTATCTCAATTATTTATTGATGACACAAAGAGGCACATTGATTAAGCTTGTTATTGCTTAAAACACTTCTTCTTAGTCTTGGGAGTCAGAAAGTGATGAGAACATTCTAAAATAAATATAAATTATACATAATAGAAACTATTCATGCTTTTTTAAAAAGTACATAGGCTTTTTCCCTGCATGTATGCTACTGACCACATGCTTACAGGCGATAAGCATAAATCCCTAACTAAAATACGCGATGAGAACGGATTTTATATGGCAATAAAGAACAACATCGGATCTAACAGTTCCCGAAAATACCTAGGCTACAAGCTCCTGACTGGATATAAGCTCCTGTAAAGGCTATGAGTGATCCAAAAAGAGCGACAAAACACACACACACACACACACACACACACACACACACACACACACACACAAGTCTACTAGAGAAAAAACTGCACGGAGGTTACGGTTCATAGCCAAGATAAAATAAAACTACGATAGGGCTCAGAGGGTTTTTAACACTGGTGGTCATGTAGCGACACATTTTAGCAACTTACTCTCTCTCTCTCTCTCTCTCTCTGTCTCTCTGTCTCTCTCTGTCTCTCTCTTTCCTTCTTTATTTGCTCTTCCGCTAGCCTGGCATTCCCAGACCTGCCACAAGGCGCTGGCAAATTAAATTTGCTGCGCGTGTTGGTCTGGACACGCTCCGTTGAAGCTTTATCAAGAAAACCAGAAATCTGGCTATGGTTTCAATTGGTTCCATCTAATATGGGCGCGCCAGAGCCCCGTAACCGGATGACGACAGTGACGTGCATGCGACGTCGAAGCCGTGATAGTAAACATCAAAGATGGCTGCGGATATGTTGTGTGAGTTTGAGACTGCTTTGGCCTCGACCCTTAACGATTTGGAAGACGGCACTCAAATCTTTCATTAGCAAGTAAGTGGAATGTTCTGTTTTGCCGACCGACAACGGCAAACGTTTAATTAAACAGTTTAACAGCTGTTCTCTAAACGAAAGGGGCTTACCCACCTTGTGCATCGCTCTGATTGGTTGTAGTGCTATCCAACTGCGTGCAGTGGCATTTGAAATGCACGAGTAGGAGCTGCCCCTTAAGTTGGAAATTACTATTGATCGTGGCCAGACCCTCTATCGTTCAAGATATCAGGGTCTGGATTTCCAGGCTACTCTTCCGCTACACTCGCTGCTAGAATCAATGTAATTTTGCAAACGTGTAGGCTACTACTGCCAACAACTGCCACACTCGCTGTTCTTCTTTGATGTTGGCTATGTGATGATGTGCAGCACTGCCGCGTGCTGCGTAATTTACGTTACGCGCTGCCCATTTTCTTAAAGGAGCTACGTACCAAAAAAATAAAAAAAATAGAAAATGCCGAGGAGAAGGATTTTTATAGCAGTGGCGGAGAAAATCCAGCAGCGGCGGGGCGCCGCTGCTGAGTGAACCTGCGGGAAACACTGGTTGATCTATTCACATTTGGCTCAATGTTCTCACTCTCACAGTTGCTTCTATTAAATATAATCCAGGGTTCACCAAAGAAAAGCCTTTTTACACCTGTCAGATGAAGAAAAGGTTATTAAACGAGGCAAGGAACAAGAATAAGTGGACACCGGCACTTTTGTGTTAAAGAATAAGAGGATTTTAAAGGGGACAGGATGTGTGACACTGCAGAAGCTGAGCAAGAGGGAAACCTGAGATTATGACGTGTATGTAAAGCAGTTAGTTATGTATGGGAGGCAGGTGTGTACACTCAGTGTCTGTAATGCAGATGAACCAGTCAAAAAAGAGAACAGGCTGTTTGAAAGAGAAATGATCCAGAAACAATGAGACAGGTAGCAAGTGATCCAATCACTGTAGAGCAAAGCTGTCAATGGATGAAAGGCTGTGTGAAATCAGAAGAATGTGTAAAATGGTCCAATCGATAAAGCCATAGAAAACCTCAATTGAAATATGGGCATGAGTTAAACAATCACCTTTATAAACACTTGCAAAATGTAGAAAAAATAAATAAAGGAGATTTAAATCAAATCAAAACACATCAAAAGGGAAAAATAGACACATCAGCCGGACAGTCTAATAGGCTGATCTACCAGGAAGAGGGAGTGACAAGGAAACTGAAAGAAGAATGTTTTAGTGAATAAAAACTCCTAAAGCAACATAAAAGGTCAGAAAACATGAGAAAAGCACCAACAAAATGACTCAAAGGAAATCAAGTGAAAACTGCTGGCTTTCGCCTACCGTACCAAGATCAGTCTTAAGATCTGTTGGCAGACTTAACTTTCTGCCGGGTCCCTTTACTGAAACAAAAGCATAGGACACAAAGCACCAGTTATTCCCTTAAGAAAATAAAAAATAATATAGAAAAAGGTGCCAAGAATAATAAAAAATATAGTCTAACTAAACAAAATGAAAATCACTGAAATGAACGAAGAAACAGAACATGCAAATTTGTGCATTCACACAAGGCAAGCATATTTCAAAATGCATGCTCCATTGTAGTCCCAGGCCCGTGTTCCCAGCTATCTTACAAAACAAATAGTGCCTATACTTGGCCAGTGTGAAAAACAGAACAATCCAAATTATCCTTGCAATGCTCATAGCCTTTCTTACAGCTAATGATTGTTGTCTTGTTGGGCTGTAACAAGGCAAGTAGGATATTATATTTAGTTTACTTTGGTCCCACCCTGTCAAATGTATTTTCTGTAATTTGAGTTTTGCATAAAATCTTTGGTCTGCGTAAAAGTCGCAGTAACATCTGATATCCTAGGGCCTGGGATGTGTGACATAGAGGCACAAATAAACAGGGTGACACCACAGGGTGTCAATACAAAAATCAGACACTGGAGTAAACAAAATAACATTTTGCAAGCATTTTGCAGTAAGTAGAGAACTGCATAGGTTGAACCTGAAATGTTATGGGTCAGTTCCCCCCTCAAAAATAAGGCAATGTTTCATTGTTTCTTTGTGTTAAATGATTAACTAGGCGTGTGGAAGATACTTTATGGTGTTTTCGTGACACTTGATAAATTGCATAACAAGTAAACAAGAGCGACCATACATTCCCACTACTTATTGTGAAAACTTACTAAATAAATTATTTTTTTTTACCATAAGAGAAAATAGTGCAGAGGAGGACATGAGGACTACTGAAGGAATTGGCACAACTTAATAATTGTTTTAATCTACCGCAGGCAGCTCAGTATCACAGGTCCTTTCTAGGAAAAATCTATTTCCTTCACTGCAGAGGAAATGAGGGTGTTATGGGGCTCTAATTGAATTTCTAAATCAATGAATTTCTGCATAATTTTTTTCTAGGAACAGTTAATGCCTTTCAGATTAGTGTTGCTAATGAGATAATAGATTAGCTCCGTGTACGTGTGGTTCACAATAAACTGTAGTGACCAGATGCTGCAGCAACCGCATACAATGTCGGAGGGATACAATGAGAGAGAAAATGTCCTCATAATAAACCTTTTACACACAGTTGGTCCACAGTTAAATGGCTCAGTATAAAATGTATTTTAATTTAAAAAGACGAGTGGGGTTGATCTGAGATCCTTTTTATTGGGAATATGAACAATAACCAACAGACACGGCATGTATTACCAACTGTTATCTTGCTTTATTTGCATACAGCCCTACCTTTTACTACATGCTTAATGTACCTACATTCTAACTCTGGTTAGATTAACAACTTTACGATTTCTGTCAAAATAATAATAACAACAACAACAGAGTATTTTTATTTCCCCCTGGTATCTTGTTGTTGGTTGTATCTTCATGAGACAATATTTGACTTGAATGATTTATGTTAGACTAGCCCAATTTGTGACCTTAGCAGTCCAAATGATACCCTGGGATTTGGTCAAGTAGTTTTCCCTTTGCAAAACACATTTATTTTTTTTTATTTGCCAACTACTCAGCAGTGGGTTTCACCTCAAAGAAAGTGTTTTTGTGATCCCAGAGATGTCTACAGTCAGCCTTCCTCTGCTATGCCTTAGCCTGGGATATTGAGAATTTAAATGATAGTTTCACCCCGCAGGAAACATTTAACAATTCTGTGCGAACTAAAGATGCCCGCAAGATCATGAAAATATCTTTCAAGATGAAACCCTCAGTTAGAGCAGCAAGCATGGAAGTGGATTTTTAGTCTTGTCATTGTAATTACAATGCTAACTAATATTTCATCATTTAAGCTGAACCTGTAAGCAAGCTACATTTTTTTTTATAAGCATTCACCACAAAGTACAGCTGAAGCTGATACTAATGTCATTAGTTTGACGGGTATGTGGTATAGGGCAACATGAATGTGTGTACCAAATGTTATGGTAATTCATTAGATATTTCACACAGAAATAAATACGTCCTGACGGTGGCGCCAGAGAAAAAGTCAGGGCATCAAAGTACGTATGCTTTCATAATGTACAAAATTTCAAAGAAATCCATCTCATAGTTGTTAAGATAATTCAGTTTGGATGAAATGTTGGACCAACTAGCCAACTGACAGACTTTGCCATATACAGCCATGTTACTAGCATAACATTTAGCATTTTTCCCTGAGGTTTGCATGGGGAACATTGTGACCAAATCTTAGTAATGAGTGCTGAGGTCCCAAATGGAGTTAATGTTAGACTAAATCAGGACACAACACTGGTAAACACACAGAGCAAGCTGAGGTCATATTTATCAGCACCACGCCTGGGCCACCGTGCAGTTAGTTTGAGACAAGACAGTGAATATTAGCAGTGACGACACTATGAGCGTGTGGGTTTATTGACACACAGTCAGAAGGACATAATGGGAGAGTTTGAAATGGTCACAGTGTGGTTAAGTAGCATATTCCCTTTCGATGACAAAGACGTGTGGTTCCAGTAGAGACACAATGATTAACGCCACAGAGAATGAACAAGAGGCACTGACTAGTGAGGAAGAGAAGGACCCCGCATGGAATACAATCCATTCTCTCTTCCCAAGGTCGCCTGCCTCAAGGCATTGCCAAATGATGAAAGATCTGAGTTCAAAGCCCAGAACTGGCACATACAACACACATCACAATGTCTACCCCTATGCAATGCAGGAAAGGGGGATAACGCACCAACAGTCGTCCGCAAAAAAGCAGTCAACACATTGACAAAGCAGCAGCAGACAGTCTATTCCTAGAAACACAGTCACTGTCAGCTTGATTACACTGCAAGCAACTTGGTTGGTGGGTCATTATGTTGTTGCTCAAGAGGGTCCAACTGCATTTATGGAATGAAGTGTGCCAACAACACTTTTTTTAATGAGGAATTAATTATTTCATTGAATTGTGATTTTGTAAAATGTATCGCTTATTTGTGTGATCCCTGGTGTTCTACCAAGTTTTAAGTTCCAATGCAATGCAGTCCATGTCACTGCTAACCATATTTTATTTTTATTATATATATATATATATATATATATATATATATATATATATATATATATATACACACACACACACACACACATCTTAAATCTTTATAAATAATTTCATATCATGTTTGTAGCCAATACTACTTTGTTTAAACATGTTCTACCAGCTGTATGTACTGTATATATCCTTCACCTATTTAGTTGAGCCATTTGGACTTCAAAGCTTTGAATGGTTGTAGTGAACCTCTCGTCCAATATGCACATAACATCGAGATATGTTGTAAATGAAACTTGGGGAAACAAATAGACAAAAACCCCTGCTGATAACAAATTCCACCATAGCCAGTGTTCAAGAGAAGTTCACCATTTCTGTAGCTCTGTACGGTTTGTAAGTGCCGACAGTGTCTTGCTGATAGTGTTGCTCACAGTGTGGAAGCAGAGTTAGCATGCAAGGTGCAACATCGAAACCAACCACAGGTCCAAAAAAAACAACCCAGTGTTCCCAATCTCCCACTCTTGTTGTGTTACTGCAATACAGTAAAAACCACAAGCAGATGTCCACAAAGAGGCTGAGACCCGTGACACATCCCTCTCCTCTTACCATTGTCCAGTAAGTAAAAGACTGGACTGCAGTGGCTGGCTCTCAGACTGGCCACAGGCTCTGGCAGGACGCGTGGGTCATTGTGAAGGGAGGTTGGATAATGAACTGGAATAGGAGATCCAACAGAACAGACACAGACTTTTTCAGGGAAAGAGACAAAAACAATGGGTGAACTGGGCAAAACAGACACTTGCAGGTAACAGGAAGGAAAACAGTTGAGAGGTTATGACAAAAGGGTTATTAATAACAAGGTTGAGGACTGTTCCGCCATCAATAGGATATGACAAGAGCAAGAACTACTACTAAATACTATTACAATCACAAACAACACCACTGCTACTACTACAACTTTTACTACACATCACCACTACTACTGAAACGACCAAAGTTACTAGTCAAATGTTCCTTATCTTTAACTCAGGCGTCCATCTTTTTTTATTTTCCATTTCTATGGTCTCCAACAGCTCGACACAGGAAGTCGGTCATCCAGCGTTATTACACGTCACTGTGACCTGAATTGTCTATTAAAGCCTTACCTTCCAAACTTACACTACCACCCCTTCTCAGTTCCAACAAGTCTTATTAACCACATTGATACATGTATTTTAAACAACAACAAAAAAACAATATGAGTTGTCATTTTCACAATCACTCTTAAAAAACTGATACTTGATAAAAAACAAATGTTGGTTGATATGTCATCAGTCATGAGCACAGAGAAAATTCAAAGGACGATTAACTTCTGTCGCCGCCATGAGGATTATGAGTAATTACAACAACACTGTCTGCGCATCTACATGAGGTAAGTCTTCGGTGATCGCGCAAGGATTTTATACCTTCTGCTGTACGTCAAGGTTCCGAATGTAGAATGGACAACTGAAACATTGCTTGGGGGCTTCTTAGGATTTTTCTGAGCTCCTGTGCCACTGAAAACTGGTGACACCAGTTTGTAAACACTGATATACTGATAAATACAGAGTGAGTTTTGTGGAGCTGATAGGCTTAATCAACTTTGTGTTAACTCGTTTGGCAATGGCTTTAATGTAACTTGCATTAATTTTTTATGAAAAAGTTAGACAGAGCTTTATGCATGTGAAAGACTGAGTTTAGTACACATGCATCATTCAGCAGTCTATTTAACTTTAAAACTTTAATTAAGCTAATCAACTATAACGAACTAGACAATATTCCTACATTACACTGGTTAATGGGAAGTAAGATGGGTCAAATGCTTTACTGTGTTTTATACACACACCATTGTCTTTTATATAAAAAGGTTGGGTGGTACTCCCTTAAAGAGAGACGTGATGCACATTGGCATATTTTTATTTACAAAGCCTTGACCGGGAAGCTTCCTCGTTATTTAACAGAAATGTTGCAAATTTCAGATGGGCTTTATCAGACCCGCTCCACTGACATGCTCATGCTTTATGTCCCACAAGCCCGGTCTGAGCTGGGAAAGACAGCTTTTAGCTTCAGTGCCCCCGACTCCTGGAACAACTTACAGCAACAAATTAAACTAAATACCTTCATATCCTTTAATCAATTTAAACAAACTATCTTAAATCTGCCAAACTCTACCTGTAACTGTTTTAACTAGGCTATATTGTACTTTCACCCATTTCATTTTAATTGCTGCCACTCTTCACCACTATGTAAATGTTTCAATTGTTTTTTCTCTCTTCACCTGTTGTTGTGTATTTGATGTATTTGCATTGAATATTGTGTATGTATTGTTATTTTTCCTTGGAATTTATTTGAACTCGACATCATTGTAAATGAGGGTCACCCCTCAATTGGTCTCTCGAGGATAAATAAAAGTTAAATGAAATATATGTGGTGGCTGTAGAAAGTGTCTCAGCTGGCCGTAGTTAAATAACTGTTGGGAGTTATTTGAAGTTTCTCCAGACCACCTTGGGTTGCATGGCACTGAGCAGGTGGCATCGGTTCGGCATACCGTAATGTTTCATCCATCACCTCCTACCTTTTTTCCCTGTCATGCTCACTGCTAAATTTATCCTGCCAGGTCAGGCAAGAATCACTGTCTTCTCAGCTTGTTAGTGTGTCTGACGACTTGGGGGCTTGGTCAAGTAAACCTTTGCTACAGCCACATGTGGCATATAAAGCTCCCAGAATTTTTTTTTACGTGTGACCTCAAACCAAAACAACAGACTTCGGGGCATAAAACGAAAAGACAACAGAAGGATGTGGAGGAAGACAGCTCTTAGGCAGGAGAAGGGCCAATTACTGGCTTAATGACGAAAGGGAGATAGGACGAAGGTAGGGGAAAAGGTGAGGGAAAGGGAAATGTGTGAAGGAGAGGTGAGACAGACGCTTGCAGGTATTGACACACAGGGTGAATCAGGACGATGGGCCGGCTTTCTTAATGAGCTGTCCTCAGTCTGTATATAGCCTTGAAAGACTCAGAACAAAGGTGTGGCAGGGACAACCGTTCAGCCTCTAATGACCATAGAGAAGGGTGTAAGATGATGTTCAATGGGAGGTAGCAAACCGCACAATCTTTGCCTATCAAGCCGAGCACAGCTGTATGTGCTACCTCATTTGTCTCCCGCCATAACCAGTTCAAAAGTAATTTACATCTCTCTTGCATTGATTTAGATTTTCGATGTTTAAGCAGCCTAAAACATTTTCAGTCAGGTCGCACTGCTATTAACCATTGTTAACGTTTCCATCTTGATTCAAGGTTGTAATTATGAAACTGTGCTCCTCTCAATATAACAGCTCAACCAATCAGCCTTTTCTCCCCTCTACGGGTCAATGTTATCAGACAACGAATCAGACACTTAATCACACTGTGTCGTGCTGTGTCTATCCGTGTGCTTTTCATTCCCTTCTCCATAATTCTTCCTTTCTTCCATCGCTCTAATTAGCAAATGACAGGCTTGTAATAGGACAGACTGACCATGACCTAGTCACAATGCCCACAGACTCAGTGCCAAGACAGCAAAGAACGTCTTGTCCTGGTTTTGTTATTCTGTTCTCATGCCCTCCTTAAGAGGCTCAAAAGAATGGCTGGGGAGTACAAATGTGTGAAAGAGGACAGTTTTCAAAAAGCCAAGCTCAACACAGAAAACCCTTTCTGTATTCTTGACAATACAGAGACAAGGGGAAACCATGGAAGTGCAGTTACCGGATTAAATGATTGAACAACAAACATCAATTGGATTCATTTGTAATGAATTAGTATTAATACTGAATATATATGCTTCTCCAGCACAGAGTAAAAAGGGACTTTGGAGTTTAATAAGGACTAGCAACATAGATAGTCTCTAACAGAATATCTAGTCAAGTCAGGTCCACTTTTTCTTGTATTGTCTGTAATCAATACCAGTAAAAACTCTCAAAGAGACTTCCAAAACATGAAAAACATTTCAAGGGAAAGGGTAGGCTATCTTTGCTTTGCCACAATCTTTTTCCATTTCATTCGGCTTGATGAGAAAAATTAAGCTTTTTGGCTTCAATGTTGAAATGCAACAATACTGCTCTTTTATTTGTAGAGCAGTCTTCCATCACAACGCCGCTATTAATGGCATCGCTGAAAATAAGCTTCAGTTAAACTATTACAAAGATTTTATTTCTCAATTTGTACATATTTTGTGAACTTCAGTAAAGCAGCCCACTGTCTCCCTGCAGGTATAGCCAGGTTATTGGGGGAAACACTGGCTGTGACTGTGGGAGTATTTCCCATGGACATTGTCCCAGGTAAGTGGAGAAAATAAGAGCCATTCAAAGGCTTGGCCTCATGAGGCTTGTGTGGTCACGGTCAAACAAAGCAACATGGAGCCGAGTGGACTCACCACCTATAAGAAGAGGATATGTCTGGCGCATTCCCAGCTGGGAAGTGGGAAACAGCAGAAGCCTTGGTGACCTGAACCCAGTCAATTTATTTTCCAGAAGCATACAAAATGCTTTAGTGCAGTGCAGAAACAAATCCCCAAAGCTTTTATTGTCTGCAAAACACATCACTAATTGAATGTATGCACACAATGGCATATTATGTTTCATGCCTGTGTTGGTTCTGCTATTGAAGTTGGCTCTTCACATACACTTTTCAGGTTTCATGAGAAAAAAAGAAAAAAAAAACACCAGTTGGACGGGGTATTTTTAATACTTTTAAGGAAGAAAATTCCTGGACCAAAAAGAAATTAAACTTTATTATAAGGGTTTCTCACCCCTAATCAACTAGTACTTAGTGAATCAATAGATGTGAGAAACATTGCCAACATTTCTAATTTGGAAACTTAAGCTTTATAAATCACACAAAGCCTCTTAAAAAACAGTGTGTCTTCCTGGCAGTAACTTGCACTCTATCCATTTGACCTTTAAGTTCGGAATTTGCCGAGATAAAATGTTTCTTCACGACAAAGCGCCTCCTTGAAAATGTTCAAACAGCTCACCTTTCCTTCCAGTCACAAACACACTCACTTTCATCGGGCCTGTCTCAACCCACACATACCTTAACACACTATAAACACTATTTTACTTTAAACGCTCGTCTATTGCATCCAACCTTTAGCCCAGGCCCAGTACACAGGAACCTCTTCAATTATCTTCTGATGTCAGGTATTCATCATGAGCCATATTCCTCTTACACTACAGCTTATCTCTTGCCCTCAACTTGCACCATCACATCTACAATCGTACTTTTATCTCCACAGCGTGATCCCAAAACCCAACACAGATACCAGATCAGTAATATTAACTTCATCAGTATTACCTACAAACTTTAAGGACATTTTGTATGCCTCAGGACACATATTTTCCTCACAATAGGCAGGTATATCTACACTCAACAAAAATATAAACGCAACACTTTTGTTTTTGCTCCCATTTTTCATGAGATGGACTTAAAGATCTAAAATTCATTTCAGATACACAATTGTACCATTTCTCTCAAACATTGTTCACAAATCTGTCTAAATGTGTGATAGTCAGCACTTCTGCTTTGCTGAGATAATCCATCCCACCTCACAGGTGTGCCACATCAAGATGCTGATCTGACATCATGATTAGTGCACAGGTGTACCTTAGACTGTCCACAATAAAAGGCCACCCTGAAATGTGCAGTTTTGTCTCAAAGCAAAATGCCACAGATGCCACAAGCATTAAGGGAGCGTGCAATTGGCATGCTGACAGCAGGAATGTTAACCAGATCTGTTGCTCGTGCATTGAATGTTCATTTCTCCACCATAAGCCGTCTCCAGCAACTTCGCACAGCCATTGAAGAGGAGTGGACCAACATTCCACAGGCCACAATTGACAATCTGATAAACTCTTTGCGAAGAAGATGTGTTGCACTGCATGAGGCAAATGGTGGTCACACCAGATACTGACTGGTTCTGAGTCCCCAGACCCCCAATAAAGCAAACAAATGCACATTTCAGAGTGGCCTTTTATCGTGGACAGTCTAAGGTACACCTGTGCACTAATCATGATGTCAGATCAGCATCTTGATGTGGCACACCTGTGAGGTGGGATGGATTATCTCAGCAAAGCAGAAGTGCTCACTATCACACATTTAGACAGATTTGTGAACAATGTTTGAGAGCAATGGTACAATTGTGTATCTGGAATGAATTTTAGATCTTTAAGTCCATCTCATGAAAAATGGGAGCAAAAACAAAAGTGTTGCATTTATATTTTTGTTGAGTGTATATAAGGTCAGGCATTGTATATCCTGTGACATTTAACGCAAGTCAAGCATTGCTACACACTTAAATATCAGCAAATATTTAATCGACAGCTGTCCACAGAAGGTTTTAACAATATATTATATGGATGATAAATTAATAATTCACCAGCAAAAAAAAATTATTCAGCTTTGATATATTAAAGCTTTGATTTTATCAAATTATACAGGTAACTGCCACAAGCTGAACATAATCACCAGTTGTATCAACATTGCTTCAGGGTAAAAATGTTACTGGACGTGCTCTCTTCAGCCATCACTAAACTATGCCTTCTTTGCTTTTAACAGGAGCTGCTGGCACTTTCAAACAGTGGCAGGACATATCACTCAGTCCAAGGGAAGAACAGGGGTTGGACAAACGGTCCAAAAAATGGTGACAGAGGCATAAGGAAAGGGGTAGATCAAAGCAAAGTAAATGGGTAGTCTTACCTTTGCAAAGCATACAATCATTAGACAATTAGGAACAAAGTAAAACATTCACTTTTTCTCTTTCAGCACTTCTGGCTTTTTTTCAAACATTTCAATGCAACATATCCATATTACAACATTGCACATGAGTTGCCATTTCAAACAGCTGCAGACTACGTTTAAACAGCATCCCAGCAAAGCTTCACAAGTGGCAATTACAAAAGGGAAGGTTGATTTGGTAGTGTGTGTGTGTGTGTGTGTGTGTGTGTGTGTGTGTGTGTGTGTGTGTGTGTGTGTGTGTGTGTGTGTGTGTGTGTGTGTGTGTGTGTGTGTGTGTGTGTGTGTGTGTGTGTGTGTGTTATGGCTGTCAGTAGTTTACCTGAGGTGGGCGACTTGCTTCTCTCCATGTCAATAGACTGCTGGTTGTCAGAGAGTTCGGTAAGGCCTGCCGGAGCCGATGGCAACCGAGAGGAGCAGAAAGTAGAGAAGCACAATCTGTCAGGTTATTTCAACCCTGTCAGTCGAACAGATTTAACAGTAGGCAACTTGGTTGATGTCAGCCACGCAGAGACCCAACAAAGAGCTTGTCAATTCTTGCTTTATCATCCCTTAGCTGCGTAATCAATTCCCACTATTTAATTATAATTTGTGAAGGTGTAATTGTAAGGGAATCAAGGTATTTACTTATGTTTGACATTGGCTATTTACCTTTCCGCTGTGAATTAATCTTATGATTAATTTAGTCTCTCGGGAGCAGAGTGGCTGAAACCTGATGTGACCTGCACTACAATCTGTTCCACATATTTATATTTTGAATTTCCCACCAGTTTGCATCAAATGTCAACCTGACCTTGATTAGGCAGGACTACAGTATTTAGTGCAGCTCTCATGATAAAAGTCAAATATACAGTACAATCAAGGTACAAAACAAAATTAACACAAATTTGATCAGGATCAGATCAAATCTGGTCACATGCACCAAGCACAGGCCAGAATTACAAGTCATACCTACTCCCTTAAAAGAAAAGCACACATATATTGACATTTCTAATTGGTTTACGTTAAGTCTCACTACAAATGTGGGGTGGTAAAGCAGCATTCAGTATGGCTTCATTAACAGTCTCACTAAGTTGTCACACTTCAAAAAGGTTTTAATTAAATAAAAAACTAAATGTCAGCAAAATGTCTTGAACCAGAATTTCCACTGGCTTCAAAAATGATTAAAGGAATTGAATTGAAAAAACCTTCATTGTAGTATAAGGAAATCCTTGGCTAGGCCCAGTGGATGTACAACGCTTTATTCACCCCAAGCTATGCTTCAGTTAAAATATCACACATCACATCACATGAATCATATAATATTTATAATGCCTTTACTGAACAGACTCAAAGGATTGACTTCCCTTTCTGGAAAGGACATACCGTTGGACATGACTGGAATAGGGGAGTTCCTTTTAATATGTAAAAATACAGACAAGAAACAACCACATTCATTCCAATCATCTCTTTGGTTTTCCCCTTTGCTTTCCACTCCACATCAACCCTTCCCAGTCCCTATGGCAACCGTCTCTACCGACCCTGCTGTCCTAGTACTGTATGCTTGGGATAAACATTGCCCTCCACCCCCCACCCCTTAAAGAGGGCCCCACTTACTCTGATGGGATGTACGGATCCTTTTCTTTGAATCTGAATAAAAGTTAGACAGGCCACGCATGCAAAACTCTGTCAGGCAGGCCAGCATGCCCCAGACCAGCAGCCACAGAGTCAACACAAGGTGGGAGGAGGAGGAGGAGAGGGAAGTACGGAATGGGGAAAATGATGAACAGAAAGAATAAAGAGAGAGAAGTGTAGGTAGAGAAAAATGAAAAGAGGTCAAATAAAAGGAAAGAAAAGAACGAAGCAACGTGAAGGTAAAGTGAGAGAGGGATGGATTGAAACATTTTAGCACGGAAGGAGGGAGGGAGGGAGGGAAAAGGAGGGAGGGAGGGAGGGAGGGAGGGAGGGAAAAGGAGGGAAGGGGGAGAGAGAAGAACACACAGGCTTAAGAGTGTAAAAGATGTGTGCAAGCAGCATCCGAGTTAGTGTCGGGGAGGACAGACAAGATATACCAGCTACTGCTGCAAACCCCAGAAAATGCGGATGTGATTGGTCATTTGCATATATAGGCAACAAATCATTACTTACAAAGCAGCATCAACAAAGAAAAAAAAACCTATAGTCGTAAAACATATTTGATTTATATTGTATTTGGTTTATGTTTTGCCATTGGTCATCTGTCCTTACATGTTCAGACTGGTGTTAATAATGCATTATACTATAAAAAGGGAAACATACCTAAAAAATCATCAATAATTAAGCATCATTTTATGCAATGAATACATTAAATTGAAATGTTATATATATATATATATATATATATATATATATATATATATATATATATATATATATATATATATAGTGTACACACATACACACGTGTGGTGAACACATCTAAAAATGTTGTTTGAAGGACAGAAAACTCTGTTTTAAAAAGTTGGAATGTTACAAAAAGAGAAAAGGCCTCCCGCTTAAAGATTTATCTTAGTTCAACCTTAGCAAGTGCAATGTATTTTACTTGGCCTTTGGATATGCTAAATATATATAGTTTTGTCTTCAGTATAATATTGACTCCAGCCTCAAAATCATAACACCACCACCTGGGGTACAGAAAAAGGGCACAGTGGCCTGCTTTTAATTTGCTTTCCGTCTCCAAATTGATTTTAAAGACCCAAGGCAAATAGACATTTACAAAAGAGTTATTTTGGAACACCATGCAGTGGTAGTCAATAAAAGGCACTTATGCAATAGGAAATGAAAAAAGTTGATTCAAAATCCCACAGTCATCACTCCATCTACCTTGATATTCCCCTTCACACAAGTTCTGAACACCTGCAAAGCATTTTTCAGCTGCACTTGTGGGGATTATGTAATAAGAACACTCAGTACTTTAAATTGCTTAAAGGGCCCTAGACATCTAAAATATTAAATCTCTGCTGCTGTTATGCACTCATAAACAAAGGTGAGTGTAGGGTGAAATTAAAAAAAGGTGCATTTGGGCTGAATACATTTCCAGATGGTAATTTTAAACAAGAGGTTACAGAGGCCGTCACCAGCCAAGGTCAGTAGCAGAGGGAAGGGGGGCAGGGGTCAGGGAATACAACAAGACCTCTGTGGCTTTTGAGTACAGCTCTATGTTCAAGCAGGACTAAAAAAAAGAAAAAGGGACAGAGAGATCAAAAGACAACATGCATAATAATGCAAACGTGGAATGACACACAGCCTGTTTACATGCACTTCACAGAATAGTGCAGAGCTGTGACAGGCATACTGCGATGGACTTGTGTTTGTGTCTTTTGAATGTTATTTTGTGAGAGAAAGAAGAGCAAAGAGAGGAAAGACATAAAGTTGTACTGATACAGGTGTTTGAATGCTGACAGAGATTTTGTGGAAATAGCCAATATCTCTAAATTTGAGCCCTTTCATGTCAACCTATTCCAAATGTAAAAGCAGATTTACTGCAGAGTAAAAAATACTTTGGAACAAGTACACAGTATGCATTCCAGAATTTCATGTAAGTCAAGAAAGGAAGGGGCCTCTACTATAAAGTAAAATATGGAGTATATTTTTTCTACAGATTTGTCCCTACAGTAAATATACTGGAGCAAATGTACTACTTTCCACCACTGAAAATAGAAAAATAGAAAGGGTAGTAGTAAGGGACATTCATATACAGTATATCATGTCATGTGTGGAATTTAGTGAAAATATCTGTAGGTTAAAGGCTAGGCAGAAGCATACAAATTAACCACCTGCAGCACTGATTTCAGAATATTCATGAAAGAGTGAACAGTCTAACCTCAGACAGGAGAACAGGTGCACAATAAGGGGACAGAAGAATTAGAAAGAAACAGCTGAAGAAAGACAGATGGAAAGGACAGGAGAATAGAAGAAATGTGATAGTCTGCTTGTAATAAATACATTGATGGTGTATTGTGTGGCTGCATAGTGAGTGTTGTCGTTGTGTGTGTTCATGAGTTTGTGACAGTATTCCAGAGGGGTTTGTGTTTATGTGTGTATGTGTGTGTGTTACCTGAGGTGGACTGTCTGTTCCTGCGGGGGGAGCGGGTAAGGCGCTGGTAGGGGTCGGCGCCTCCGTACAGATCCACTGTTGACATACACAACAGGATGGCTTTCTGCAGGTAGTCCACTACTGCTAGGCCATTGCAGTTCCCAAACGCCATACTGTACACACACAGAAACAGCAATGAGGCACAAGCATATGAACAGACACAAAGTAAAGTGTTATTCAGACATAAACCCTGTTGGCATATTTATACCACCAGGTTGTCCTCATTGGCATAAACAACAGTGTTTCCCCCAGCGTTTTATGGCTAAGGCGGCCGCCTTAACAACTCCAGACCCCCGCCTTGACTACCGCCTGTGCCTGTCCACAAAAATCCCAATAACCCCCCCACAAAAACACCACCTTAACTAACACATTTCCTGGGGGAGACACTGAAAGTGCTACATGTAGTACTACACAACTGTTAAATGATCTGTGACACTTGAGTCTAATTACTGTTAACACATGCCTGTCTTTAACTCACACTGCTATTGCTGCTATCTTTGAATATCCATAGGATTTCCCGTAAGCCAGACTGCCACCTTCTACGTGTCGGTGCTCTATACTCACCAGCCACACCTGTCCAACTCAACAGCTATTAATTTAAATATCAGCCAATCACATGGCAGCAATTTAATGCATATAGGTATGCAGAATAGCACTTCAAACCTTGATCAGATGGGCTACTACAGCATTAAAAGAGTGTCACTCCTGTCAGCTAAGAACAGGAAACCGAGGCTACAGTGGGCACTGGCTCAACATTGGACAATGGAAGACCGCAGGAAAAACATTGCCTTCTCTGATGAGTCTCTGTTGAGACAGTCCCATGGTAGGGGCAGAATTTGGCATAAACATTGCAAAGATCTTGCATGCCTTTTCAGACTGCTGCTGATAGTGGTGCTGTAATTATGTGTAATGTAACTTTTGGCCCCTTAGTACCAATTGAGAATTGTTTAAAAACCATAGCCTACCTGAGTTTTGATGCTTAACATGTCCATCATTTTATGACCACAGTGGACTCATCTTCTAATGGCTACCTCCAGCAGGATAAAGCAACATGTCACAAAGCTCAAATAATCTCAAACTGGTGTCTTAAACATGACAATACGTTCAGTGTACTTGAATGGCCTTCACAGTCATTGGATCTCAATCAACTCAAGCATTTGTCCCACTCCATGTAAACAGCTATTTTAATACCACAAAGATATCAATGCTTTTGAAAACAACACCTCTCAAAATACCAACAGAAAAGTGCAAAGGCAGAAGTTGCTAATACCTACCATTATCCATCCTTTCAGTACAAGCAACACTTGAAGGAACACTTACACACTGTTGTTTGAGCCTTTAGACATTACCAGAAAAACCACAACAACCCATAGATCAAAGCTAAAGGCTCGGCAGCAAAAGATAAAGGGAGGCAAAGAAAATTGCCCAATTACAGCCTGCCATCTGTGTTATTGTGGTCAACGGGGATCATAGCAACTATAAACTATTTCATGTTTTACTATCAGTCGTATTCGAAAAGCATTACAACCTTTACTGTTGTACAGACCTTCATTAATTTGACATGGTTTTAGCCAAGACAAGGGTTATCCCAGAAAAAAAACATGGAACAGTATCATCAGCTTCTTGAAACTTAAGCTGTCAATTAGTTTTCTTTATGCACTATGCACTTTATAAACGATACAAAACATTTGTGTGATACCTGGGATAAAGGACAGTGTAGTTATCCTTTGGAATAGACATTCTTGACATGAATATGACTAAAGATGTCGAACCTTTGTGTAATGTGTTTTCTATGCTTTTGTCATTTATGTACAAATATTATATTCTGCTAGCACCAATAATCCCTATTGGGATTTAGATACAATGTATACAGGAAGTATACAGAGACATAAATATTTTCTTTTTGTGTGTTAAAGTCTAAAAGTCTGTAGGGGACAAACTAGAAAGAATAAAATGACAAAACACAAAATCAAATTCTATTCTTATGATATGATTGCCCTGCCTTGACCCATATACAAAGCTCCTTAAAAGCGCAGGGATTTTATTGGTTTCCCCCAAAACAACCTCTATTCATGGCAAAACCTCACTATTCATAAAGCAGTCTTAAAGCAATCTAGGCAAAAGGTATATGTGTATAAAATGTCAATTATTATTCAAGCCATCTTCAAGTACTTTACAAAGAATAATAATATCACACTATATAAAATGCAAGAAAGAAAAGAGAAAGGAAACAGACGGGGAGAGAAAGACTCGTTTACATGATGAAAGAGATAACGTCTCGATAACCATTAGAGTAGCACTAACGTGTCGCTAAACGTTGGCAGCCTGCTGAACATTAGCCGTGTGATAGCAAGTCAGGTCGACCGGAAAAAGGTCCAATACTAAAGTGTCTAAAGTGTCCTAAAAGGAGGCCTATCGCCATCTATCATAGCACAGACTTCAGTCAATAAATACATTCCCCTCCTGTGCTTGTACATTGGGACAAGGACAGTAGTCAAACTAAATGTCCTAGTCAAGCTATAACTGTAGCTTGACTTAACTGTGCATGTAAACGTAGTGAGTGATGACATTTGACAAGTCCATTTTCTCTAGTATCTTGATACAGACTCAGAGCTCCAGTATACTATCATGAAATTACATTTGACAAGTTCTCACTACAGGCCTGCACACGCTGCAGTGATGAGGTCATAAATCAGCTTTTCCTGTGTGAACACTATTCTGAATTTGACCATAATACCATACTCTAAGCAAGTATGGCATTCCACAGTCCCAGAGCCTACATCCCAATATCCAAATGTTACAATCCCCAGCTATTATTCATAGATGAATAAACAAAAACATTACCAGTTGGTGTTATCTTCCGGTCTGTACTGATGTCCCTGGATACACAGTAACATGCTTACACACATCCGCATGAGAGACTGGCCTATTTAGCCTTCAATTTCAATGTTTTTCCATTGCTTCTGCTGCTGACAGCTGCCACTGATTGCCAACCAACCCGACCATTACTCACTATATTCAGGGTTACAGCAATGGCCACATAACATATGGTGTTTATTTCTGATATGCTGGCAGGTGTGCCTTGAGCCGGTAATAACAGGAAACAGTGTAAATATTCAAAGGCTAAGCTAAGGGCAAATATAGCAACAATACAAACCTTTACACAGGATTATATGTTCTTCAAACTTTATTCGAAAAAACCTTTATCCATCATTTTTGCATGTCAGAAGAGCTTGGATTAGCTATTTCTATTGAAATATATTATTGGTGTTTGTTTATATGCAATCAATGGTTTGTAAACAGGTTGGCATTGCAACCTCCAACATTAAGTATTTCCATAAAACTCCAGAATACTCAAAATGAACGGACTGACAGATCGATGAAGAACTAGACATATAGACAAGCATGCCGGGTGTGCTTTAGAGTCAGTGTGTTAGAAGATTGCTGGAGGTTTAAATTTGAATCACTATCAATCTGTCTCCTCTTGCTGCCATTTGGAACCATTGACTTGCAATTCCTCTGTTACACATTTAATAAACAGAACTGATGTGGTTCTGGGTTGAGCTAAAGCTATGAAATAAACCAGCCATTAACATTTTTTTTTGCTTCTTGGTCCCTCAGGTGTAATTCTGGTGCAGTTTCCACTATCTGCTTCCCCTAATGCTGTTATGACCGCACTATAAAGCTGTCTTGTTTAGTTTAAGGCACAATTGCACCATAACAATAATGAAAGATCTCAGAGGGCACCCAGCTTTGTCCCTAATCAATTTGGCAAACTCCTCTCAACAATAACTGGATTGTATTTCTGTCCTAAAGAGCAGTCTAGCAAAGATATGGAAGCGATCAGCACTATGAACAAATATAATGAAATAATTACCAGTTAATGTTCCTCATTTAGACGGACAAATGAATAGTCACACAGATGGATAGGAAGACTGACAGGCTGAAGGCTGACAGACATAATGCCATGCATCTAGAGACTTACAGGCCATAGGCAGAGTTAATGTCCAGACTGGTTATGGGTTGTGGAGCTTCTCCGTCTACCCACAGCAGCTGGACGACCAACTCTGCCTGGTAGCCAGGAGGGACCCGAACCATCCGGTCCTTCACCCTGAAATAGATACAAAGAAGAGATGTACAGTCATTTCTAATATGCATACAGCACTAAGCAAAAGCAATGTTATCTATATCTATCCTTATACCCTCAGGCATTCAATGGCACATAAAAAGAGAAATGTTTAAAAAAAAAATGTAAATACTTTATTTGGGGATTTTTTTTGTTAGTAATACAAACATACAAATAAAAAATTGAACACACAAGCAAAAGACTAAATAAAATAAACAACTACCCTGGCGTACTCTACTTAACAGGTTTCCAAGGACATTGTTTAAACTTAAGGTAATTGTAAAGCAAAAAATAAAAAGTCAAAAAGGTGTAATGAAGGTCTCTTCAGCGCTTCTATATAGTTAGTTAGTTAGTTAATTCTTTATTGTCCACGTTGTGGAGATTTGTCTTTGGTCTCATATAAAAAAACAACAATCAGGACAACACAACAACAACAACAACAACATCAAAAGCAACAACAACAACATTTACACACAGAAATCTTCAGGGCAAGAAGCAGGGCAGCAGTGGCAGTATACACATCAGCGGGACATGGTGTTCAGTACCCCAATCGCTCTAGCAGTGAAGGAATTTTTAAAAATGTTACGATAGTCCAGGAAAGGCTACCATATCTGTTTAATTTTTTCTGCTTTCCCTGAGATCTCATAACAGATTTTCTCCATATATAGAGTTCTAGAGAACTCCATGAGCCACATATTGAAGCAGGGGGCTATCTCCTTATTTCAAAGCTTAAGAATAATTTTGTTTAGCAATAACCATCCGATACTGGATAGACAAAGCTTTCGTAAGAGTTGTTGTGACGAGCCTAGAATGGCTGTTTCTGGGTTGGATGGAGGATGTGGCCATAAAAAGAGATATGTTTAAAACCCTGATTTAAACATTGCTACATTTGGGGCACTTGTTTTTTTTCAGTTGCATAACAGCTTTAAGTTACTTCACCATGTTTGGATTGTAGTCTGGACTGTACTTATTGACCTGATTCCATGGATCTATGATCCCAGCTCCATTCTTATTCTTTAAGCACATCAGACATGTTTTCTAGGCCCACATCATCCAGAGATTTATACACCAGTTAGCACAGCAGCACTTTAAACTGGACTCTGTAGCTAACTGGAAGACTGTGTAAAGATTGTAGAACTTGAGTAATGTGCTCTGCTCTCTCAACTGTGTTATATGGTCTTTTTGGCAAGACCAGAGATACCATTAAAATAGTCCATTCTTCTGGTAATAAAAGCATGAATGAGCTCTTCTTGGTCATTTGGGTACATCAATCCCTTGATTCTGGCTATATTTTTCAGATGGTAGAGGGCTGTTTTAGTTATTGCTTTATTACTTATGGTGAAAGTGAGATTTTAGTCTATTAGAACAGGGGTTCCCAACCTTTTTTGTTCCAAGGACCGGGATATTAATTTATAAAAAAATCAGTTCCCGGTTGCCAGTCTTAATGCAAAAATTTAAATATGCAGCATAGCATTTTGTACACATTTTTAAACATTGGGCTTACATAGTAAGTTTAGTCATGTCATTTAAAATGTTTGGTGTTGTTGTTGTTGTATATTTTGCAGTATATGCAACAAAGGCAAAAACATTTTACACTTTATTTGCATGAACATGGAAAACATGGAATTTATTCCTAATTCTGCATATATTCTTTACAATAAAATAACACCAAAATCAGTAAGTCTTTTGAGTGACTTTTCATCTTTACTAGATCCCTGTGTTGCTGTCAAACAGTATTTGGCTGTTGTGTGTTTTCTTTCATGTTACTCAGTGCTTGAGTTGATGCGGAGGATCAATCAGGTAGCCTTATATGGCATTATGATAATTGACTGTTGTTTTTGGTTCGTATCTCTTCCATGACATAAGCTGCACTGATGATCAGATATCGAAACGCTCACCAAAGTTAATATGAATTTCAAACGGTTTGTAAACGTTCACACCCCTATCTTCTATAGGTACTTGTTTTGACAATGTGCCAATAATTGTGCATTATTGACAAGTTTTCATCAATGTTAACACCTATTTGTTATGTTTTGGAGATAAATGCTGCTGTGTGTGAGTAGATCTTACTTAAGGCCAGGGACGCTTTCTTTGTTACCCTCAGGTGTCCTGCAGCCGGGGCTAGCTGGGTGTTGATGGTGGGTTTGGGGTGAGTGGGAGCCAGGCTCTGAGAAGCAGGGATTGTTTTCATTCTCAGATGGAGAGATGACATCCTCCGAATCAAGGCGCACCTCTAGCGACTAAGGATGTCAGAGATACAGTAGTATGGATTAGTCTCACAATGGCCATCTGGTAATAATAACTATACTGTATATCAATCCTGAATCAATGTAACTACAGTGGTTCCTGTCAATGAAGGATGAACTATAACAAAGTATGTAAGCAGAATTTACATCAGAACGTCATCTAAAAACATAAGGTCCAGAGCAGGAGATTGTAACAAATGAACAACACTTTACACACCTTACACATCAAATCACCAGGATCTCACTCCTTTTAATGGGAATGTTGTTTCACTCACCGCTATCTGAGTGTTTGCGTCATATTTGCTGAAGCGATACAGGATGATGTGGGCTGAGATGCCAACCACGCAGAAGATGCGACTTTGGGGGCACCAGCTGACCATTTGAACAGCAAAGGGGTCTTCCTCCACCAACTCGGCAGCCCGGCCCTCCCCTGGCTTTGCCTTCTCGAAAGCTTTGGAGGTCTTTAGTTTGTACAACATCTGTAGTGTGACTGTTAAGAGAATTGGTATACATTGGTGGAAATATTGTAACTGTGAAATATACTATAAATGGCAATACGCAGACATATTATGCACCTATGCTAGGGTTGGGCGATTAATTGAAATTCAATTTCAATTACTATTTTGGCTTCCCTCGATCATGAAAACAAGACAATCGTAATTAAACAATCACTGTGTCACACGCATGGACATATGGTCGCACGCCGTGTCTTGTGTGGTAAATGCAGCGAACCCTTCTGTGTGCGCTCTGCTCTGCCCCGCCCCCGCCCGAACACTTTCGCTTTCAGCGATTGCAGTGCAATGGTTTATTCAGCATAAAGTTAAAGTACTCGCCCAAGACTGATGTTAAATCGAAACACAAACGCCTTGCACGAGCGAAATAGCAAGTTGCCAGTTGAAACTCTGTGACGGTGGGGGGTAACGGTGTCATTCACAGTGACACCTCGCCAGTGTGAGCTGCCGTACAGAAAAGCCCTGTGGCTTTGCAGCTAAAGGAACCGGGGATATCCTGCCCGTTAACGTTGTTGATGTGGAAGGATTGCGATCGGATTGCATTTCTTGTCGCCAAACTGACAGCGCGTCTAGAGAAAATATAGCCTACAGTGAGCCTCCTCCCTCAGTCAGTTTCAGTCTACAGCCGAACAAATTATAATAACCACCATGGACATCGTTTAAATAAGGCCTCTTGTTTTTATGATCATTAGGGCTTTGATGCAAATTCTGAAGTCCGAATATTACGTTGGCAGCTGCTGTGCAGTTTTTTTTCAGCAACTCAACCTGCACTGTAAAAAAAAAGGCAAATAAGTTGATCTTTTTGTAGATTCACACCTCCTCAACGTGCAAATAAATGACTTGTTCAAAATCACATCCCTAGTAAAATATGAATTGTACTCTTAGATTGGAAGGTTTCACTGTTTATTTATTTAGGGTGGCTTTTTAGTTGTTGTTTAGTAGTTTGAGGAGCACATTTGGGAGTTTAATGTATGCAATGTTGAAAGAATTTACAGCATTTTCATTTTGGGGCATCCCTACAGTGAATAATCGTCTTTAATAATCGTGATTACAATATCAATCAAAATAATCGTGACTATCATTTTTGCCATTATCGAGCAGCCCTAACCTTTGCACTAAGTAGATATGCCATCCTGTGCAACAACATGTTGTGGAAGCATTTCTGGAGGGCAGTAGATACAGGTTGGACAGGCCGTGGCTACACAAACTTTAATGTTGCATAAATTCAGCCATTTATCACCTAGACAACATACTATTATCATAATATCACAGAGTAGAAAACATTATGTGCTCTGCTTGTGTGCTTGACTGGTGAAGACATAGCAATACAATTGTTTAATGTGCATGTCAATGTGTGAATACAGGCATAATACTTCACATTTGAATGAATAGACTTAGGCCCAATATATTATTATCACAGAGAAGCAATAGGCTGGAGTAAGCTTGCATCACCAGGCAATTAATCTGAAGCAGGAAAATTAAGCTGGGCAGATTTGAATAAATGCAGTTTGTCAATCCAATTTCATTCAAAAATGTTAGTGCATACTCATCTGTGAGCCTGACAATGGGCAGTGCATCTAATTTTTTGAGGAGCATCCCCTAGCACAATGGTGCTATTGATTTGCTAAGAGCTTTCAAGCATGCCGTGTAACACAAGCCTGAATTGAACACAATCATTCACTCCAGTGAAGATCAGAGACCATGGGAAAAAGAGAAAAGCTGAGAGGGTGGACTTACTTGCAGAAGCATCCCAAAACTTAATGGATCCATCAGCATGTCTAAACAAAGAGAAAAAATGTGTGTTGTTAACTAATCTAAGAATGAATCAGGAAATGATGGGAGATAAAGTGCTTGAAGGCTTGTTCCGTGCTTTAACATCCAAATTCCCAACCGTTAGAAATGTTAAAGCTATTTTAGAGCTCATTGGTCAGCGGGATTTTGTGTTTAAAATATGCAGAAACTTCTCAGCTGACCAGGTATTTCCTTCATAGTCTCCACTGGGACAACAAAAACATACGATTAGAAATGTAAGCATTTTCGGAGCGCTCCTGTGGCGTAGTGGATAGAGCGCGTACCATATTGGCTCTGGCCTTTGTTTCAGTGGTCGCAGGTTCAAATCCAACCCGTGGACCTTTACTGCAGGCCATCCCCCCCGCTCTCTCTGTCTCCCCATTTGAACTCTGTACTATCTAATAAAGCTTGAACATGCTGAAAAATTATCTTAAAAAAAGGAAGAAATGTAAGCATTTTTTTTTAGGTTTTTCATACTATGTGCTATGGGCTCATATAGCTGGACTGCTGCTGATATCTGTGACTGTTGCCAGGAAGCCGACACCACCCAGTGTTCATGCTTCAGAACAGGTTAACATCTCTGTCAGCCCTCTTATAAAGCAGTATGGCCTCAGGCTGTGCTGGGCTGTGTTGTGACAGAAACTACATTCAACTTCTAAAGTACTATATAAACTCAAATATACTATAACACAGTCACCTGGAATAGTCATAGTAAGTAAGGAAATGCATATACTAACTACAGTATTTATTCCCTTTAAGTTGGGATAGGTGTTACAGCATTTTTTTTCTCTCATAGTCGCCATGTTTTGGACTTGAAAGGTTTTTCTGTGCCTTCAAAATATTGCCATCAATATTTCTGACTTACCCTGTGAGGATAATCTCTGGGTAGGTGTGGGAGCCTAAGGTCCAAGTTCCTCCGGCAACTGGCCACTCCTGACATGGTTAAAGACAGACTGTTGATTACTTTGAAAAAGTTTTTCGGTGTAGATCTCAATTATCTATTATTTTTAATCATAGGTTTTTTTCCAAAACACTGATTACAAGTATTACAACTTAATTAGAAATTTTTTGTTCCTGTTTCCTAAAACACTAATTTCCTCCTCAAATAAAAAACTGTATTCTGTAGTCTGATTAAAAGTATGTTATAACCCATCATTTGCTGTAAATGTAAGGCAATAGTAATTTACTTTAACTTTTTATAGCATCTTTTAACAACATATACAAAAATCCTTCCGAAAACATTACTCATTTTCTTTATTTATTTTTACCCTTGCAATATGTTCAAACTGGGAGAAAAAGAGGCCTATATCACAAATCGAGGCTTTAGTATTCCCCTCTCATATTTTCCATTTCCTACCTTTTGGCTGTAGCCAGTCTTCTTGTGTTTAGCTCCTATAGAGTAGAGGATGGGGATAATGTCTGGCGGACATTCTGCAAAATAGGCTGTGCAGGTAACTGGAGACTCATGGATGTCCATGGGGTACGGGTTCTCAAAAACAGGAAAGCTGCAAGATATATGATTATAAAATGCTACGATTTAAGCCACTATGGCGACACAGGCAGGGAAAAGATTTATAGATGTGCTACTGCACAAGACGTATAAACTACATCACAGATAATCCTTTATTAACACTTTTTGAACATTAGTGTGGAAATACATACTGTGTGTCCTTATCAAATCTACACCCTCCAGGAGAAAGCCACTGACTTCTTTATTATGAACTATTTAAACACAATTAGCAGCTAACCAATGAGCTGACAATGTCGGCAAAGACAATCAAGAAAAGTTCAAACTGGATGAATCCTTATTAGGAGATATTTATATCCGACAGTTTTAATTAGGTAGGCTAATTAACTAGGTAACGTATTACCCTCACCCTTTACAGTTTTCTTTAAATTGTAATAGTTGTGCAATCAATTTATAAACACCATAGTTAAGCCCTGTCCTTTAGTTGACAAATTGCAATAGCTACAGAGCTTATATTTTAATATTTTTCTTCAAAGGGGAACATGCCCTGTGACTTCCCTGGGGGCTTTACATCCCTGATCCGGCGACAAAAGTTAACATGTGATGAGAAGACTCTCGTTTTGCTGTCAGTCACATACAGCTTAGCTGCTAGAAGTTCTGTGTTTATATATGTGAAACACATACTTGCTCTGGGTCAGATCCACCACGATTAAGTCCTTCTCCAAAAGCACCACCACTGCGTAAGGCTCCTGGACCTCTGTAGATACAAAGCCAAACTGAAGAGGATTATGCTTCATCCATATTTAACAAATAAATCCACTTTTTGAAGGTATTTTAGGTTAATTTTATCTACAGCCCTCTTTAGGGCACCTAAGGAAAAACAAATTCTAACACATATGTTACTTGAGTCTGTGCTTCTGATGTAATCATCATTTTCACAGTTGAGAGGTTTTTTTTTCCATTAGTGATTAGATAAGATTGACTGACACAGAAAAGCACAGGTTGTTGGACAAAACTTGCTGCTGTTTTGGATAGAATTAAAGAATCGTCGCTCCTATGGATGAGATTCACAAACTAGGGCAAACTTTAAAGATAGCAAAAAATGCATTCTCTGGGGCCAACCTTATATTTTGGTTTGTGAATTGATTATTTTAAAGTAATTTTCCAATGCTTTAAAAAACAGAGACAAATTTCTATTCCCCTCCTTTTTATTGATTTAGCACAAAACCATAATAACTCAAATTTAGACAAAAGGAAAAACAAATATTTCTGCATGGCTTCAAAACCATAAAAAAAAACACGCTACGATTGAACCCAGAAAATCAAACACTGTTTTTGTCATTGTCTATGCGCTCACCGTTGTTGTATGGAGTTTCGCAGAGTGCCATAAACTCTACAATGGGATAGTCCATCTCCAGCACGGTGATGGCCTTGCCGTGCATGATGGTTAACGTTGGCCGCCGTCCCGCCTTGTCGTATGAAAGACCCCCGGAGAAGATAATAAAAGGCTCGCTGTTGTGGAGGGAGAACAGGACTTTTAACGAGGCTTTGTATGTACCATTACTAGTGGGTGACACTGACACATAACGACAGAATTAATTAATTAATTAATAAATCAGTCAAATTACCAATCACACAGGCGACCTAATGTATTTACAAGCGACTTATGCCACTTGCAAAGAAGTGAAAAACTAAATCAGTAAAATATATCTGTATAATACTTTGTTTTGCAATTTCCTAATATATATCACAATGCTGTAATATGTAAAAAGTATTACTATTCTTATGTGTAATTCACTTATATATAAACAAGCACACACCTGCTCCTCGAGGTCTTGTACTCCACTTTGAGTATGGGTTTACACGACTCCTTTCTACCATCCTTCTGTATCTTCCCTGAATTAGAGGACATAGCAAAAGAATGGACAGGATTTCAAAACGTTACCACATTTGCTGTAATTAACAACTCCCGAGGTCTACTGAAGCATTCAGTTTACAAAACACATAAAAATAGATTAACAGTGACCATTTGGCCAAATTACTAGCAATAAAAAATTAATTCAAGGAGTTAATCATGAAAAGTTTGAAACATGTGTTTCATGTTTAACTATTGTGATTATAAAATGCAGTATATCCTAAGAGGATAACCTTTCCTACATATACATACTTTGTGTACATGTGATTTCAGGTGGTTTTAAGCTGTTTGCAGATTGCTTATTATCCAGATTTTCTGTTAGGGAACCAAAGCTCTGGGTAAGAGTGACTTATAATCACTTAACATGTTCAAAGGTACAGTAATACAACACAAGCTGAAATGTCAAGGCAGGAAAGCAGAGGGAAGGGGAAAGGAATGGCAGAAAAATATCACTGTAGAAAGGTGACCTAAAACCCTTATAAGAGGTGAGACGTGATGACTGCAAGACAGGATGTCAAACTATTTATTTATTGTATGGATGTTTCCCATCTTACCTCTTGCTAGCTATAGTTTCAGTTTTTCCAATTCCTTTTTGCAATTTTTTCTGTAATCATATTTTTCTTATCCTTGTTTTTTCTTAGCCTGGCACCGCGCAACTACGTACTTCCGCTCAATTTTCATTTCCCTTCATATATATATATATATATATATATATATATATATATATAGTTTTCTCCGCCAGATTTTTGGCGGTCGAATCAACAAACAGAGGGAGTGGCTGAGAACAATGACGTTGAGTTTCAGTTGTAGTCAGAAGTCGGTGCATGACATACGTCACGACCAAATGTTATGAGATTGGTTG
Source organism: Hyperoplus lanceolatus (assembly GCA_026929865.2). Classification (NCBI taxonomy): domain Eukaryota; kingdom Metazoa; phylum Chordata; class Actinopteri; order Uranoscopiformes; family Ammodytidae; genus Hyperoplus; species Hyperoplus lanceolatus. The sequence continues at coordinate 21,335,556 of CM049405.1, forward strand.
GCAGATCCAGAATGGTACAGGGCAGATCCAATAGCTTTTAACTTCAACAGACACCCGCCTTCAAGTGAGTTAACCTTTGTTAATTGAGCGATTCCAGACCTTGTGTACAAATGAAATGGAGTACGATGGTCTGGTAGGACTGGGCTAATTGCTGGTAACATCCATAGAAAAACGTAACCCTTAAAAACCAGAAGTAGCCACATTAATGTCAGTTGACGCAGTTTAATCTTTGTAAACTGAACTGCACCTGTGATACATCCCCTTGCTGATTAACTTGACACACAGCATTTAAGGTTTTACCAACTGTGTGATATTTTCATGGCCAAAAATAATGATCGCTGAAATATTTAACACATTGTTAAAAGAACAAGTGTGCGTCTCACCATGAGGGAAGGTGACCTGGAATGGCTTGGTGGTGTTTCTGAGGTTCCACATCGTCAGGCTGCCGTCTGAGTGACTGCACATGAACTGCTTCCCTTCATGATGCCAGCTGACTGAATGGATGGCCTGTACGAAGGAGACAGAAGAAATAGTAAATACATTTTACAGACATTTCATACAGACGTTAATATTAGTTTAAGAGCCTCTCTTTATTTCAATAAGGAAAAGCGGTAAAAAAGAAGATAAAAATGTGTATATTCTAGAATATTTTTTTCCAAAGGGGGGGTTTGTAACTTGATGCATTTAATTAAAAACACTAACATAATAATTTTATGTTTTTTATTCCCCAAAAAGCCTGTCGAGCTCTGTTATGTATTTGCTCATTAATAAATACTACTAAAGAGCACACATGACAGATATTTTTTACTTTTCTCTACCATATTATTGAAAATTCAAAAGCAAATTGTTTTGTGTTAATTAAAGTACATGTGACTAAAAGTGCATTGGTTGCTCTGCTGCTTAAAGGTTTCGGAGCATCCACAACTAATTTAATTTACATACTGTATGTATAGTAGGTAGTAGCTGAACGATTGATTGTTTTCAAACTGAAAGCAAGATTTTAACCAATGTGATTAGCAAATTGCAAAGGCTATGATTTAGGACAGACATTATGCAGCTGCAACTGATATTTCAGAGTTGTTTTTGACAGTTATTCGGTATGAAAAAGGAGCTCACACAGTAAAAATGATCTGAAGCTTGGCTTTGTCTTTGCAATATCTGCCAGAATAATCATAATAAGTTATTTTCTCCCAAAACATATAGCCCAACTGTACACTTGTGAATTTATTTCAATGCTTCTGAAGAAAATATAAATACATAAACCATAATGGATGGTATCAGAAAAGCCAAATAAGGTAAACCAATAAGGCCAAAATTCACTCGTAATTTAATTACAAAGGGAATAAATCTTTCCAATTACACAAGAGTGGCAGTCAATCAGCACAGGTGTCAGGGTGTTGTTGTGCTCAGCTGAAGAGGTTTAAGATGGGGTCGCCATGCTTTGCTAGAGGTTTTGAAGTGAAAGTGAGCAGGATGTGACTCTTCACAGGAGATGGAGCAGGAGATGATAGATGGCAGCGGATGTGTGTTTTGAGGTGAAAATGTCTTAAGGGCAAATTGGGTTGGAGGCCACAGGGGATGTGTGTTTGAGACTGTGAGTGTGTGTGTGTGTGTGTGTGTTTTTTTTTAATTTATTTAATTGTTTCAGGACAATGCACATTGATAAACATAGTCATTCCAACATGTAAATGTGCCAGATTGTAGCCCAGGGGCTAATTTCCATCTGTTGTCCATAGGCAGGTGGATGTTACAGTAAAAGCAATACAAAAGATATACAATAAATACATGTGTGTGTGTGTGTGTGTGTGTGTGTGTGTGTGAGCATTTTACACTGTGATCTCTAACTATTAGTAATTGTTGATAGTGGGACTAGCAGATAATGCATCGCTGACCTTTTTCGACCGCTAAAAACAGTGGAGCAAACATTAGTTTTATGATTACTGCAATTACTTTTAATGATTGAGAAGTACATTAGATTAGGCAATATTTACTTAATTTATGGGGGATCAGCACTAAATGGCTCTCTATCTTTAAATTATATTATCTCCGACAACTGTTTACATGCTAACATGTACTCACACCTTGGAAAAACGGGTGAGAACACACCAAACACAAAGAACACTATTGTGTTTCTCCCCACTGTTAACAGGGTGAAGTAGCAACAGATGCTGCAGACTTCACCTTTTTGAAGCTGACAGTGCTGTGTGAGCTGTCAAAAGGCAGCTCGGACTGGTATGAGCATGCCTGGGTTCTCCAATTACTGCTTCTTGTTCAAAGTAAGAGCAGTAAGTGGCTGTCAAAGAGGCAAGATAATATATAGCACTTGATGGCAAAGACACCCTGTCGAAAATAAGAAAAGTTGATGATGTTCAGCGATGGAAATTGCCCTCCATCTTGTTGAGATTTGAAAATAGTGGCAGACAAAACAGGCTAATTTATTTCACTGAATGGAATAAGTGATGGGAGGATCTCAGTGCTCTTGAATGTATCTGCTGGTCTCTATCTTGTCAATGACTGAATGCATTAGAATGAATGCATCAGAGTTTGGACAGGCCATTTGGAAAGGACATGTATTGCAATAATTACAGACCTCAAAACTACAAACTACAAAGTCAGAAAAGGAAATCTTACTTTCAACTCTGTATATATTTCCAAAGGATGTTGGTGTTGTTTCATAGGAGAAACCACTCTTTACCAACATGATTCTTCTCTGTTGTAATTTCTTGTTCTCCACTACACTCAATTTCTGCCACATTCTCATATCCTTCTTATTGCTTCACAGAATGCTGGGATTGAACAGCATCTTCACCAATAATAAGAATGGATGTCAGTGTCAATGAGTTGTCTTTCACCTGACAGACTATAAATTGTAAAGTCTCTGAAATGACGGCATGCACAGTGAAGCTCACCTCATCATAGTAGATTCTGAAGTCGGCCTTTTTGCCCCGGAGGTCCCACTGTATGATTGTCCCGCTCTCAAACCCTATAAGCAGCTGTAAAAGGGAATGACAAGGAAGAGATGAAAGATAGCTTTTAGATTGACAAGATATGTCTTCGATATTCTTAAATTATATGAGCAAAGCCGAACCAACCATTTTTTTAAACACTATTACACACTATTACAAAATGTATTAATTTTCATATATCTTACCTGGCAATGTGCAGGTTGGATTAGTTTGAATTTTTAACTTGTATCTAATATGTTTAGCTCTCTACTTCAGCAGTTTGTCTGTTGCTTTTAGTTGTCTATTGTTACCATTTTAACCATTTAGTCAAAGTATCCATTACCTGTCGCCAACTATGTGTTAATTTTGTATTTGTAGCCATGTATCTGAACCATTTATCCATTACTGTTACCATCCACATTCTCCCTGGCAACTGTAAAAGTAGTATTGGATGTTTTCTGTTACACTGAACATATACTGACTCTGATAAATATACACACAGATATATTTATCAACTTATACAGTACACGTGCATACAAGAACATAGAGTATGCAAACACATTCACCCACATTAGTGAAATGTGCTTACAGTAAAAGCAATCCTACACTCTACAAGATGATAACACACACACACACACAGGATAAGAGGGCAAAGCATTGTCAACACAATCTGATCACAGATCCGAGGAGTAATGCTTTTAAAACAGAGTGGGAGAGGCAGTGGGAGGACAGTTGTGACATCTCAAATAGTAAGAAGGGGAGTAGAGGACAGGTGAGGTAGAAGAAAATGAAAAACCATAAGCTAGTGTAAAGGAAAAACCTTAGCATAGTTAATAGATACTAACATTAATAATTTCTGCACTCAGTTTCGGTGAGTCATATCCAGGGTCATGGTATTATGAATGCTGACTCACTCACATGCTGCTTAGACACAGACAAGTAAGGGAATATTCCTCATTAATAACACCTTTGCTTTTTCATGGTTAACCACCAGATGAATGTTAGCTCATTGGCCAGCTTCTTTTTATTTTTTATTTTTTTTTGGATAAATTACCCTTGTACATAACAGGGTCGGGTCTCTGTAAAGTCTGCCACTGACCAGTTTCCTTCTATTGTGAGGGTAAACTGTGCTTCTCCAAGTAGGGGAGAATGGGGTAAGTAGGCACACTTTTTACTAGTGAGAATTGCTCATCACCTCAACATCTTTCAATAGTCATTCCTACATTAAATTGAAGCTTAAGGTGTTGGCTTGAAATGTGTACCCCTCACTTTTTCTATCTTATTGTAATAAAGAAGAAATTAATCATCAAAGACACCCTTACACATTGTGACAACCAACCCCATCAAGGGGTCGGTTGTCAAACACTATGGGGTTGTTTGTCACAATGTTATCTTAATGGGAATAATCTTAAAAAGAAGGCAAGAAAGTAGAACTACATTTGAAAGTTTAATTGCATTGTGAAGTTGACAAATAGGCCTACATATCTTACTGTACCCTTGGCAGCTGGTCTAGTTTGGGATGCACTGGGTTGTTTTGATTTTGTTGACATTTTTTCTTTTGCATGCTAGCTGCCTTTTCCTGCTCTATTCTTTCCTTCTCTGGGTTGTCAGTGAGGATACAGCTTGACAATTTCTTTCGTTATTGGGTTCCTTTTCTGGCTGCAGCCTTGAGATAACATGTGACAACCAACCCACCAAAAAATGTGACGACCAACCCCAACTTGAATTTCTTGCTAGCATCAAGGCCAACAACCATCTGACAACTAATTAGCTTGCTAACCACGATCTAAACTATAGTTTACCCTTCACACTTTGTATGGATAACAAGTGTTTTGTTATAAACCCATTGTGTAAAAGCCTAGAAGGAAAATACTGAGGAGCTAAATATTTTCAATTTGACATGAAAAACACAAACAGTCGTCTCACCTCAAATTCAGCAGTCTAACTCCAAGGAACACTATGTAGGTGACCTCTGATCCCAATTCTGGATATTTACATAACAAAATTTCACAGACAGCGCCTTCTGGTTCCGAAATATAACGATTGTGACAACCAACCCGTGTGACAAATTACCCCGTTCTCCCCTACAGTGAGACATTGAGTTTTGATCCCTGGTAAATAGCTTTTTGTGGAGTAGAGATGATTGAAATGTATTGTATTAGCATTAAAATCCGCTCCCTGCTGTCAGATTAATCTAATGTTTATAATTAGGAAGCCAGTTTTGGAGACAACGTGGTGAAAATTAAAAAAGCAAGGACTTTGACGTTTTTTTGTAATGCTTCGCCCTAGAACTTGTCATCTCTTGCAGTAAGAGATGGCAGTGTGTGACAGAAGCTGTACATTCGCTCATAGTGTTATGTCTTCACAGCTTGTCAAGTCGGTTTTCACACCGAGGCAGCAAAATCCATAGGGAAAATCAATGTGCTCCTCAGTGACTTCTCTTTTACAGCAACCTCGGGCTGTGTCTCTTTCCCTAACAATCTGACTGGAGATTGACCCTGGAAGAGGTTCCTCAGAGGATAGTACCTGCTGGTCCCTCACACCTCTTTTCTTCAGTGTGTATAGGTGAAATGCAGAGGGACAGAGAAAAACAAAATGAGAGCACCACTAAGGTACAGATTATAGAGAATGTTTTTTCTTTGTATTAGCCAGACAGCCAGCAAGGCTGAGAGTGAGAGAACAAATGGAAGATGAAAAGCAGACAGAAAGAATGAAGACACAGGGAAGACAGAGGGGTGTGTTGGAGGACGTGTGTGATGGAGAAAAACAAGACTGTGATTTAACTAGAGGCAGTAAAGCGGGTGAAAAGGCGAGAGCCTCAGTAGATTGTGGATTGATTAGAGCTGGTGCTTGAGGGGAACCAGGAGGTGTTGCTATAGTGTTTCTTTTATCTGCCTACTCACCTTGCCTTCATCCTTTGGGCTGTCGCTCAAATGAACCACAGGTCCAGGATGAGTTTTAGTACATCTGTGACAAAGAGAGAAACATAACAGAGAGGTGAAATGAAAAAGACAACAACTTTTTTGCAGCTTTAACAACATGTTGCTGGATTTTATTTTTTGGCCAACAAAATCACAACTATATGCAATTCTGAACAGAGGGCCACATCATCTGTCAATATTGTGATTATGTCAAATTATTACACAACACCAATAAATGCTATATTCCGATTGGTCACAGCATTCTACGGGCAAATTTTATCTCGATAATGCCCGCTGTTACCGTTGCTATGGAGGAATTTTGGACTGTAGCGGACTATTTTCTTTGTACCGTAAACTATAAATGCATTTATAAATCAATAAAACCAAAGATAAAACATTATTTTGCCTCAATTCATTTAGATAGTAGCCGTGTAATAAGCAAGATTATGTAAAGCGAACAGGTCACTCTCGCTGCGTATCTGGCTCCTGTTCACCTTGTCAGTCTTTATTTCTCAAGAGTGACCCGTACGCTATACATTATCCCTTACTAACACAAATGCAGAAGAGAAGGGAATGTCATGGTTAAATGATTAAATGGTCTTCAGACCAAAATGTACTGCTGTAAAATTAATTGTATCGTCATAGTCCACCACATCTCTGAATCCAAAAGCCCAGCAAAGCCCACTTGGTCAACAGAGAACTTGACTGCTGCAACACCAATCACAATATTCTAGCATAGTAGCTAGCATAATTGGAGCTGACCTCGGAAACTGAGGAAAACTGCAACTGACGGGTTCAGATGGGCCCATTTAGTTTATACCGGCTGCTGTAAGGCGATAAAACCAAAGCAAGCTCTCCAAACATTTCTGTTCAGCAGTTAAAGTAAGGGTAAGCCAAGGTATCCACAAACCATTCGCAACACACAACACCTGTCCAATCATTGAAGTGCCACAATAGGAGAATGCCAGGAGTTAATCTTGCTCCACCAGCCATCCAGAACAAATAATACTCTAAGCTGAAATACACTTTCTGATAGAGCATGCAAACGCACTTTTGACTCCAGACCTTGTGTTGTTTATCAACAAAGCCACACCACACAAACACAAACACTGTGCCATGGATTATACCAAGTTCCTTTTGAGTTAATTCATATAAAAGCTAGCTATTAAGTTGTTTGAGGGGAAAAGTTCACAGCACTTAATGATTTTGGATGAGACTAAAGGCGAAGACTTGCTATTATATGTGGAAGGCCATTGCTTTTGGTTGCAGAAAGCCTTCACACAGTGGTGAATTTGTCAACTGAGAGTTGCTCACTGACTTATTTATTCCTGATAAAGTTTGCCTTTCAGATGACAACAGTAAGAATGTTTTAATAAAACATAATAAACGTATTATTAGAGATTGCCAGTGTTCGGTACAGCATCATATTTTGAGAAGTTGAGAGGGTGTTCTAGCCTGGCATTTCCAGACCTGCCACTAGGCGCTGGCAAATTAAATTTGCTGCGCCTGTTGGTCTGGGCACTCTCCATTGAAGCTCATTAAATATGTCATGAAATCCTGAGCTACCAATCAAATCGTTCTTTCTGATATGGGCGGGCCAGAGCCCTATGTATGGTGCTCTGGGGCGGACGTAACCGGATGACGAAGCCGTGATAGTAAACATCAAAGATGCTGCGGATATGTTGATTGAGTTTGAGACGGCTTTGGCCTCGACCCTTTACGATTTGGAAGACTGCCCTCAAATCTTTCATTAGCAAGTAAGAGGAATGTTCTGTTTTGCCGACCGACCACGGTGAAAGTTTCATCCAAACAGTTACCCCGCTTTTTGCTAAACGAACGGGGCTTAATACGTCACCTTGTTCATCGCTCTGATTGGTAGTAGTCCAACCAATTGTGTGCAGTGGCATTTAAAATGCACGAGTATGAGCCACCCATTGTGTTGGGAATTAGGCTACTATTGATCATGGCCAGACCCTCTATCGTTCAAAATATCAGGGTCTGGATTTCCAGGCTAGGTGTACTGCTCTTGATGTAGAAAACATCAATGATGTCTTAAGGTGTTCATTACTCTAAAAACATCTTCATTAAATTTTGGCTTCATTATTCCTTTCAATTTATTTTCCAGACTGGTCTAGAAATAAAATAAATCGAACCAGTAACCAGTTTGTCAGCCATTATCCAATGAGATCTGATTTCTGTTTCTGTGGTGGAGGAGTTGTTTTATGCCATAAAGGTTTGTACACAACAGGCTAATTGATCATGTGCCAATAAACGTCAACTGTTAAAGAAGGATGTCTGTTGTGAATCAAGGTGTATTTGGAAGAAACGGTTGGTTTAGCACCCAGAAGCAGAACAACTTTTTGTTTGTCTTTTCTTTTCTTTTTTTTTTTTAATTTTACTTAATTTCTTTATTGTATTTTAATGTCAGGTGGACATCCTTCATAAGCCCTTCGGGGTTTCTTTTGTCCCACCCGTGCATTTATGTATGTCTATGCGCATCTTCTTGCCATTTTTTAAATCTTGTTTATTTGCACAAATAAAACTAAACTAAACTAAACTGAAAGGGAACTAGAATTGGTAATTACTTTTATTGAACAAACTGAATTTTAGTCAAGCAGCAAAGTTGAGGCAGTCTTCTTTAGACTGTGAGAGTGTGAGGAGCAGCAGGGGAAAAGCCAGTGAAGCAACAGGTGAGACTTTTGGCAGAGAAGTGATCCTCTTCTCCCTGACTCCTCTCCAGAGTACGACAGGGAAACTCACTGTATAGATGGCGGACAGCAATCCAACAGGCTAGATATTCCAGAAACTCTCTTGACAACGACGAAGCAGCGGAAAGCCAAATATCCACAGGCAGCCAGAGACAGGAAGTGTCAGAGACGAAACTCGTAGTCATTGAACAGAAGGCTGAGGCGTTACCATGGGATCGACAGGAAGTATGAGTCAGGAGCATGCAAGGTTGGCAACAAGCGATCAGTCCGAAAATAAGTGCTGGAGGGTCTCCTATTGTGCTAAATAACAATATGGCTGGGGGGATTGAGGTTTAAATAGTGTTGAAACCAGGTGAAGCCAGTTGGCCTGATTGCAGAGCAGCCAAGCAGGTGCAGCTGATAGGAGAGCGACTGAGTGAGTGAACAGAGCTGTGTTTAAAGCTGCAAATAGTGAGCAGCTTGTGTTCAAAATCCAAACCTTGACAGTATTAAATATCTTTACTTTACTTTCTGACTTTTCCCAACAGCTTAAAACAGTGAGATTGAGTGATTAGGAAATGTATATTTGCTACCTCATTGCTCTTGTAAAGGTTTATTCACTTGTTCTGACTTTAGTGGGTAATACATGCTCTGTACCTTAGACTAGACACACACCTATACTGTAAATAAGAATCCCTGTACTGCTGCAGATGTTTATTGGCACATTAGCACAGCAGATTCATGGCAGCCACAAGCAATACCGCTTAACTAAACAATTCCAATTGAGCACCAAAGAGAGACTGAAAAAAGAAAACCATGAAAGGGTTATTGCAGACAAGATGGCTCTGGCTTCTTGAAGGTGAATGGAATCTACACTGCCCGGCCACAAAGTCATTTTACTAGGCAAGAGCCCTCCGTCGCTCAAAAACTGCAGCGAATAATAGGTTTCATTTGGCAACAAGTTATTTAACCCTAACTGATGCAGATTATAGCTTCTTATTTCTTAAACAACCATGTCAGAAAACATATTCTGTGGTTTTAGAAAACATGTAACTCTGTTTCAGAAGGGTGAAATTAATGGCCTGGATCAAACAAAGAAAACAATTAAGGAGAAGCATAAATTACTAAAATCGGGTTAAGATCTGGCCAACGCATATATTAAAACCTGGATAGATAGGGATGAACCGTCATCATTGACAAAGAAATGTCGTTGTAAAATAATCTTTAAAGGCACACTATGCAAAATGATGCAATTTTAATCACCTCCATTGTGATGATTATGAGCAAGAAATAATTTTGGCTTGACATTCGTGAGAACATATTTTGGCACCAGAACATCATGTTACGGCCTCCACACACATCCTACCTCTACTGCGCGTCTACTGCGCATCTGACTTTTTTTCAAGGACCGTGTAATCAACCTAGAGCGGCCACCCATTCAACCTCAGACGCACTGCCGATCCCCGTCGGCTGCGTGGCTTACATTTTATATTTCTTTCACACAGAAGGAATCATCGACAAGATGTGTGACAAAATATATTTTTCCATGGCCTGATTTGAATGATGTGGACATTGCAGAGGTGTTAATGAGTTGCATATGTTAGTTGGCAAACAAATGCATTAATAGTATTTATTAATACTGATAGTCAGCTGTTTGTTAGAATGACTTAATTTGGGCTCACATTTGACCAATTTGGTGGTGATTAGACTGCTAAGTATGCTATGTTTATTTGTTTGTTGTAGATATTGGTTGATAACTTCTTTTTGGTTGTAATAACACAAGTAAATGTGTCATTGAATGTTTTGGAGACTCAATATATGAATATACCGATGGAAATCAAGGAAGCATTATTTTTTTTTCCAAAGGAACTTTCAAATGATTGGTAAATATTTTTATGAGACAGGATTTCTTTCCGTGTGTATTTTTTGCCACATATTTCTGGAGCATGTACATTTTTTAGACTGCTCATTCATTTTACAAACATGTGTGGGACCAGGAGTATGCTGAAATATCATTGCTTATATACTTATAACTCATTTTACAATCTCAATGGCAGAAATATCCAAACATGCCAATGTTGATTACAGTTGACGTGATGCCAGGCGTAAACACAATTAAGATCATCAGGGATCCATGCACTGCAGCAGAATATGTTCCAGGCGGCTGTGTTTTGCCACTTCTCCTGCATCTCATTTTGTCTGTCTCATGTTTGGAAGGTATATCCTGTAGATGAAATCGTGCATTAAATATGTTGCCAACCCATTTGAATTTCAATGAAAACCTGTGCCTTCTGTTTGGGCACACTGGTCCCAGGTGTATTGCTGATTCATTTCAACTGAGAGAACATTTTTATTAAATTAAATTAGCGCATCCGTGAATGGTTCACACAAACAAACACTATGAGAACATAAATGTGCACGTGAGTGTAAACACATACACCCACAACAATTGTATGACTCACTCTGCTGTTTGTACACAGTGGAAAGAGTGGACGAGTTCTCCTTTGCTCCCTTAATGTTCCACCACAGGAAAACACAGAGTCCCCGCCCTCATCTCTATTCATGTTTAGTAAAAAAAACCTCCACAGCCAAACTATAAAACTCCCAGGACGCTCTGTGTGTTGATAAGAGAAAATTCATCCTCTACTAGTTCAACTTATCACAAACCCCTCTTGGGAAAGGTACAGAGACAATAAAGAATACATTATGGCGTATTCTCAGGCAGAACACAAAGTTGTTTGGAGTGTAAATAAACTTATTGTAGCGATAGATGTGTGCTCCAACCACTTTAGTCCAAACAGCACATTATACCTATATTCTCACATTTGCTATTGTTTACATGCCACTTCATACCAATTGTGAGGACTGGGGGGGGGTTTGGGACACAGGTGCGGACCAAGGGGTGTCTGAAAGTTATCCCCGGAGGGATAACCACTAAATCGCAAAGCGACTACAGGGAAGGGGAGAAAACAAAAATGCACAAAGCTGTAAAGGGCCACACAGGCTACCTTTTAATAATACAAACTAAAGCGACAACAAAACCACCGCTGCCAAGCAGCTGAAGACATACACAAGTAAAGCAGTTGACTTTGCAACACTTAACACAGAGAGCACTCAGAGACAACCTCTCACTACCTCTGAAGGTGAGACAATGAGCAGCACAGAGCACTAGGGTCTCAGGGCCTATATAATCTCTTCACACCTGGGTTCAATCAGCCAATCAGTGCACACACACCTGATTGCAGTGAGGAAATCAGTCACCATTCTCACGGAGGCGAAAGATTCCGTGGACTCACAGGTCTGGGGCCGGTTTCCCGATAACGTCATCTCTTAGCGAGCTACGAAGACTCCTACGTTATGACTTACCAAAGTTGTTTACCTCTGTAGTCGTGGTTCCCGAACGGTCTCTTAGGATAAACACTCCTTACGTCGTACGAGCACTGCTGAAATCGATTGCTCAGAGTTCGATTATCCATTTCCTGCTTATTTCATGCGAAGCTGCATGACAACACTATGAAACGTATTGCAGTCTTTGCGAATACAAGATTACTAGAAATCCTTCTAAGCCGAAACATTTATTTAACACCTCTTGCTTTATAATCTAAGTATCTTTAAGAACAATAATCACGTTTCGTGGTGGGTCAGTAAGGAAACTGAAAGTAGATAGGCCTATAATATCGCCAATAGCCTATATCAATAAAAACAGACGGCCAAAACAGCGTCCAAATGAGCTAAAATCCTAAATACAATAAACAGTAACATGGCACACTTATTTTAAGGTAAGCTTTAATTGATTAATAATACATTTTTTCACACGTTTACATGTTGTGAGGCGGAGGCTCCGACGCACTCTGCCCGGCTGCTGCCAGCTGAGCCGTACGAGCCGTGTGGAACACAGTGCGGAGGTTCTAGTGTTAACCATGGTCTAACCTACTACCATAGCCTATACTGATTTAAAAAAAGATATAGCCTAGAAAATATAGAAAGATTAAGATTAAGATTGTTTCCAGCAATTATTTTCTTCATGAATGTGTGCCAGTTCCATACGCAACAGGGATGTCACTCGTGTCCGTTTTACGCATGGTGCTTTAATGGAAGGATATGTGGGGGTCTGTAGCCTATCTCTGGCGATGCCTCAGCGATCGCAGGGACTTTCACTTGTGTCATTAAACTTATAAATCTGACTGTATTTCATATCACAGGGACACAGCGATGACTGTATTAAATATCAAACTGATAAAAACGATCCGACTGCAGGCTATAGTGTATCACGTAGTAGCCTATAAAGTATTTTTATATTGACGGACATCGCATCCATTCAGTTAATGCAAGTCAGTTAGATGACTAAAAAGTAGGCTAGGCCTACTTGAATATAGTTTTAACACTTTGTGAATCAGAGTGAATGGTATTAAATATACGTGATGTACACTATATATAGTTGGATCGTTTTTAACAGTTTGTTATTAAATACAGTCATCGCTGTGTCCGTTTGATATGAAATACAGTCAGATTTATTAGTTAATTGACACAAATGAGAGCTGAAACATCCCTACGGTAGAGCTAAGAAAGCTCTGCGGGCGCTCCAGACCAACCTTACCAACGTATGACGTACGAAAGAGATTCGTAGCAAAGAACGTTTCGGGAAACAGGCGAAATGTTAAGTAGGAACTCTACGTAGGGGTTACGAATGACGTAGCGTTAAGAAGGCTCTAAGAAGGCTTTGGGAAACCGGCCCCTGAAATCTACCGTTTCCTCACACCAATATGTGATTTAGTGTATTTAGTGTTTCCAAATAGAGGCCTGTCCATTAGTATGAATATGTGAACACTGGCCTGCGATCGGTCATTTGGGTCACATGGCAATGCTGGCTCCGGATTTGTTTATTCATCAGACAGGTGAGTCCACTGTCATTTTATAGGGCGGACGACGATAAAAACCAAACTTACATCATGTCATTAAGTATTCAGTAGATTGGACTTAATTCATGGATTGGATGTACCATATAAAGTCTCACAAGTTCAAGGCGATAGTAGTTTAATGAGGAAGTAGGGGTTACATGGTATTGATGTACTGAATAGCTGTAGATGTAAGTCTGGCATTAAATATAAGCCTCCTTGTGTTTTGAGAAAACTGTAAGATGTTCAAACATTGTCACTTTCTCACAGGACACAGCTAATGAACATTTTAAAAAAAGTTGAGAGGTGTAATAAGAACAATCAAACACATTAAAACCAAAGATATAGACTAACATTTATCTGTTGATACTGCAGAATCCAATGTTTTGTCGATATTCACTGCACTATGTATTTTGGGTGTATTTTTCTTGAGCTCTAATGACATAGAACTAGCTGATAATAAGGACTCTTGCTGTGCAAAGGCAGGAATAAGATGTGCAACAATATGCGAACCCCGGGGATTCCCCCCGGCAAAGGGATAGGACAAAAAAGAAAGCACAAAAGAAAGCATATGATCTAATATTACAAAGTTAATGGCTGTTTCTGTGATCATTCACTCCACTTAATCATCGTCATTTTGAATCATCAAAGGAAGGTGTATTGTCACACAATTGTGTGTTTCATATTATAATACTTGGAAGATTGAATTGTGGGTTTCTGAGTGCCCCACTCAAAATGTGTACACTCAAGATATGTGCACTACTGTATATAGTGAACATGGGCTGATCATATACATTGTCTTTCAATGAACGATGTAATTGATCTATCACCGTCGCTTGATTTCAACAGATTTGTTTTGCATCTCATTCTGTGATAAACTTAGAAGCTAGATGAAGATCTCAACATTGACTTTGGCTATTAAATATGTATAATTTGCTATGTAACATTCTCTGCTCTTTTCCAATATAGTTTAATGTTATATTTAATTGATGTGTAGTAATTATTATTTGTTCATCAACTAATTACTTGATGAACAGTGTAAAATACGAACATATCACACACGCTTTAAACTAATAGAAATACTGTATATTACGTGGAAAACAAATTGAAAAGTCCACTGTTGACTCTTTCATTGTGGTAGGGAATCAACAAACCAAATACCCTGTTAAAAACAACTGTCTCAGCCTTAGAGACTTTAGCAATGATTGGCATACAATGTAGAAGTCCCACGCATACACATCAGTGTTATGACAACAGTGTTGGCTGTCACAAGGCAACAAGATGGCTTGGTATGAGACGGACTTGTGACTGACACTGCAGCAGGGGACTTGTCAGGGTAACACCAAAAGAACAGCGCGTAGGCTGGTAAAAAAAGAAGGAATCAATTGAAGATACAATGCAACTAAACAGTGAGAACAACTTGTGTATTTGATGGTAAGTTGTCAATCTGCAGCATATGTCAGCTACAAAGGCAACAAAGAGAAGTTAATGTCAACAAATCAATAAAGGCTTCATTTGACTGATAAGTACTATTGCGCCCAAACATGAGGCGTTATTTAACAGTGTGAATGCTTACAGCCAACTGGGAACATTTACACAATGGGAGGATAAGGGGTGCTGATGCAATGCAATTTTGTTGTTTCCTTCATGGTCGGTTTGTGACACACTCTGAAATGTATTAATTTAATTCACTGAGGTGTCCATCCGTTGTTAAAAATCAGTTTTTATCAAAGATATAGGAAAGGGAAAATGGTGCATTGAAACCTTGTGCAATTGCCAGCGAGCCAATATTTACTTACCAACTTTACTGCCTGATCCACTGTCAATAACACCACCAGCCTCATAAAGATTTCAACACTGTCATCATCACTGATAACTGTTAGCGTGTTTGTCAACTCCAGCATTTGGAGCATGGGCAACTTACAGTTCTATGGCCTTGTTCCACATGATGACGTATCCAGACAAAATGAAGGACTCAATGTTGACGATGTGTGTGTTTCCACGCTCTGTACCCACGTACAGCCATTTACTCTGAAAGGGAAGGTGGCAAAATGTGATCCTGGAGAAACAAGAAACAAAGGAGGAAACAGACTGTTAGAATATGAACATTCACAGAGAGATATCGTTTTTAGTTCGTCTCAAGGATTGTGCAATCAATGGATGTGAGGATTTCTACTGCAGCATGGTTAAACAGTGTGCACTTTTTTACATACAGTACACACACACAGATTTACAGCATGTGCGTTTTAAGCTACAACTGATTAGGATTTTGATACCTACAGTAAGTATAAGTTAACGAAATGTGTACAGAGCGGATGTGTGTGTCTGACACAAAACAATGCAAATCGCTTTGAGTCTGAGATAATCAGTGAAAGGCCTATATCAGTAGGGTCCATTTGCTATTTATACAGCAAATATGATGCAACAAAAAAATCAAAATGCTAGGCAATATACGTTTTTGTCCATCTAGAATACACACAAAATAAAACATTTTTTGGAATGATGTGTTTTTTCCCTTTTAAAATATGTACACTTCTAATGTAGAGATCAATAGATAACAATAATGTTAATTATTGGGCACAACACAAACCAATCTATCGAACAAACATGGGCTATGAGGCAGTTATTCGATCAAACAATTGTTACACAACAAAGTAATTAAAATAGCATTGTAGCAATGTTGTCGCCTGCTTAGCATCGATGTAAGCATCTTTCAACTTTCAAAATGTACAGTGCCATTCCTAAGACTTTACTGACCTACAATGTCCACATGACCATCTGCACCAAACACTTATAATTGTTCAATGACTTGATTCATTCTTGATTCATTCATCAAAGTCTGTATATGTTCTGTATATAGTCAAGGTAAATTTCAGCCCTTGACAGGGAAGTGTAATTATTTTTTTCCTCAGCAATGCAGCACCTTACGAATAGGTATTATCGCCTACGTTCTCTCCCCCTGCCATTTACAATGCCACTCCAGCTTGTCTCTTGTCAGTGAACTTTTGCACTCAGGCTGTGGGCTCACTCTAAGCCAGTATAAATAGTTATTCAAAGAGCCCTTCAAAATAACTGCCAGAAGTAGAAACTTGAACTTTTTCTATGCTGTGACTTTATACAGTAGTATGTAGGCTTATCCACTATGGCCTTCACACACATATTCAATATTCCTCTCTGATAAGTTTGAAATTGTATAACATCCTAATGATTGCTCAAAGTTCGGAAACATTTGGGCCAATTGATTTTTCATGATTTTTGTTCATGAATGTAATACAATTTTCCGACATTAATCTTTTCTGTGATTTCTGTTATTTCTCTGTATGTATAAAAAGTATTCCAAAAAATGCACCACCATAATTATTTGCAAGTCAACATAGTCCCAGTTCCTCGGATCGAAAATCAATCAAACTTACCCAGCACTAGTAAAAAGTATACATTGATTAAAAAAAACAGTAGACCGCTCCCCAATGGCAGAATATTTCAAATGGCGATATTCGCTGAATGTTTGACAAAAGCTGACATCAATCAATTGGCAGTGTATCCCTTAAAAAATGACCTAAAAGTATGTTCAGTGCTACAGTACAAGTGTCGGAGCCAGAACAGAGATGAGCCTCAACCTTGATAAGCAACCACAGCTTCCTCTGATGGACAGCTACACGTCCAGAGGCAAAGGACTGCAATGTTCAAGCCATGGTGTAGGTTTAACTATGGCTGTGTTAGCTGCAGCGCATAGACGCAACCCTTTATTTATATGCTTCAAGATATTTGCTTCTATTTTCCTTCATTTCACATGCATAATGGTGATCTACACTTGATATTGTGCCTGAAAGTATCCAGTGTAGACACAAAACATTTGGGGAATTTCACATTTTTTAGCCCCTAAAATCCAAATTTTAAAAATCCAAGACTTCACCAGGTTTTTCATGACTGTACATACCTTTATTATTGCTTTTAGCAAATAAATAAATAACCGTATAGCCAGGTAGGGTGTACATATGGCATATCAAACTAATAATAATGAGATGCAAGGCCATCTATCGTATTGCTATCATCTTTATAATCACTGTAGCCAAGGGTAGAAAGATCAGCACGCACTCAGGAACTCCTGTCCATGCTGATTAGCTTGTAGATTACCCTGTAGAGGTGCAGGGATCATTGGGCTCCAGCACCCACACACACCCACCCAGCAAGCAGCAGGATTATTACATAGAAGACAAATGAGATGGCAGGCAATTCAATAAGGATTTTAAGAGCTTGGGGAGACAACACTATTCAAACTGGCAGGAGGGGCATAACGTGCTATGAGAGCGACAGAGGATCATACTGTCTTTTTCAACATGTTTTCAGCCATTCAGCCAGACACATTCGTTCAATGAAATGTACTGGTTAACCTTTGAGGAGTATTTGGTATGATAAATCAAAATCTTAGATGATTACATTAGTCGGACACATTACAGAAAGTGCAGAATGGCTCATGTATTGTTGTATGCATTTTGTCTGGACTGAAAGTCTTCAAATTCACGTTGACAATGGCATGGCAGTCGAGGAGGGGTGTCAGGCATGATATGCAGAGTGACAGTTACAACAAAACAATTATCTCCGGTGATTCATCAGTTCTTCTCAGGGGGTGCTGGGGAGGTGTTAAGGTGACAATTGCCAGAGGTTTAATATAGAGACATAGAGCTAAGTGGCAAGTTGGTGCCCAGTTGTGAGGGATGACTCACAATGCCCTTGTTCTCTCTTTTATCAGCAAGCATGATTCACTGATTTGCTTCCTACCTTATCGCACCACAAGACAGGTAGAGAGCAGCTGAAAGAGGCTTTCAACACTTTTGATAGAAAAAAATATTTCTAACCTTTATCTCTGTGTGCTTGTGTGGGCATGTGTATCACACACCGATAGGTACAGTTAATACGCCAATTTATATCAAATATAAAATCTCAGAAGGACAGTGTCACAGCGACACTTGTGATATCATTTCACAAAGGAATGATACCCTTTAGGCTTTAGCAGCAAAGTAATGTGATTAATCAGGGACAACATTCAGATAGAATACAATTTACATGAATGAACAAAGAGCCAAACTGGCTCAATAATGGATTTGGGTGACACCGTATTTGTTCTATGAAAACGAGAAGAGCACCTGGGGCAGTACTCAGGCTTGTCCAAAGGAAGGAGCTTATGTCAGTCCAAGGCAGTTTCTGTTAGTTGATGTTTACTTCTAAAGATGAGGTGTTTAATCCAGGAAACTGGCACTGTGGGGCGGCAGTGGCGAAGTGGGTAGGAAGTTCGCCTCTGGTGTGCAGGGTCGGAGGTTCGATCCCCCGTCTCCCCGCCACATGTCGAAGTGTCCCTGGGCAAGACACTGAACCCCGAATTGCTCCCGATAGTTAGCTTAGTTAGCTTAGCACCCTGGTGCTAAGCCTACCCTGCGTGGTAGCTGCTGCTATCGGTGTATGAATGTGTGTGTGACTGGGTGAATGTGTACAAAACAATGTAAAGCGCTTTGAGTCTGTGATAAACGGAGATATAGCGCTATACAAGTCCATTTACCATACCATTTACCAAAACATGGTGCCATGTTAAAACAAGTTCAATCATCTCAGCACATACTAACATAAATCTGTAGGCTTCTGTGACCATGCATATTGACCCTAAACCATCTTGCAAAAAAAACTCTTATAGCAATACCTCATTCAAGACATTAAACTAAAGAATAAAAAAAATGCCCATGCAGGTGTCAGGTGTCAGGTGTCCCAAATTCAGGAAACCTTTAAATCACTCAAATGTAATAAGGTTTGGGGCTGTAGTTCTCGCACACACTGCTAATGACTTGAGCTGGTCACTGTATAACAAAGACACCAAGTTCATTCTGTAAGAACCTGCAGTACTTTCAATTCTTCCACAATCCCAGGTATCAGGAATGAGATTCTTTCTTGAGAGCTTATAGCTGTCTTGTGATGGAAAGTTTCAGTAGAAAGAAAACCTGTGCGGTGACTCATCCAAAGTCCTTGACTTGTGCTTGCAACCAGGTTGAGTCTGCTATTATTATGAACTCATCAAAAGTAACTCAGGAACTGATAACCTGCATTTGAAACTCTGAAGAAACTTTCTAAAATAAAATCCTTCACATTATTTTTGAATGCACTTTAAATTCCATCACACTCAGTGAAAAAGCATATTCATAAAAGTCCTTGCCCATGACACCGGTGCCATGATTTCATAACATTTCACAACATTTTCTCAAAGGATGAAAAGAGGAACATAAAAATAATTGGGACATATTTTCAAATACATTTCAAAACACACTTGTACATGAACCTGTCTTCTCAATTTTTGTCACCATGAGTTTTATTCAACACTTTGGGTAAAAGAGTTTCAGACAGTGTGGCTAAATGTGGTCCAAAACCAAGCATCAGCATCTAAAGGCCATTGTTTGCCATTTAAGTTTAATGTTTGTCAGCAGACATTAGGCTATCTCTGCTGGGGAAAAGCAGAGAGACAACTCGCTGAAAGAAGCACCAATCTGAGGGTGTGGAACCTGTCGGGCTTCTCAGGGTTGGTGTGTGAGTGGTCTTACATAAAGATTCATGTACATGGAGTTCATCAAGTCTACCTTGAGGACAGGGATAGTAAAGGGGGCTTGGCGCTTGGCCCAGCTAGAGAACATTTAATGTTCTTGAATTCTGAGCATGAAATAAAATCGGTAGCAAAAAAAAGACGAAGAGTGTAATCACCGTAACCAACAGAGCGTCGGTCTTCACAACTTTAGTCCCACTCACTGGGCCTTGTCCTCCAAAAACAAGTCAGCCAACATTCTGCAGCAGTCCTGATTTCCCCAGCCAATTGAACACTTGTGTTTCGTTGCATCAACTGGGTGTGGCATAAGTTGTCAGGGAAAAGCAACAAAGCTCTAACAACCTCTCCCTGGCCCTCATTTATCAACCGTGCGTAGACCAGAAAAATGGGTGTACGTACATTTCCACGCAAATCTCGGCATTTATCAATATGGACGTGAGCGTAGGATACGCTCAAATCCCACGCCAGCTCTCAGCTCGTGTACGCAAGTTTGTAAACAGCATGGACTCGCAGTGCAGGCTGTGTCGGGTAGCCGATGACTTTGTTGGACAATTATAAGAAGATAATACAAATGCAGTGTTTGCTCAGACCGAAATAAAGATATTAATCACTTAAAATTGTGCAGCTTATGGTGTGCAACTGAGTAGGAGAGCTGATTCAATAGTGCGCACACCGGCCACTTAGGAGCGCTGCATGGGACTGCATAAGGGCAGTTGTCTCCGTCTGGAGCAGCTGGGGGGACACTGAGGCACGGGGGCTGCATTCATTCAAAATGTTAGCCTAAGTATTAAAGCTGATCGTTGCCGGGTCGGCTTGTGCAGCTGACGGCAGGGCTGACCACTCGTGCCAAGCGCATGCTGTCATACAGTAAAATGCAAAATGTGTTATTTTTAGTTTTTGAACCCCTTTTGAGTGGTGCTATCTAAAAGGGCCAATAAATTTTAATCATTCAAATATCTGCAGACGTGTATTTCTTTTATTGGTACCATTATCGGACAGTTGGTGCGTCTTTTTCTCCTCTACCACTTATATTATGCCCGCACGTTGGTTGCATTTCAGAACAGCAACCTTTTTTTAGTGGCGATTTTTGAGTCAGACCACTTTTTCTTCATCTATGTAAAGAAATGGCGACATATAATTGTATGCTGTTTTATAGCATTTGAGCGCTGGAGATCGTTTGTTGTCAACATCAACGCTGTTTCCTTCCTAACTGCTGCCTTCTGTCGTTCTTTGATGCCGCTTGTAATGCTCCGAAATGAAACTCTTTTTTTTCTTCTTTCGCTGTTATTTTGTCAATTTCTACTTCAGAGAAGTTCCTCTACTGTGCCGTAATGCGCATATTCATGTCGTAAAACCTCTGGGCGAGGCCTCTAAACTGAGAAAATATAGGGGCGTGATACGATTGTTTTCAGCCACCACATTTATCAATAATGGCCTGGCGTACGCTAAGATTGGCGAGATACGACTGTTTGATAAATCCCACGCGATACCTGGCGTAGGGAGGTATTTGCGCCAGAATCTGCACCAGTTTCCACGCAAGTTTGATAAATGAGGGCCCTTGAGTGGTGTCACATATGGAATCATAGGGACTGTCACACAGGTGGGGAGCTCCAAACAAAGACTTATCTGGCCTACTGCTAGACAGCATCTTTGCTGATGTTGTTCATTTGAACTTTGATTAAAAAAAATACATCCAACTCTTTTACCTTCATGGCCAGCCCAACTGGGCTTCCATAAGCAATAGCTTCTTCAATGTTCCACCAGCTCTCTCTGCTGATACCAGTTTGTAGCAATCATGGAAATACTGGCTTATCTGTCTCTAGAGTTAAGGTGGCAATGTAACAAAGAAGACGGATTCAGCTGCCTAATAACCACTGGGAAGTCAGCGGTCACAGCCCATGGTGGAGGTAGTGGCTC